>JAJGOT010000319.1:40000-640000 GCA_022457155.1 Cladopsammia gracilis
TCACGGAATTGATAAGCGATAGAAAAATCGAAAATATTACACACTACACATTACACAAAGTCTTCTCACCTTTACTTTATTGTCTCTTGATGTATCCTGACCGGTTTAAATGCATTTTTACAACTTTTGTCACTCGCCCCACTATCCACTATAAAAGAAGGGAAGGCTGGAGACCTCTGAGCGAACCCTCGCCACGCGAAAGCCAATAAATTCTAAACAATTCAACTCAAGCTCCCCGAATTGCCACCAGTGAGGCCGCAGGTTAAATGTCTACCCGTGCGATTCGTGCTAGCTTCCAAATTCCCTTTCACGGTCTCTAAAAGGGCTCCGTTTTGGAGCGATTCTGGCCATCTTTTTGTACCACGAAATTCGAATACTAAAGCTTAGCGACCGCGTCACAGAGACAAAATGACATTCACCCGAGGGGAGGGTCGTTACTTTTGCCCTCGCGCAAATTGACACCGTCGGGGGAGCCGGTGCGTGTAATTCGAACGGAAACCACACGCGTGACCTGTCACTTATTTGTCTTTATTTGATAAAGTGCAATTTTTCATCAAGATAAAAAGAAAAGTCTCTTTTTAAAATAAAAATGCTCGAAGGAAAATTATTAAGCTTGTTAAAACCAATTTGCGCCAAAAAATCAAAAATCAAAGGTCACGGATATGTATGTGTATACCGGGAGTCTAGGGTGTACTCTAACTGCACGTCCGATCCAAGAGAGAGGAAGATAGGGGCCTTGGGAACGAGGTTGGTAGACGTTTCAATGACAAATTGATCATTACATGTAAAAGACCGTTGGCCGTCGGGTGTTGATATGAACGATATGGTCAATAATGTTTAATTTTATTGGTAAATTGCACAACCTTCTAAAGTCGCTGTCGTAATTTGTCGTATTTTTGAAGCGGAATCGAGCCGCTTCTCGCTGTTCAGAACGTCTCATGTCGGCAATTTTCGGGGCCACGTCGCTTGTCGTTTTTACCAAGGCTTCTTTAAGCCGAGATGTTTTGAAAACAGCTTCGGCTATAAAAGGAAACGAAATCTAATCACCAGCTCTATTCCCACAAGAGACACCATTCTGCCCGAAGGTACACAATTTTTTAGTTGACGGAAAAAGCGACAAGTAAAATATTTTCATTTGCCTTTTTTACAATAGTCTACCTTAGTGAAGTATTTAGATAAAACATTCCTTTTTTACTGAAGTCTTTTTACTGAACTTATTCACATGCACAAAGTTCTTGTTTTGTCTCATACATCCACATATACACTGCACATATTAATTGGCTGTTTAAAAACATTGCTAGTAAATCAATTTTAATCCCAAATGAAAATCGTTGCAATATGTTTTAGTTTTGTTTAAATATCAATAAATAAAGATAGTAAATATTTTTTAACTTTCGAACATCTTTCCCAAATTTCGATTGATAGGAAAATCGCCATTGTAGTGCCATACAAGTCATTGCTACTAAAATACTGTAACTGATACAAAACATAGAAAATTAACTAAGTAAAAGGGCTCTCTAAAGATAGATTGAATCTAAGTAGTTTTGCCACCCCCATCCCTCCTCATAATTTCCCCCCGTAGCAACCAAATTGGCCTCGGCTCATTACTCGTGGCGAAGCACACGAGTTGTAAATCCGGCGTTGACTTTTCTTGTTTTTCTTTTTTTCGTGTCACATTAGCGCATGCAAATTTATGCACGCATATTTAAGTCTATATCGACGACTATATGGCTTTCGGCCATGAAATACATACCGTAAAATCTCTCCGTGTGTGTACTCGAGAAGCAAGATAAAGAACTACTGCGTACAACTGCACACTTTCAAGACAATTCAAGGCGTTCATGGATGGATAGGCCGTTTAATATTGTGTTCGCTGCTTATTCCTGTGGGATTTTTGCTCTGGCAAGTTCTGTGTTTTGTATATTAAACTTGCCATTTGCTTAGGACGCTTAGCGATCAAGCTCCGGGTCGAGTTTAAGTGTCAGCTACTGAATCTAGTGAATGCAGTGTGGTCTTACTTTTAAACCCGTGTATACGTGAAAGCATGATGAACAGGCTATCGGCAAGGGTGTTTAAATAAAATTCACTCTCTCACTCACTCACTCGCTCCTTCCATCAGCTGTAAACTTAGTGAGCAAATGCTTTGTTACGAACACGTTTCGTAACAGGAATTCAACGTGAATTCAACGATATCAATAATTAATTTGATGTAAACGAATATAGACAACAATAAGGTTACAGATGTTTCGCATTTGGAGTTTTTAGTGCAACATTAAAATCGATCTAAAAGGATTTTGCAACCTAAACACGCGTTCTGATGCGTATCTAGATTAAAATAATAAAATTTAGTCCGTAGGCAGTATGTGCTCTTGGACAGCGCAGTGATTGAGTTTGTGGCTCAGTCCCGGACGGCTCGAGTTCGATTCTCCAGAGTCCTTTTTTTTTTTTTTTCTTTTTTTTTTTTTTTTGCTTTTTTCGAACTGGACATTATGAAAGTGATGTACTTTATTTTTCGTTCGTCAAAAATCCTTACGTTTTATTAAAAAAAATATATATCGAACTGTGTCAGTGTGAAAACGTAAGCGTACGGCAATATTGCGTTACGCGTTAGCATTTTTTCTTCTCGGGTTGGCTCTTAGGAGCCTTTGATTAGACATAATTTCAAGCTTATGTTTCTCTGTAAAAGCACTCAAATCACTTGGGAATCAATGCTGCAATAAGTTAAAGGCGCCACGAGTTCAAGCTGTGTACAGCTTCTTGTTCGCTTAATATAATCAAGTTGAAGTTTCCCCTCAGCTGTAAAATGAAGACTATTTTGAACAAAATAAATACGCTAAATTAACATGAAAATTATTTACATTCATACTCGTGATTATTTTGTTGCTCATGACTTTTATTGAAATAGAGCCCTTAAGTCCTCTATGACTGCAATGTCTAACTCTTCGATTAGACCTACAGGTATTTTCAATCTTTCAACTTCAATAAACCATTTAGCAGCTTTACACATATTACCTATCACGTCTTTACTACATTTACCTATCAAAGGCACCCAACTTTTCCAATTCTTGTTGTTGTTGTTGTTTTTTATTAACCTTACATTCTCTCGCATTAACGAGATGGCTTTAAGAGCCCTTTGATTAGAGATTTGTGGGGAGGAGTGAAATACGATCCCCCTAAAAACGACTGCGTGGGAGGCTACCGCAGCTACCTTATTACATGAAATTTTCGCGACACGTTAATTTTGCGAATTTCGCGATTTAAAAAAAATCGCGAAATTTAAGTGACGCGAAAATTAAATGTCGCGAAAATAACATGACGCGAAAATTAAGTGACGCACATTATGTCAATAATTAAAAAAACGACTTTATTACCATTACACACGTTTATAACAATCATTTTGAACTATTCTGTGTTGATGTTCTGGTCCTTCAAGCATGAACTACAAACCGTGCCTTGTATACACTGTGAAAACATCTTTCTTGTTACTGTTTACATAATCAGTTGCGTTTCTGTTTATTTGAACATTGTTGATTAAGTTGTTTGATCAAATTCAGGGACATGTTAAATAACATTGACAAAGAAATAAAGTGTGTCTCACTCAAAAACGCGAAATTAAAATGAGTCAAAATGCAAAATTTTCGCAAAATCGCGAAATTAAGGTGTCGCGAAATATGCGAACCTCAAAATCGCGAAATTAACGTGTCGCGAAAATTTCATGTAATAAGGTACGTTATAAAATCCGAGCCCGAGACCCAATGCGGGAAAAAGCGAGCCCGAGACTTAGTGCCAAAAATATCCGATTCATCTATCAAACAACAAACAAGGATGAAGAATGAGAATGCTTGAGAAAAGTATCCGAGACTCCGAGACCTTGAGGGAAAAAATCCGAGACTCCGAGACAGAAAAAGCACCAGCCAAACGAGTCTTTGAGACTTAAAACAAAAACTGCCGAGATTTCGAGACCGGACCAAAATTTTCCGAGACCCACAATTTTGAAGGTACCATTCGCCACCCCTAATTAAGTCCATCCATAGTTACTCTCCAGCATTTCTCGTTATGGATTCTCTAGTGGTTCTAGCTAGAATGCTAGGTAGCAAAGTGTTTTCGGTCAAGTTACGGACGCAAGACTCAAGAAGACGAAGATTGCGACGGAATAGAGCTCACATATATAACATTAACATAAGAGCCAGTATCAACTCTTGCATTGAGAGTTCCATGAAATGTTTACAGTATGAAAGAAAACCAACAAAACAAATCGCAACTTACCGCGGAACCACTTGCATTAGAGATGCAGAAGAGTACAACAGAAACGAACACAACAAATGAAAAACTCTAAAAGAAAACAAAACAATGTGTTAGTGATGTCTTGTATTGACTGAACAACTAGACTGAACCATGCAAATTAGAGGACTATCTAGCAGACTGCTGAGTCTATATCATAGACTATCAGACTCTGCAATCAATCTCAGGATTTAACTGGACCCAGACAAATTCTTGCCAAGTTCATTGATCTTCATTCAGTACAGCTTGAAAACGAAATGCTCTTGAACAAGAAAAATGCTACGAGTGGTATGTCGGCTCATTCCCGTGATTATCAGGGCTGTTAGCACTCAGGCTTGCCGATTTTCTTACAATAAAGATACTGTAATAATTTGACAGCTAGACGCAGATTCTAAAAGGCAACAACACTTACCATTTTTGGCATCCTGCAATAAAGGCTCCTCAGTTCGACCTTCGCAAACAAATTGTTTCTATCTTGGAAGGACGCACGGTTTCTCTCTTTTATATTGTTGCACAAGGAAGTAAAGCAAGGCAGCAAACAAAGTTGTTATGAGAAATAACTGTTTAGTGAAATAAACATCTTGACTTGTACGTGTGGTTATTACTTCGCCTAACGCTGAAACGATAAACAGTTCCACGCATTGTTATTTTTGTTATAAACCGATTCGCGCGTAGTCCAAAACAAATACGTGATTTCGGGATCACGTGGTTGGGTACCTGTGCCCGGCTAGAAGATTTTGAGACTCAAATAAAGTTATATATTATTATTCTTCAGATTATTTAAAATTATAATCAGTCAGTTTTATGCTCTCATACATCAGGTATGGTGGGGAGAGCGAAAAAGAAATCTAGCCTGAAAAAAAAAAAGCATATTCATTGTAACTTTTCTGAATAAACTCTTCACCACAACGGACCAGATATTATATGACTGTTTGAGCCATCGTAGCAATCCAAAGTAAATATGAAGCGTTTGCAGATGTAAATCCTTTGCGTTAAGTTATTGTATTTTACTGTTTAATGGGATATTAGGGTAAAGAAAATAAAAACAACAACGGCTCATGGAAGCGGGAATTAACACATATTTAAAATACGACTGTTTCATTCGTTTGGAAAAACGTTTTTCTTTCCACAATCATCATCTCTTCATCATTGCCAGCCGAAACAGTTCTGTTTTTTTTTTTTTTAATTCTATTGCGGTAATAAATCAGCACAACAAAACAGTAAACGCTTCATCTTCTTTTGCACAAAGCGCCACATGAATGAATGCTATGATACGCCACTTAGGACGCCACTGTATATTTTGAGAACCAAGGAATCTTTTTCAATCGAGAGCCGGAGAGGTACAGTGGAACCCCGCCATACGACCACCCCGTTATTGCGACCACGTTTTTGTGGCCCGAACAAAAGCCCACTCATTTTCTTATCTGAAAACCCCGTTAATCCGATCACCCCGTTATTACGACCAACGACCACCTTTTGCAGTCCTCAGTCGTTATTTTCTTTATAAATTACCCCGTTAATACGACCAGTCAAAATGCCTGCTGAGGCTGCTGAATGAAAACAGACACAATCTGACAAACAATAACGCATTAATATTTTATTAAATGTTTTTCGGCAAAGGTGTTATGGCATCCGGCAAATTGCAGTGTTCAGTAAAAAGGATGCATGAACAGATACTACAAAAGACTGATCTGAATCGAAAGACTTCACTTAGCAGCATTTCGAGGCTCTCAAAGTTATTTTGCCTTCTTGTTTAAGCTCCCTTCCATTCAGTGTGGCTTTTCTCTTCAAGTCCATTTCCTGTTCTTTTCTCACAGATCGGTTATTTTGGAATGTTTTTTATTTTCTAGAGGCAAAGGGCAATATGAAAAGTGCAAATGAACTCGCAAAAGTTATTGCTACGGTACAAAGTGATTGGCTTAAGCAAAGGCGAAGCCAGTCGAAGCTAGCAGACTTTTTTAAAACCGTTTGAACTTTGTAATAATTGTGAAAGTGTTGTAATCTACAATATAGAAAACGGCTCTTCGAGACATTTCACTAGAAGCACTTTCCTTTGATAACAAGGAACTGAAAGAAGTCAGTGTTTTTTCTCATTACTCGGTTTCGTTTACTGTTACATTGTTCAGTTGCATTGAATTGCGGTTCAAGGTTATTAATTAACTTCAAAAAGGTTGATTTATAGCGGAATTAAAGGTATACATGTAGTAAACTGATCATTAGTCTAAAAGCATGTTGCACCATAATTTGACTTACCCAACCCCGTTAATACGACCACCCCGTTAATACGACCAAATTTCCATGGCCCGAAGGTGGTCGTATTAACGGGGTTCCACTGCAGTAAAAATTGTCTGTATTACGAACTGGATAACAAGTTCCTGTTTTATTGACATAGCTCCACAGGTAGCCCAAGCTCAAGTGATGTTTACAACAGGTAACTCAGTGTTTCGTGATAGCGAATTTATAAGGATTTCACTTCGAATTTGAGTGTAAAATTAGGAAAGATATTTGAATAAAACTGGCTCACCTGAACTTATTTGTGTGTTTACTTGTGTCTTGAGTGGTTTTGGGGTCGATTCGAAACGATTCCAGCGACTCGATGAAGTAGGTAAAGTCGCACTCGGGCCACGATGGCCCACACGGCCGTAGCTTAACCCGGTTTCCGTAGCATGAAGCAACTAGGAATATTGCTACTCCGCCCTGGATGGGATGCTAGTCCATCGCAGGGTTACCCCCAGCATTTTGTCGCCGGTACCCATTTATACACCTGGGTGGAGAAAGACGGTATGGAGTAAAGTTTCTTGTCTAAGGAAACAACACGACGGCAGAGACCAGGCTCGAACCACCGACCACTAGACCATCGTGCCGCCCACTAGGACACAAGTAAACACACAAATAAGTTCAGGTTAGTCAGTTTTATTCAAATATCTTTCCTAATTTCACGCTCAAATTCGAAGTGAATTTTCCCCATACAAATCCTTATAAATTCGCTATTACGAAACAGTTACCTGTTGTAAACATCACTTGAGCTTGGGCTACCTGTGATAGCTCTTGCACAAGCGGATCATGAGGCGAAACGTGCTTCAGCTGTAGTAAACACTTGTAATTTAAAATGTTGCCAGAGCCGACTAGTTCCGCGCAAAAGTAGTCACGTCTCTTGCCCTTGCATTGCCTAATAGAGTTTTCTTCTTTAATATATAATATCCTATTTCCCTTTAAGCGTGTTTGTAAACAGTGTCGCATAAATAATAACACTCGCGGTATCTATTTCTGAAGGCGTTATGAAAACTACAACCGTTACGAATACTGATCCCGAAGCAAATTTATGATACCGTTACTGCAAGTTTTATCGTGCCCACAACTGATAATAATTAAGGTCATAACACGCCAAAATATGCGTCACTTTCAAGAAATGACCATAATTTTCCTTAGTCCTTGGAAAAACGTGACTGACGAGGAGGTGGAGGTGACTGGGAGGAATTTGATAGTGGTAACTCGGATTGATAACGGTTAATAATACGTGTACAAGTAAATCGAGAGTCGAGGCCAAGCACGAAATAACAGAATACAGAGAAAGGCCTTTCAGTCGAATTGGATTCAGAAAAATTAATTGAATGATGGTTCCCCATGCACGGGAATTAATTCTAGATTTTACGATCGCGTTGTGGCTTACCTAATTAATTACTTAATTGTTTTACACTTAATGAAGCAAGTCAAATAAACAATACAATAAAATCTAGATCAAGGTGACCTTTCAGTAGATGCGGATGCTATCTCTTATATTTGTTCGAATCTGTTATTGTTTAATTATCATTTTTAGAACTGATGGAAGTATTTTTGACAGGGTTTTAGTGATGGCCGCTCCAGTACTGTCGGTTGAAACGGGATGATAATAACCAACTAATTTGCTATAGCAAGTTTAAGGATGTTAAGTAACTATAATTAACAACAACAATAACATAAGATGAGAAAAATTTGCATATAAAAGATGCAAACTAATAAAGAATTAGCTTTTCGCTGCTGACATTATCGTTAAGGGTAGGTCTGAGTTCCTGAATAAGTAGAGTCTCCTTAATCTTACAGTGAGTATCAGACCGACCTTTAACCAATATCTCAAAGTGGTCCCATTTGAAGTTGTGACCAGTTGATGTGACGTGGTCTGCGATAGCAGATGCATGACAAGTACTTGTGATCCCCTTAAAATGTTCAGTTTTTCTGTCATGCAATCTTCGTTTTGTTTTTCCAATGTAGAAGTCCTGACAATCCCAACAACTAGCCTTATACACAACTTTTGACATTTGGGAACGGTTGAACCTATCTTTGTAGGGAAAAAAGGACTTAATGCGATGAGCGTTTTGGTAAATCACCCTAAGATCAATGCAGCCATAAAATTTATTAATGCAGGTCTTAAGCTGTTTGGTAACAATAAGGATGTTGTTTTGTTATTTTGGATTGTAATTTTTTTCGAAGTTTCGGCAACATGAGGGAGAACACACACACACACACACACACACACACACACACACACACACACACACACACACAAAATGAATTGGAAATAACGCGCGGTTGGATAGGGGTAATTCTTTTTGCCACATATTTAGGCGGAGAGTATTTCTTCGCCTCTGTTTGCTTTACACTTAATTAAGCAATTCAAATAAACAAATGATCCTGACCTTTCAGTAGATGCGGATGCTTTCTCTTATATTTGCTCTAATCTGTAATTGTTTAATTATCGTTTTTAGAACTGATGGAAGTTCCATTCGTTTGGTAAAAATTTGAAAAAAAAAACATTATTCCGGTTGTACCACCTCCCAAATATAAGCACATCACAATGTTTTAACAGCAATTCTTAACAATTTACACTAAATTAACCGAAACAACGGTTCTTTATCACAATATTTTTTTTGCTTAACTGAAGCTTACGAAGTTGTATCGATTATATAACCGTTATTTAACGGTGTACTCGTGTAACGGTTGATTAGCTATTTCGTAACAAAAACAGCAAAAACCAATAACGACCACAAAATGGCCGACTTCTTCCTCAGGGTAGGGTTCAAATACGTGTATTTTACTCTTTCACATTCCAACTTGGCTTAAATGGGAAGGATATACTTAGAAGCCCTAGTGTTAAACCATTAAACATGATAACTGCCCAAATTATATTTTCCACAAAAATAAACAAAAAAATTGATTGCAGTAAATGGATAGACTTTGTTATAAAAACAATCAATTAATTAGAAAAATGAAGTGAACCACCATAACGTTTATTTCGGCTTCGGTTATAATATAGTGGAATTAAAGGGTTACAAGACAGTCCATCACTGATGGTCAATAAGGAAAGTTATCTCAAAAATATATTTTCAAATCTGATAAAATGCAGTGTAGTACACAATCGTTTATACAGGAAGGTAGTGAGTAGCTAGACTGGAGCTTTACTGTTAAAGGGACAATGTCCTGACTGATATATCGTGTTTTAATAATTATGGGCACTTTGGCAGAAGCCAAAGCAGACAAAATAACGGCGAAATAAATTCAAGACTTAACAAGAATAGCGATTTTGATTTCTTGACCGCCGAATTTAGTGTAATTTGAAGTTGTAGAGCTAGAGAGAGATAGCGCAAGTGGACCGTGAAACTGTCGGCTACTCCCTCGCGTGATCTTCGAGAGAGAGAGAGAGAGAGAGAGAGAGAGAGAGAGAGAGAGAGAGAGAGAGAGAGAGAGAGAGAGAGAGAGAGAGAGAGAGAGAGAGAGAGAGAGAGAGAGAGAGAGAGAATTTCCTAAGTAAGGGTGGCTGACTGACTTCCCCATCCCCCCCCCCACCCTTTTTTGTACACTAATGTTCCTGCACGTATAAGGAAGTAAAACAAACGTCCAAAATAAGGATGTTATGAGGGAGAAATAGTTGTTTTGCGACAAATGAATCATTTATGCCATGGCTTTTAACTATTTTTGGCTCGTACGTGTAGTATTTACTTCGGCTAACGATGAAACGACAAACTCTTTAAAGTTCCTATTTGTCTAACATGCGTTCTGATTGTTTCACTGTCCGGCGATTAAATCACGTCCAACTTTGCTTGTACACTTATTTACCTGTTGTTGTTGTATAAGGAAGTAAAGCATGCGTCCAAAACAACGTACGTGCAGTATTTACTTTAGCTAACGATGAAACGACAAACTTAATATCTTGCATGCCTTCTCGTTGTTATTTCACTCATTATAAGATCACGTGCACTCAAGTTCCGGTTTGTCTTATGAAGGGTTGTGCAAGGTCATAACCATATCTTTGTTTGATTTTCAACTACTATATCTAGGGAATTCCTATAAGGCTGATTTAATGAGTAATATTTCAACTAGTAATACTAGTCTTCTTGCTCCAATTCAGTTTTAATATGTACATCCGAGAACTATGATATTCTCAAAAGCCGTGCCTGAAGAATCCAGGTGCAAGGTCATGGGTTCGAATCCCGTTCAAGCCTGAATTTTTTTCAGGTTGCTTTTTCAACTGCTCACTGAGTTGAGAGCACACTGCGAGGATCATAAATTTCACTCATATTTATCTGCAGTTCAAATATATGATTTTTCATATATTCACATTCATATAGGTCAGATAGTTGCTGAGTATGCCGCGTTGTATCGAGTTAAGGACGAGAAAACATTATTATAGTGCTTTAGAAAGCAAAGGATGGTTTTAAGATACAAGTGCAAAATGAGCTCTGCTGATACCAGATCATCACTGACATGAATTTAGATTTCCTCGCTTTACCTCTGCTTTTGACTATGTCTAAGTAAGTAACTTTTATTTAAGCACAATAAGTATTAAAGCTAGAAAGCTAGAAATATCTACTGGCGTACAAGTAAAATCATACAAAGCAATTTACATTATTTGCGTTGGGAACATTGGACATGAAATTAGTTAATATGTAGAAAAAAATATGGAGTCGGCGTTTATAATTTGCCTGCGTTCGATTGCAAGAAAACCGTACACTGAATGTGGAGTTCTATAGGCGCACTAAAAAAATTATTTAAAGGGGCACTGTCACGCAGATTTTGCTGTGTTTTGGTCAAAATACACTAAGTATATGACAAAGTACCTTTGCTCAAACATGAAATTGCTTTTAGAACACCAAGAAGATAATATCAAGTGATTTCTTTAAGGAAAAACAAACCATAATAAGTTTTTCTGCGATTTTTCCACGACTCTCATTGGGAGGAACTTGAAAAAATTGGCCAATTTTTTTAAGTTGCAATCCATTTCCATCCTAGCCATCCGCAGCCAAAGATAACGAATACTAGTTCGGCTGTGCACTGATAGAGTATTTGTTAACAAAACTGGACCATTATAGTTTCCATTGAAACAAATATGTTTTTTGGCTTTTCAAAGTGATACTAAAAATAGGTGAAAGTGTCCCTTTAACTGACCGGTGTGGATCGCTGGGGAATGTGATTGGCCGAATGATTTGTTTTATCATTTTTTACACCGCAGGGTTTTGTTATAACATTTTGTTTTGGCTGCACCAAGGTATAGAGTGTTTTCACTCACGTGACGGGCGGCCATATTGGAGTGCTGAAACAATAGCAAATGTTTGAATAAGAATAGAGCTAAAGTCCCATAGGATTCGTTTGGGACACCAACATGGCCGCCATTTCATTGTTTTGGGACACCAATATGGCCGCCGTGACGTCACGTGAAAACACTCTATTCCGACCACTGGCCACTATAGGGAGCATATAACAGAATCAGGGTCAGTCGTGATGGCCTACTTACAATAGTAAACTGAATGAAAAGCACGCAGCACGTCTTTGCCATAAAAGTTTACTTTTGCAAACAAATTTAAGTCGAATTTTCCTTTCTGAAACCTTCATATGCGAAAAGCGAAATAGGCATCCGAGAGAAAGAAGATGAAAGCCTGCCGGAAAAGTAACCTCAGGCTGTTTTGCGCAGCCATTATTTCACGATGGAAAAACTAGGATTGCTCGCAGTTTATCCGGCGTTATCAATCGGTTACTTTTGAGTCATTGTAATAAACGCCTGTTCCAGGCGTTTAGATTGTGGGGGGCAGCGAAAAAGCGGCGCGGAGCGCTATAGGTTGGGCGCGAGGGAAAACTGAGAGAGAGGCGCCTCTCCTCCCATCCTCCCCTCGTTTTTTCTCTTGGGCCGATTTTTCTTTCGCTTGCCACAAACTTAACGCCTGGAAGAGGCTACTGTAATAACTGCCTGAATAGAAGCAAAAGTTGCGTATAAAAGGTGAAAAACAAAAAGTAAACACAAGTTGTGAAAAGTGTCAAAGTGATTTAATCGGATCACAAACGTTAAAGGCATAGCCCTTTATCTAGAGTATTTTCAAAACGACATCCTTAAACTTCCCGTAATAAATGAACAGGGTCTTATTCCCGCTCGTGCTGAGAACTTGTCAACGTGATATTTAATTACTGAGTTCTTCCTGCTCTTCTGTAACTCATATTTGGCCGTGATAGTATACGTGTTTGTATATATTCATACCCAACAGTAAATTGTTTGAGTTAAACCGATGTCTCTGCGTTATGATCTCAGCGAATTTGAGGTATCGGTTGGGTTTGAAATGAACGTAATTCGGTGCTTGTTCAGTGCTTCGGTCGCTTCTTCGCGTTCTTCTACATATCGTCTGATCACAGCAATTTGAAGCTCGTGACTTCTGCCGTACGTGACGAAAATGAAACAAAAGTCGTATTTCAAAATGATTGCATGCCACTGAATGACCGGTGACCTTTTCACAGCAGGTAAGACAGAGCTGGTAAACAGCTAACCTAATTTTGCCTTAAAACTTTCCCCAGTTGATTGAGTCTTGATTTACTTCCTCGTTTAGACTACATAAAAGAGAACATTTGTCTCAAAGAAAGCAGTATACGTTCCAGTTGAAGTTCAGTGGAGATTGAAGTTCTTGACTGAGGAAAAAGGAATCAAGTCAATCAAACAACTCGTGCTAAAGATGGTGAGTAGAAGGCAATTTCTATGAGTAAAAATGTTTTCCTTTTCGTTTTAAAATATTTTTTTCAAACAGCTTTCGATGTTTATTTCGCTTAAAGCAGCTTAAAGGGTCATTTATAGCGGCCAGCGGGATTAATATTTAGTTTACGGACAGGGCTGAACGCGTGTTCGGTCGAGTAAGCTATGAAATACCGACGAGAATGTGGATAGAAATCGCCTCACTAATGTTTCGGGTTTTGTTCATGCCAATGTAAGGCGATGTTAAATTTTACGAGTTTTAAAAATTAGATCAAGTTTGAGCTGCTTAGCAGTAATTTAGTCGGAATGCGTCGGATTAAGTCTTTCAGGAAGTCTGCGTTTTTGTGTCGGAGATCGAGAAACTTGTAATATAAAATTAATTGTAATTGTAAAATTAACGTACGTCTGTTGTTGTAAGTTGCCATACCGAGGCACAAGTGAACTTTTAATTCTGGAAACGAAGCTCATTCTTTTCGACATAATATTGATTATTTTCTCCGTTTTATTTGCTTTTTTCTCATCAGGGATTTTCTTCTGTCGTCGCAGTTGTGATATTGTTTGTTTGCATCAGTCAGATGGCAGGAGGAATGGTGCTTAAGGTATAGTAACATGTGGCAAAAAACTGATATATTTTAAGTTTAACATAAGCTTCATTCAGTTCATTAACTTGAAATATGGCCCCGTTTACTAGTCTTAGGGATGCAGTTGAAAAAAAAAAAAAAAAGAAAAAAGAAACAATACACGTTTGAAGCGGATTAAGGAAAGAGTCACTTCTTCTGTTTTTCTCGCCCGCGACAGAAATCAAAGTTAGGTCGAGTGACGATCAAAGGATAGGCCGTGCACGGAGGGAAATTCAGTTACGAGTGCTGACGGGGGCTGGCCTCTTCCCAGTCTCCCCTCCCTATCCTCGCTCGTTCACGCGCCGACCCCGGCCGCCTTCACAAGACCCACAGTCTTAATGCCTGGAACAATCATTGCTAGTATAATACTAAATTCAAGTTTCACGGACTCTTTCTGTTTGTTTTTAGACAAGAGAAGAGGGAGATTCGGAGGCTGGTAAGTCTGTTTATAATTATGTTTACAGGTCATTCTTTGTTGTATAATTTTGACTACTGTCGAATAGTAACCCGGAAGTCATCAGCAACTGATTTTACTCTGAATGCAGGACAAACACATCCGAGCGACTTTTAAGTCTGAGTGTCGGTTGGACAAGCCATAGCCATAAAGAAGTTTTATTATTATTTCAAAAGCTATTTAGTAAACCACAACTATTAGCAAACTATTTACCTTTCTTGACTTCAAAAGGTAACGTCCCGGCATAGTAAATCGAACCCAATCGAACTAAATTTCAATCGAACTCAATCGAACTCAATCGAACTCAATTCATGGATTGAGTTCGATTGAGTTCGGCAATCGAACGAAATCGAACTCACCGAAAAGAAAAAAAATCAATCGAACCCAATCGAACGTTCCATTTTGTGTAAAACAGGCGTTGAAAATTGGAAGCTCGAGTTACTTCAGCCCGGAGTATAGCGCACGTGTTTTTCGTAAACGAAGAAATGCCGCAGAAATGGCTTCAGTTGCGCTTTGGATTGTAAGTTTCAAATGCGTAGTAAAAGGCTACCAGAAATGCCGCTTTGACGTCAACGATGGCGAAGTTTTCAAGGTTTTAAAGAAAATAGGCGAGAAAGGCCGTGCATTCCGAATTGCAAATGAACTGGTTGCTTCCCTGTGGCCTGTAAATGCTTCGATAACTTGAATACTTCGGAATACACCCGCGGGAATAATGATAGCTTTGCTCTGTTCTGTTCTCTTAACTGCCGTGGACAGTTTATAAATGGGGTTTCTGTTATTGAATAAATTGTAAAATGGCACAAGAAAAACCTGCTTTGATGGGCTTGCTTTGGGCTTGCTTTGTATAGGTTTACCAGAGCCAATCGAACGCAATCCACACTAAATCCATTAATTGTGTTCGATTGAGTTCGGTTTCCGAACTCAGTCGAACACAATCAGATGGATTGAGTTCGATTGAGTTCGATTTGTTGGATTGAATTCGATTTGTTCGGAAATCGAACTCACTGAAAGTCCGGTGTTCGATTTCGTTCGATTGCCGAACTCAATCGAACTTAATCCACGGATTGAGTTCGATTGAGTTCGATTGAGTTCGATTTTCGAACGTTCGATTTACTATGCCGGGTAACGTGCACATCGACTAAGAAATCTGAAAGATTCAGATAAATACATAACATATCAGTCTAATTGACTTTAACTTAAGTGCTAGACTATAAGGTATACCTACAAGAAGGGATCTAACTTCCGAAGTATAAAATTGGCTATGGAATTTGAAAGAAAAGATCTTAAGTTTCAGGCCTGGAAAATGGGTAGGGAAAAAATATTTTGGCCTGAAAACGTGTAAGGGTATCAACAATCAGGATTATAACCCAGCACTGGCTGAGAGAGAGAATGTTCGGTCCGCCTGTTGAACCTGTATTCTTGTGCAAACATTAAAACACGTTGCTCTCACCGATACCATCATGTAAAACCAGCTCCATCCGTTCGAAATGCGATTTCTAAGGGTTCTACCCCCTGTTCTATTGAAAACTCAGTTTAGGCTTTGATTATTTTGACCATGAAATGCAACACAGATTTTGTAGCTTTCCGTCGTTGCATCTTTAATATTTTTTTGGCACTTTCGATGTTTTTTTTTACTCCGATGGAGAGATGTCGTCTCTTTAGAGGTGAGGGTGACGAGAAGGGACGGCATAACCGCGCCCTCATACGGCTAAAAGATCGGGAACGTTATGACGCGTAGGCTCGACCTCAGCCGTACAGTTCATTGAGTCCGGTTTCTATCCTCCTCGTAGATACTTCATGTATACCTTGTTACAGTGTATTCAACCTATTATCCCTCAATACCCTGCATATGGGGGCGTACAAAACGGCTGGAAATCGAGCCTATATGACGTTCTGTGACCTTTTTACCTTTTCTCAGAGTACGACTTAGACTAAGTTTTATTAATGTAATTGTTATATTTTTATTTTTTTCACAGGAAGAACACGACGTCAGTTGATGGGCCTGAATGTTCCACTTTGCGACTATCGTCAGCCCTTGCCCTGGAATTGCATGCCTTCGCTGTGGCGGTGGACTTGCAAGGTGTCTGACAGAAACAGGGTGTTTTACACGACATGCAGAATGAATAATGGCTTAGTCGGTTGTCACTCCGTTAAAGTGATTTGTTGCCAACCCAGCTGCGGATGAAACGGCATTAAATTTTCATATGATTGCAATTTCATAAGTGCTACCTCTTAAAGAAAGATATATTTCTGTAGTAGTAAAGAGTAGAATAGCGAAGTTCTGAAATCATAAAACTGATTTTGCTGAAATTATTTATTTTATCATCTGATTAGAAAACTTATGTGAAAACCATTTAATTATCAAAATTTATTCACTTCTTAAATTCAATAGCCTAAATGTCGACATTTAGGGTTTTAAAGGGAACCTCTATTGTCAGAACAAATTGACGTTAAATTGTTGGAAATAAAGTCGAAATTTAAAATTTTTAAAAAGCAGGTGCAAATATAATTTTAGTGTACAAATAAAATGGATATAAATATCGCCTATTTTAGCAAAGTGCTGTTAAAAAGAGATATGCAGAAACAAAAACTATATTTTGTTGCTGTCACGACATATTTTGGCCAGTGATTATTAACCTGTGGGAAATCTCATATAAAATTGATGTGAATGTTCACTTTTTAGAACTTTCGGTACAGCAAGCATCCATGTCAATTTTATGCTGTACGTCCCTGGACTGTATAAGTCTGAACTAATAAAGACAGAATCTAAAATATCAATCCCTTTAGATGGGGACTTTTCTTTTTTTCCTTTTGAAAGTATCATTCAATTGTATGAAAAGAAAGTAAATGTTACCTACATGGCATAAGTTTGATACAGTATTTTATATAATTGTTTATGCAGAATCTGGATCCGTTCAGGGTTTTTGTAAAGGTTTGCAATAACAGGGAGAAAATTTTGAATAACAGGGGCCATTTATTGGCAAGCAGTCCCAATTCGGGGGTAGGTGTGCCGGAGGGTATGGGGAGTCTCTCCCAGAACAGTGTGCATTTTGCGCCATTTCTGACTATTTTGGGTCTTTGTTCTAACTGCTATGAAAGAGGCATTGGTAACGAAGCAGTTCTATTTCACTCGTAATGAAAATCAAATAGCCCTTCAACTGTAGCAGTTCTTTACTCAAATATCTTAGCACATTTCTCAACCTCGTTCCCAGGGCTTTTCCCTTCGAGAGAGGGGTGGCCGTCCCTCTCTCGAAGGGAAAAGCCCTGGGAACGAGGTTGCACATTTCCCTGAGAAATAGCCAGGACAAGAATTGAAGTAGCATTAACAAAAACCCTGCCGTCCTAACCGTTAGAGTCAAGCCTCATGGCGTGTTGCATTAGCGATATATGCCAGATGCCCAGTTTCATGCAGTTTTGTTTGATGATCTAAAAAGGCTGGACATCTAACGGTACTTAATTTCCTGTGGTGCTGTTTATTGTGCTGCAGCTGTACCACGTGGTTCTAACGTTTACGTCCGTGGATGAAATCCGAAAGCGTGATTATTTAGACGAAGTTACCTACTGGGCAGTACTTTCCTGTGGTACTGTTTATTATGCTGCACAAGGTGGTTCTAACTTTTGAGTTTGTGGATGAAATCCTAAAGTGTGACCATTCATATGAAAGCTACTGAGCAGTACTTTCCTGTGGTACTGTTTATTATGCTGCACAAGGTGGTTCTAACTTTTGAGTTTGTGGATGAAATCCTAAAGTGTGACCATTAAAATGAAAGCTATTGAGCAGTACTTTCCTGTTTTACTGTTTGTTATGCGGTACAATAAGTGGATCTAACTTTTCAGATTCTGTGGATGAAAATTCAAATGAAAGCTATTGAGCAGTACGGTAGAGTTCCGATAGTAACGACCCCCGAAAGTAACGCCAATTTTTTGTGGCCACTAGTAAATCCCGAAAGTAGCGACCCCCCGAAATTCGAAAGTAGCGACCCCCCCCCCCCCCCCCCCCCGAAAGTAGCGACCTCCCGAAAGAAGCGAGACCAAGTTTAATTTGTCAATCAATAGTCAAAATTTTAATGTACAATAATATGTTCGTGCAGTGTCACAAATTATTCACGATAAGGCACTTTAATTTGAGAAGAAGCTTTATACTTCCATTCGTCCTTGATCAGTTCACTGATGTAGCGATGTAAGAACTAAACCGGTATACCGTAATTTCGTATTAACAACAGGAACGTTTCTTCAAATTGAAATCGAAAACTCTATATAGTTTTCGTCGATTAACATGAACGTGTTTCTTCCAATAGTCCATTTTACAGTTGTGTGCTTGGTGACCTTGCCTTTGAATGGAAGCGAGGCTGAAGGTGACCTTGCTTTGATACAAACCTTTCTGTCTTTCATATGTTAATAAGTCTTTTCTCATGCTAACCAACTAAGTTTACATCTGAAAAGCTCCAAGGTCTGTATCATAACAAGGTCACCTTCAGCCTCGCCTCCACTCAAAGGCAAGGTCACCAAGCACACAACTGTAAAATGGACTAATAAATGACACTGAGATACCGGTACGGGGTACAGACTAAAACGCAGCGGTGCGTCATGCAGTATAATCGAAGCAGTTTAGCTTTCCTCCTATGAGTCAGTGAAGAACTCGACCTCCTCAGTCTATATCGGCTGATTCACCCATGCGGTAGTCCGGTAAACCATCGATATTCATTTCACTGTCCCTGCTACCGGAAATGGGTAGTGAAATTCCACATTTCACAAATGAACGGATAACTGTGTCTTTCAGCCGGCGCGAGGCTAGTCTGTCAACACTTTTCTTAAATTCCGCATTAAATGTAACATCGAGTGGTTGAACCTTGCTCGTTGCGCCCGGAGGTCGTCTGGCACTCTTGCGTCAGAATGGTCTTTACCCTCTCTGTTGTTTGAGCTCTATGCGCATCATAGGTAAGAAGTCTATTGCGTGGTTGACCAAACATGTTTGGCTTCTTCCACATATTTCTGAGCCAGAAGACCATCATTTCCTCGTTGCACCACGCGTTCTCTTGGAAATTGACCACGACTCTTGGATCATACTGCCTCTTTTCTCTGTCTGGAATTCTTTGTCCTGTGTCCTTAATCAACAAGGGTTTGATGCAAGGCTCACCATCGGCAAATATGGTCAATTGCACTGAACACTGTCTCTTATCATGGCTTCACCTGTCGTCCGAGTCCATACTGACTTTTCTCCTTTTTCCGCATAAGTAGCTCCCTTGGTTGTCACGTCCGTGGGTTGTGATTGTTAGATTTCGATCCATTCATATGTCAACACAAGAATATAAGAGACGAGACCCTCGCGTTCTCAGCATCAGGAAAGTGTACTGCTCAAGTGAAAATTGATGACGAATGGCTTCTATTTACCGCCGATTATGCACAATTACTTCACGTATCAAGGGAGATCATTGCTATCGGTCTAATCCGCGAATTAATGAAGTCTGCAACTGCATTCCCGAGCCTTCCAACGCATATTCACATAACGCAATAGTGGTGAAGATGAAAAACACAAATGGCGGCGAACAAGATGCGACTACAATTAGACACGTTCCTGATGTCTAGCGGAGGTCCTGTACAAGCCATTGCTGGAAAAGGAAATCGAGATGACTTGCCGTGTATCAGGCCAAAGCAGGAGTGCGCCTGAAGGTGTCCCAGGGGGTATTCCCTATAATGGGCTATACGGGGTGCTCCGCCCGAAAGGGGTACCTTTTTTGAGGCTGGAGGTATATGAAAGGGTAGGGATTTCACGAGTTGAAATATATGAAAGGGTAGGGATTTCAGGAAGAATAGGAAAGGGCAGCGAAAACACGAGTTGAAGTATAAAAAAGGTAGGGAAAACCGCCATCTAAGTATTATAAAAAGCGCCTTTCAAAATATATCAAACAGACGCACGTAAAGGCTATATGAAAGGGGCACCATTTTCAATGAAAGGTATTTGAAAGGGGTACCATTTTCAATGAAAGGTATATGAAAGGGGTACCCTTTCTGTCAAAAACGGTATATGAAAGGGTAAGGGTTTGCCGGTTTGGACCTTGGGGCGGAGCATCCCCGTACAAAACTTTGTTGAGTACACCCCCCCCCCCCCCCCACCCCGCCGGGGGAAGGTGTATGGGTTCAAGGAGGAGGCATCGAGATAACTTGCGTTTATGAAATTGGCGTTAAGAAAGGACTTAGAAGTCTAAGAAAAGAACTGAGAGACCAACTAATACAACTCGCCCCGACCATTCAGACAATACAATCTAAGAAGACATCCACAGCCCACAGGAGCGGATCCAGGATTTTTCTTAGGAAGGGGTGCACCTCTAAGGAATGACGTAACTGAAGGGTGACGTAACAAATTTTAAAAGCGAACAACGCAGACTAGGTCATCTCAGGGCGGGGGGTGGAGGGGGCACCCCCTGCACTCTCCCCCTAGATCCGCCCCTGGCCCACCCATGTCGCAGTTAAAACATGAAACTGTATAGACGAATTTTGTCTCATTTGTTTATTGGTTTCGATATTGATTTATTTTATTATTGCTGTATTTATCATTGTTACCTTCTTTTTATGAAACACAATCTATACATATGGAATACAAATAAAATGTTTTTCTTTTTATTACTGATTTTATGTTGTTTATTTTTTATTTCGGCTCGCGCCAGCTTTATTTGTAAACGATTTTTATTCCCCGAAAGTAGCAACCCCCAAAGGCTGCTAATTCCGAAAGTAACGAGGGTCGCTACTATCGGAACTCTAGGGTATTTTTCCTGTGGTACTGTTTATTATGCTGTACAAATTGGATCTAACTTTTCAGTCTGTGGATGAAAACCTACAGTGCGACCATCATCTGACTGGTGAAAAGCTAGCGACAGACACAATTGCAGAGCGAGAGTAGGAGCATTTGAAAGGGAACTCGACTTGAAACTTTTTGGAAATAATGGCGGCGTCTGAAGATGAACTGGTTTCAGTTAAGATGCTGTTTGCATACGTGATTGTGTCGCCAACCGTGGAATGGTTGGTCATGCACTTATCAAGAGGAGCTCTTATCCAGAGATGTGTTGCGTTTGCATCTCCGTAATTACTGAGTTTACAATTGGCATCGTTCAGGGTAACATCGTCTAGTGAGATACTTGTATGGAGACTGATATCCAACGTGACCAACATCATCGTATTAGTACACTTCACGAACAAACCTGTGAAGCAATAAAAACACTTAGATTCCTGAAATAACCATGGCAAGATTATTGTAAAAAGTGGTTTGGGCCTGACGAGAAGACATCTGTGTTAATTGCATAGTTATTAAGAGACTGTAATTTCTGACGCGAGCTGATGATCATAAACTCAGTTTTAGCAATATTGAGACTTAACTTATTAGCTTTGAGCCAGAGACCAATGTGTTTATAGTGTCAAAGGCCTTCATTAGGTCAAATAAAATAAAATATAACGCAATTAAGAAAACCTTTGTCAATATTGACACACCAATTGAGCCGTGAGGGTACTGTGTAGAGAGCGAAAGCCTGACTGACAACTGATTGTGCGTTTAGATAATTATAGAGTTGATCATGGATAATTTTTTCGAAAATTTTTGCCACGGCAGGAATAACAGATATAGACCGATAGTGATTAATGTCAGATTTTGAGCCATTCTTAAAGATCAGTGAGGTTTTGGCCAGCTTCCAATCTGATGGATAGATGCCAGTTAATAGTGATTGATTAAAATGAATACGCGTTGAAGAAGGCGCGCACCCTGGATCCAGAGGTCCGTTCTCTGAATATCATGAGTGAAATTAACCGCATAAACGGTTAGAAGAAGCTCGCGAGACGGACCTCTGGTCACTCGAATATACAACCTCATTTCCATGCGAGGATCTAGTTCAGAATCTGAACTAGGTCGCTGATTGGTTACTCCTACTTGTTTCCAGACTCTACCGGGAGTTAACGATGCAACAGCAACTTCGATTGGCTGGACCAAAACAATTCGCAACGGGCGCGTGAAAAACCGGTTTCCCAAAGTGAAGCCACACAAACAACAATGGCGGACGTAGATAGAGATCGCGGCTTTTTGCGATCTTTAAGAAACGCTGTGGATTACTCTTCAGTATCCAAATTTTCAAAATATCAGAGAACTAAAGCCAGTTTAGAAAGAAGCGCTGTTGAAATTTATTCAGCGCAAGGATGTCTTGAAAAGAGGTGTTGACAGGCCAGACACGACTTATTAATTCGTGTTATCGTGGAGTGTGACCTTTAGAGTTTTGTTTGAACGAGGAAAATTTTTATCTCTATTTAATTTTTATCTCTAGCACGGAGGCGTGCTTTGGAGTTGCAGGTATTCTCGCTGAACGATTTCGCTGACGACTGGTAGGTGACAGGAAGAGAAACAGGTGTACTGGATTAATTGCGTGCGGATATCAAGGATTCTTTGTTTGTTAAATCTCTCGCCTTTGAAAACGGTTGTATCTAGAAAGTTTACTTCTTTGTCTGAGATTAATGTTTGTTTGCAAGGACAATAAAATCTTCTATCTCCTTTTTCTCGACACTCTACAGTGAAAAAATGTCATCGATGTATCTTTTCCACTGGAGTGGATTTGATTTAATATTTCTGTCTCGACCGCGTTTTAAACATGTCAGCTGTTAGATTTAATGTAAACAAACAGACACGCGTTGGTCCCCAAGGTTTAAAACCGGTTTGGTGAGATATCCGATCCACAAATCGCATGGAAATGAGGTTGTGTACTCGAGTGCCCAGAGGTTTTTATTTTTTCTCGGCGCGTTGCGCCTCGTTGTCGCGGCTTCGCCGCTCAAACTCGCCGTTTTCACTAAAAAATAAAAACCTCTGGCACCCAGGGTAGAAGGCGCGACAACATCTCCCGCAATTTTTACGAGCTTACAAGGAGTTCTGTCAAGACCTGTTGCCCTGCCTCCATCAATACTTTTAATCAATTTGATAACTTTTTGAACTTCGATCATTTCGAAGGAAAATACCTTGTCAGTAGGTTTGACATAAAAAAAGTGGATCGGTGTCTAAGGTTGGAATTTCACGAGCTAGTGACTGGCCAAGTAGAAGTTGTAGTAGTAGTAGTAGTAGTAGTAGTAGTAGTAGTAGTAGTAGTAGTAGTAGTAGTAGTAGTAGTAGTAGTAGTAGTAGTAGTAGTGATAGCAGTTGTAGTAGTAGATCCTTTATTTAAACAAATACTTAGCAAATTAGATTGTCAACTTCCAAGTTTATATGTCTTTCTAGAGCTGTTAAAAGAGAAAATCAATATTGCAATAAACTTTGCGCGTACAAGCGGCAAAATAAGTCCATTATCAAATGGAAACCGATTCAGTTTTTAATTACAATTAGCTATTCGCATTTTTTATTTTTGTTGCCGCTGCTGCAACATTGTAATAATTGTTTTCGTAATTGTTATATGATCCTTTCGATATATTACTGCGCCTTTCAATAACATGCGGAATTTGAAATTCAGATCTCCACCAACGGTTGCGTTATTCCCTGCCGTCAATCATAATTAATACGAAAGCCAACGTACCATGTAGAAAAGAAACAAACAAAATGGATCGAAATCTTCCAATCATAATGCACGGACATGACCTTTTGACCTTATTGAAGTGAAGATCTGTTTCCTGAGAGGTAAGCTAAGATGATTGACGGCAGTGTAAAACGCAACCGTTGGTGGGAATTTTATTTCAAATTCCGCATGTTATTGAAAAGGTGCAGTAAAGTTCAACTTGATAGTGATGCCCGAGAGGACACATAACAAACAAACTCGGAAAATGAATTTGAGAACGGAGCATCTTAAACTGATAACTGGGTAATCTAGTAAATAATTCTCAGCTGAAGAAAGTAAAGTTTTGCCCAAGAAAAGACACCGTAAAATCAGGGTGTTTAGACTGTAAAACAGTCCACACGTTTTTCTCGAGTCCACCGAAAAAAAGCGGTGATAGCTGAAACGGTGAAAAAGAACTGAAGCGAGTCCGAATACAGAGAGCAAGACTGGGAGAGGATCAAGATGCCGCGGGGAACAAATTATTCTTGAAGCCTCAGCACATTAGACCAAGGCGAACTTTAAAAATCCAGCCTATTGCCACTGCTGCTCAAGTAACGGGAGCATACGGTAATTTTACGCAGGCAAACAAGAAAGAAAGTGTTGTTAAAGTTGTCGCCTATCCAACAAAAACCTTATACTTACCACTGACACTGTAACGACGTTAATTTTTCTCACAAGATGCAGTGTTTTTGCAAGAGAAATTAAAAACATTTCGAAAGCATAATCTAAAGATGAAAAAAAAAACCTGCAATTCACATACTATGTACATGTGAACATCTTTGTGTTTCTACAGAATGTCCAACGCAGTTTCTTCCTCCGTAAGCAGGACGGGGATTGGTGCATGTGCGTGTACGCTGTTGATGTCCTACATCACATGACACGCTGCACTGGGACCAAGTCCCCCACGGTGAAAAACCTCCATGAACTGATAGGCAGCAGAAGAGAATAAAAACAAAACAGTTAAAAATATTTTTTAAAAGAGATTATTGTCATTATTGAGTGTATGCCGGAATTCCTTGCCATAGTTTATTTTGAGCTTCATTAAGCTTATATGCAAAAGAATCATGTAAAAAAACTTGTGTATGGGCATAGCGACTTTAAACCCAAACAACAGCAAAAGAAATCACAGCTTCATTTTCATATCGGATGCTCAGGCATTAGGGCAACATAGTTTCACCAATCTCAGCTGTTTTAAATGTGTGGAGATGTTAGGCTCAGATTCAAGACTCCCAGCTAGCCATGTGGTGACGCCCACAAAAGGATTGTTTTGTAATCTTTTTGGAAGCGACATGTGAAAAAATGTTACCTTGCCTTCAGAATTATAGATGCATTTTCAAAAAAAACGTGGCTGGGATGAGAACCAGGTAAGATATCAACAACTTAATTTACATGGTCTCCCTACTTCTGTTAAGATTCCTGGAAAAAAAGTTGACATTAAGTGACAAATTTGTTAGCGTCATGGATCAAAATAAAGCAACCTGACACTTACATCTGTCATTCAAAACAAAATTACGCGTAATGTTTTAATCAGGAGCCTTATTAGAAAGATATTAATGTTCATCGCGGCACGAGTGTGGGACCAAAAAATATCTGAGTCCCCGACAGGAATCGAACCTTCGAACACCGGTCGGATGCTTCCGTACACCGGTCGGATGATTCCGTACACCGGTCGGATGATTCCGTACACCGGTCGGATGATTCCGTACACCGGTCGAATGATTCCGTACACCGGTCGGATGATTCCGCACACCGGTCGGATGATTCCGTACACCGGTCGGATGATTCCGTACATCGGTCGGATGATTCCGTACACCGGTCGGATGATTCCGTACACCGGTCGGATGATTCCGTACACCGGTCGGATTGTTCATCATGTCACGAGCGTGGGACAACGAAAATATCTGAGTCCCCGACAGGAATCGAACCTATGACCGTCGAACACCGGCCGGATGCAGCTCCAACCACTGAGCTAAGAGAGACATAGTAGGTTCACTGATATATGAAGGGCTGTCGACATGTCGAATGGATTGATGTCACTGATACGAGTCAAAAGTGCTTTTAGCCAATATACGCGGACATTTTTGTATGTCACATCTTCTAATTTCTGTATCTGATCCCAGTCTTATGCAGTCTCGTCCTCCATTTTCCGGACTGGGATTGTTGAACCATCAGCGATGTCGTCCCAGAGTGCGTCGTGGGCATGACATACAGACATACCAGTCGTTCCACTGTGAGTATCCGCCATGAACTATTAAAAACAGAGTTACATGATATGTAATTTTAATAATATCACTGACCAAGGTGTAATGATCAGCTATACTAAACAAATGCAGCACAAAATCTTTACCTGGGCAACTTTGCGTGTTACAGCTCCTTGATTCTGTAGCTCGTCCCAATCGATTGCAGTCTCGTCCTCCATTTTCCGGCTTGGGATGGTTGCAAAGGCGATAGCGACGCTGAATTCCTCCTGCGCATGACTGGCTACAGCTATCCCAGTGGCTCCACTTTGAGTATCTCCCGTGAACGGGACCTTATTAACAAGAAAAGTCTTAAAAACAACTGGATTCGTTACGCTGGGATGGCAATTTTTAAACGTTATCTTCACTTTACTTATTTCTCGTTCTTTGTGTCCTCAGGTACAAATATCCTGCTACTTTATGCAGCTGCACATGCCACATAAGTCCTCAAAAATGTTCCCAAACATGCAGTCCCTTCCTTCAAACTGTAAGAATCGCCAGAGAATCGCGTTTAGTCTAAGCGTTTAGTCTAAGCGTTTAGTCTAAGCGTTTAGTCTGAACATTTGCAGTTTTTGTGAAAAGGCAATCCAGTCAGACGGATCAAGGGAATGGGGTTAGATGGAGTGTATTTGAACTCAAATCGCTGTGATATCTCAGCAAATTTGAAGAACAAAAACATACCCGCTAACTCTTCGGTTCACGAAGGGCGTAGCAATTATAGCCCATTTCCGAGTTGCTCTTAGCCTCCTTTTCAAACCGAGGCCATACGGAATATAAAGTAGTTTTACTTGCATGTGAAACAAAACTCATATCCATATGAATGGTTTTGCACTTGGCCTCGGTTTGAAAAGGAGGCTAAGAGAAACTCGGAAATGGGTTATTGAATTGCTTGTAAAAGGAAAAAAGAAAAAAAATGAGAAGCATTTTTTAATAAGAGTGTTACAAATTTATCACAATCTTTAGCATGGGTTATTTCCTTCCCAAATTGGAAACCAGCCAATCAGACAGCGACTACTCGAAGCCGGCGGTTTCACTTGTAAACACATCACATTCTACTGCTACGGTTTCGCCTTCCATGGCGACTGTTTAAAGCTGTTAAGTGTCTCGCGTTGAACACACTCTCAAAAGTCCTGAAAATTGGAGCATTTCTCAACAATCCGAGGAACGCAAAGAGGAATGTTCAGGAAAGCCACAGGTAACCCAAGCTCCTAGTGAGAGAAACCGTATGTTCGATTTGTAATATGAGGTCACTGAAATGTAACGTAACAGCGGCTCTTTGTGTGAGAAGACGTTTATAATTTGCGCTGTTACGCAACACGGCTCCTCACACAAAGAGCCGTTGTTGCGTTACTTTCCAGTGACCTCATATTACAAATCAACATACTTTCTGGAAAGAATGGTTGCCTCTCGCTCAAGGCTAGGATTTTCAATATTGCCGTCACGAGCTAGCAAATTAGCGATATATTACAGCGCTATAACTTGAAAAACGGGCATGGTGACCCCGTCTTTTTATTGTATTTTTCTGATGCACTAGATGTGATAAATAGCTGTGCAAAGTTTTAGAAAAATTTCATTACAACTTCTTTTTCGATGAAATCACCTCACCTTGACTTATTTTCCCAGGCATCAAAATAGTTCTTAAAACACCTATTTTCAGATTACCGAAAAAAATGGCAGTGAAATTTCACTTCATGTGCACTTTAAGGCGACTGAGGCCATACAAACAGCTTTTGCATCGAAATGATTCGTCAGTGGGTGCCCCTGAACAATCGTTAAGAGAATGTTTGCAATCTGGCCTTTGGCAATATCGCCATCAGGCTAAACCATTTATAAAGGGACGTTTAATTAGGAAGTTAGCTGAAATAATATTCAGTGTATCACGAGTAACTGAGGCTAAGTTGCGGTGCGGAAATCAAAAAGGTGAGCGCCGGATGTTGGTCACTTTGCAATTGTTTTCATTAGCTATTCCATAATTGGAAATATGAGGAACTTACGGTCTTTCATAGTTTTCTCAATCCAGTCAATGAATGGATACACCCTTGTGTAGTATCCATACTTATCCTTCTGTGCGCAACCCCATCCCCAGCTGACAATGCCAACGGCGACCCAGTGCACATTTGTTCCCCTGCTTATCTCACGAACAAAGGCCCCTCCACTGTCTCCTATACATGGGTCCCCTTTTCCTTTCCCGTCGCCAGCGCAAAACGTCAAGGTTGAGTTGTAGGCGATTAATGTTTTGTTTGAGCACAACCGGTTGCTTTGAATTGTAAAAACTGCATGACGAAGAACTTCGGATACTTCATTAAGAGAAAAATCCCCTCTATATCGTAAGGCTCTTGTTATTCCCCATCCTGCCACGAAACCGTTCGTCATAGGAATTGCCTGATCTCTTTCTTCTTTTTCCGGAAGACAAACAGTTCGTACAAAACTGTTAAGTTTTACCTCCCTCTTGAGTTTTACAAGCGCTATATCAAAGTCGTTATCAATTCTGTATTCGTGATGAACAAAAATCTTCTCTGGCTCGATTTCTTGTTGCAATGTTTCGTTTCTAGTCAGGTTGTATTTCCCTGCTTTAATAAGGTACCTAGAGGATGGTTGAAATTAGTATTTTAAATAACTAGAAGATGTGTCTATGTACTTTTTCGTCCTCATACCATGCATAGAAACATAGGTCAGATGGTAAAAAGTAAAGTCGCACACGAGCCAGATGGCCCAAACGGCCGGAGCTTAACCCGGTTTCTGTAGCATGAAGCGACTAGGAACATTGCTACTCCCCCCTGGATGGGATGCTAGTCCATCGCAGGGTTACCCCCAGCATTTTGTCGCCGGTACCCATTTATACACCTGGGTGGAGAGAGACAGTGTGGAGTAAAGTTTCTTGTCTAAGGAAACAACACGACGACAGAGACCAGGCTTCGAACCACCGACCTTCAGGTTGAAAGTCCGACGCGCTAACCACTAGACCACCGTGTCTCCACACATAGGTTAGATGGTAGGGAAGAAATATTTAGAATTGATGCTGATTTTTACCGAATCTAGCAAACTATAAATAGTCATGTAAGATAAGTTTGGAAGCAGATTTGCATCTTAAAGGCAGACTGAGTCCATTTAGGCAATAAAATAAAAATAATAAAAAGCGTTTATCATAATGGTGATGACACTTGCCTGCGCGTAATCTCGTACCCAGATCTTACTCGTGCTTGTACTGTACTGAAATCTGACTGTGGGAGATCTGGGTACGAGATTAGCCTGTGCGCACGCGTCTCCTATTAATTTCCTTTGCTTCACGCGGAAAACGAAATTGGAGACATCTGCACACCGGCTAATTTAATACTACCGATAGCGTGTGGATTTTCTTTTCACAGGTTTTTGAGAATGAGATATGTTTATTAATTGGTTTGTATTGTCGAAGTTAAAACTATAAACACTCGGACTGTTAAGTCCTAACTACTTACGAACTTGCATTCCCATGGAGTACGCAGTGTGCAGCGGTCAATACCCATTGACGAGAAATAAGAGCACCACCACATTGAAATACAGGAACTAAGTAGAGGAAATGAGTATCGTTGGTATACCGTATCAATGTCGGTTATAAGCTATATACAACTTCGTAAGGCATTTAAGATGGGCTAATAAGCGGGGGGAGAGGGGAGACTTATAAGCGGGGGAGGGGAGGTTTATAAGTAAGGGTTATTGACCTGGAGCGAGGGAACATACCCCCACCGTGGTACATGGGGTGGGGGGGGGGGGGGGCGAGGTTGTTGCAATCTCCACCTTGGGTTTTTGCGATGTTACAATGATTTCGAAAATTTTTTACATCCAATAGATAGCCCGCGATGTGCTCTGCAAAATAAGGTAAATATTATGGAATGGGGCGCTGCTGGGGGTCCGTGACGTCATCCAAAATGGCCGCCAAGATGGCCGCCATCTTGGATTTTACTAAAAATTCATATTTATCGGAAGAATGCGGAAATTGCCGATATTGTTTCCTGGAGTTGCAAAATAACATACAATTAAACATTTTGATGCTTTTGGTAGCATTTTATATGTTTTTTTTACTGTTAAAAGGTGAAAAACACGCATTTTTATTTAAAAATGGGTTGATCTCATGTTAGTTTTGACGTCAAGGATGAATGAACAGCTACTTCCCCTTGTCCGAGGGTTAAATGAGCTAATAAGAAACAAGAGGCTCCTAGCAGCCTACACTCATGCGCATGTGTAAGTTAGTTTCGTGATATATTTTAAACATGATAAGAAGATGCCCGACATAGCGAAGAGTACTCCTTTCATTCAGTCATCGTTCCTGCAAACCACGCTGTTTACTATTGATTGTTTTGGAAATGAAGGCTATACCACAATGAAGGGAATGATTCTTCTAAGTCTTATATATACCAAACATGAACATTGCTAATGTAAGTAGGGTTGTAGGAGACGCTGTCGTGATACTTGAGTAACGCTCTTTTACCGGAAGTGAGAGTAGCCGGAAGTCACTAAACAGGAAGTCTAGCGGCAAAGCTATGAACAGGAAGTGTACAATTTAAAATATGCGTGCATAAATTTGCATGCAAAATCGTGACACAAAAAATAAAAATAATAATAATAATAAAAATAATAACAAGAAAAACGGAGCCGAAACCTTACCTCATGCCGCTACGCGCATGAGTGATAAGCTGAGACTAACATACAGCACGGTGTTCAGGCTTTCACTTTGAAATCATCGTCTTCATCAATACCGTCATTGGGCAAATAGAAAATATTTTGCTTCATGTAAACTGATTTGCTTTATTAATTAAGAGACCGTTCCATTTTCCAATGGGAATTCCTTTTTGTTTCGCTTTGTTTAGTTATAGCACAGACCCGACCCAACAGTAATTATCATTTACGCTAAATTAAATAAACGATGTTTTACCGCTTCCGTTGCCAAAAATGTAGAGAGCAATCTGCCATGGCCATTCTCCTCTTCTGGACTGAACTCCACCAACAATCCGGCGCCTAAAGTCCATTGGACTGAAGCCACAGGTTCTTCCTATTAATTAGCAATAATGATAGATTAATAAGTCGCGTTCAACCTGAAAGTGGAAACAAAGAATCCCATTTTTTCCTCCATTAAAGACATACATGGGTATTGGCACCCAATACCAAGATAGACCAGCAACTTGATAGACCACTTTGAAAAAGAGTAGCAGCGCGAGAGGGGTTGCGCATTGGATTGGGGGACCGAAAAGGCGCCGAACCTTGCTGTGTACATGCATCATCCAGTGTTTCTTGGCAAATTTAATGAAACTGTTCTCAGGTTCGTGATAGAAGTTATTTCTTTACTTTTTTTAAAGTAGAACGTTCGATAGTTCAATGCGCAGCCACTCGCTTCAGGCTGTTTCTCTGTTTTGAAAACTATTTAGCATCGCTTCTTGCTTTGAGGTGATTCCCTAGTATTGCATTGCGCAATAGTTTATCACATGATTTCGAGTGCAATTTGAAATAAATACGCACGAGTAAACATGTCTCGTGCAATTTAGGAGCCTTTGAAACATTTACAAATGCTTATTATTCCAAATTGCACAAGAAAAATCATATGATTTCTTGTTAATCATATACATGAAAAAATAGAATAAAGAAAACCGTTTTCTTTATTCTATTTTTTCATGTATATTTGTGACAAACGAAAAGCAGAATATTCATTTTTGCACGAGAGTTAAAATGTTAAACCAAAAAGCAAAACAACAGTTCTGCACGTGCATTAAAAAGTTAATTAGTAAAACGACTTGATCACGTGCATTAGAGCAGTTTTCAATTGAGCATCGAAAGTAGTTACACAATTGCTTTGGTTTTGCATTGCTACGCTTTGTGATTCGCTAAAAAATCTCGCGCCACTTTCTCAACCAATCAGAAGTAAAACCAAAACCAATCGTGACTTACTCGCACGCGCTTTCCCGCGCTTGGCGCCGCCGACATGTAATTGCTTCGAGCTCTGATTGATTCATTGGATTGTTTACGACTGTTGTGATTGGTCAGAGTAATTACTTTGGTTTTGGTTTTACGACACTCAATTGAAAACTGCTCTAAAAGGGTTTAATTAGCAAAACTACTTACTCTACTCACTCAAGTAGCTTAAGGCCTGGGACAAGGCTTCAACCAGGAAAAACAGTTCATTCACTCACTCACTCACTCACTCACTCACTCATTCATTCATTCATTCATTCATTCATTCATTCATTCATTCATTCAGACAAATATTGGTGACGGGTTTAAGTGAGAACATAAAATAAAAACGCTTTTCTGCTGCGGATTAAATATTTCCAGCCCTTCACGTTTGGAATGATCGTCCATTGTTCCCTATAAGAAAATTTTGTTAGGACAAAGATCAATTTTACTGAGTCCAAAATTCACCTTTTGGTCATTTACAGGAGCCGATTCTTGTCATTTTATAACTGTAATTTTTAAAACTCGAGGACAATCATCCCAAACGTAGAAGATTAAAAATGTTAAATGTCCATCGGAAAAGCTAATATATTTACGGAGTTCACAAAGACATTCGCTGGCATATCGCCGATTTGCTTGTTCACGTGATATGTCACGTGACCAAACTTATGCGTTAAGGCAGAAGAAGAAGTCAACAGTTATCATTCAGGAAAAATTTCAACCTGGTCTAGGCACTTTATTACAGTCACTATAATACTTACGACAGTCTGGGCTTTCTCCATCCCACTTTCCATTCACTCGGCATGTTCTCTGTGATGTACCATACAAGATGTAACCTTTGTGACACACATAGGTAACTGTGGAACCGAAATTTATGGACCGGTACCGAGCCACTGAGTTCGACACGGGCGGCGGCAAACCGCATGAAACATCTTTTAAGGACAAAGAAAAAAGACAAGGAAAGGCAGTAAAGGAGGAAAGGAGAAACAAAAGGCAGCTTAGCAAAATTCAGAGCCTATCAAAAGCCCGGTGCAATTATTTGTCTTCTTAATATTTATACTTTACAAGGAAGTCGAATGAAAGAAGAGAATTTGTAAAATTTCGAATAAAATCACAAACTAATGATTGAAATTGGTAGATATGATCAAATCCCGAGGGATAATAATAGACTCTACCCTGCTTGTTGTTGTTGATAAATCCCCCATTAAATGTAGCCTGCGAACAGGCTACAGCTCGAAGGGGGCGCTATTTAACAGTTCATAACTTACTGGCACTCTCTGTACTTTGGCGGGATAAAATCCACACGGTGAAAAATGACCACAGCAGAAACTGGGGGAAAAGAAATACATTAGAAGGAAAAAAAAAACAGTCTACAACCTATTTTGACTTCCTCGTGTATTTCTCTCTACTTTAAAACTATAATTTTCAAAATACTGTACACGCAATAAAATGTTACCTGAATTGACCATGTAAGAAATCGTGAAAGAAACAAAACAGCCAACGGAAAGAGTAAAGTTCCACGAAAGACCAATGTCCGCTGGATGCCCTTTGTTCGAATTCATTCCCAAGAAACGCTCAGATCACGAATCTCAAAAATCCGGATTTAGATTTGACCTGATGAGTTGCACCAGGGTATGGATTTAACGGATTCACGATCCATTTTTGGATTTCAGTTAAAAAAGAAAAACGTAAAATCAAAAAAAAAAATAAAATAACAGCCTAAGAAATTAAACTGACACTTGACAACGCATCGTGGAATTTGAAGTCAAACCTGAAACAATTCACGTGATAATAACACAAAACCCCATCAACACATCTTAGTGACCTCCACCTCTACTTTTTATCAGCTGTCAGACACTCCACAAATACACAGCTGAATATCGAAAACGACCACAATTTCACGATCTCAATTGACAGTTTGATAGTTATGCGAGTTCATTAGCTATCCGGCAGAAAGGCTTTGTTTCTTAGCCGACAATTAGACCTGTGGAGGAATGGATGGATGGATTACCTCCGTAAAATAAACAAGATGAAACTCACGCGCAGTTAACACCCTCCCCCCGCTGAGGTAACGCTGGTCCATCAGTTCACGCTCTAATTACGATTTGAGACGACAGAGCTGCATTATATCTTGACGGCTAGTTGGAAGAAAATATAATCCGTATTAGGCCAGCTCCGTGGACTTCGCCCAGTACGGAAGATATTTTCTTCCAACGTCAATCATACAGTATTTTTGTCTCATCGCAAATATTTTTGTATCACGATTCAGCAGTTGTTCAGCCAAAAAGAAAGCAAAACGGAAGGTGACTTGCGCTGATCAAACCTGAAATTCTTACTAGTCATAAGCTGTCTAACACGACGTTTTGTACGTGTTATCACATTTTTGTTTTACAAAAAATTTTCGAAAGCACGGACTTTTCATGCCATAAACTGCTCATTGAAACAAAACAAATTCCACAGAGTATCTTTATGAAGTTTTTCAAAGATTTAAACTAATTTCGATTTTGAGGCTTGCGATCAATACAATGCAGCATTGCTGTCTCAAAATCGAATTAAGTTATCTAGGATTCAACTTGTTGCCTTGTAGTCGTTTTCAACCAAAGCATTTGAACAACTTACCTTGTAGCCAACTGAGAACATATTGGACTTAAGTCATTCCATACACTTTATCCAATTGAACATGAAGTATTTATTCCTTTCGTTTTCAAGGTCAGCACAGTTGGTTGCAGGAGATTGTGATTTTGTTTAGGTCACGATCTTGTATCACTTTCTAACCAGCTGAAGCGATCACATGTAGTCCCCCAAGCCCGAAATAGCCCGATAGTCATATCAGATTTCGTCACCGCTTCAACAAAAAGAAAAGTCAACTTCGCACACCCTTCGGTAAAACAAAACTCTCTTCCTGTGTCGAAAAATCAATTTTTTCCTGTCTTGTTAGGGCCTTAAAGCCTACTGAGAACATCTAGAAGTTTTGGTGCTACCAGTTGGGGCACCAACCAAAGAATGTTTAACAGGGACACCAAACGAGGAATGTTTAACAGGGACACCAAACGAGAAATGTTTAGGAAAATGCTTGGAATTGCTTTGTACTGCTTTTACATATAATTTCAGTGCAGCCTTTAAATGAAACTACGGTATGTGAAAGCTAATAGTTTTTCGATTCCTTTTGCTGAATATTCAGCAGCAGAAAATTGCAAGGAAAGGAATCTCGTCACTGAATTTTTTACTAGCTGCTTTCTTCTTTCTGAAATTCCTCGCTGACCTTATTTTTGAACCCAAAACGACATTTTTTCCCTCCGAAAACAAAAGGCGTAAAATTTTCCCAAAGTTTCAGGTGGGATTTTACTAAAGAAAACTATTTTTTGTCTAATTCATTACGAATTTTTTAGGGTAACTAACGTCAGTTCCGAAGCTTGACTTTGCTCATTTGTCTTCCTTCTTTACGACTGCTATTTTAAACCAACAAGAAGGTAAAAAAAGTGGAGTATTGGGCCATGCAGGATTGAGGACGATCATTTTTGCACATTACGTATAATTGGAATAAAATACGAGCGGAACACCTACTCTAGCCACCAAGACATATATCATGCATATAATTATATTAAACAATTTTATTCAGTATTGTTAAACTTGTTACACTGTATAAAATGCAAGAAATTCTAAATGAAAAAATAACAAGACGTGACGTCATCAAGGGAAAATTGTTAACTTGTTTTAAACAAGGTTTTCTGGCTCACCTAAGTTTCAAACTTTTTATTATCATTTTATTATCATGCCTGGATGGATTGACACTTGGATAATCAAAACCAGTTGAAAGATGCTACTCCGAGATTTAAAAGCTTAGGTGCATGTTACTACAAGAAAGTTGAAAATTGTCCTTAAAGGGACACTGTCCAGCTAAAATAGCCAAATTTCGCTGAGCTTCCATTTCCACGTTATATCGCCAAATACCACCAAATATACAACTTAGATGGATAAAAAAGATTCTATAGAGCAAAACAAAAGCAGTAGTTTGGAGATAAAGTGCAGGATTGCAAGGATTGAAGTGGATTACAGTTCATGAAAAACACGTTTTTTCAGCCGGGACAACGTCCCTTTAACATGAATTAGAAAGTAACAAGAAAAATTATGACAAGAAATTTTTAATTAAAGCCACAAACATGCATGAAAACGTCACGTTTGAAATCGGGAATGTGTTATTACAGCCAAGGTATAGCCAAAAACGTTTTGTTTGTGGTCATTAAACCCATAAATGCACCATATTTCAATCATTAAATTTAAGAGGTAATCAATTATTTATAATTCAATTTTTTTCACAATGGCGATAACAAAGGAGCTACAATTTATGTTGAACCGCACTTGACCGTGCACATCTTTTGTTTTTAAATCACACGCTATGACTGAATAACTTAATGGCAACATTTCTATTGGTCAGTTGCTCGAACAAAAGTTCAACATCATTGTGGTTGTGCAGGGTCAAGGCCGAAAAACGATAACAAAAACATCGAACACTGAAGACATTTTTCAGGTTTCTTAACCATTGTACTTTATTAACTGTAATGAACAATCCCAATTATTTCCGAGCATTGTCAGATTTCAGAACTTCGCTATTCTACTCAGTTACTACTACAGAAATAATATCTTTATTTAAGAGGTAGCACTTAATGGCATTACAATGAGAATTTGATGCTTTAATGCTTCATGGGCACGTGGGTTGGCAACAAATCATTGAGAGGTATTGATGGTTGAAGGACTGATCGCAAATGATTTTTCGATGGTAGCGGTCCATTCTGCATGTCACGTCATACACGCCGTTTCTGCCACTCATCTTGCAAGTGTACCGCCACCTATTGGGGTGGCACGAGGGCATAAACTCGCTGCACAGTACAAATGGTGACAATTGACGTCGCGTTCTTCCTGTCAAGTCTGTGAAAAATGTTAAAATGTAACAATTAACTTATCTTAATTGTAAGCAGTGGAAAAACGCGTTATAAAAAGAGACCATCACATTTTGAAAAGATGGGTCTTGGTTATGGGTGCTGTAAGAGGAACGTGTTTGAATGTTTTGCCGAAGAACACGTATTCAACAGTCCAGTTAGAACTCAGTATCTATGGGACCCGCTTCTTAAAAAGTCTTACACGTGTTCAGATCAAAATATTTTAGTTACCTTGCCCATTTTCAGGCTGAAAACCGTTTCGTGTTTTAAACCAAAATGACAAAAACTTATACTCAGTTTTAGCCTAGAAAGCAACTGAAAAAGCCTATTTCATACCAAATTCTTTAAATTTCATATCCACGCTCAGAAATCAAATCCATTGTGTATCCGAGGTTTACTGAGGCCTCTGCAAAAATGACAATCATAAAACTTCTTAAACAACAAAGACTAGCCTGACTTACCAGCCTCGGAGTCTCCCTCTTCTCTCGTCTAAAATCAAACAAGAATAGTATGTGAGAAGTAAGGTTAGTATTAAAGGCAATGTTTATTAAAAAGGTGCAAATTGGTCCAAACCAAGTGACACTTAAACCGCTTTTTTGCATTTTCCCGTTTTGCGACTGTGGCGGCCTTTTTTCTTTATATTCGTCTAAAGACGTACAGTCAACGGCGAACTCAGAATCCTTCAAAATCGCTCAAAATATCACTTTTACGGCAAAGAAACGACAACATACAACAAATAAGGTAATTTAACGTGTATTTAGCGTTGATCAGTACATACATTTGGCGATACGCGGTCGCTATAATATGAAATTTAGGTAAGTCCCATACATTTCCTATAAAATTACAAACGGTCATTATGTTACACAAACAGATTGTATGGGCTCCCTGTGGTATTTTCACTCCATAGGAAAGGCATAGGACTTAAGCTGCCCAAGAAGCCCCTTAGCGCGTGTGTCGATTTACAGGAATTTCTATGAATCGAGTCACCTTGTGTTATAACCAGGATTACACGCGTTAAATTTCGCCAAGCAAATAATGTTTAGGTGATTGTATTTTATTTCACAAACAGAATCGTGAATGAGCCCTTCCTGACTGTGTCCCTACGGACCAGTAAACATGGTAAACTGGGGCATCTTTCAAATTAACCTAACTTTTTGGCTTAAAATATATATATGCTTTCCACTTGTTACCTTAAGCACCATTCCTCCTGCCATCTGAGCGATGCAAGCAAACAAAATCACAGCTGCGACAACAGAAGAAAACCCCTGATAAGAAAAAAGCAATTTTTCAATATAAAAAAAAAATAATAAAGAAACCCTGTGCTAAAGCTTTTCCTTGCGGTATGTCCAAATGAATTAAGTTGCGTTAAGTTATTTGTTATGTTATTCATTATGGCAACTAACATAACTAACTGCGGCCGTGCAGAAGTCACCGTACATTTACTTAGCGTCCATTAAAATTTTCTCACCGGCACAAATAAATTTAAACGTAGACTTTCATATCCACAGACACATATACCGACATTACTTCTCGTCTAACTCATCGATCCCTTAAGGAGCTCAAACTTGATTTCATTTTTAAAACTCATAAAACTTTCACTGGGCCGAAATTGGCATGAACAATATTAACTTCGCTTTGATTTTCTGAAGTTTAAGCGAAATAAACATTGAAAGCTTTTGAACAATTATTTTACAACGAACACCCATACAGTGTTACATGTTTTATTGTTTTTCTACTTATAGAAATTAACTTGTACTCACCATCTTTAGCACGAGTTGTTTTATTCCTTTTTCCTCAGTCAAGAACTTCAATCTCCAAACTTCAACTGGAACAACGTACTGCTTTATTTCTTTCTTTTATGCAGTCTGAACGAGGAAGTAAAACAACTGAGGAAGTTATTTGAAGGAGAAAATTAATTGATGTTTACTAACTCTGTCCGGCGTGCCCGCTGTAAAAAGGTCATGTCATTCAACCCGACAATAAATTATGAAATACGATTTCTTTTAATTTTTGTAGAGTTAATGGAAAGTGATTAAGCCTTTACTTTGTTTCAGCTTATCGGAACGACACGTATTATCCAAACTACATGATGGCAACGGCAGTAGAGGGGATACCAAAATTAACTAAGTGTATTAAAATATCTTTTGACAGGTTCTCAAATCTAAGATCGAAAACAATCACGCCAGCGTAAACGGGGTTTAGACCCAGTTCATTCATTACGTTCTTCCACATTTTCTCATATAGCGGGAACTATCAAACGTGTCGAGATTTCCTCCGCCTTTTTCCTTTCGGAGGGAACTTCAAGGTTAAGACTGCTCATGCGATGTCTGTATTAGTACCCTACCGCGTGACTTACTACGCACTTTCTCTTGTACTCAAACAAAAAGTAGTCAAAATTAACTAGAGATCGAGGTTACGGCTTTGCACAACCCTTCACGAGGCGAACCGGAACTTTTTAAAATATAGTAAACGTGCTCTTAGCATTAGACAAATAGAAACTTGTTTTGAACACAGTTTGTCGTTTCATCGTTAGCTGAAGTAAATCCTGCACGTACGAGCTAAGGTAGTTGAAGGCCAGCGGTGACATCTATTTCCTTTATTACTTTTCAAAAAGTTAACGAATAAAATGTTCTGGTTTCCCCCGCTTAACCTCGTTTTCAACTTTTTCACTGCGGGGCCTTGCGGAGGTATTACAGAATACCTCCCTTGCGGGGTAAATCTTTTGTTTTTATACAAAATGGCGGGGCGTGATTAAGGCCCATTCTGTAAATATTTGTGAGTTTCACATAAGAAAAATCTTTATTCTTAACTGCTTAATTATTTCATTCCCGCGGATGTTGCAACAGAGGCAGAACTTAAATCATGACTGACACTGTGACCATCATGAATATCGTCGGATAAATCAACTCTAAAAACTAAATAGGGATGAGTTATTTTAATTTTGAAGGCAACACGGATGTAGGACCGGGACTTGTCTAAGAAGCTCGGAAATAAAAGTCTAATTCTAAGAATTAACCTCATCAGTTTATGGTTAATCTTTCGGGCACTTGTCTAGGCCAATATTTACCTCTGGAACAGATAGGTCCTCCGTCTTCAGTTGTCCATACGTAATGCGACATTGAAGACAATAACTTGCCTATTTTCTACCTTTGGTGTGTCAAGTGCATTTTATTCTCTCCTAAGACATTAAAACTTTTGTATTGATCAAATAAAAAATTCAACATGCACCTGGCAACCCCTGGGCATTTTGGGTTTTGAATAAGCTTTGGGTTGTTGAAAATCCCATGGGCTTGGGCAATAGTGCTGCTACATTTCCATATCCTGCTATCGATATCATAGTCTATTAAAGTACAGAACCGGATCATACCGTCGTTGACTTGTTGCAACGCTTATGCAGTTTGTCTCTAAGCGATTGTTCCATTCGATGCTCTCGCAATTGAACATTTCTTGCGTCTTTTGCTTGTAATTATTTCTTAAAAAATATAAGGTCCCTTTTTTGCCATCACGATTGCAAAATCAATAAAATGGCATACACGCTGCATGTCGATCACTGATATATTTCTCAGCTCAGCAGGTTTACGTTTCCCTACTCCCGGATATAACAAGCAGCGTGAAGTTGCCCAGGGGTGTCGGGATGTTGTTGTTTCGATTTGATCGGTGCATTACACTCGTGAAAATCGGCCAAAAAAATTCTGATTCTCCGTAATTCAGGCGAAGAACACTTACAGCCCTAGCCCGATCATTTTCTCAGGCTTAAACTTCATTTCTTTTCATGCCCAGGTTGCCGGTTAAATCAATCTCTCCGTCTTGTTTGAACTTACCTATGCGTGATTTAGCATGAACGGTGATCGTGGGTCTGAAATGTAGGTTGATTCAGTACAACCCACCGACGTAACAGTAGAACGCCATTCCAAGCGCTTTCCTTAACATTCCTCGTTTGGTACCGCTGTTCTACGTCCGGGTTATTGTCTTCCCCCAATTTGAATTATAGTTAAGGTCATTTTACCATCGTCTCCCCTCACCCCCCCCCCCCCCCCCCCCCCCTCCAAAAAAAAATTACATGTGGGAACATCATCAGAAAAACCCCTACCGTGAGTTGCCGGACGAAAATGAAACGTAATGAAGAAAGTGATTTTATTTTAAATCATTACAAAATTCATTATAATTCATAAGGAAAATACAAAAGAAATGAAAATTTAATAAGGGCTTAGCCATCCTAATACAGAACAGCTACGAAATGCTAGTTAGTTACAACCACTAGTGGATGTATGCTGTGGTTGTAACGAATTAGCATTTCATTTTCATTTCATGAGTAGTGTACAATACAATACAACACGGACGCTCATGTTGTAAACATTACATACAATCATTTAAGATAACTGTCATTGCATTACAGTAAAACAAGTAATATCACTAATAAAAGGAAATGTAATTTGTGATCATCTTGATTGGCATAATAATTGTAATAATAAAGTTGTTGTTGTTGTTGTTGTTGTTGTTAAATTAATATTTTCCCGGATCGGTACAGAGAACCGGGTACCAGTATATATTTAGTGCACGTGGGCTCACAGTTCGAATGTGTGAAATAAAATCCATTGATAGATTTGTGTCATTCTACGGCGTTCAGCATCGCCGCGTCAATTCCTAACCCAACAAGTTCAATTTTTTTTTGACAAGTTAAGTTGTGCCTTAGAGGTATAGGTGCATAACTTTCTTAATTAAGAGATCTTAAAACCCTAAAGGTAGCACCACCGCTTAGGTCGGGAGTACACGGTCCCTATTTTTTCGCAATAGTTGGTTTTCTGGGGTTTACGTGCCCGGCCCTCCGCGTTTAGAGTTATTGTAATATTACAGTGCTTTGTCAATTAATTTAAAAATGTACCGTGGGCCTCGCTGACCCACTCCCCATGCCTCTCAACCTCGTGTGTTCATTCGGCTGCGAAGTGGAGGCAAAATGATTGCTTTCGATGAGTTTCACAGATTGAACTTGTATATTAAAAAAAGCTACGATCGACCGCTATGACGTTTATTTTTATTCTATGACATAAATATGAAGTATCCATCGTTTCACTGTAATGTTAGCATAATATATATTTTAGTATTATTCAATATTTTTATGTGACCTTATAATTAATATTGATTATAATTATAATAATAACTATTACTACAATCATAACTTTTACAATTTCCTCAAATATGATTGGTTCATTGTAATCTTTTTTTTCTGGATATTTCAACGCTTTAAATTGATAAAAAACCTTTCTTCAAGTTATTCCCTGTAATTTCTTCTCGTTTTCTTTTTTCATGTTAATTTGTTCCCGAAAAATTGAAATGGTTATGATTCTGATAATGGGCCTTGGTATCGTCCAATTCTGTTTGTAATCATACTCGTGATTAAACAAATCGGACTCCCGCTAAGCGGTCATCCAATTTTGTTAATCACTCCTATGATGATTACAGACCGAATTGGACTCCACTCGGTCCTATATAATAATTATAATGAATTGTTCTCCACTCAGTCCAATTAATATTACTAGTTGTTTTTAATTGTATTATATGATTGTAAACTGACATTAATATGAGCGCGTTAATCTCAGCAATTGCCACAAGTCTTTAAACACCATTGGGACACGTATGGATCAGAGCAGAGTCTTTGGTTGGACCACCGTCGACAGTAAATGTCATGTGCCGTATTCTTGCAAGCTGAAATAAATTGTAAAACAATTCCTAAATATTGAAAACAGACTAATGTAAGCCTTAGTACGCTTGATTAGACAAACCTGAGAACGATTTGTTCAAGTAGATAAATGTAAAAAGAAATGACAGATCAGCATTCTCTCGAACTGTGATACACAGGGGCGGATCCAGGATTTTGAAATGGGTGGTCAAATTTTAATAAAATATTAATAAAATATTATTTATTTGAGAAATACTTTAGAAAAAAGAAAGAAAGGGTGTCAGAAAAGGGGGGAGGGGGGGCTGAAAATTCACCCATTTCACCCCCCCCCCCCCCTGGATCCGCCCTTGATACAGTATATTGATTAATTCAGTATCGGCTAGAACGGTTAGTTCACTAAAGGGAACCTCCCAATCCGACCGCTGGTCAAGGGGAACGAAGACACTGGGTACGAGGATGGGAACCTCCACTTACGCCTGTACAACAAATAGACGTTAGATTGTTTGAAATAAAGTCTAAATTTCAATTCCTTTAATAACATGTGGAAATATTATTTTAGTGTACACAAAAATTCGCTTATTTTCGCTTTAAATTTCCCATTTTGAATATTTATGACGTCATTTGGTTGTCCAATTGTTACCAACAAAAGATCGTCGATTCTTAACAATAGTGGCAACGTCAACGTATGACGTCATAAAAATCAAAATGGCGACGTGCGGGAGGTTTACAAGCGAAAATAGGTGTTTGTATTCTTCAATTTTCTTTCCATTTGTTATTAATTAAACGAAATTCAGACTTTATTTTCAACAATTAAACTTCATTTTAACTTGTTATAAATTATTTTTTCTTGAAAGCTTATTCACTGCCCTTTCAAAAGAGGTATAGCTTTCCACTCTACTGTCGGTAAATTTCTTGACGAGAAAATAGATAAAGTTCAAGGGTGCCAAATTTCACTGTTTTTGAGTGTACAGAAAGGGGTTAAAAAAGGGGTGGGTTAGGCGAGTCCTGGCGACAAGACTAGATGGCCAATAAATACAACAGTCATGCACTTGATTTCACGATACTTGTTCTAAGTCTTATTCAATTCACCAAATGCAACTCGTGTGCCGAATGAGTAATTATAGGAGCGAAAAAAAACCAAACCTGAAGGACATCCGCCACAAGTCTTTTTACACCATCTTTTCACTGCTCGTCGGGAGCACTGTCTATTATTGGACCACTGTCTGCATAGATTGGCAGACGCAATATCCGTGCAAGCTGAAAATAATTATTTTAAGATGTAAGTACAATATAAACCTAACCTTTAGAGAGCATTCTCTCTTAAATAAATTTATTAATTACAGACCGTTTTTGGATTCAGATGCCACTTCAGAATAAAGGACTTCTCGGATTTTGGATGAAGTTTCAAAGAATTCAGCTAAAAACTAAGTATGACCAAACTGGTAAAGTTGTTTTTAGTTGCAAATTGAGCTCGGAAGAATTAAGCTGATTGCTGGAAGGAGTGAAAAATTTTGTATAGGAAACAAAGTTTTTATTATCTAGTTTACCAAGTACCTCTTTGACCCTGGTGATGAGGGGTTTCAATGCAATGCAATGCAATGCAATGCAATGCAATGTAATGCATGTAATGTAATGTAATGTAATGTAATGTAATGCAATGCAATGCAATGCAATGCATGTAATGTGATGTAATGTAATGTAATGTAATGTAATGCAATGCAATGCAATGCAATGCAATGTAATGTAATGCATGTTATGTAATGTAATGTAATGTAATGTAATGTAATGTAATGTAAAACCTTCATTTAAACACGATTAGTAGTTAAAGCTGTACAGCTTGTGAGGTCGTGTGCAACTGAACTATGAAAGTCAACTATGAAAGTGGGGTCTTGTCTCGAAACTAAAACAACAACGACAACTTACAACAACCAGTTTTGTAATTGCCTCGTGATAGTGAAGTAATACTTGTATTCAAAGCAATGTAATAAATCACATGCGTCATGCGTTTAAGGACTTTCGCGCGCAGGTAATGAGTTATTCGTGTCAGAAATACAAAATTGGGGACTTCGTTTCGGCGATAAGATATATGAAAAACCACTGCTCTAATTTTGACAAATTAGTCTTCCTTACTCTATATGGTGCCAATGTCTGTTAGTAAGAATATTGCAAATGAATCCATGGAATGCAACTTTCTATGCCAAAGCATATATCTGTGGGCCTATTAATAAATAAATTCATTCAACTGGTGAGTAAGACGTCCTTTAAAGTAAACCTTATCTTTACACGACAGCATTTGCAAACCCTGACAGCCGCAAGTTGGCAGAATTCGATCTCTCGTGGAAAGAAAAATTGAAACATTTTAAACTTCATACATTGACTTTTTTTTTTTTTTACAGTCTGTCGAGAATTGGAAAAGAAAATCATGTATCCCACAAAAAAGTAGGGTCACCGACTATATAAATAAGTAAAATTCAGGCAAAGTTAACGCAACGCCTACCAGACCGGCTTTATGTGGTTAGATTTTATCGTAAAGAATGTATAAAGTAAACAAAGATGGGGATGCTTAAAGTTCAAGAAAATAGCGGACGACGGCAAAACCGAGGACGTTTACTTTTACGGAAGGGAGAACATTTCTTGATTAAGGGAGAATGCATGCATTACAAAATGCAACGGTCAACTATAACAAATATAGCATAACATGTTTACCTGCCACTGGGCAACTGTGCCTGTTACACTGCCTTCTTTCTGTCTCACGTCCCAGTCGACTGCAGTCTCTTCCTCCATTTGCTGGCCGGGGATTGGTGCATGAGCGAGAGCGGTCTTGAGTTCCTCCTGCGCATGTCCGGCTACAGGAAGTCCAGGAGCTCCAATGCGAGTATCCACCGTGAATGGGAGATCCTGAGAAGAGATTAGTTAAACGTAATTAAAAGTTAAGAAAATTGCAAACTAACTGAAATTGATTGATTGACAGAGGACAAAACTGTTTCATTTATAAATCAACATCGCCCGATTTGTCGCGCAATGTTGCAGAGGTTTCGAACATGTTCGAAACCTGATCCAACTTGGTGGCGGTTTTTAGGAAATCATAGCAAATCAAAGCAAATGTCGCACCCGAATCACAAAGGAAATCGCCGTTAGTTTACACTTGCGACAAAAGTTGCATTGGAGAGGGCGACAAAATCGCATCAAAAATCGCATGTGCAGCCTTTAGACAAGACTGTTAAAATCCTCCAAGAATCGAGAAATATTTTGTTGCGTGGCAAACGATGAAATGGCGTTTTCGAAGGTTATAAATTTCCAGGGATACACAGCCGTTTTTGTTTCCTGGCAATGTAAATCTTTATTCAAACGAAACGAAGATATTCATCATGTTTTGTGCGACAAAATACTCGATGATTTTTGCAGCATTTTGACAGCCTTGTCCGAGGGTTGTCCAATACAAATTTATGCATAGCATTGTATTGTATTATATGACCATAACAATGGTTTAACAATATATTCTAGAACGGCACAATACAGCACAATGTATTACAGTACAATGCTTTGCATACATTTAACAGAGTAGTATTAGACAAGTATGCCTTGTCCACGGGTCTCTACACCTGCCAGCCCGCCATTTTGAAAGTGGAGAAGGGCATGGGTACGAGGTTTATCATTAATGGACATGGATGAAACATTTACCAGGTGATGGACAGGTATTATTGTTGATACACATCCGTGTTTCATGACTTCGCCCTGTACATGGTTTCCCGCCATTCGCCGGCGATGGTGCTGTACATGTGCGTCTACGCTGTTGAGTCCCATTGTCACATGTTGCACTACACTGCGACCAAAAGGTCCACTGTGAGTATCCTCCATCCACTAAGAAAGCAAATAAAATAAATAAAAAAGCAAATTAAGGAGTTTCAGTTGAGTGTCGTAAAACCAAAACCAAAGTAATTACTCTGGCCAATCACAACAGACACAGACAATACAATGAACCAATCAGAACTCGAAGCAAATACATGCAGCCGGCACCAAGTGCGGGAAAACACGTGCGAGCAAGTCACGATTGTATTTTTGCAATGCCTTGGTTTTGCATTGCTACCCTTTGTGATTAAATAAAATATCTCGAAAGTAAAACCACTGAAAACCAATCGTGCCTTGTTCGCACGCGTTTTCCCGCGCTTGGCGCCGGCTACATGGGCTTACTATCGGAATTGTACGGTAATTTAAAAGATGCAAACAGTTCACATACCCGGTGGACATGAGATTAAGCCACATCTCTGTGTTCGTACAGAACGTCCAACGCAGTTTCTTCCTCCGTAAGCAGGACGGGGATTGGTGCATGTGCGTGTACGCTGTTGATGACCTCCACCGCATGACACGCTGCACTGGGACCAAGTCCCCCACCTTGAATAACCTCCATGAACTGATAGGAAGCAGGGGAGAAGAAAAGACGAGTTAGGATAACAGTTGAAGTTATTACACTGAGTGACTTCCTCGGGATTTCGCCGAAAAGTTGGTCGCGGCTACTGGCCGTTGCTTACCTTCAAGTGGCTTATCTAGTGGAGGGTGAAGTGGGGGTGCGCGTATCTTGCAAAAAAAAAGTTCAGACCATTTTCTTTCCGACGAACATTTACCTACAGACATAGAACTTATTCTATTAGAACTCATATATTTATTTCGTGACGCTATATACTTAAAGCTCTAAAAGCGTACTGACCTTATCGAAAGGGATCAAACCTTTGAACCCAAAAGTATTAACAAGCGTAAAGAAATGTTAACTTCGTGTTTATATAAATAAAATATCTTCCATGTTTTATCACCGTTTTAGATAGGCAAACAAAATAGTAAAAGGTTTAAATGTATTAGTTAACATATCTACGAAATTTGAAATTTTACCCAATAGAATTTGTCTTAACATTGTGTGCGGTTAGACCACAGGGAGCCCAAACGCTTTATCGGCTGTAACATGATCATTTAATAAAATATTATTTACCTGTTTTCCTGTGTCTTTTTGAGTCGTTTTGGAAGGGATTTGAATCAGAGAGAAGACGGTTGACCTTGCACGTTTCAAATATTATCTTGTCTGCGGCTTCATAATGGGAGCTCGAGTTAATAATAATGGCAACTTGAGACGTAATAGGCGCGTCGTCGGCAGACAAGATAATATTTGAAACGTGCAAGGTCAACCGTCTTCGCTCTGATTCAAATCCTTTCCAAAACGACTCAAAAAGACACAGGAAAACAGGTAAATAACAATATTTTATTAAATGATTATGTTACAGCCGATAAAGCGTTTGGGCTCCCTGTGGTTAGACTAACTACACATTGGTTTTATACTTTGATGATTGCTAGGCTGTTTAAGTTTCTATAACCCTTATTTTTTTTATCGCAAATGTCGATTCTATATCAAGTGAATAACTGAGTGATGGAATATTTTTTGATTTGGGTGTCGCATCTGTGAGTTATAGAGGTTTACATTTCCAATATGCTAATGAATGTGAAGTCATTCCAGTATTCATTTATTATAATATACAAAAACATGCTGGTAAAGATAAAGCATATTTTATAAACATTCATATTATCATGTGGTTTCTGTAAGCAATTTTAGCAAATATTGTGACTAAATCAAACAATAGCTATAGTCGAATGCCCAAGGAGAAAAATATGAAATACTGGAATGACGTCATAATCATTAGCATGTTGGAATAGAATCAATATTTGCGATAAAAATTACGGGTTATTAGGGGATTACGTAAAAGTTAAGTAGCAATCTACAGTGGCGTTTCTAAGAGAGGGGCCTGGGGTAGAGTCAATGGTATTTATCTCTTTGAAGAAACTAAGGGCTTAGTGATAACAAACCGACCTCGGACATGTAGCTATTTTGATCCTAATTTTTAATCTTGAGCGGTGGCAGTGACGAATTTGTTGGCATCAAAGCAAAACGAAATGTTACATGGCACACGAAATATTTAAATATGGAGCTTTATTATTAGGGCCCTAGATATGAAGAATGATATCACCAGTACAAGAGAAACCTGCTAAGATAAGAAACCAATTTACCCGGGCACATGTGTGTGTTACATCTTCTTTCTTCTGCAGCTCGTCCTAGTCCCCTGCAGTCTCGTCCTCCATTTTCCGGCCTGGGATTATTGCACCAGCGATATCGTTGTTGAATCCCTCCTGCGCATGACCGGCTACAGCTATACCAGTGGCTCCACTGTGAGTACCCGCCGTGAATAGGAATATCTGCATGAAGACAGTAAAAGACGTCTTATTAACCAAAAATGGTAGTTATACAATAACTGGAACCCGGGGGGGAACATCGCCGCTCCATCCTCAATCACCACCATCTTATCAATCCTACTCCTGTTTCAATACATTTTAACCAACCTGGCCATTCTATCAACGACATCCTCCGCATTCCCTTGGAACTCATCCACAACAACCGCGACTCAGTCAGAAAGGCACGCGAGGCCCATCTTATAGATAAAGCGATGACACTTGATCCTCATGGTATAAATAGACGTGATGAACTTAATTAGTGACATTTAGCTTATTTGTTACCAATCACTTTCTGTTATTCTGTTGTATGTCATATTTCAAATGATTTATATGTAACGGTCATTTTATTTCTGTATTCATTTTTGTTTTCTAGCCCCAGTAGAAGGTTTGTTTTGCAAACCGAAATATCGGACAAATATATTCAACTGTTTATTATTTTTTTATTTCACTTCTGTCTCTATCTTTTCTTCTTGCCGTAAGGATCAGTTTGCCGTTTTCACCATTACTATTTCAAGATTTTTACTGATCCAGGTCTACGATAGATCCGGTACTCTGTCTTCATTGGTTTGTCGTTGTGGTTTTACCGTTATTATAGTTTTTACACGTTCTAACATTGTCATATAACATTTGTTGGTCTAACAATGTTAGAACGTGTAGCCGGCATGTTAGATGACTTTTGTCTAACATTTTTTGTTAGAAGAATGTTTTGATTTCGATCAAACATTCGTCTAACAAAAAAAATGTCAGTCAAACGAATTTTCGGGATTGTAGACAATGCATACAATACAATACAACTCTAAAGTACATGAAGTTGTGGCTGAAAATAGACAAGTACAGTCTTTCAATTCAAGACATGTCCGTTGGTTATTTGTTTAAACAAATTTACTTTTCAAAAACATGACTTGGATTTCTTGAAATATTATAAAAATGATGAGGAAATCAAAAAGGTCAGTACGCATATTAACACTGTCTACAAAAACTGTCCTTATATGACTGTATATGGGGTTTGTTTTTTTGAACACCAACCTTTTTCACGATGGGAGATATTACTTGTCGCTATTTTCTTTGTCCTTCTGTCAACATGTGTGTTGTTTTCGAGAGGATCCTCTTTAGTTCCGTAGAGAATTAACTTCAAACCAAACACGTGACCTAGTTTAGGGTAGTAATTTGACAAAAGTAAGATCAGTTAATCGGTCAGTGGGGGTTACAGGCAAAATCGTAATGGGGGAGGGGAGGAGTGAATAAGAGGGGCGGGGAGGGGGTTGGGTGGGGAAGTAATCTTTGTTCCTTCTATTCCTTCCTTTCGGTTGGTCCGTTACTTGCGAGGAAAGCACTAAAACACTACGAGGTAAAACACTAAAACGCCTATTTCATCTTCCATTCCATATAAAGTAAGGCGATTTAGTGGATTGAGAGAGTGATTTGTTACCTATTCCGACGTTGCTCCTTGGCCTTGCGTTTCGTATGGAAATATTCCAGTCTCCGATAGGCTTTTCTCCCCAGTAATGTAAACTGGTTACTCGCCAGTTTGTAAAGTTTCTGAAGCCTGTCAAACTGTCTATCTTCCGCGAGTAAAGAAGTTTGGACCGAGTTCCGCTGGGGGATGTTGAAGACATCTCCACATAACCCCGTCGGGGAAAACGTAGATTAACTTCTACTTGCATATGCTCCAAATGCCAGATGCTGCAATCGTCTTGGTTCAGAGATAACGTGAGATGCAAGTCTCCACGCGAGGGAATAACCAGTCTGGAGGAACTGCAGAGAAAAAAATGCAAACCAAATTGTAAAGACTGAAATAACTTTACAAAAAGTCATCTAATATAACATAAATCATTGTCTAGGCTATTAACTGTATCATGGCGCAAAGGTTTGTCTATAAAAACTAGTACCGTGGGGGCACTAAATGTTAGTTTGTGGATTCTAATTTTTGCGAATTTTGCAGGTTTTTTTCATGTTCCGCAAAAAAAATGTTCCAGCAAAAAATAAATGCCCGCAAAATTTTTCTCCGCAAAAAATTACTCCACTGTCGAAATTATGTACAAATATTACCTTTTACACGTAATGTAAAATCGTTTTCGTGCATGCCCGTTTACTAAAAACGTATCTTCCGTTCAGATGTTATTGTAATAGAGTGACAGTGATTAACGTGTTTTACGTCTGCATTTTGTTTCACCTGTATTTTGATTGCATGTACTCAAATACTGTAAAAAACGAAAATGTTGTAGAGTGGTTTTACTTCAACTAAAATAGATAGTAGGATTTTACGCCGTAGTACTTCGTATCAGTTTCTATTATCCTCAAATATTAGAGCGATTAGACTACAGTTACCGTGAAATGGTTAGTAGAATAGTACGCACTATTAGACAATAATTCCATTGTTTTCTTTTGTTTAATTTGGACTATCACACACCAATTGTTAGATTCACGGGTTAACTGTAATCACTCTATCAAGGTCTAGCGCTAGTGTAATAGATAGTGATAGATAGTGTTAGACACTAACTAATAGTTTCTGTTTCACAGTTGAAGTAAAATCACTCTAATTATAATTAAAGTCGACTTCCTGCAAATCGCAAACCAGTCTTTCCCAATCGGAAAAATTAGTTCCCGAAAAATACAAAAAATCGCACATCCACAAAATTAAACGCCAAAAGACAAAAATAATTCGTCATGTCATGAAGCTATGTTATGGCGTGTTGAGTAAAGTTTTGGGCGATTCTGGGTATGTTTGGGTGAATAGTTTTTTTCTGAAAGAAGTTGTAAAATTAAGAGAAATAAGAAATATGTAAGATTTAATGAAGTTTTAAAAATTAGAATTTATAGTTAATAATTAATAGACGGACACAAAGTTATACCCCATTCATACCAACGGAAAACATGTTTTTAAATGTTGTTTAGTTTAAGCCTCTATCTTGAACGCTTTGAAATGTATGACTCATAAAGTCAATAAAGTTGAGTTTAGTAAAGATTTCACTCCAAATATTACGGTTGGTTAGGAGGTATTTTTCTAAACCTGTTTTAAAGTAAACAACACTTAAACATGTTTAAGCGTTCGTGTGAATGGGGTATTAGTCCACTAGCAACCTGCGATGCTATCAACGTAGCGTGGGTATCAACTGTCTGTTGGTGTTCCAAAAATCATTTTCTTTCTTCTATCCCTTCTTTAAACCTCTTCAAATTTCATTCATATTTAGGTTGAGTCCCGCCTCGAGGGGAGAATTTTCCGGGAATTTTTCAACTGAATGCTTAATAGTAGGTGGCTGCTTATTACCCATAAAAATTGATGGAGAAAGATTGTCGGAAATTTTGAAAGGGAACCCCGCCTTGAAAGGTACCAGGAATGGCTTAATACCATTAAGGGTATCGGAATGACTCTGACATTAGTCATTTTCGAGTCAAGACCGGCTTAGTTAACCCCTGAAAGGTACGGCGATCAACCCCATCACTTTTATATAGGTGCCCCCCTCCCCCTCCCCTACCCCCCCCCCCCCCCCCCCCCAACGCGGGCTGAGAGAGAATCTTCACGGTTTTAACAAACGATAAATTGATGGAATAAAGTTTTAATTTCCATTCCTCTAAAAGTAAATCACTTTAAAGGCCCATGTTCATCCAATCTGCTTTGCGCACTTGTGTTTTTGTTTTGAAACGGTTCAATTGTTCAATGTAGCGTTATGATTGGCTGGCACGTCGACTTTTCGATTTTCCGTCTGTGTTAAAATCAGCCCGGGCGCGCAAAGCAGATTGGGTGAACATGGGCCTTTAAACAGTGGTCTCACGTAGCCATATTTAACTGTACTTGAAGTTTGAGGCATTCAGCATGACTTCACATGACAGCTGTTGAGGCACGGAACGCCATGTCTTTGCGTATTCAATCATCTTGCCAGCATCCATCAGTCCAAATCCAAATTCCCTGCTCACTAAAAATAAAATAAGGCTTCATAAGTTACAAAATTATTGCGAAGTAATCTTTAGGAATTAATGTTATCGTCCGGATGGCCGTGGGATGGGGGAGGGGGAGGCTATCAAAAAGGTAAGGGGCGGACGATGTTTAACAGACTCTTGTGTCTTTAGACAATTTAGGATTTAGGATTGATTAACCTCGGACGTACACGCAAACGTATGCCCCAACCGTGGTACAAGGGTGGGTTGTTGCCCCCCCCCCCCCCCCCCCCCCCCCTCCCATGGGTTTTTGCGATGTTGCAATATTTCGGAAATATTTTACATCTAATAGATAGTCCGCGATGTGCTCTACAAGATAAGGTAAATACCGTATTATGGGTTGTGGCCCTGCTGGGGGTCCGTGACGTCATCCAAAATGGCCGCCAAGATGGCCGCCATCTTGGATTTTACTAAAAATTCAAATTTATCGGGAAAATGCGAAAATTGCAAATATTGTTTGCTAGAGTTGCAAAATAACATGCAATTAAACATTTTGATGCTTTTGGTAGCATTTTACATGTTTTTTTCGCTGAATAAAGGTGAAAAACACGCATTTTTCTTCAAAAATGGGTTGACCACATGTTACTTATTACGTCATATCTCGTTACCATAGCAACCGGTGGCCGCCAAACTTTACCAAAATGTGTCTAAAGAATAAATGAACAGCTACTGGAAACAGCATGTGCTAATCTTAAATGGTCTTGAAAATATCGGAGAAACCTCCCCCCTCCCCCTCCCCTCGTACGTCCGAGGGTTAAATGGTTTTATTCCTGAAATAAAGAGAAGGGAATGCCAAATGAAACGACTTGGTGATCATTAATACTGAGTTATGGCGACAAGAATATTTAGAAAATTAGAGAACATTGTTTGCGTCCGCCATTTTGCTGTATCATTCTGGTGCACCAACATGGCAGCCAAATTTAAATCTTTAACAAATTCTTGAAATTCAGCTAATTAAATTTTCTTTATAATTGTTTCTGTTCATTTGAAATATCCAAAAGACCTCTGATTTGTTTCGTACATGGTCATGGAGACGCTTAACTGCACCGCCAAAAAAAAAATCTAAAATGCTCAGATATACCTCCAAAGCAATATAATAATGTATTGACATGAAACTAAGCACAACATGTAAAATTACTGTTGCTGATATGAAAATCCTGTTAAAAGATTGAAGAGCCTTGAATTATCAGCTGTTTAGATTTTAAAATTTTGATTATGACTGGTAAAAACAATCCGCTACATGTAGTAATGTGACATGCGAGAGATTAAAGACATCGAGTTGTCAAACAAAACGCTAAAGTAAATGTATAAAACAAAACGGTAAATGTATAAATAAATTTATAAAGCGCTAAATGTAGGCACTCCAAATTACCTGACAAATTTGTTTGAAAATACAAACATCATCCATTCTTACAACCTGAGAAATTCATCAGAAAATTTGTTTGTGCCTAGACCAAACAGCGAAGCTGGCAAAAACAGCTATCAGTATAGAGGCTCTACTTTGGAATAGCCTCTCCAGTAATGCTAAAACTCAGCCGAACTTTACAGCTTTTAAAAAACATCATTAAATGATACATTTTGAGAAGACATTTTTAGTAGAAATAAAATTATCTTAGTGACCTTGTTTTTATATTCTTATTACCTTAGTTAACTTATCAATTTTATTTCGTATTTTCAAATAAATTAGGTAATTTATAGGCACGGCTCTCAGGAAGAGCATTATGTATGAATGGAGAAACCGTGGATAAATAAAGATCATGTATGTATGTATGTATGTATGTATGTATGTATGTATGTATGTATGTATGTATGTATGTATGTAGGTATGTATGTATGTACAAATCCCTATACTATATATTTTATATTTAACAATTAGATTATGAGCTCGAGATTTCTATCGCGTTCGCCCTCATCAACTATGACGCGAAAGAAATCAAGAGCGAATAATCTAATTGTTTTAGTATAAATCTATTAGACGTTCAAAGCTTAACAACAAATACTCTTCACAGACACTTAGAAAACGCGAAGAAGCGGCCGCCATTAGGCTACTCACTTTCTACAATAGCAATAGCTAGCCAATAAGGCGAGAACAGCATTCGATTATACTAAGAAGGAATAAAAAAGCAAGCAAGATTATATTTACCTAAAAGACCAGCTGTGTTTTTATTCCAGAAAGGTTTGTCACGAGTGACTCTCCAGCGATTTCTGGTAATTGGCGACTGAGTTATGGGCTTGGAACTTGTAACAATTATGTGTTGAACATCGCGCCATGTCAGGTCTGGGCTAAAAACAATTCAAAATTGATTATTCTATGAGTAAAGAATCAATCCGGTGTAAAATGTTGAAAAATCAAATCAAACAGCTGTCTTATTCAATACTTATAGAGTGGTTTTAATTTCTCTTTTAGACAAATTAATATCAAAATAACTAAAGTTGGCCAATCAAAGCAGTCACCGCATAATGGACCGATCAGAACTCGGTTAAAACATACTGAATCGGCATGCCAAGCGAAGGAAAACATTGAACTGGTACTTAAGGCAGTTATGGATTGTGCTGTTCCAGAAAATATCCATACCCCCCCCCCCCCCAACGGAAGTTTTTTTGTTTTTCACCCCCCGTCCTCCCAGGAAATTTCAGTTTAGCTTCATACTTTGCTTCTAAAATGTTGGCTTTTAAGACCCCCCTCCCCCTAGGAATTTCCACTGACCTTCCATGGGGTGGGTATGGATTTTTTCTGGAACTACACATTGCGTTTTGAAAACCTGAACTGTATGGTATCACCTTTAACGTTCTAGTCAGATTAGCAACAGTGTATAATCAATAAGATGAAAATAACATACACCTAATATAAATTGCAAAAACGTTGTCATAGAAAAATGTAAAAAAATCTAAATACGAAAAATGAAAAAGGGCCAATATAGGAATTAATTCAAAGCATGCACAAGAAATATGTTTAAGAACAGGTTTTTGCACTTTTCCTTTTTCGTAGTGTAACTATGCACAAAGTCATCAGTTATTTTCAGAGAATGACATCAATCGGGTAGCAACATATTCCAACATGGACGGTTACCATATGATTTCAACTTTTACTTAGGTAATTTTCAAATACAATAGCCGCTGCACACTTAATTTAAATTAACAATAGCCGCTGCACGCTTAATCAGTGCCGGGTGTCGCTGTGATGATTAAGATAATTTGGTTTTTTTCGTTTTTCATTTTTCATTTTTCTATCATTCTTTGACAACGTTATTGCAATTAGGTGTATATTTAACAAAAGAATTTTTAAAAGACTCCTTTCACCCCATTAACAGTTATAAAAGATAACTAGTTTTTTGGGCACAAACCAGTTTATACCGATTGAAGGACGTTATGAAAATTAATCTTACTTTGCTTGAAGGGCCAAAGCAATGATACCAGAAGCCATTGCAGCCGAAGAAGAAGTACCCGGAAATATTTCCGTGCAACCACTGGATTCTTTTGTTGTTACCTGCGTGTGGAAAAAGAAAGATAATAAAAGTATAAAGTATGATTCACCTGAATCAGTGAAGTTGTTTGGCTTTAGTTGTAAAAATTCGTCAGCAAACCTTTCAACAAATACTAGCCCCTGCATGACAATGTAAAAACTCTAAAGAGTCGTAAGAATATATGTATAAGAATTCACGCTGTTAAAACCATAGTTTTAACTTCACGATATTAACTACCTATGGATGCTCTTTGTATTTTGGCCTGTGAAACAGGGATGGCTCGATGTTGGGGATTGGACAAAAATGTGCAAGGGAACAAGAGAAGCGAAGACAACAATGAGGAAAGAGTTCCTTATACCAGAACATGACAAAACTGGAACAACAGCAACAACGCAAAATTCCACTCACGCTCATGATCAATAAGGTTTTGGTTGATGGTTGATGCCCGAAATGGTGTATCATTTAAACATCAAACTAATCAAGGAGCTTGTGAGGGTAACAACGTTTATAAACTGAGAGTATCAGAGAGTAGCTACGTCCTTAAATTATTAGAATTGTTATCTTAATTTCTATTTTTGTATATTTTTGCTCACTTCTTGTAGTCTAAGTCAGTGATTGTGTCTTCTTTGTTGTTTTGTGTGCAGTATTACTGTAACTATTTATAAATGAAAATATGTATGTATATCATCAACAAAAATAACAAAAACTTACCACAGGAGGTATAATATTTCCAAATGGAAACATGTCTTGTCCATATGTCACAGCCATGATGGCCGCACACCGCTCAGCATAGCCTGGTACCGAGCCATCCCAGTTTGCAGTTGAAATAGCTATGGTTTCAATACTATTTACGTAGCCGTTGAATGCGCAGCTATCGCCGGAAATTCCACCATTTCCTGCAGAAAACACAAAGATGGATCCCTTGCCACGGCGGCCCTAAAATAAATGAGATAAAGTGGTCAGTTAATTGGGATTGGCTATTAACACTTACGATAAGTAAGTAACCTTTATTTATGCATGGTAGCCCATTCAGCTCTAGACTGATATCCATTGGGGCCCTGCGTAATTAATATATCATTAAGCTAATTAATACTGTCCCGACACTGTCCGGGGACACTGTCCCGGCTGAAATATCGTGTTTTCATGATTATGGCCAGGGGCATGTTTTAAACTTGCTGTATTGTCTTAAAATAGGAAGAAAAATCACCAAAAGTAATGAACCGGCAAAGAAATATGAACTAAAAACATAAAATAACGACTAAAAATCTCAAAATTCCACCTACAAGCTAGAATAGAAACAACCGCCTGTCACGAAATCAAAATTGATGAACTGTAATCCCGGGCTTCAATCCCTGTAATCCTGCACTTTTTCTACAAACTACCGCTTCTGTTTTGCTCTATGAATTCGTTTTATCCAATTTATTTGGTGGCATTTGGCGATATATAACATGGAAATTAAGTAAGCAAAATTTCGTTTTTTCGGTTTTAAAAGTTCCAAGTTGGCAGTTACTGCAGTAGTCCCGGGCGACAACGTTGATGAGATCTGAGCCCCTGGATCTAATGTGAAATGACGGATCTGTTCTGGGGATCTGTTGTGGCTTCATTAATGTCAGTTGCACGAATTTGGACGTAACTGGACGTTCGAGCTACGTCAGAAGTGAACGCTAGCCTATTTAGGGAGTGCAGGCTATATATGATACGATATTTTAGTATATACGATCAAAGGAATTGTTTACAAAGTTAAGTGTGAGACGTGATTTCACCTATGTCGGAGAAAATAAGAGATCCTGGAATTCACAAGGTGCAGAACACAAGCCGGGTACAAGATCGAACAATTAATAAAAGCGCAATTAGGCCGCACCACGCCGAAACAACAGATCACGACATTTACCCAGACTACGTTGAAATTCTAGAAAAGAACCTGAACAATAGGCAAAAACGCCTTTTCCTGGAAGCTTTGCATTTTATTCAAGACCGCAACTCCACAAACGAACATAAACAATTCCCACAGGTTTATTAACCTTTGGCAGCATCCGTGGAGACCAGCGGCAAATAAGAACTGCGATTATGCGTGTAGTGATACTGTTTCAAACTAACTCTGACGAAGGCAACAGAGAGTTTGCCGAAAATTTAGTTTCTTAAAAGTTTTTTATAAGATCATTTTAACGTTTTTAAATTAATATACGATATATGGTTTAGTTTAATTTCATTTTATTCATCAATGATAATCACATGGCTAATTCAACTGTTTAGAGCCCAAATAAACTCCATACCAGTCGTATTCCTTTTTCAAGAACCTCTTTCAGTTGAGTACCAGGTCCCTTTACTTGCCAGCCCATGTCCCCAGGCCCCCAGCTGTTAGAGTATATGTCAATCATATCCCTCTTAAAGCCCAAACCCTTGGCTTCTGATTGGTCAGTTGAACGTATGTGGCTGCTGTAAATGCGAATACCTAACCAAAACAATAAACAAGATGACACTGTCTATTTTTTAATGGGTAAACATGGTACATGATAGCACGTGATATTTACGTAGCAAACATGTTTTGATAGGCCCATTTTGCACTTTAAGATGTCGTAATTGAACTGAACTTCTTGCAGTTTCTATTGCAATTTTAGACGATTTTAACAAATTGCTTGAAGCTTGTTTTAACGATAAAATGTGACGGACAGGTTTGACACTAACATTTAATTTAGGCCATCCCCATAAAATGCTTCGTTTCCCATCGCCCAACCGACCCATTTTTTTGGAAAAGTAAAAAAAAAAAAATTCAGATACAATGTCTGACAAGAAAAATTTTACTTTTTAAACATGTGATCAAGACTTTATTTTGAATAGAAATCTTTCATATTTAATGTGTTAGCCTCCATTGTAGATGACGAGTAAATTTGGATTTGGAAAACATTCAGCAATCGAAAGCACACGTGTAACCAAAGTGTAACCATGCCTTCTTACAAAGCATCGAGCCAGCTTTTTCTGGACTCAGGCTCCCTCGGTTAATTTTTTTTATTTTGCCCGACCGACCGACCCACTTTCACGAGAGGGAAGGCGATGGGAAACGAAACATTTTATTGGGATGGCCTTATCAACTGAGTTGATAAGGCAAATTGGCCACCGAAGGGCGTGCGCTTGAGACGTCTGCTATTGAATCTCTTTACGGCGCTGAGGCCTTTCACTTACCAACTCAGTTAATAAAACCACATTTTCGTTTTTCACTGCCTCACCGACGCAGCACCATAGTTACTTCAGAAATTATTTCCTTTTGACACTAATTCGTTTTAGTCATAGAGCAGTTTTCAATTGAGTATCGAAGGTAATTACACAATTACTTTGGTTTTGCATTGCTACGCTTTGTGATTGGCTAAAAAATCTCGCGCCACTTTCTCGACTAATCAGAAGTAAAACCAAAACCAATCGTGACTTGCTCGCACGCGTTTTCTCGCGCTTGGCGCCGCCGACATGTAATTGCTTCGAGCTCTGATTGGTTCATTGGATTGTTTACGACTGCTGTGATTGGTCAGAGTAATTACTTTGGTTTTGGTTTTACGACACTCAATTGAAAACTGCTCAAGTAAACTAAAATAAGTCAGTATTAAACCGGCTGTACAACTGTATACTCCATATTTTTTATATTGATTGTGTTATCTGACATCATATATCCAGAAAAAAATGTTCAATGTTAAATAATCGTGAATTGTTAACCTAAGATGCTAAAGTACTACTTTCCTGTTAAAATTAAAAAAAATGTCGCGTAAAATCGTCATTTAGTTTATGATCCGTACATTTGTCTTTAAAACCTGACATGGTACGAGGGAAAATTTTAATGTTCTTCTTTTCTTTATAACATCATCCGGCGTCATTTCTCTGCAGCTTCTATTTAACAATTAGGTCAATTAGATTATGAGCTCGAGAGAATAATCCAATTGTTTTAGTATTAATCTACTAGACGTTCAAAACAACAAATACCCTTCACAGACACTTCGAAAACGCGAAGAAGCAGCCGCCATTAAGGCTACTCACTCTACTCACTTTCTACAACAGAATAGATAGTGAGTAGCGTAGCCAATAAAAGAACAGCATTCGTGATAGAACGCTAGTAGATTTATACTAATTGTTATAAGTAGACTATGTGATGTCACTATACTAAACGATGAACAACTAAACCGTGCACTTATTGTGAATATCACACCTCCTAACATATATAATACCAGCATATAATAGAGCAGTTTTCAATTGAGTGTCGTAAAACCAAAACTAAAGTAATCACTCTGACCAATCACAGCAGTCGTAAACAATTCAATGAACCAATCAGAGCTCGAAGCAATTACATGTCGGCTGCGCCAAGCGCGGGAAAACGCGTGCGAGCAAGTCACGATTGGTTTTGGTTTTATTTCTGATTGGTCGAGAAAGTGGCACGAGATTTTTTAGCCAATCACAAAGCGTAGCAATGCAAAACCAAAGCAATTGTGTGATTACTTTCGATACTCAATTGAAAACTGCTCTAATGCGGTTTTCAAAGTGCCGAAAGTAATTTCGCGATTGCTTTGGTTTTGCATTGCTACGCTTTGTGATTGGCTAAAAAATCTCGCGCAGTCTTATCAACCAATCAGAAGTAAAACCAAAACCTATCTACTTACTCGCACGCTTTTTCCCACGCTTGGCGCCAGCGACATGTATTTCCTTCGAGTTCTGATTGGTTTATTGGATTGTCTGCTTCTGTTTGGTCAGAGTAATTACTTTGCGGGTTTTGGTTTTACGACTCAAGTATAAATCGTTCTAACCTCTTGACAATAAGAATTATGAAGTTTCAATTGCATTTAATGGTGTTTGCATCATGCTAATTATATAAATTAGCATGCATTTATACACTTGAGTTTTCTAATGGGAAATGTTATATATAATTATTTTGAACCCTTACTTGAAATCTGCGCGCCGAATGCGACTCCCACACCACAGTTTTCACCATCGGGGTTATCTCCTCCAGCAATTATCCCAGCACATTTTGTTCCATGCCTAAAATTATCATTTTTATTTTTGTAAAAATATGTAAAACAAATATGGTACAATGCAAAAGTACTGCAGAAGAGGTTTCATTTGAGTGTCACACCATAGGATTTACTCCACTGACTCAAAAGGTAGAACTACACTACGTGTCTCCATAATTGACTCTGGGAGTACTTAAGTAATACACCACAGTCATGCGCGTAAAATAGTAAACGCTACATACAGTGACGTTTGTTAATATAGTTCTTTGTATTGTTAGGTCTAATCTTTCCAAGGGATAATGCCACAACAATAAGGGCTCCTTTGTCATCAGCATTGTCTCAAACACATAAATTAAAACCAACCTTGCATGAAATTCCTAAAATGTGCTAATTAGCACTATACGTGGTGCTTGGAAATTACCATTATCATGAAATTAGCACATTTTGGAATATTCAGTAAAATTGTAAATACATACCTGCCAGGGCTATGATGTGTACTTATAGGTCGATTGTTCAAGAAGTCGTAACTTGCTGTCAAGTTCTGCCCAAGAAAAGCGAAGGTAATTTCCAAAAGGATTACAACTTTCGTTGACTTTATTTTTATACAAACATTTTTTTGACAGACACAGAAATTCTACAAACCTTATAGCCTGTTCCTTAACCCTATTCAGACCGGGGGGAGGGGGTCGGTTGGCGGCGGAAAGTACCCGCGATGACTTTGAATCTTTATTAACTAATAAGAAGCATTCTGAACCAACCAATAACCGGTTTCAGAAGACCATGTGAAGCTCGGTCTGAACAGGGTTAAGAAGAGTACTTGTTCTAATGTAGAACTTTACATTTAAATTTATAACTAGAAGTAATCACAGATTAAAAGAGTGCGTTCGACATGTTTGTTAGCAGCTGAAGGAAGTAGTATAGATATGACGTTGATTTACACCTTGCTGAATGATGTTTTTGTTCGCCCTTAGCTTCCATTTGAGAGTGCAATTAAGTCCGAAACATTTTGCTTCAGTGGTTTCTCAAAAATCTGTATTACAATAATTTTTATTTTTATATTGTTTTGATTAAAAAAGATACAGCGCGACATGCAGCTGCCTTAACGTATTAAGTTTTTGGCCTACATTTAACCCCTTTCTGGTTTGTATTTGTTCAGGTAAATATATCTGGAAAATACGACTACTAATAAGTCATAAGCGAATATCATTATATATTTAATTAAACTTACTTACTAAACTTACATTTAGTATTTGTATGAAAGGCTCAGTGCACTTGTTTTGGTAAATATTCGCACTCTAAAATGTCACACCTTTTTATATAAGGTGATCCCAAAATGCTAGAATTATGGCAGCGTTGCAGCTTGTTAGCAAATTGTTACAACTTGGCCTGTTTCTATTTCTTTTCATCCAGAGCTAAAATTTACTTAAATAAAGTACAATTTATCCCAAGAACATTGTTAAGAACGTTATTTTGCAGTTTAAAATCGCCAAAACAATAAGCCTCAGCTGAAAAATTAGTTCTTGGATAAAAAAAAAGAGCATATGTCGAAAAATAATAGAACTTACAACGTTTGATATTAGATTAGGATGAGTGATTTTAACGCCATCGTCCACTACAGCCACTAGGATTCCTCTGCCTGTGTAGTTGGCCTCCCATGCAGTATTCACATTCATTGAAACAGCTGTACTTTTCTGTAAATAAAAATGGTAGCTTTTTGAGGACTAAATGCTCAACTATAGGCTAGAATACAACAGAACTTGCCTCTGCTTGCCCATCCAAGAACAGAATTATCAGAATTGTCAAAACTTTTGTCAACAGTGAAGGAATTTGAGCAATACGTAGCCTGTTAAAAATGAGATATTACGGAAATGGTCAGAACTATCTGACTATTGTACTTTCCTCATCACTTGTTCACAAAAAGGACGTTTGGCTCTTTACATACCCTCCCCCACCCCCTCCCTTTTAAGCACACACACCCACACCTTAATATATAGTTTCTTGATTGTATAGTTCTCAGTTTAATTTTATTATCACGAATAAAACCTTAAAAAAAGATTCAAGCTTCACCAAACAACATCATCTCAAATTTACAGGCCAATGATTTTTGTCCATTAAATAAAATAAAATAAAGAAATAAAAAGGAATTTCAGTGGAATCCACGAGGTGGCTATGCTTACTTTCACTGTTTCCGGACATTCAGTCTCATCAGATAGGTAGTCTTGCATAGACCCCCTTTCCCCGGAAGAGATAAGGCTGTCAAAAATATTATGTTTGTTTAATTCACAAACGGCACAAAAAAAGAGCAACGGAACAATAAGGCAGGGCAAGAGAAAATAATTGGACAGGGTTGTTAATTAAATATACGCTGTTGCAACCTTCAATATTCCAAACAGGGTGTCGCTTGGGGATATGAGCGATCGAAGCTTCCCTTTCAAAACGCCCAGCTTTCTTCCAAAGAATGTTTGTTACAATAACAGTATATAAATAAATATGTGAGAAAAATCATCCAGGGGTCAATTCAACAAAACTTTCACAAGTGTAATTTACATGTGTAGCCATTGTTTCAGGGGTTGAAAACAATGGCTATACTTGTAAATTACACTTGTATTAAACGTTTTATTGAAATGACCCCAGGTCTGTGAACATGAAGTAAGGTAGCATTCCCTATCAGGCCTGTCAGAGGACACTATATGACAAGGAGCATGGAGTACTATGAACTGCTGGCCTTGTGATGCGGCAGGCTCGGTTATCCTGCTAATAACGGAGCTATAGCTAATTGTAACGGAGTTATCCCAAACGTTTGTCTCCAAATGCACTAGATTGCATCTCAGCGCATACTTGTTTCCCCTAGGAAAATTAAAGCGTGGTTTTTGGCCACTCAGAACTTCTCCCCAATCTAAAATTCCTAGAAATAACCCTGCCAAACACGAAATATAATATTTCCTTCGTTTTAAAATGTAATATTCGAACCCTTTGAATAAAGGGCACCCAACCGGAGCGTTCTACTGTTTTTATCATTTATCATTTTAGTATTTAAGCACCATTAAAGGAGACTTTGTAAAAGCTGATACAGTTTGAGATTTTCGGTTCTTTTAGCTGAATATTTCAGCAGCAGAAAATTTTAGGGAAAGAAATCTAACGCCCAAATTTACCAGCTGCTTTCTTCTTCCGAAAGTCATAGCTGACCTTTTTCCGTACCCAACATTTTTATCCCTCTGAAAACAACTTTTCTTGAAGCCGTTAATTTTTTGATGTTGCGAATGTTTAAAGTTGGATCAGTTACTAAACTGAAAGTCTTGGTTTTAATCTAATTCGTCACGAATTTTTAAGATGACTAAGGGCTTTTTTTTTAGTGTTGGGAGCTCGTTGTTATAAATGACCTACAATAGGTGTAAAAATCATAGTACTTACCAAATACCATTGCCATCTCCTCCAATGGTTTGTCGAGTGCTGATTATGAAGGGAGAAAACAAATTAATTAAAGGCCTGTTTAAACGGTAATTCTAACATTTGGCCAAAACACCGGTTCAACAAAACTTAGACGAATAGTTTTGTTGAACGAATGGTTTTGTTGGACGGATGTTGTGCAAATCTTGGAACCCTGAAAAATAAAAGTTATGCAGAAGCCGCTCAAACGGTTCCAACATCGACTCAACATCGGCCCAACAATCGGGCCAACATCGGCCCAACAATCGGGCCAACATCGGCCTAATAATCGCAGCAACATCGGTCCAACAATCGGGCCAACATCGGTCCAACAATCGTGCCAATATCGTTCCAACAATCGGGCCAACATTGGCCCAACAATCGGGCCAACATCGGCCTAACAATCGGGCCAACATCGGTCCAACAATCGGGCCACTGAACATCGGCTCAACAATCAGGTCAACATCGGCCAACAATTGGGCCAACATCGGCCCAACAATCGGGCCAACATCGTTCCAAATAATCGGGCCAACATCGGTCCAACAATCGGGCCAACGTATTAAAAAAAATTGCGAGAAACTGGGAACGCCTGATGTGCACACTGTTAAATGAAGTGTTCAAACGGCTTCAACACGATCCAACATTTTCGAGAACAAACGAAATGAAATATGAAATATGAAATATGAAATAAATTTGCAGTAGTACTGAATGAAGCGAAACCTTATCTATACTTGGCAAAGATACTACCATAACGCCGATAAATAGATAAAACGTGCTAAATGCAGGTGTAGTCCGTGAGAATCTTCACGCGGTATTCCATTTCAAGCATGAAACTTTCACCGCGCTGCAGTGATTCTCAAGAGTTTGGGACCATCTCAAAGGAGTCTTTAAAGAGAATAACAAAATGGGCGGCCAAGTATAGCTAAGTACTACGTACGACTAGTCCTATTACCCAGTGCTGCAGACCAGAGCATGGAGTTTGCCAGTCTTTAGTCATGGAACCTCTTCAGTCTGCAGAGATCCGTCCTGAGACTGAAACTGCCATGAAAAACTTGGTGGATAAGTATCGTCCTGTTTAATAGACAAAGGACTGTCCGCCGTGAAACAACAAAGGACAAGGCAGGGCCCTTCCGCCGGCAATTTACGCAAACCAACCTTCAGAATGCACTAAAGTGAACTTAACGACCGACCAAGAGAACGAATTAGTAACGGAAAGGTGCGGCTGAGAAGTTGAAGAAAAGGAATTTGAGGTACCAGCTTAAGATGTGTCATCACGCAGACGGTATATTCGTGGATGGCTGTCTAATTGTCGTAGCTGTTGGTAATGCGCGATCTCTACACATGCTACAGGTAGATGAATACGAGACGGAATCAGAAGACGACAGCTGCGAAATTGAGGACGCGGACATTCCACCTCAAACTGCTACCATTTCTAGATCCGGACGGACAATAAATTAATACGTGCTAATTTTCGCCTGTTGGTAGACATATTTAATGAACAGAATGAAAATTAAGCAAAGGAAGCAGTTGCTTGTTTGCTTTGTTTGTTACGAAATCAAAGTGTGTTGTGATGAAAACATTAGAAATCAAACAAATTTAATAAAATGTATTTTTTAGCTATAAAAGGGTCAACTAAGAATATTTAAGGTTCACAGTTACTTATTAACATCAATTTAACTGACAACTGACAAATGGCCCAAATTAAATTTTACTGACCACTGATATATGACAAAAATTATAACTGATAACTGACATTTGCACCCCCCTATCCAAACCCTCTTGTGGGTTTTGCCTTGTGTTTCAGTTTTCAGCCGAATGACTGTTCAAAGTTCAAACCGCTCTATCTGAAGAAAACAAATGAGCACAAATTTCTGAAAATTACGTCTTATATAAATAATTGCCACTGAAATAAGCTGGTGTGTGTTTTATGCTTCCTTCGGAAATGTTTCTAAAACAGGACGTAGACAAAACCTGAAACATGAAAAATCTCGAAACTGATTCCGGAATAAGAAAATACATGTCAAAAAATATATTAAAAAAAACAAAAACAAATAAAAACAAAAGCAAAAAATATAGTCAAAAATAAATAAACAAATGAATAAATAAAGCAAATAATGATAAAAAAGTAACACATACATTCAGGGAAAATTTTATCCTGGGGTCAATTCAATAAAACTAGCTTTTGCAAGTGTAATTTACAAGTGTAGCTATTGTTTTCAACCTCTGAAACAATGGCTTCACTTGTAAATTACACTTGCAAAAGTTTTATTGAGTTGACCCCAGGATAAAACTTTCCCTGAATGTTTTTTATCCTGGGGGTCAATTCATTAAAACTTTTACAAGTGTAATTTACAAGTGTAGCTATTGTTTAAATCTTGATGCCTTCTTTTGCCTCAGGCGACATTGCGATAAAGAACGTTGTTTTAATAATAAATTTGGTGTACATTGTCAGAAATAATCGTCGTTAAGGAGCTACCGTGTTCCCAGCTTCGTAGCACGGTATTGCAGAATTCCACAGCATTTCATTCATTTCGCAACGAAAACAAAACATCCATATTTTCTGTAAATTATACGGATCAACTCATGCACTTGGTAAAAATAAAAATTGTGTCACGCAGTTATTGTCACTCACACATGTACATTCACATAATCTGCCTCTTCAGTCGGAGTTCTCAGAAGGAACAATCCGTTGCTTTTCCACTTTTAATTTCTCCGATAATAAAAAAAGGTTTATCAGATGACAGTTGGCCTGACAATAATTAGACAATTTCGAAAATCAGTGAAAACCTTTGGTAAAAGGCTGGAAATCTTAAAAAAAAAATTGCTAAAATCTTCATAGACCTCTTCATAGATGGTGTTATTAAGACATCTATTAAAAAGGTTTAAAATGAACAAAACATGGCAAATGCTGGGTAACGATGAACTCGTTCGCTTTGCTTACTTGTGACACTATAGTATCGCGGTGAGAATACCGAAATAATGAATATTGAAATATAATTTGTACTTACCGAGTTCACTTGCCCTCTGACATAACTATGCTTCAGTGATATAATAGCACCGCAAAGATAAATGAGAGCTACCAGATTCATTATCACTTCTGTGGTCAGATCTTAAAGATGAAAAACAAAATTATTACCCGAGTTATAGCTAACAAAGAAGAAACGGTCGGTTTAGACGTCCTAAACAATAAAAAATTAACGTTTTTACCTTGAGTAAAAAGAGAAACCGAGATGTATTAGATGTATCCGCCCCGTTCTCTTTGTCAGGTGCTAACTTTTCCGTTACCAAAAGGTTTGCAGTGAGGCATTCATGCACTCCGTACACCGTAGATTGTTTTATAGACTGAATGCTAGGCAGTGTTACTGATAAGATAAATAATTGGTGAACGTGTTAATTTAGAAGCTAAGATGACTTGAACTAACCTAGTGCGTCGCAATATGTTATTTGGAAGCTAAAGGAAGTGGTTACCTATTGGACGAGTCATGTTTCCGAGTAATTTTAGGGGCTCAGGAAAGTATACGCTGTGTCGTTATATATATTATGTTTTGATCATGAAGCTAAAGGAAGTGATTAACGATTGGACAGGCCGTGCCAAAAAAAAACCTGTTATTTTAGAAGCAATTACCAAATTCTCGATGATAAACAGGATAAATGTCATACAGGCGGTAAAATTCCGGGCCCACCAGTTTGGTAACGAAACATTATTTCGGTTTTACCAGTAAGCATACCACAGCTCCTATCATAATATTTTTTTGCTTGCCATCCCAAAAATACCTCACAGTACAGACTCAATTAAGGAAGTTATTATTCTTGGACTACATCATGTCAAAACGTGTTATTATAGAAATGTAGGGGCTTCAACAAATCAGTTTGCAGAATAAGGGTCACGTTACTGTGCAATTTGATAACTGTTTACTTCCTGCTCTAACGTTGCATGCAGGGATCAGCTGGAATTATCACGTTTTTTTCTGAAACTGAAATTCTAAAATTAAAACTTGAGTCAAATTCTATGAAATCGTGCGATTATGGTGGATATATGTAACATGCATGACCTCTCAGGAGAACTTCCGGAAGGGTGGCAGCACGTACTCACCATGTCATGATGTTTTACATTCGCGGAGGGCGCGGGAGAGGGGCGGGGGGTTCTTTGACCCATGTTTGGATATAGGGGTGCCGCTGAGGGGTTCAAACCTCCAATCCTGGATAGGACCAAAAATCCGTAAAACACCTAGAACTGTGTGTAGGACAACACCCCCTCATGTTAGGACGCTGTTTATCCATTCGACTACTTAAACCACAGGAAGCCCAAGCTTACTAAAAGAGTTTGTATGGATAATACATCCCGTCCTCCTCTCTGAATTTACGATTATCGTTAATTCTCAAATTGCTCTGAATTTACGATTATAGTTAATTCAGAACACTGGAAGGAAGTCTGGGAAATCAACATTTTTGTTGAAAAACAACAGTGTTCGGACAGGACTCGAACCTACGACTCTTCGCAGTCTTCGCTGACTTATCCTCTCTTCTAACCACTAGACCACCACGCTGCTGGTTGAGCAAACCTCAAATTTTTAACATAATAAAATTCATGCGCTTATTCTACACCCTGTAGTAAGCCTATAAAATCACTCGCTTGAAAATAATTTTAGAAAGTAAATGGAAAAGCTTGATCACCAAACCTCAACAAAAAGCTAACCATTGGAAATCAGCGCTTAGGCCTAATCACTGTAGATCAATGATATTCTATGCAAGACTCAAATAAATATCTTGCAGGTATAATTTCCCATCGCCTTGTTGTTCGGTGAATGGGGTTAGTTTCTTGAGAAACTGTGGTGCTGCGTCGGTGGGGGGTGAAGCACAAGAATTTGGTTTTATCGACTGAGTCGATAAGGTAAATTAGCCACCGTAAAAAGATTCGAGAAAGCTGACGTTTCGAGCGCTAGCCCTTCGTCGGAGTAGCCTGTGAACAGGCTTCTTTTTGGGGAATTGGGTTAGGTTAAAATCGGCGAGTGAAGCGAGCCGAGCGCGAACTGAGGAAGAGGGAAGGGGCGACGAAGCCTTCGCCCCTTCCCTCTTCCTCGGTCCGCGCTAACCTAACCCAATTCCCCAAAAAGAAGCCTGTTCACAGCGAGCGAGTCAAGGGATTGTGGGTAGTGTGTGGTGGAGTTTCGCTATTGGTGGAAATTTGGTGACGTGAAAAACAAATGTAAATTAGTTGAATGAAAAGCGTTCGTTGATTCCGTGGGGTTTGAGAGTGCCGATTTGAAAGATGATTTTTTGTTCTAAGTTTTTACGGCTTTCTGTGTTACCTTGGTGTATTCACCCTTACTTTCCACCCACACAATCACACAGTCAAAAGCATCATTTTAAAAAATTTCAAATTACTCCAAAACGACCCCGAAAATGGCAGAATTTTTTCACAGCCCCCACTAATTTCATTCAAACGTGACAAAAACATAGGCAACTTCCTAGTTAGGAGCACATTGAAATCTGACGATGAACCGGGAACTTTTAAATGCGCACGCACACGATGCAACACTTGTCCTTTCATTCACAACGCAGACAAAATAACGGGACCCAAACGATCTATTAAAATCACTGACCGCTTCACATGCACCTCCGTAAATGTTATTTACTGCATAACATGCACTTTTTGCAAAAATATATACATTGGCGAAACAGGTAGGAGACTGGGCGACCGTTTTCGTGAACATCTCCGAGACGTTGAAAAACATGACAAAGACTCATCCAAACCAGTCGCGCGTCATTTCAATCTTTTCTAACCATTCTAAAGAACACATGACAATCTGTGGCCTTTCCCTACACCAAGGTAACACAGAAAGCCGTAAAAACTTAGAACAAAAAATCATCTTTCAAATCGGCACTCTCAAACCCCACGGAATCAACGAACGCTTTTCATTCAACTAATTTACATTTGTTTTTCACGTCACCAAATTTCCACCAATAGCGAAACTCCACCTACTATATAAAACCACACACACACACACACACACACACACACACACACACACACACACACACACACACACACACACACACAATCCCTTGATTCGCTCCGACGAAGGGCTAGCGCAGGAAACGTCAGCTTTCTCGAATCTTTTTACGGTGGCTAATTTACCTTATCGACTCAGTCGATAAAACCAAATTCTTGTTGTTCGGTGGTCTAGTGGTCAGAAGACGTTCCTAGTAGCGGTAGTTCCGGGTTCGAATCCCGCAGTCCAAATAACATTTTTTTTTTATTTCTTCTTTTCTGAAATGTCCTGGGAAACAGTGTTCCAAATTAACTATAATCGTAAATTCGGAGCAATTTAAGAATTAACGATTATCGTTAATTCAGAGAGGAGATCATGTTGGGAGAATACGGACTGATAATTATCAGTCCGTATTCTCGATCCATACAAACTCTGAGGGCGAGCTTGGGCTTCCTGTGCCTAAACGCGAGTATTCACTCGGAATTACTTGTGACGTCATCAACTTTTGCGACACGTCATCGTTTTGGCAACTATCTCATAGAACGAGAAACGTTCTTAGCATCCATGCCTAAACGTAGAAGATCAGATAATATATCCAGAAATCTGTACCAAAAATCGCTGCACATTTACCAGAAAAATCTAGAGCTGGTCCTAAACATGTCCGGTTTGGACACAGGCTTCCCAAGCTCAAAATTCGTCTTTTTGATGTGTATGCGACAACTTGACGACTCCCCTTCTACGTAGCCTGCGAATACAGCCGCCTCTCATCGCTCCCTGCCGCTAGGGGCGTTCGCGCGAGAGAGCGTCTGCGATTTACTTTGAGAAATTCCATACTGATGACGAAAATCTGTCCCGCATCAAGACAGGAGCGCTGATTGGCCAACTTGATAATTTTACATAATTATGCTTTAAATTATGCAGTGTTGTAACTCAATCGCCAGTTGCGAGGATAATCTTGTCTGTCGTTAGAAACTGTTCGACTCTGTGTTCAATCTATTTGGCCTATGTTTAATGTTTTGACGTTACAAGCAAATCAGTTTCAGGCTTTTTATAGTTTTATCTGCGGTGAAGAGGTTTTTCTACTTTTGTCAATTTACCGACCGGATATAGCAAGTCACTGATATTTCAAACGGCGCCACTCGTGCACGTCTGGATGAATGAACATTTATCGGCGATGGGAATCCCGAAACGCCGAGTTGGACATCGAGTTCGAGTTCGAGTTCGAGTTCGAGTTGGACTTCGAGTTGGACTTCGAGTTGGATTTCGAGTTGGACTTCGAGTTGGACTTCGAGTTAAAAAAAATAAAATACAAATATGAAAAAATATAATCGATAAAAATCGACAGAAATTAACTACAGTCGAACCTCTCCTTACGGACATCTCTCTATTACGGACAGTTTCCTATGTCCCGACAAAATTCTCACATATTTTCTTTAATATTAAAGACCTCTATAATACGGACCCTCTCCTATACGGACAACGGACACTAAATCTCGGCCCCAGAATACAAATTCATATAAACTTAACCGCTTTATCACGGACACTCCGGTGATCAGGTGATGATAGTTTTGCGGTAAGTAATACAATTTCCTGTTTGTGGTTACAAACATATATCGCAAGACGTTTTCAGAATTGTACTTTATATTTACTTTTTCACAAGCACCATTGCGTTGTAGTTCGTTTCGTTTTAAAACAGTGATTCGTCAGATTCGTATGCATTCAGCGTAGTTGAGAATTATACAATGTAGTACGCTACTGATAGACTTGAGTGTCTCACTGCTGTATATTAGATGCAGTTTAAAGACGAGTGTGGGCCTGTTTTTAGTTACTGAACCAAAACTGTCAGTGGAGTCTTAAAAGTGACGTCATCGTGGTGACCTCTATAATACGGACACCTCTAAAGGACACCTCTCTAATACGGACACTTTGTTCTGTCCCTTCGATGTCCGTATTAGAGAGGTTCAACTGTAATTGTATCGGAAATCGATAAAAATCGATAAGTGTGAAAGTTCTGCATATCGATTTTATCGACGCTAAATTTTTATCCACTTTTATGTTTTGAGAGTGATTCTGCAATAATCCGCACTTGGTAGTGAACACATGAGCGACTTGATCTATTTTGCCATTGGATTAACTTGGCTAATATATATGCCGTTCGAACGGCAAAACGCGCGGCTACTGAACGGATGAACGCGAAGTATGAATAAAGCCGTTTCTGATGGTTCAAAACGGGAAAGTTTGCAGAGATTAGCGACCTTTAATTCTCTCTCTCAAAACTATCGACTATGGTCTACGTGGAATTTCGAGGCGACTGGAGGCGTTGGAGCGACTTTACGGCCGATTTCCTTCGGTGGATCCGATCGGCTCGATGAGTGGAGTGCTCTCACTTTCAGAGGGAGGAAGAAACAGTTGAACTAAAAATCACTGGAATCGCGAATCGACCCCAAAACCACTCACTGAGACACAAGTAAACACACAAAGAAGTTCAGGTGAACCAGATTTTTTAAAATAATATCTTTCCTAATTTTACGCTCAAATGCGAAGTGAAGTTTCCCAATAGAAATCCTTATACGCAACAGAGTACCACGAATATCATTTGAGCTTAGGCTACCTGTGCTGCCAGATGGTACGTTGTGACAAAAGGCAGACAGTATCCTCTCGTGACCTTTTTTCTTTTGTGTAAGTGCCGATTGTCTTGAGGCAAAGAGACCTTTCTATGATGTTTTCTGGGAAACACCGTGATTTGAGACGTTGTTTGAATTTTAAAACGCTCTCTTCAAATGTTTTCTTTTTTTATTAAGCAATCTTAATGCTTTCGCCTTTAATGAATCCATATTTTACGCCTGGTGGGTGGCGTGAGGCGATGTGTGTGTACTGAAAGCCCGGGGGGGGGGTACTTCCTATACGGGGATGCTCCGCCCGAAAGGGGTACCTTTTTGAGGCTGGAGGTATATGAAAGGGTCGGGATTTCACGAGTTGAAGTATATGAAAGGGTAAGGATTTCACGAAGAATAGGAAAGGGTACCGAAAACATGCCGTTGAGGCGTAAAAAAGGTAGGGAATCTTATAAAAAGGGCCTTTAAAAATATATCAAACAGACGCACTTAAAGGCTATATGAAAGGAGTACCATTTTCGTTGAAAGGTATATGAAAGGGGTACCATTTTCAATGAAAGGTATATGAAAAGGGTACCTTTTCTGTCAAAGACGGTATATGAAAAGCTAAGGGTTTGAACCTCGGGGCGGAGCATCCCCGTACAAAACTTTGTTGAGTACCCCCCCCCCCCCCCCCCCCAGGACTGAAAGGTCTCGGTCGGCTTGTAGTCAATCAATCAATCAATCTTTATTTCACTCTATTGTTAGCCTTGGTACATCAATACATACATTGTGATATAAAAATAGAGTTGGGACTCTCGACAAACCCTTTTGGGCTTAACATGGAGGGCCCCTTTAACTTATAAGTATTTAACATATTTAGGTATAATCAACATGTGAACGGCTAAAGGCTATACAATTACTCTAGTGCAGTTGGTCGAGATAATATTTTTTTATTTTTTTCTTAAAAACACCAAATGATTTTGAATTTTTGATAAACGTGGGAATGTTGTTCCAAATTTCACATCCTTTAAATCTGATAGAATATTTTTTATAATTTGTGCGTGTGTGTTCTTTGTGAATTTTTGATGAGGACCTTGTATTGTGGCTGTGGAAATAATTATTTGGTTTGAAAAAAAGGTTGAATGTTGCAGGAAGTGTTTTCGTGAAAAATTTATATGTAAATAATGCTATTGCTTCATTGTTCAAATCATCTATTGGTAGAATAGACAGATTTTTAAAAATAGGGCGCGAATGATCTCTAAAACCTGAAAATGAGATTATCCTTACTATCTTCTTTTGTAATTTTCTAATTGATTGCAATCTCGAGGGGTATGTATTTCCCCATATTATGTTTCCATAATTGAGATACGGGTAAATTAATGAGTAATATATTGTTCTTAATGCTTGAGTGGGTAAATAGTGTCTTGCTTTGTAAAGAATACCAGTAGTCTTAGCTATTTTAGTTGCAATGTAGTTGATATGCGTTTTCCATGTTAAGTTAGTGTCGATATTTATTCCTAAAAATTTAGTTGACTCCACTTGGCTTATCTCAACATCGTTTATTTTTATTGTTATTTTCTCTACTTTCTTCTTTTTGGTTTTAAAAACAATAATATGTGTTTTTTTTATGTTTAGAGAAAGTTTGTTTGCTTGTAGCCATTGGTTTACTTTCTTAAGTTCATTATTAAGTACTTCTGTTAAAGTTTTGATATCCTTATGTTGGTAAAAAATGTTAGTATCATCGGCAAAAAGTATGAATGACAATTTGTTAGAGCTTTTGAAGATATCATTTACATACAATAGAAAAAGAAGTGGGCCCAAAACTGACCCTTGCGGTACGCCACATTTAATTAATTCTTTATCAGACTGGGTATTCTTGAATTTTACTATTTGATATCTATTTGAAAGGTAATTCTTAAACCACTGGAGTGCAATTCCTCTTATACCATAGTGTTCTAATTTTGAAATTACAATGGAGTGATCAACGGTATCAAATGCTTTTGATAAGTCAAGGAAAATTCCTGCTGTCAGTTTATTTTCATCGATCGCATCGGTTAATTTAGTTGTCAGTTCAATTATGGCCATCTCTGTTGAGCGGTTTTTCCGAAATCCATATTGTTTGTCATAAAGAATATCGTGCCTTTCAATGTAATCCATTAATCTTTTATACATTAATTTTTCTAGTATTTTCGAAAAACATGACAGGACAGCCACAGGTCTGTAATTTGAAAACAGAGATTTATCTTCATTTTTATAAATTGGTGTAATCAATGAAATTTTTAAACGATCAGGAAAGGTACCGGATGAAAATGATTTGTTAAAGATGTTTGTTAATGGCTGTTTGATTACGGGTGCTAATTCTCGTATTACTTTTGGACTGAATTCATCAGAGCCAACCGATTTGCTTGGATTTAGACTAAGCAATTCTTTCTCTACTTCTTCCTCTGTAACAGGGTCAACAAAGAAGCTTTCATGATGTTGTGTATTGCTCATAAAGGCATTAAATGATGTAGCTACTGATGGTATTTTACTTGCAAGATTTGGTCCTACATTTGTGAAATATTCATTAAATTTATTTGCTATTTCAACTGTATCGGTTATTTCTTTATTATTATGACTGAAAGCATCAGGTAAAGTGCTCATTGATTTCTTTTTGTTTATAACTTCGTTAATAAGAGCCCATGTTTGGCGTGAGTTGTTCCTTATTTTTTCAAATTTTGTTTTGTAATATATTTTTTTCGTTATCCTTAGCAGGTGATGAAGTTTATTTCTATATTGTTTAAATTTAAATTTATTCTCAGCTGTTGGAGATTTGATTGATTTTTTGTACAGTTTGTCTTTTGTTTTTAGAGATTTGAGCAGTCCCTTTGATAGCCAAGGTTTATTTTGCAGCTTATTCTCCTTAATTTTAGATACTTTCAGCGGAAAGGCCCTATCATAAAGTCGAGTGAGTTTTTCTTGAAATAAATTGTATGATTCATTAGTGTCATTAAGTGTGTATAACTCAGTCCAGTTTTCTTTGCTCAAGTCATATATCATTTTTTCTATGTTTGCAGGCGTGATTTGTCTTCTTTTAACCTCTGTCTTATTCTTCTTTAATTTTGTATCTTGTTTAATAGCAAAAACAGGCAAGTGATCTGATAAGTCAGTGCAGAGTATTCCTTTTAAGTCATCATTATTTAGCCTGTTCGTAAAGATGTTGTCTATCAATGTTGCACTTTTGTAGGTTATTCTTGTTGGTTTAGTTATTAGCGGGTAAAAAAAATGATGAGATAAATTGATTTAAAATATTTTGTATTAACGTATTCTGGTTGATTTTTAGCAAATCTATGTTAAAGTCTCCCATTATATAACATTCTTTCCTTTCCTTGTTAATCTTATCAAGTAATTTTTCAACCAATTCTTCAAATTCTTTTAGATTGCCATTTGGAGGGCGGTATAATATACCTACTATAGCAGTATCTGTTTTGTTATTCGTTTTAATTTCCACAAACAGAGATTCTAAAATGTCCTCCTTTTCCGTTGAAAGATCCTCTCTGATTTTAAAGTCTATATGGTCTTTGATGTATAACCCCACACCTCCTCCAATTTTGAATTTACGATTAGCATTTAAAAATACGTAACCAGGTATATCATACAGATCTGCGCTATTATCAGTTATCCATGTCTCTGATATACCGATGAGAGAGAAGTCTATCTTAAGTGAGTGTAAATAGGTATAGAAATCATCGAACTTGTTTTTAATGCTTCTTACATTTAAGTGGAACAAAGAAAGTTCATTTCTTATACTTTTGTTTTTTAAAAGATTGATTAAATTCTCTTCTGTGTAATAATGGCATTTATCGCCGGATATGTGTTTAACTAAAAAATTATTGTCTGGATCGATGTCGTGATTAGATTGTATGTCGACGTTGCAAATATCGTTTGAAAAGAGAGGGTTAGATTTGAGGCTATATAATTTTATCAGGTCATGAAGGTTGCCATCAACATTAACTACATCGTAGAATTCAGGACCTTTTAGGTGACTAAATGGTAAAGAGAGACATTTTGTGCAATACCATAGGACATCTGTCTCACCACAATGGGGAGTTTCATTGTCTGAGTTATTTACGCAATGTAAGTGGTATGCCATGTGGCAGATGTCACACAGTATTTCTTGGGAATTTGTTTTCTTTACATTAATTTCCTTTAAGCAAATTTGACAAATCATGGAATATTATTTACGATTATTAAGCTACTTCATTTAAATTAAGCTAATCATGAATGTTTTGTAAGTCCATCCAACCTTTAAGCTCTAAGATTCTTGAATCATTCTTCAGCTTGAACTTTATCTTTCCATTTGTAAACCAAGCCGATTCCACGGATCTCTTCTCTTTTAACTTTTTTAATCTTTTGGCTAGGTCTGGCGCCATATCTTCTTGTATGACCAGCTTTTTACCTTTAAGCTCCCGTCGTTTGTGAAGGAGTCGCATTTTCGTTTTGTTAGATACGAATTTTACAATTAGTGAGTGTTGATATCCAAGATGGAATCTTTTGTGAATCTTTTCCCATTATTAAAACACTGTGGTGACAATCTAGTTAAATGCTGTTTTCTTTTTTTGAGTAGTTTTCTCGAATTTTTTTTCCTACTAACTCGAAGTCCAACTCGAAGTCCAACTCGAAGTCCAACTCGAAATCCAACTCGAAGTCCAACTCGAAGTCCAACTCGAACTCGAACTCGAACTCGAACTCGAACTCGAACTCGAACTCGAACTCGAACTCGAAGTCCAACTCGAGGTATCATTACTCCCATCGGCGATACATGGTAAGAAGAATCCCGTAATTATCATCATCAGTCTGCTTTTAGCGGAAAGACTGCCTTTAGACTCATGGCACCGCCATGGCCGCGGTCGAAAATGGCAGTTTCTTTCGCCAATATTTTCACGGCAAAGATGGAAACAGAAATCATAAACCACTAGTACTGCACGCAAGGAAATGTTATCCGTTGTAACGCAATACAACCCTGTGTGCCTATGAATCACAATCTTTGCTTAGACGGATCTATAAAGAACCTCTCCTTGTTTCATACAAAAAGGGTAGATCTTTAAAAGACATACTGATCAGGGCTAAACTGTAAAAATGAAACTACAATTAAAACACAGTGAACATAGGTCATAACAAACACGCCAGGCGCTAGTTGGATTCGTGATGGGCCTGTCAACACCTTTCATTTCATTTGGTTTCACCGCATGCACATTATTATAATTATACGAGATTACCGACGGGTGATTTACGTCATCAGTATGGAATTTCTCAAAGTAAATCGCAGACGCTCTCTCGCGCGAACGCCCCTAGCGGCCGGGAGCGATGAGAGGCGGCTGTATTCGCAGGCTACCTTCTACGGGGAGACAACGACTTCGAATAACTTCGCTAAATGGCGTCGGAATGGCTTCAAATTCGGTACAAGACACAAGTAGGCGACACATTTGAGGTAGGTAAACTTGATTTCAAAATAGATAGTTTTTACCCAATTTTAGAGAATGTGATTTTCCCATACATTTCTCTATGTACACAAGCTGTCGCATACACATCAAAAAGACGAATTTTTGAGCTTGAGAAGCCTGTGGTTTGGACAGAAATCACTGTATACCCTGTTCTACGCCGATCGAAGTTTACCTTTCCTCGCTATCGCAACAGTATTGGGGTGGAAGTAAGGCATTAGCCAACCACATTAGATATTCGGAATTGATCAGTATAAAAATAGAGGTTTTCTTTTGCAAAATGTTGCCCCAAACCTTTCCAATGTATTTTGGATTTTGTTGTCTAGGAGGTATCAAAATACCGTTTCCTATTTGCCTCGCTAGGCGCCCCTAAGTACTGATCATTGACATACATTTTTTTTATCAATTATTTTATTTTTCTCAAACACAATAAATAAACAGTAATACATACAATAAATTAATTTAATTAATGTATTTACACTACAAAAAATATAACTGACAACTCCTGCGGACTCTGTTGGACAGAAAGTCTCGAAGGTATAACTATCTTATAAATCTCGTGCTTAACAACAAAATGACAGGCATTTCATCAATTGAGGACTTTCAAGATGGCTTTATTTTACTACATCTACAAAAATTCATTTAATACGTTATCAGTAATGAATTTTAATCACTCCTTTCACTACAAAAATACCAAAACTCTAATTGATTCTGTTGAACTCTGGTAAAGAGAGACTGTCCCGGCTGAAATATCGCGTTTTAATGATTATGGCCAGGAGCTTGGTTTATTCTCTTGAAATAGGAAGAAAAATCGGCAAAAGAAATGAAAGCAAAGCAAGAAATATGTACTAAACAGACAAAACAACGGATAGAAAAGTCAAAATTTCACAAGAATGGCTAGTTTAATTTCATGACCACCTGTCAATGAATCAAATTTCCTTGCAATCCTTCAATCCTTTTTTATTTCTATTATTAATTGATTTATTTGTTGTTGTTACAGTAACTAATCATAAATTATCTATTCCTTACTTTCGTATTTATTGTTATCAGTCAATTATTTTATAGTGAGCTCCTGTAATTGTTAAGTGTGCAGCAACCCGCCACGATTAACTTTAGTTATTTGCGGGTTGCTAATATAATTTGTTTTATTATTTGTAAATAAATCGTTGTTGTTGTTGTTGTTGCAACAATAAACACTTAATGACTGGTCCCGAGGGAAACAGTGAATTTTGTTTCCCGAGAATTTCGATGTTTCCCGAGATGAAGTCGAGGGAAACATCGAGATTTGAGGGAAACAAAATTCACTGTTTCCCGAGGGATCAGTCATTAAGTGATTTGTTATATAGCAACACAAAAAAAAAACACAGTTTGAAAAACGCGCCGAGCACTCGATCCATCATAATCATGCCACCTTTTGTCACGGTCTGATCACGTGCGCTAGCGGGCAACAGTGCAATGTTACCCTCTGACGTCAAAATTGTTGCCCGCTTTCGCAAATGCTTTCCGCTCAGCAAAATTGGCGGGAAACAGTTTGTTAGATGTCATGTGACGATGAATCAACCAATCAACGCGCGCGTTCTATTGAGAAAAACCCCAGCTATATAACAATGCACTTTATTTTACAAACTACTGCTCTTGTTTTGCTCATCTTGTATGGTGGCATTTGGTGATATAACCTGGAAATAAGCTAAGCGAAATTTTGCTATTTCGGTGGGACTGTGTCCCTTTAATACATGATACTTTTTTTCTTAATCAACGTCTAAAGCTCAGCAAGAATTTAATAATCTTTATAAAACCTAATACATCTGAAACCTCACCAAGTTCCCTCTTAACCTTTTTGTATTAATATATAACAAAGTATTTCTACTCAATATCGTTTCATACGGACTTTAATACAGAACTGTTTCGTGGACCAATCCATTCTTGTTAGTGACCAGCTCTCATTACGACCACTTTTGCGCGCTACGAGAGTATTGACGCATGTTGTTAATCAGTTGTTAATGCTTTAGCAGTTGACAACTGAAGGCGAGAATGGCCAGTTCGGGCTCCTTTTATCCCGGAACTACCAGTTGCATACTAAACCATAAAGCCAACATCATTACCCGATTTTCCGCAAACATGAATGGTGTATGTGGTGTCATCAGAATGCCAACTATTTTTAAAATTCTCCATTTGTTTCGTTTCACTTAGCTCTTTCTTGCTTTGCTGCTCTACTCCTCCGTTCTTTCTTCTCTTTACATAAACATAATATACAAGTGATGGAATCCCAAGCACAAGGACAACTATCACAATGATGAGGATGATCATCGTCGTGGCTATGGCAAAACAAAGAAACATAAAAATAAGGCTATGCTGCAATTAAACTCTTCAACAGCAGGGATCATGCAACGTGGTTTTAACGTTGGAGTCTGCGTATGAAAGCCTAGTGTGACCATTCAAATGAAAGCTATTGAGCAGTACTTTCCTGTGCTGCTGTTTATTATGCTGTACAAGGTGGTTCTAACTTTTCAGTCTGTGGATGAAATCCTAAAGTGTGACCATTCAAATGAAAGCTACTGAGCGGTACTTTCCTGTGGTGCTGTTTATTATGCTGTACAAGGTGGTTCTAACTTTTCAGTCTGTGGATGAAATCCTAAAGTGTGACCATTCAAATGAAAGCTACTGAGCAGTACTTTCCTGTGGTGCTGTTTATTATGCTGTACAAGGTGGTTCTAACTTTTCAGTCTGTGGATGAAATCCTTAAGTGTGACCATTCAAATGAAAGCTATTGAGCAGTACTTTCCTGTGCTGCTGTTTATTATGCTGTACAAGGTGGTTCTAACTTTTCAGTCTGTGGATGAAATCCTAAAGTGTGACCATTCAAATGAAAGCTACTGAGCAGTACTTTCCTGTGGTGCTGTTTATTATGCTGTACAAGGTGGTTCTAACTGTTGAGTCTGTGGATGAATTCCTAAAGTGTGACCATTCAAATGAAAGCTATTGAGCAGTACTTTCCTGTGGTGCTGTTTATTATGCTGTACAAGGTGGTTCTAACTTTTGAGTCTGTGGATGAAATCCTAAAGTGTGACCATTCAAATGAAAGCTACTGAGCAGTACTTTCCTGTGGTGCTGTTTATTATGCTGTACAAGGTGGTTCTAACTTTTCAGTCTGTGGATGAAATGGTAAAGTGTGACCATTCAAATGAAAGCTATTGAGCAGTACTTTCCTGTGGTGCTGTTTATTATGCTGTACAAGGTGGTTCTAACTTTTGAGTCTGTGGATGAAATGGTAAAGTGTGACCATTCAAATGAAAGCTACTGAGCAGTACTTTTCTGTGGTGCTGTTTATTAGTGCTGTACAAGGTGGTTCTAACTGTTGAGTCTGTGGATGAATTCCTAAAGTGTGACCATTCAAATGAAAGCTATTGAGCAGTACTTTCCTGTGGTGCTGTTTATTATGCTGTACAAGGTGGTTCTAACTTTTCAGTCTGTGGATGAAATCCTAAAGTGTGACCATTCAAATGAAAGCTATTGAGCAGTACTTTCCTGTGGTGCTGTTTATTATGCTGTACAAGGTGGTTCTTACTTTTGAGTCTGTGGATGAAATCCTAAAGTGTGACCATTCAAATGAAAGCTACTGAGCAGTACTTTCCTGTGATGCTGTTAATTATGCTGTAAAGGTGCTTCTAACTTTTGAGTCTGGACAAAATTATTTTAAAGTGTAGTAAATTTAAGCTTCTCATTAGTAGCGGAGCTCCTTCGCATAAGCGGAGCACAGGTCGCAGGCATATGCAACCACTTCCTGCTGGTCTTCAGAAGGCTATTGTTCTTTTCTGTAATGGAGTGTATGCATTGGGGTGAGGGGGAAGGGGGGGGGGGGGCACTCCCTTATTTGGCCTAAACGGGTATGTGCCGCCCAATAGGGTATGGTTTTCATGCGTCTTATAAACAGGGACACTATACAATTTGACTATTTAGCGTCTTGAACCGGGCGAGAATCGAACTCACGTCCTTCAGCTTCCTCCGGCTTTATTGTCCTATCATTTACCCACTAATCAGGGTCACTTAGCAGGGTAGCGAAATGAACGGATTTTGTCTAAAACATGGTCAGGGTTTGAAGGCCTTGGCGGCACACCCCCACCCCAAACTTCCCACACTGCACATCTTACTGACTTCGTATAGTTGCTGACATTAAATTAATATGTGAATGATATATATGAAATAAATCATATATGAACTGCGGAAATGAAATCAAATGAAGAATGATCCTCGCAGTTGTGAACGCAATTTAAGCAATTGCGAAAAGAAGCCTGAAAAAAAATCAGGACTTCAACGGGGTTCGAACCCGTGACCTCGCGATACCGGTGAGATGCTCTACCAACTGAGCTATGAAGCCACTGACGTTGGGAGCAGGTCAATTGTAGGTTCATATGTTCCCGTGAAAGGAGTGAATGTGAATGATATATATGAAATAAATCATATATGAACTGCGGAAATGAAATCAAATGAAGAATGATCCTCGCAGTTGTGAACGCAATTTAAGCAATTGCGAAAAGAAGCCTGAAAAAAAAAATGCACGTTAAAAAGAAAAAAAAAAAACGACAATCAGTTTGCCTACCCTTTATATAAGTTGGCTTTTTTCTTGTTGGGTTGACCCAAGGGAATGAAGATGTTGAAGATGTTGAAATTGTTGGAAATGTAATGTCTGTTGAAGTCGGTGGAGCATGCTGGTTGTTTGATAACGGATCCAAAGTTGTTCCATACAAAATCAGAGACCAGCTATAAAGTGTACCTAGAATAAAAAAAATACACCGCAAGCATTAGTTGATCTAAAGAAGATCTGAGAAGAGAAGAGTTTGACGTTCCACCGTGTTTTTCCTCGTCTGAGAAGCTTATTTTAGTTACGGGCAGTGTTCGGTTTTCGTTACAGTGAACTTTAAAAAGCCAAAACACATGTTTGTATGAAAAGAAATTTAAATAGTAGTCCAGTTTTGCTAACAGTTACTACGTATATTAGTGCAATGAAATAATTAACGTGTCATTGTAGCGGCGCATGGCTAGGATGGAAATGGATTGCAAAATGAAACCCTTAGAATAACTTTTTTTTCAGTATCTTTGAAAAATCAATAAAAACTTTACTTTATATCTTATTTTTAAGGTTCAAACATAATTTCTGCATGATTGAGGGTACTTGATAGTTATTTGACCAAAAATCAGCCAAATGCTCGTGACATAAGGGGCATTCTCCAAAGATTTTGCTGTGTTTTTGGTCAAAATACACTAAATATTAGAACTCCAAAAACAAAACAAAAATGATTTTTCGAAAGGAAGAATAATAAAACCATATCGCTATTTTAACAAGACACATGGGACAAACTTAAAAAAAAAAATATGGTCAGCTTTTTCAAGTTGTAATTCATTTCCACCCAGGCGTAGCAAGAGATGATGAATAATACTGTGCACTACTGAATAATTGTTAAAAAAAATTTGGACCATTATTATGTGAATTCCATTGATACAATTATGTTTTTTGGCTCCAAAAAGTGATAATAAAAATAGATGGGTGACAACGCCCTTTCAGGAGGCTCGAATCAGTGTTTTTCGCCGTTGGGTGTATGTTTTGAAATCAAAATTTCACATTGAATACATGCTTCGATTGATTTCATACTTCACCAAGTTTATGAAATGTGATCAAAGTTTTATGTGTCACTTGTTTCCAAGCGACAGCGGTTACTATAGCAACGCCAGCCTACTTTCCTTTGTTTTAAACAATGTCATTTTTCTCAAAATCTTGTCAGACACTACATAACGAAACTTTAAAATTTTGTAGAACTTATACATTACTAGCTGCAGACGAAGTTTCAAGTGACTTTATTAGACGGTTTTCGAGTAAATCAAAAATTATTTTTAGGCAAAACAGTAATAAAGCAAAGTAATTTGCATCGTGCACCACCGATTTATATTCTTCTCTGGAATTTAACCATTTCTATTTGTTTCTAATTGGAAGCCATTAAAGGACCAGATCTTATAAAAATTGCCTTCATTCACTCCTACATTCCTTTTGAAAGCACAAACAATCACAATAGTTAGATAGTCTTATGGCAAGCAATCACAATAGTTAGATAGTCTTAAGGCAAACAATCGCAATAGTTAGATAGTCTTATGGCAAACAATCACAATAGTTAAATAGTCTTATGGCAAACAAACACAATAGTTAGATAGTCTTATGGCAAACAATCACAATAGATAGTCTTATGACAAGCAATCACAATAGTTAGATAGTCTTATGGCAAACAATCACAATAGTTAGATAGTCTTATGGCAAACAATCACAATAGTTAGATAGTCTTATGGCAAGCAATCACAATAGTTAGATAGTCTTATGGCAAACAATCACAATAGTTAGATAGTCTTATGGCAAACAATCACAATAGTTAGATAGTCTTATGGCAAACAATCTCAATAGTTAGATAGTCTTATGGCAAACAATCACAATAGTTAGATAGTCTTATGGCAAACAATCACAATAGTTAGATAGTCTTATGGCAAACAATCACAATAGTTAGATAGTCTTATGGCAAACAATCACAATAGTTAGATAGTCTTATGGCAAACAATCACAATAGTTAGATAGTCTTATGGCAAGCATAATGATAGCTAAAACAAATACAACGAGTAAATGCTATAATTTGTTTCCTAACCATCTGCAGCCCAAAGCACTTTTTTTACTCTTATCCCAGCACTAGCAGCATAATTTTAAACAAGTAAAAAGTAAGGTCGCGCACCCGAGCCAGAAGGCTCATAACGGCCGGAGCTTAAACCCGGTTTCTATAGCATGAAGCGACTAGGAATATTGCTACTTCCCCCTGGATGGGATGCTAGTCCATCGCAGGGTTACCCCCAGCATTTTGTCGCCGGTACCCATTTATACACCTGGGTGGAGAAAGACAGTGTGGAGTAAAGTTTCTTGTCCAAGGAAACAACACGACGGCAGAGACCAGGCTTCAAACCACCAACCTTCAGGTTGAAAGTCCGACGCGCTAACCACTACACCACCGTGCCTCAATTTTAAACAAGACTGGACCATTATTTTTGGGTTCCACTGATAAATTATAAATGGCTGACACAGTCCTTTTAAAGATGAAAATATCCATTAGATGTGACCTATGCACTTGCCTGTATTTGGGTAATTTGGGTTTAAATTTGCGATCTTCAGCTTCCATTGCCCCGCAGGACTCTCTCCCCAGTTAAACAGGGTGGTAATAATCCAGTTTGTCAGGTTTTTGTATCCTGTGAGGTTGTCAATCTTACGCTTACGAGTCAGTGGAGATATGGTTCCACTTGGTGCTGTCAGTTCCAGATACAGGTCTCCGCGACGTGCAAAATCAAGATTTACTTTCACCTGAACGTGTTCCAGAAATTTAATATTGCAATTCCAGCCTGAGACTGTTAAGGAAACCTCAGATGGGATTGCTCTGCAATAAAAGAAGTCTGTTTATTAAGTAATAACTGCTGCATTTGGAGGAAACGAAGTTAGCAAACAATCATATGACCTGGGGTGAAATACCAGAATTAGTATCATACATTAATTGAGTTTATTATTGGTTCTTGACTTGTTCAGAGACCTTTTGCTACACGTTGTTAGGATTCCCCCCCCATAACACCCACATTTCCAAAGTCCAATTTTGATCTGATGTGTAGGAACTGAATGAAAACCACATGTGGGTGCATAGTTAAGTTACATGTAGTATGTTGGACTTGAAGATGAGTGGTCCATTAATTGTCCACTGTTTCTCTCCACCTGGGTGTATAAATTAATGGGTACTGGCAACAAAATGCTGGAGGTAACCCTGGGATGGACTACTATCCCATCCAGTGGGGGAGTAGCAATACTCCTTGTCACTTCATAGTATATAAACCAGGTCACCCTGTGATGGACTAGCATCCCATCCAGGGAGGAGTAGTAATACTACTAGTCACTTCATAGTATATAAACCAGGTCACCCTGTGATGGACTAGCATCCCATCCAGTGGGGGAGTAGCAATACTCCTTGTCACTTCATAGTATATAAATCAGGTTACCCTGTGATGGACTAGCATCCCATCCAGGGGGGAGTAGCAATACTCCTAGTCACTTCATAGTATATAAACCAGGTCACCCTGTGATGGACTAGCATCGCATTCAGGGGGGAGTAGTAATACTCCTAGTCACTTCATAGTATATAAACCAGGTCACCCTGTGATGGACTAGCATCCCATCCAGGGGGGAGTAGCAATACTCCTAGTTGTTTCATGCTACAGAAACCGGGTGAACCATGAAAACTACATGCAGGTAAAGGGGCTTTTCTGACCTGCTAGCAGTTAGTACTGGTGCAGAGATTTCTAAGTCTATAATAGTAATATGTCCAAAGAAAAAAGAACGACTACAGACAAAAATAAATAATAAAATCCTTTGTAAATGAAATGGCCCAAAGTAAAGCCTGGAACCAATTAAAAGCTCCACAAACGAACCACAAACCTGTTTTCATGGTAGCCTTTGATCTCACATCGTTTTTGTGGGGGCACCATATTCCAGTTTTTTGCCAAGTATACCATCTTGCCAGCATCCATTAAACCAAAGCCAAAATACTTACTGACGGCTAAACCAGCTTTGTTTGTTATCCAAGCTCCATTCTTCAGTGGGACCCCTCCTGGCGCTGGTCTTGCGCTTCTAACTATCACGTGTTGCATGTCACGCCATGTTAAGGAGGGACTATAATATAAGGTAAAAACAAGTTGTTTAACTATAATCAAGGTACTGGGACAACCATGGCCCAACCTCCTTCGCAGGGCCTTGTAACCTGCATTCAAAAGATGGGCATAGAAAATGATGTCTAGACAATGTCGATAGAAAAATTAACTTGGTTAAAGTGCAGAAGAGTCAGGGCAATAACAAAGGAGCTTTACCAGGTTCTATCTACATGTATATGGAGGTTTGAACCACACCCCACAAATAAAATCCCTTTTTAGACAGTTGATAAACAAACCAGTTCAAAAATTCTAAACTGGTTTGAAAAAAATAAACTGGTTTGAAAATTTTAAACCAAAGAAAAATTCAAACCACATATATAAAACTATCATAATGCTCATAAAAACTAAAAAACAAATAAAACTATCATAACGCTCCTGAGGAAGGCCGAGACAGCCGAAACGTTGAGCTAATTAAAACGTTAATTTAAATTGGAGTTAGTTTCTTGACCTTTACAAATCAAGTTTATACGACAAATTTCAAGTCTCCATGATCACTCAAGTGATCCTCCAATTAAATATTTCAGGTGGGCATTGTTTGCGAGACCATTCATAAGTCTACGAGTGTATTATATATATATATATATATATATATATATATATATATATATATATATATATATATATATATATATATATATATAACTAGTAGAGGAAAAATTGAACTTTTCATCTGCTATAAAAGTGCTCAATGGATATAAACCAGAGCTTTGTATAGAAAGAAAGAATATGGACTAGTTCAAACACATCATTATATTTGCAACTTCGAGTTTCATGTTTCTCTCGAAGCAATCATCAGGCAACTCCATGATTGCTTCGAGAGAAGCATCAAACTCGGAGTTGCAAATATATGTGTTTGAACATGAACTAGTCCATATTCTTTCTTTATAACCCAACTTACTTTGCTTCAAGTGTCACTGCAATGAGACCAGAGGCCATTGCTGCAGCTGCTGATGTTCCTCCAAAGTTATCAACACATCCTGACTGTTTATCAGCAGTTATCTGAACAATGCGAAATAAGAGTGAAATTTGTGATCCTCGCAGTGTGCTCTCAACTTAAGCAGTTGAAAAAGCAACCCCGATGATAGTGATCTATGATTAATACCATTATTCATATTCATAAATGTGAAATAAATTAGCAAACTGAGGAAAAATAAGTATAATTTATTACGTTAGTACTATACATTTCCCATACATTATTTTAAAAGTTGATATAGACCTTTTTCATAATGGCGACCAATTTATTTATTCTGTTATATGTATGTTAACTAGCCCTGTTGGCCTCATTTTAGACTAAAAATTCTTTTGAATTTTGCACACGCTAACGAGGCCACTAGGGCTAATTAACATAGATATAAAACAGTGGCAGATCCAGGGGGAGCATCGGGGGGTCCAGACCCCCCTTTCATAAAATTAATAGAATAAAATTATTTTTTCGTAGTTGTTACTTCCACCAATTGACTTTTTGTCAATTTTTTGACTTAACAAACGCTTTTCGAGTTTCAGGAATGCTGGCAATGGCGTTTCAGAGGGTAAAATGCAAAAAATTTTCCGGGAAGGCATGCACCCAGATCCCCCCCCCCCCCCTTCCTTTCGCATTTCAGGAATGCTGGAAATGGCGTTTCAGAGGGTAAAATCGGAAACATTTTCCGGGAAGGCATGCACCCAGACCCCCCCTTTCAGAAATTCCTGGATCCGCCCCTGTAAAAGAATAAATAACTCGCCAACCGTTATGAAAAAGGTCTTAAATTAATAATAAGTGAACCTCAGCACTTTGCAGTTTTCTGTCTGAAAAAAGATTGTGCAACCCTAACAAATCACCAAACGAAAGAATAGACACATATACATGTACATGTAATAATAGTTTGGATTATTTTACACCAGACGATAGAACCATGCAGTTTTGACCAGTAAGACGTTAACAAAGCCTTATAGCCAATAATATCTCATTGCTTTTATTACTTCTCATGTTTTTAAAGCAGTAAATTAAAAGTGACCCTGTACAGGGCAATAATTACAGTATTGTTTCAGTCTAAAAATATCAACTGGTGTTATCATATCAAATAACCATTACTCATTATTATACATTTGAATGAAAAAAGGCACTGCAAAAGTCCAAGGAAACACTAAAGACAGGTGAACTGGCTACTAGTATCATTAGTCACGGTGGAGAAGGAGGGACGACCGCAGAAGCCATTCCTTCCAGTCCATTCCATTTTACTTACAATTTTTCCTTTAACTCCATCAGTACTGTAAGCCGTGGCCATGGTCCCAGCGCACATCTCTGCGTAGTCTGGATGAGAGCCATCCAAGTTCACACCATTGATTGCAATTGTGTAAATGCTATTAACATAACCATTATACGCACAACTGTCTCCGGCATAGCCACCATTCCCTGATGAAAATGTGTAGATAGCACCTAAGCCCCCACGGCCCTGAAACAAAACAAGCACAAGCATAATTATTATATATCTTTATCTTTATTTTAAACTGTATCTTGGTTTTCGATCTTTGGCGTTTGGAATGGTTCAACAGACACAGCTTCTTAGCTCATACATGTTATCTGGCAAGAATTAATGCATTGGTGACCACTTTCATCACAATCAATTCTCTTTGTTCAATGGGCACATACACTAGCTGTAGGGCAGCGACAAATGTATTTGAAGATATTTTACTCAATGAAAAAATGGCACCGTAATCCAATGATTGCATATAATCATTGTAATTAGGACCCAAAAATATAGGGTCAGTATATAAATAAAGGTGATGGAAACAAAACATTTTTTGGATGGCCTAATATAAACCATTACAGTACCGCTCAAATGTAAGTTACCACCTCTCGTCTCGTTTCTCGCGAGACGAGATTCTCGTCTCGCGATACGAGAATCTCGTCTCGCGATACGAGAATCGCGTCTCGAGAGAATCAGTGAAGCGGATATTTTGGAATACATTACGATCAATTATCTCGCGAGAAAACGACAACGTTAGTGCAAGCACTTGCTTAAAATTGCACACTTTATTCCCAGATTATTTTTAGTTCAAAGCGCATTGAATTTGCATGTTTTGTGCGTGTGAGCGAATTGAACTTGATAGGCTTTTGAATCCAAAAACTGCCATCACAAATGGAAAACTTGAATGGAAGTTATGTTAACAATCGGAAAACACGACGTTAGTGAAAGCGCTTGATTTGCACGGCTTTATAAATATAGCAACAAACCCCGCTGCGATCGATCGAACTTTGTAAATGTGCGTTGTTTACAAACACCGTCATGAATTAGTCACGGTTCTTTTTTGCTCCTTGGCCATCTTCACTTTCATAACATTCGATTATCGATTATCAACACACGTTTTATTCAAAACTACAGTTTTATTCAACAATGAAACTAAAAGTTAAACTAAACTAAGTTTTATTCAACAAGTTTCCCGAAAATGTTTCGACCTTTGACAGTATGCAAATATGAGCGCTTTTGGAAGTCCAAAGATGTCCCGTGGGAATGCACTGTCGGCTCATTCCAAGTCTGAGATTATTCTCGCTTTTAAAAAGCGGGATAATTTTTCTCTTTCACCGCCCTCATCTTCATTCACCATGTTCCTTTTTTTCCGGGAAAAAACTTTTGATAAGAAACACGTTATTCACGTGATGAATTTAGTCGGTGAAAGTCGAAACGCAAACAAACGAAATTTGATACTCGTGCCTTTGACAACGCGACACAACTTGTGACTTGCGACTGAGCGTGTTGCAAAGAATTTGAAAGAAAGCAAGGTCAAGAATCATGCCGAAAAAACTCACAACTTCAAAGTCTACTGATATCGTAATTAATGACAACTGTCGAAGGCAGAGTATTTTACTGTTTCAATTGTAACTTTATAAGTGTTGTGGAATCCACGATATTCAATGCAAATCAATGCGGCCTCGCCGACAAACTGGCGCCCGCTTCTACATGTAACAACAACAACAACAACTTTATTATACCTTATATCCCTACAGATATATTGGCAAAAAAATACTAGATAATATGAGTAAAGTACAAAATATAATGTCATTGCAAAAACAATTACACATCTATTAATTCTTTTGCTAATTCCAAAACATCATGAAAATATTTTGAAGATATATTAATAACGGAAACATCCTTCATTGAGAACAAATACAGGAATAAAGACCCCTTATCAAATACACGAAAAACATCATTGACGCAATATAACTTTTGAAGAAAGTCCTTTCTCAAGTTGACAAATTCATGGTTATTGCATTCAGTTATGTAATGTAGCTCATCGCCAATCCTGTTATCATTGCAAATAGTACAGATTCTAGAATCATAAGGTATCTTTTTGTACCGCCCAGTTTCAACTGGCAACCTATGTGCTGAGATTCGCAATCGGGTAACAGCTTGTCGATGTATGTTTACTAAAATGAAAATTTGCTCGCACTAAGTAAATGAGAAATACTCGGCACATCATGGAAATGTTTATCATTAAAGATTGTGCCTTTTACTTCCAAAGATACATAATAGCGGGAAAAGCGTCACCTACTCCGGACGGCAGTGTTACAATCAATGACAAGCGCAGAGTTCGGGAAGCGAACTGATCGGCCCGTACTGGCGACGCCGGGTAGCGATCGGCAAATTTTAATATACATGTAACTGGCATGTTCGAAGACGCTGAAAGCCATGAACGTTATGTTTTCGATTTAAAACATAAAACTTAACACCATTCGTATGAATACGATTTTTGAGGCCTCGTAGATTTGAAAATTTGAAGACTATAATCTTAATGCACGCACTACGCAACAGAGTTCGGCAAGTGAAGCATAGTCAAAGTGGAGTTTCATCGCGTTCATGTTGCTACAGGGTGTTTTACAATAGGCTATTAAAATCTTGCGAGAAGTTAAGACAGTGAAACTTACAGTTTTTAAAGCTTCTCGCGATACGAGTGTCTCGTCTCTCGATACGAGAATCGCGTCTCGCTATACGAGAATCTCGTCTCGCGAGACGAGAATCGCGTCTCGCGAGACGGTGGTAACTTACTTTTGAGCGGTACTGTACAAGTCGATCATTTTAATGTGAAGGCAATGTACTATTAATACCCTCTCAATGCCGAATTCTATAGCTCTACTGGTCAGTACTCCTGGTCCCTTCACTTGCCAGCCCATGTCTCCAGGTCCCCAACTGTTTGAGTATATGTCAATCATGTCTAATTTGTGAGACAGGGCCGCTGACTCTGTGGCATCAGTTGACCTGACATTATCATCAAAAATGCGAATTCCTAAAGGCAAGAAATAAGGAAAGGATATTTATACATGAGATAGCTACAGTGTACACATGCATTTATCATTGTCGGAGGGAGGTACAGTGAAAAAATTTCAGAAAAATCCCAAATTTACAAATAAATAATTTATAGCAAAAAAAAAATAGTAACCATAACAAATTGATGTCTCAGAACTAGTGCCCACCATTTTTTATTGTCAAGTGTTAAATGTAAGCTCCCATTTTGCATGAGAAATGGGAAAAGTGATTATTTTAAATTGCTCTGTGTTACAAATAATACTCATTCACACAAAGCATTTAGTATAGGTCATGTGAGAATTAATTTTGAAGTCATCAAAATCTTCTGCGGCAGATCAAATGAAGGCAGCGTTACTATACATGTTTTAATTTTAATTTATTGTCAGTTTGCATCCAAGCTTTCAACAGACAAATCACTGTAAAAGTTGTGGGCCACCAAAAGGTAATTATTTACAATGTAGCTTACTTATTTTTTTTTTTTGCTTTCAAGATATACATGTACTGTACCTGCAATTCTGGCATTGTATGCTAATCCCACGCCACACTTATTGTTATTTGCCGCACCAGCTATAATACCAGCACATTTATTGCCATGTCTATGAGGAAGAAATAAAGATAATTAATAGCCTTGATAAATAAAAAATACAACTGTACCACTAAATCACATACTTTTTAATGTTAACAACAGCAAGACAGTGTTTTTAGCAGACATTTTCCAATCACTACATGTATAAATGCCAGAACTGTCTCCTTTTTAACATCATTCTTTTGGCATTTTTATTAATTTCATTACATTGCTTGTGAGTGCTTTACAACAAAACAGCATGTCAAGTGATCTGACTGACTCAGAGAATCAATGTACATGGGTGATGAGGTATCCCTTTAGGGGTGATAATTACATTCATTTTTGGCAGTACAAAGATTGTGCAAGTGTTTTGCCAGCCGGGACCAGGAAAAGTGTCCCGCTAATAGACCGAAGTGTTCTTAAATAGAGGTGATGATTGCAAAGATTATATTGAGCATTTTGCTGGCCAGGACCAGTCCTGAGAAGAGTCCCCTTTTTATAATAGATATGTCCTTTAATAGAGGTGATAATTACAAAGATTATTTATTTTTGAGTGTTTTGCTGGCGGGGACAAGGAGAAGTGTCCCCTTAATAGATGTGTCCCTATATAGACTGAGAGATTAATGAGCATTTTGCTAGCCAGGACAAGGAGGAAGTGTCCCCTTTATAGGTGTCCTTAAATAGACTGAGGCGATAATTACAAATGAGCATAATTTTTGCTGACCAGGACATTCAAGGTGAACTGTCCCCTAAATTGAGGTGTCCTAAAGAAGAGATTCCACATTCTTAAATAAAGAAAATAAGGCACATACCCTGACACTGTTCTCCCATTTGGAACTGGTATTTTATCATCTTCTATATAATCATAACTTGCTGTGGCTTGCTGAAAAAAAATAATTTAATATACATATTATGTTTCTAATCATTTTTGAAGTCATGTCAAATTATGACTGAAGACTGTATTGTAGCAATTATAGAAAAAAATATTTATTAAAAATTAATATATTCATTTATTCATCTCAAAGAAGGCACTACTAACAGTAACTGTGTTCTGAAATCTTGGCAAACAGTTTTTATCAAAATTCTTGTTTTTTAAACTTTAGGAATTAAGAAGCAATTTTTGAATGGAGGAACAATGGTGTACATGTAATATATACATGTAATGGTTAGCATGCATGTCAGACTTGCAACGTGAACATCAGTGGTTTGAGCCCTGATGTCTGCCATCGTGACTTTCCTTAGACAAAAAACTTTGCTCCACATTAGAAATTTGTTGTTCATGAACTTTCTAGTAAAAAATAAATACCAACCAGAAAAGAAAGCACTGCTGTGGATGCATTCATAATTATAGCATTATACATTGTAGCTGCAGAATAGGTGTTTCAAATACGGCAATAATAATATGTAATGATCGACTGAGTGGGCTAGGGCTGAATGGGAAATGGGAAAATATTTGGCTTGAGGTCATCTGGCCCTCCCACTCAGTCAATAAGTATTTTTATTTATTATCATATGACCAATTTGGAGACAAAAATAATTGTTTCAAATTTAAACAAAAGCTGGGCGCATGCTTTAGCGCGGCTCAAGTACAGAATTTCCTGGCCCCACCTCACTTATTAATTAATTAAATGCATAATTATGGTCCTCACAGAGGAATTTTGTAAACAGTTTTGAAAAGAATGTACGTGTGCCAGGCTGTATGGGTCATACAGCTGTATGAGAAAAAAACTATATTAGTGCAGTTATAATTAATATAGACAAAATTAATTACACATTATATAGTTGTACATGTATTTAAACGAAAATATTGAAATCAGTACATAGTTGGGTGACAGTTCAGGATGATTTCCATCAACTCCATTATCGACCACTGCCACCAGAATTCCTTTCCCTGTGTATGTCGGCCAAACAGAAGTGATATTGAATGTTGGATTTTGAGGTCTCTCCTATGGAAGATAACAATGTATGTTTATTAACATTACAGTTTCTGCTAGACATACTATTTAACAATACTATTAGATTATGAGCTCAAGATTTCTTTTAATAGTTGACGAGGAAGGTGAAGCCTGAAAGGGTGAAGCCTAAATCAACCATCACATGATAGAAATCAATGCCAATAATCTAATTGTTTTAGTATAAATCTACTAGACATTCAAAACTTAACAATGAATACTCTTCACAGACACTTCGAAAACGTCCAGTGAGTAGTGTTAAGCCAATAAGAGAACAGCATTTGCGATGACACTGAATGCTAGTAGATTTATACTTTAAAATAGCTGTATCATTGAGGTCATTTTTAATGAGGATATGAGATGTAGCCATGAGTAGGGGACTGAAAATGAACTTTTAACCCCTCAACTCCCAAGAGTGCCAAAGTAAAAATATCCCAAATTTCATTTTGTAAAAATATTAATATTGAAAAACAAATGGTTCATGCAAAAGTACTACCAAAAAAGTTTTATTTGAATGGTCACAAGATAGAATTTTATCTACAGACTCAAAAAATAGAACTACACTACATGTACATGTACGTTGTAGGTAAAAATTATTTTACAGGGCATCTGATAGGATGCGGAAAAAAATTAAAAAATATGCGGAAATTAACCTAGTTTGAAATAATTCTAACCTAAAATCATTTTGACCTACAACATGTACATCAGTCTTCATAATAAATATTGACTCTGGGAGAGAAAGGGTAAAAAAATGAATTTTATAACTTACAAAACCTGCACAATCAAATTTACCTACTTTCAAAATAATTAATATCATTACAAGTTTACATTTGTGGAAATATTGATTCACATTAGCATACAAGTTATTATTTTACTTGTTACCAAATTTTAAACATGATGTTTTCAAAGGGTAACTTACAATGTACCACTGTTCCTTAAACAAAGGGTCGTCAAAACTTGTGGACAAAAGTTGATACTTTTTTTCTCTTTGCTGCATAAACCATTCAACCTGAAAAATAATTTTAATACAAAGGAATTTTCATACATGGATGAATGATGATCGATCAAAGCAGTCAGCTGCATCATACACGTTAACAGTGGAATACAGACAATACAAAATTAATAACGACGAGCGCGATCGCACCACAAGTAATGTTTTTCGCCACCGCGATTTTTATATTGTGCCGCGATCGCGCCGTGATTCGCAGCATGTTTTTGGCGCGATCGCACTAAAATTTTTATCAGGGAATTAATTTGCCTGAGGGTTCAGGCATTAATTTTAATTATCCACTGGCTACAAAAAATTAGTGGACAGAACACAAATAACAACTTACCTTTGGCTCCAAACTCAGCTTTCTGTCAACTTCATATGACTCAGGTGTCTTTTCTGATCTGTGCTTTAATTCAGGTCTTTTGAAAACATGATAGTCTTCAAAAAGCTGAGAACAAATTAGTGACAAATAATTTCAAATTTCTGATAGAAATCACTCAGTACTGCAAATACTGATAGAAAAATTTTATGACTGGAATTTCGAGATTTGGCAAAAACTTGCCCAGATGCATCATTTTTCCCTAGACAAATAGATTAATATATTGTCTTGTTGATGTTGTCTTTGCTATCAAATGTATCTCCGAGAGTAAGCTTACATGTAGTGTTACAATAATCAATTATTACAAATCCTAAAGGTTGCTGATGAAGACAGTTTGCATGCTGATTACAAATGCTAATTACATATGCTAAGTCAGCCACCTATACAGTGATCATTAGTTTGTTCAAAGTGGATTGAGAAAGTGTTAACATTGTACATCTTAAAATCAAACAGCTGTTACACAACATACATGTAGTTTGTACAGTTCGTATGTGAAAACTTTTGTTGGATCAATAGAGCCTGGTTTCCATATGATCGCTACGATGGCTGAAAAAAAAGTGCAACGATCATAGCAATCGTATGGAAACTACTATCCAGCGATTGTAGTGATCGCAGAGATTGTAACAACAATGATCACTGACAGAGATAAACTGATTGTAGCTACACTGTATCATATGGAAACCAGTCAACGCAATGTTGCTCAATTTTTTTGCAGCAATTGTGGCGATCACAATGATCGTAATGATCACATGGAAACCAGGATGTACACTGTAAGCATGAAAAAAAAAAACCTGCTTCTCTGGTTCATTTTTTTTATTCGCACAAATTACAGGGAACCCTGAGTCCAGTTAACTGCAATGTCCACGCACGCGCAGTAAACTTGAAAAGTGTCTTTTCTCAGAAATGTGCTAAGTTCTAAAGAACCACTTATGGGAATTTCATGAAATTTAGTGGAGTACTTCTGGTCTAGTTGAGAGCCTACCACCAAAAATCTGCAATCTGACAGAGGACAATTATTTTACAGAACATCGGAAGATCTCTTCATCAAAATGACACAGAACCAGACAATTTCTGCCATAGCTACGGCACTTACTGTAGCTCAGCAACAAAAGGAAAATATAAACTTATTTAGTTAAATTTAAACTTTGCAGGTTCCAACACCAACTAACAAACCAACAAGCTTACATGTTTGTCGTACAAGAAGCCATGTTTGAGAGCTAACTGCTTCGCTTCCTGGAGACGTCCATGAACTTTCACGGCCCAAATATTAGTGTAGATATCTTCGGCGGAAATTTGAGTCCTACTGAAAAACGTTACCCAGATAACGAAGCTCAAAATCCATGCCTTTGTATGCGCCATGTTACTGAAAATCGGTCTCCGTCTTAAAAACATCCTGTTTGCATTCTAGTGTCTTAGTGACCTGGCCTACTCGACCGGTGGGGGGGGGGGGGGGGGGAGGGAGGGTAGAGCGGGAGATACATAGGGAAGTGCTGTTGAAAAAGTAAAAATATCAGTTATATTCCTTTTTATTCGTCCTGACCTCTGAAGCTTGGACCTAAATAATTCTATACATGGCGTCGTTGTTCCATTTATGGTGTCAGAAAGGATAATTTTATGCAGTGTGTGATGCAGCTCGAGTCTGTCAAAAATTGCACATATCCTTTCCCCTATACGACTGATTGAAAGTTGTCCCCCCCCCCCCCCCCCACTCTTCGACCCGGATATTCAGTTATTTTGGACGGCTAATAGACAACATCACGTACTGATTTAAACGACACGTACCGACACGAAGTCGACTGATGTGAAAGTTCTGAATATTCTTTCGTCACGAACGCACACGAAGGGCTAGAGGCAGTAGTAAATGAAAACAAATTTTATTTTATAGAATGAGAAAACTAATTTAGCAAAAATCTTACGTTTTCTTTGGAACAACTTGTTGACATTCGAGAACGTGACTCGAATATCTAATATTTGAAGCTCGCCCCAGACTATGCGCACAGGTCTGAGCTTCTTACGAAACACAGGCACCCCAAGCTCAGTGGTACCATATTTCGTAATATCAACATCGCTGCAAATCAGATAAGGATTTGTATGGGAATCCCGGTAATAGATTCAAGAAGATAATTATTCGTAAAATTTCTCAATAAAGAAAGCCTTACCTTATTTTCATGGTGTGTTGCTTGCTTCCTGTGTGGTTATTTTCCTGATTTAATGCGATTTAAGCGATTTCTTTCTTGCCCGTGTTTCCACTTCAGAAAAATTCTGACTAAAACTCACTAAAACTCACTGGAAACGCTCTAAATCGCCCCAAAAACCACATAGGACACAAGGAAACACACAAGCGAAGTGAGGTAGGCAATTTTTATTGAAATCTTGTTCATATTTTTTAGCTCCCAGAATGGACCGTTTTTTCTCATACAAATCCTTATAATTAATTTCGCTCGTAACGGTTACTATGACACATATAGCTTGGGCTACCTGTGGTGAAAGACGATTTTCGCGTGAGCTTCTGTGGTCTATAAAGTCGGTTTCTTATAATTTTGTTCTGTTTTTTATTCCAAACGTCCTGGTTAATGTAGGAGTCCAAAGAACTGCTACTCGTTTTGTAATAGCTGGAAGAAACGAGTAATGAGTTCAGTATTTCTGTTTGCTTCTTAATTACTTGATTATTACTATACAGACACACACACACACACACATATATATATATATAATGCTTCAAAAACATCCTATATCAGGAGCATCTGAGGTGATGAAGACCGTTATGGTCGAAACGTCGAGCGAATAAACCAGCAAAGCTACATTGGAGTTGGACTCTTGACCCTCACATTTTCGGTTTTATTTACGATTATTTCAAGTGTCCACGATCGCTTTAGTGATCCTCCAGCAAGCATTTACGTTGGTTAAGGATCTGCATTGTTTGCGAGACCCCTCACAAGTTCTTTGTTATATATTTCACGTTATCACCATGTGTTTTGTATTCGGCTTAGCCTATCAAACAACGAAAACAAAAAGCATGGTATATAATTACGTCTTAAAAGAGACGTGTTTTCATGATTATGGCCAGGAGCTTGCTTTAAACTTGCTTTATTATCTTAAAATAGGAAGAAAAAATCGTCAAAAGTTATGAACGCAAAGAAATATGAACTAAAAAGACAAAATGACGGACGCCAAAAACTATCACGAAATCAAATTTGATGAACTGTAATCCACTTCCATCCTTGCAATCCTGCACTTTATCTCCAAACTGCCTTTTGTATTTAATTTGCTCTATAGAACCTTTTTATCAAATTTATTTGTATCAGTTTTGTGGCATTTGGCGATCATAACTATAGAAATGAGCTTAGTGAAATTTTGTTACTCTGGGGGACAGTGTCCTTTAACTCAAGCCGGATTATACACTAGCTTACATTTAAAGTATTAGAATTTTTGCACTGGAATAGGGTTGGGATTCATAGGTGTTGGATTAAAGAGGAAACAAAAAGTGAAAAAATGCTATCTCAGATTTGGTTCCGTCAGAAAGTCCAGCTAAAAATTTCATGAGGCAAATGGAGCCCTTAAAAAATTCTTGGAATCAGGACTACTTGGGTTCATTATGTTCCGCTAGTTGTCTTTCAGTCTGTTAGATTTATAGCTAAGGCATCCGAACAGATCGAAAATTGGTGCTTATAGAAATATCTTTTAAAAGGTATGTTAAATCGTCAAAATAGGCTTTCTAAAGCCTTTTTTTTCGAAAGCCTTTTGGTGCCATGAAAGTCCATTTCAGCCGTTTTAGGTGCAAATTCGAGGGGTTCTTTTCTCCCTTACTCCGGCATAATCGAAAAATAGGTTTCAGCGTAACAAGAAAAAAGGCGAGTAGAAGCGGCGATTTTGAATTCAAAAATTCCATCACGTTAGCTTAAAGTAAGGGTTCAACCGAAAGACCACGTTCATTTATTACGGGAAGTTTAAGGATGCTAGACATTTCGATTAAATTTTTCCTTCAAAAACTAAAATAATAAAAGTAAAGAACAAGCACGCGAGGTTCTGTTAAAGATCTAATTGACTGAGTAGCCAGCAAGGCAAGCAGTCTCCTTTTATTACTTTTATTATTAATCCGACCTTTCTATCCGCGAATAGCTGCGCCGTCTAATTTCTCTTTCAGTATATTCACCGTCGGGGGATTGCAATCTTGGACATTTCACTAAAATTAAGAACCCCCCTCCCCTAGTTCAGTGATGGGGAAAAATGGCGCGTTTTGGTTTTCGTTAAATCGGGGGATTGTAGGTTGTGTTGGTAGTAATTTTCTACATAGTCTGTCTACAGAGTGACCGATTTATTTTTTAGCCCAGCGCGAGCGAAACGAACGCGCGCAAGTGAGTGAGTGCTTAAGGGCGGCTCAAAAGGTAAAGTCTGTGAACAGACTATTTTCTACATGCTGTGGACATCAGTTGAAAATAGAAACGTTGAAAATGACGTCGTTACAGCAGGCGCGACAAATAGTTTGCAGCTGCAGCACGTCTAATGAAGTGCTTTTGATTTAAAATATACCTTTCTCAGTTGGCTTCAGCTCCTGGTCATGTGAAAATGACGTCGTTACAGCAGGGATGACAAACTGAGTTTGTGGCCGAAGCACGTTCAGTGTAATAAAAAACAAACTGCTAGGTAATAAACATGACACATGGACTACGCATGGTTTGAAAACCGGATGTAATGTTCAACTCGTTACCAGTACCTCGCTTTAAAATTTTTAATTCATTCAAATTTGTATAAACGTCACTATTACTTCTGAGGATGTATGCTGTAGCATACGAAACGCCAAGTTAATTCAAAGCTTTTTCAAACCATGCGTAGTCCATGTGTCATGTTTATTACCGCAGTTTGTTTTTTATTCCTCATTAAATTCAAATGGCCGAAGAACAAGAGTGTTTATGACGTTTAGTGTTACTAACAGCTTTTTTTTTTTTTTTTTTTTTTTTTTTTTTTTTTTATTTAAGCTTATTTATTTTTATTTTTACAAAGACGATTACATACAAGAGAGGATTACATACAAAATTAAATCCTTACGTCCTTGACATTAACATAACATGTAAACAGTACTGAAAATAAAAAAAAGTGACAATGTAGACTATTATCTAAATGAAATCTTTCCATTTTGTACAACAGCGATGGAAGTTATTAGCACGAACAGCAATGTATTTTTCTAATTTAATTTTGTTCCTAACCACAATGAGAAAATCCGCAAAAAGATATTTACTATTGTTGGTGGCGCAGTTAAATAAAAACTGCTTAGCGATAAGAATTAGATGATTGAGAGTCTCCGACACGTTGTCTAAGACACCATAGATTATTTCTGTTTTTTTAAGCTCGACATGTTTTTTGCACATGGAGTTATACCAATAAGTAAATTCCTGCCAAAAGGCTCTAGCCAGGGGGCAGTCAACAAAAAGGTGAAGGATAGTCTGCTTTATTGTTTGACAAAAGGGACAAGATGGAGAATTGACCTTTTTCATTTTGTAGAGAAGACTATTAGTAGGTAGTATATTATGTATTAATTTGTATTGAAACATGGAGAGCTTAACTTCTTTAGTAACGTAAAACGGGAGTGAGTATACTTTTTGTCGTTCTGTTTTATTAAAACCTAAATCAAATAATCTTTTTTCAGCTGTTGGCGGAGGAAGCTTTTGATTGTTGGTTAGCATCTTATATATTGTTTTGCATGTCAAGGTTTCAATATCAATTGCAGGAGTTGAAGATGACTCATTAGGTCTTATTTTAAGCAAATCTTTCCACTTACGGGGAATTGCGGATAAAAGACCATAATATTGTAAAAAGTTGCACTCAACATGGGATTTCTGTTGAAAATGGGGGAAGGAGAGAAAGCAATTCTTATGCTTATCTATGAGGTCAGATAACTTCCAGATGCCTTTTTGATGCCAATTTCTAAAGTACACAGAGGATTTATCTATTTTAATATTCTTGTTATACCATATAATTTGATTTAAGACGTCATCTTTCGTTTCAGGATTTTTGCTAGTTAACTCTTGCCAGTAAATGATCACATCCTTATAAAACTTTGGTATCGAATTTTCTAATTTTACGCAATTAATATCATAATTGGGGTAATAAATACGCGTTCCTCCTACACTAGCAAGTAGGGATGTTGGAATAACTTTCCACTGGGCATTATCATCTGAATATAGTCGTTTTACCCAGCATAACTTTAACGCTTTATCGAACACAGAGAAGTCTATCATGTTAAGTCCTCCTTCTTCTTTGCTTTTTATAATTGTCGTTTTTTTTATTTTAGGTGGTTTGTATCTCCATATGAAACTAAAAATTATCTTATTTACTTCTTCCGTGAAGGAAAGAGGCGTCTCGATTACGCTACAGATAAAAGTTAGTTTTGATAGTGCAAGTGTTTTGACTATATTTATTTTTCCAAACGTGGAAATGTCTCTTGCCGACCAAATATTTAGCACTTTCTTTAGAGGGCCAAGTTTGTCATAAAAATTTTTTTTAATTACGAGATCTTCATTATATGAGAAAAATACTCCTAAAGCATATATCGGTTCTTCACTGACCTGAAGATCTAAGATCTTGTCTTTGCGTCGACGCGATGATCCTAAATATAAGAGTTCTGATTTCGATTGGTTTATCCGAAGGCCAGATGCTTTTTCAAATATATCGAGTAGGTTAAAAAGATTATATATCGACTTATCGTCTTTTACAAAAACAGTAGTGTCATCCGCATACTGGGAAAGTTTTATCGTTTTTTCCGGTTCAATGTCAATACCTTTTATTTCTGACGATTGTCTAATTGAATTTCCAAGAATTTCTATGCCTATGATAAAGAGAAGGCCAGATAAAGGGCATCCTTGCCTTACACCTCTAAAAAGCGGAAACTGTTCACTTGCAAAGCCATTATTGAGCACACAACTTGAGATGTCATTGTAGAATACTCTTATCCAATTACGAAGCTGCGGACCAAATTTAAAGACCTCTAAACATTTTTGCAAGTACGTCCACTCTATGGAATCGAAAGCTTTTTCGAAATCTAGGAAAACAGCTGAGCCCGGAATGTTTTTTATTTTTGTAAAATACATTGTATCAGAAATTGTTCTTATACACTCTCCGATATATCTTCCTTTTACATAACCTGCTTGACACGGGTGAATAATTTTTGGCAATATTTTTTCTAGACGCATTGCAATGGCTTTTGTGGCAATTTTATAATCAGTGTTTAGCAATGTTATTGGTCTCCAGTTTTTCAAAAAATTTAAGTTTTTGTCTTTCTTGGGAATAAGAGAAATAATTCCGAGCTTTTGAGAGATTGATAAACTTCCTTTTTGAAAAGCATAGTTAAAACTCTCGGCTAAGTATTTTCCAAGCAAGTGCCAAAAATGTCGATAAAATTCAATAGTAAACCCGTCAGATCCCGGTGTTTTATCATTTTTAAAATTTTTAATCGCTTTCGCACATTCTTCTAACGTTAAAGATCCTTCGCATTGTTCTGATTCTTCCTTACTGAGCGTCTCAAGCCCTTCAGATTCAAACAAGAAGGAAAACATCTCGTTGTTTGGATTGATATTTTTTGAGTTGTAAAGATTTTGATAAAAGTTTGCTTCTTCTTCAAGGATTAATTTGGGATCGGACAATGTGGAACCATTTTCTTTTGTAAGTGAGACGATATGTTTTTTCTTATAATTCCTCTTTTCCAGATTATAAAAATATTTATTATTTTTTTCTCCAAATTCGTACCACCTGGCTTTACTACGTACCATTGCGCCTTGCGTTTTGTTTGAAATGATTTTTGATAGTTTAGCTTTGACGCGGTCTATTTCAGTTTTGGTGGTTTCACTAAATTTGGCTCTCAGTTGTTCTTGCAAGCAGCCAAATTGTCGTAAAAGTTCTTTTTCTTCATCTCGTTTTTCTCTAGCTTTTCTTTTTGCAAAAATAATTGTTGTAGCTCTGATTTCCATTTTTATCATTTCCCAAAATAGTCCTTTGTCGTCGAGGTCTTGATATTTTGCTATAAATTGCGGGATACTTTTAGTTATGTGTTCTGTGTAATCTTTGTCAGTGAGTAGCGAGTTATTAAATTTCCAGAAGCCTGGTCCACGTTTTGTTTCTTTTTCTTCAGTAGTTAAAGATAGCTGGAGTGCTGAATGATCTGAAAATATGTTTGAGACTATTTGGCAATCGGTAATCAGGTGTTGTATATTTTTTGAAGGAAAGAAATAATCTAGTCGGCATTTAATTTTGCAGGATGCATTGTGCCAGGTGAAGCCAGGAATGCTCGGGTGCATTTGTCTCCATATGTCAACTAACTCAAAGGTGTTTGTGAATTCATTTATTTCTTCAAATAACGGTTCTTTTGAGTTCGAATGAGCGGCCTCCGCATTTGTCTATATCATTAAGAGCGCAATTTAGATCTCCGCCAAGTAACACCTTTTCGTTTACAAATTGATTAATTACTGAAGTGGACAGATCCCTAAGGAACTGAATTTGTTGTTTTTGGTCATTTGGTGCATAGATGTTTAAGAAAATAAATTTTGTGTCATCAACGATTACTTCTGCTAAAACGTATCTACCATTTTTGTCACTTATTACATTTTGGATTTCTACGTTCGATCGGGGTTTAAAAAGTATCATCACACCTCGACTGTGAGTTGAACCGTGACTTGCAACAACTTTGCCACCCCATTCAGATTCCCATAGATTAATAGTTTCTGCTGAAGAGTACGTTTCTTGGAGATATATGATGTCAGAATTTCGTTGATGAAGCCATCGAAATATCTGTCTTCTTTTTGAGGTTTTGTTCAGGCCTCTTACATTTAGTGATAAGATTTTAAGACTCATCATGAAAAAAAATTATGTATTCTAAAATCTACTGCGAACAATTCGCGGATTCTGTCATTCTGGAGAGGAACAAAGGAAAAAAAGCGGAATGCTATTCGACACAAAATTAACGATATTATTAACATAAATTACGGGCAACAAGCAAATGCTGACAGAAAGTCGAAAAAAAAAACAAATACAAAACGAAAACAAATAAATGATGTACCTGTGATGTTTCTAAATTTCAGTCGGTAAACTTTCTTACTTGGCGAGATAACACTTTCGAACGTGAATGTTCTGGTCCTGACAAATTATTTTTAAGTTATGAGATTACCGCTCTCCATGAGTTTGCCGTAGAACGAGAACTTCTTCGTCTCGGGCCCATGGTAGATTTCTCGGTCAATAATGAGTTTTTCTACATTGAAGAAAGCTGTTCTTTGATCTTGTTTTGCTTTCTTAAAGACGGGTTGCAAAGCTTTTCTTACATCGTCCACTTCTTTTGGAAAATCGTCTGCCACTCCGAATTTAGCTCCTTTTCTTAGGTGTTTGATGTGAGACTTAATAAACTCTTTATCCTGATAAAACGACACCTTCGCAATAATGGGCCTTGGTTTTGCATCATTGTTGTTAGTTGCTTTCGTAGGGATTCGATGTACTCTTTCGAAACTTATATCGTCAAGTTCTTCTTGAGAGATTTTCATTTCCTTTGCTAGGAAGTGCCGTAGAGTCTTTTCCGTATCTGTTGGTAATTCTTTGACGTTGTCTTTAATTCCAAAGAACTTGATGTTGCTACGTCGGTTGTAACACTCTTGTTTGATTACACGTTTTTCGAGATTGTCCACGGCATCTAATTTCTTGTTCGCTTCGTTTAACTTTGAAGTTGTCGATTTCACAGTTTGTTGTAATTCTTTCAGTTCATTCTGTGTAAACTGCAGGCTTTCTTCTAAAGAAGTGATTCGTTTTTTCTGACTCTCGAGTTCCGGCAACAGTGCAAGCACTTTATCTAGCTTTTCTTCGATTTGTTGTAGTTTGGAACTACACATTGTGCAGCCATTGTGTTCCGCGAGAAGTTCTTCGTCTGTTTGTGAGCCGCGTTGTCTCATTCTTTTCTTCCTTCGTCTTTCTGAAGGAGATGTCTTTGAATCGTCCTCGCTCATTTTTGCGGTTAAAAGAAGTGATTTGTCATGACCAGAAGCCGTGGAAACTTCAAAACGACGGAGCTTTAAAAACTGCGTCCGTCATCATCGGTTTCTCGCCCCAGCTAGTGTTACTAACAGCTGAAGCATCAGTTTTCGGTTTAAAACAAACTTTCTGCCACTGTAATATTCAGCTAAAAGAGCCGAAATCTTCAAACACATGTACAACGCCTTTCCAAGCGTTTGACTAAACATCTTTAGGTGCCCTTTATAATACGGACCCTTTATAATACGGACACCTAAATACGGACACCTCTATAATACGGACACCTCTATAATACGACCGTCGGTTTTAACGGTTTTATTTTTAATTCCAACAATGAAAAGTTTAAAAGACTCAGGCATATACCCGTAGCCACCCCTTCCCCCCCCCCCCCCCCCCCCTTATAAAAAAAATCCTGGATCCGCCCGTCATCGTCACTAATGTACATTACATTAGCCCTCATTTATTAACCTGTAATTGCACTGGAAAAGGGTTGGCATGCATGTTAAGTGTTAGATTCATTACTGAGGAGGAAAACAAAAGTGAAAAATGGTATCCGGCTCAGTTTTGGTTCCCAGAAAGTCCAGCTAAACTTTTCGGTAGGCAAATAGCTTTCTTAAAACATTCTTGGAATCCTACTTGAGCTAACGTTTTCAGAGAAATGTTTTTGGTTTAAAATAACTTCCTGAGTTGTTTTAGCTTCTTGTGAAGCGTCTTCGTCTAGTGACGAGGCCGAAGCACGTTCAGTGTCCAGAAACTGATGCTTGTTCAAAACAACTTCTCCAGTTGCCGTTTACTTCCTCGTGAAGACTGCATAAAACAGGGAACGTTTGCTATGGAGAAACCATAACCTTTCGCAGTTGTGGAGTTTGAAGACGCTCACAGTGGACTGAAGTCGCAGCCTGAAAGATTAAAAAATCTCAGTGAAAAAGATGGTGAGTAGAAGTTCAGGTTCCTATCTGTTAAACATCTTTGCCTGTACTAGTCACTGAGTTTATATTTTTTATCGGCTTGTTAAAACATTACGTACCTGGTTTTCTGTCACAGATTTGAGAGTTTCCTTGATACCTTCGTTTTCAGTCTAATTAACTTTTAGCTCCTTTTTCTCTCATCAGGGATTTTCTTCTGTCGTCGCATTTTTGATCTTGTTTGCTTGCATCGATCAGATGAGAGCTGCAATGGTGCCTAAGGTATCAATTTTAATAGTGTATATCATTAACACCCTAAAACTAAAACGATCATACAATTTACGAGTAATTGATTAAAACTCCGTTTAGTTCCAATGTTTATCAAAAATTCGGCAGACAGCACTAAACTTTCCGTCTTTTTTGGGGGTCTGAGTTCCGGATCCTTGAAGTCACGTTAATTTAGCGTGTCTTTTGAATGTCGATACCAACAAAATTAAAAAAAAAGGGAAAAAAAAAAGGAAAAAAGGGAAATTTTATTAGGAAACCACCATGTGCCGAGCACGGATGGCAAAAATTCGACAGGATTGACTGAATGGATCACGACGGGCGTCATTTGATTTCTGTGTGTTCAACAGAAAGCAAATTTAGGTCAATTTGTACAGCCAAGTAAACAAAGTGCTCTGTATAAATACTATTTGACACATGTTGACAATTAGAACTCCTTCCTTTTTATAGATGACATTGTACCACTAACTGTCTTGACATTCAGTAACATCAATATTCTTATTTTTCATTTTCATTACACACGCAGTTCCCAGGGCAAAAAGTAATCACGGAGAAATTTAAACTGCACATTTTGGAGAGAAATGCCAAGTTTTACGAGGAAATTGAAATCGACGAGGAAAATGACATTGCGTATTTCAAAGTGCCTCCGCACAACGATTTATCTCAGAACGACAAAATGTACGACTTCAGAATGGTAAGGAATATATACTTTATTACATCATAATTAGAACCTTTGATGATAGAATTGAAACCCAGGCGGCACTTTTGGTAGTTGCGTTTAGTCAAGTTAGCTGGTTCCAGCCGTAGGTACGATTCAAATGGAAAGTACCGGACAATAACGTAATCCGGGGGGGGAGTACTCCCTGTAATGGGCTATACGGGGATGCTCCGCCCGAAAGGGGTACCCTTTTGAGGCTGGAGGTATATGAAAGGGTGGGATTTTACGAGTTGAAGTATATGAAAGGGTAGGGATTTCACGAAGAATAGGAAAGGGTAGCGAAAACACGCCGTCGAATTATAAAAAAGGTAGTGAAAACTGCCATTTATTAAAGTATTATAAAAAGGGCCTTTCAAAATATATCAAACAGACGCACGTAAAGGCTATATGAAAGGGGTACCATTTTCAATGAAAGGTATGTGAAAGGGGTGCCATTTTCAATGAAAGGTATATGAAAAGGGTACCTTTTCTGTCAAAAATGGTATATCAAAAAGTAAGGGTTTGGACCTCGGGGCGGAGCATCCCCGTACAAAACGTTGTTGAGTACCCCCCCCCCCCCCCCCCCCGCCCGGGAAGGTAATCAGTGCGACACTGATGAGAAGAAAAGATATAAATGTAAAGTATACAGTAGTGTTTTCACTTACGTCATATACCAAAACGGTTTATGGAATTGTAGAGAGTTTAAAACTACACATCTGGGCCAAATTTTGAAGCGCAAGAGCACTTCGTTCAAGAGTTATAGGCGAACGAGTTTTAGACATTTTTAGTAAGAAATGTATGGAGCGGCCATCTTGGTGCCCCACTTAGGGACACCGACATGGCGGCCAAAAATTCAGTCTTAATTACACCAAAAATCTTATCACAAAATATTGTATTCACTACAAGTGCCATTAAATCGGCTTATAACCATCTTAAATAACTTTCAAATTCTTCAATTTTGTTTATTTTCACGGCTTATCTGAAATAGCGTGACGAATTGCGTGACACATTCAAAACCTTTATAAATCGGAAGCAAAACATCGTTAAAACCTAAAGCTTTTTTGTGAAATATTACAACACTGGTATCCACATACCATGTTAGAAACAGTTTTGTAGGATGTATACTTTAGAGTTTTGAAATTTTATGACGTCATGTGCAAATACTCTATACGCTGGGTTAAACAATTAATTACCACGTCAGCTGCCATACACTTTTCATTAATTTTCAGAATAGAATCGTCTATTTCCGTTACCTTTTTGCTTGACAATATCATCTTTGGATAATGTAGGAGAGACAACGTAGATATTTTGTTTTTTATCCATTGAATGTAGCTACCGTGTTATAAAGTTCAAGTTTAAGCTTCAATTACTCTGACTATAATATTATTACAACGGCAACCGCCACTAGTCATTCGATCATTGCAGCATTGAATTGAAGTTGAAATGCCAAGAGTAATGGCGTGTTTGTTTAACCAACAGAACATCTCAGTTAGACGTGTGAACAGTGATCGCGTTTGTCACATTACTCCTCTGCCATCTGACCTACCAAGACCAAACGAGCTATTAAAAGGACTGAAAATGGTAATTATTATTATTATTATTATTATTATTATTATTATTATTATTATTATTATTATTATTATTATAACAAATTAACTAAGCAACATTGCTGCAGATGACACTGACCCTGGTCAGGTGGCAACAAGCCATCTTAGATCCCAAGGACTCTTCGGAGGATTCTTGCAGTCCCTGACAAAACCGTCTTTTGGATAGTTACTGATCTTGTCTGCACACCAATCTGTTCCAGGTTGCCTCCCAATCTTCTAGGGATGGTTCCCAATACTCCAATTATTATTATTACTAGCCGATATATAAAATAAAAAATATATTTTTGCCAAAAATGTAACTGAATTGTTTGAATAATAAGCATGAATTTGTGTTAAATATAAATATAGTACTAAATAGTACAGAATTCGCCGTTTTCCATTGCTTAGACTGATATTCGCTTCGCCCGGCAGGCAGTATAAGCCATTTTATGAGCAGAATTTATCCAAGCCTAGTCACGTACGTGCGCAGCAATCACTATCTTCAAGATAACCTAGTTATTATTATTATTATCTTCATCTTAAAGAACGTGTTCAACCTTCCACTGCACTACTAGAAGCCCCATACATAACATTTGTCTTAAAGTGTCTTGATAACGCTGCAAGTAAGGTTAATTTTTACTTTGTTTCTATAAGTTCATTCCGAAACCTTTTTTACCGCTTTTATAAGCCGCATTTATAAGCCTACACAAAAACTGCCCAGGGCTTCACGGACCGGAAAGTGTTTTCTACATGACCAGATGGTAATTTTTCGGAAGGTGTAACATATTCAGCAGCTGGGTTAAAACTGTTCGATATCGATAAACACACATCATCACATCTCTGACAGTGTACGTTGTACTGAGATCGTTTCCTTTGCCTGTCTAAAGTTCCGAAACATCCCCAACGTCCATCGTATTTTCGCCACCTTATAAGTTTACTCAGATATAAAAAACAACGTTATCCTCTTATTCCCTGTAGTCGACAAATTTGCCCCCGTCTCACAAGATTGAAACAATCAGCCAGCAATGGAGAGTTGGTGACCTTGTTGACAAATGGACTTTAAGGCCCGAGGTGCAAGAATTTTGTGGCCAGTTCCCAGTCTACCGATTGGAGCTATTCTCACCTGACTCAGTTACTGTGGTGCCTGGAAACGAAGACGACACTGGCGCTGGTAACCCTGTGCTATTATACATTCTATTTGTGCATATTGTGGCAAATTAACATGAAACCTATACAAATGTAGATGGTTTTCACTCACGTGACCTTCAGTCCTGTGGGACTCAAATGACAAAGGCTATGGCGGCCATGTGGGTGCACATAACAAGTGGTTCATTAAAATTATTTTGTAGGCGTGCACCAACACATCAACATGACCGCCGTGACGTAACGTAAAATCACCTACATTGCCTTGTTATGGTTCATGTGCGGGATGTCGGTTCTTGAAGCCTGTTCATTAATTAAGGGGGGTGAAAGTTAACTACAGTTTTAAAGTCGTTGCTAGGGACATTATTTCATGGTTATCATTTCTCACGTATCTTAATCTGCTAATATGGTGGGAACTATGAAACTGAACACAAGACTTCACTAAATCGACATTACACATGCATAACTAGTATCAGTCCTCAACCGCGCATAAGAATGAAAAAGCGCAAAAACTCAAAGGAAACGAGATAAAAATCTGATTTTTTTGGTGAATCATAAGCAATTCAACGCTTTTTAAAATCTGTAGCATGGAATTACCGTTAGACGAAAAAAAAAGAAAACCTATTAAAGAAAATGTATTAAAATACACCTTTATGACGTCATAGCTTTTTCAATAACGCGAATTTTAAGAAATCCATGCTACAGATTTTTTATTAAGATGTTCTTTAGCTGTTGGCATTGGTTTTATTGGAAAAAAATGTAAGATGTTTGAGTGTTAAGGGTTTTATGTTCTGGTCACGTGACTTAACAAATATGGCTCTGACTCATGAAATTTAATGGGACCTTTTAAAGAATGAACGTGACCAAACATCATAGCCGAGGAAGTAAAGAAACTCATTATATGACGTTTGGAATTCTTCCATAGCAACCACCTTGTAGCTAAGTTTCTCCCCCCTCAATATTGTGTTTATATGTTCTTGGGCAAAATACATTACAATTCTTACAGTAGAGTGCAGGGGCGGATTTAGGAGAGGGCCGAGGGGGCCGCGTCCCCCCTTTTCTGTTTTTTCATTTTGTAATCAATCCCCTGCAGTGACTCTTACTTAAAGTCACCTTTACAAGGACAATCCCTAACGTTGGATTATAACACTCATAAATCCAATGGAGATGAGATGACTCTAGTTTAAGTCGCTCCCATACCACTCCGGTTTCTTGGATTTCGTTTGCAAAAAAAATTCGAGTTGATTCAAGTTATGTATTCATGTATTAAATATTTGAACATTTCTTGTTCAATGTGGGACCATGGCATTTTCCAAATTTCAGCGTCCAGAATGCACCTGATTGCATCTCAGACTAAGTACTTATACCGGGGAACATATCCGGATCCCTCTAGAAAGGAGCGCACATTGTCTCTCATACAAATTTCACAGCCCCTTCTTTCTAAAACTCCTGGATCTGCTTCTGGACACTGATATACTAGTCTGATATTCCATCCTGCATTGTACATATTAAACCCATATAAGTGCAACTTGGGAGTCTCTCCGACCACGGGCAATTATCGAAAATTATGTTAATTATCGATTAGAAGAGGTAGACCAATAAGAGATTTTTTCCTTCAAATTTATCTCCCAGGACACAAACTAATAATGACATAATTTGGACCAAAGGGAAAGGCGCAAACGGGACGCGAAGCCCCATGCGAGGCGCCTACCCAAGAAACTTAGAAACTTAGATGGTGCGTTCTTTTGAATAAGAATTTATGAAAATAACATGGATGGATTTTACTAGAACTGATTTGTCTTAGGATGGGCATTTCTAGTAAACACATTTGAAAACATGGCCACCTTATTAGGCACTTGAAACACAGGAAGGCCAAGCGCTATATATTGTCCTCCTGTACTTGAAATCGACTTGAGGGTCAGTGCCGTTAAATTTAATCCAAATTCAAAGCTCATGACTACCCACTGGCATCGGCACTCGTAACACAGGAGGCCCAAACGTATCAAAAAGAGTTTGTATGGGCTTCATGTGCTTGAAATTTAACCCAAATTCAAACCTCACGACTGCCCATCACTTTGTAACCTACTTGGCGGCATATGTTTAATTTGGTAGCGAAACTAACGTTTGTTTTTGTAATATCTTACACAGAGAGAACAAGACGCCAGATTGAAGTTAATACTGAATTTCCACTCTGTAGCGACAGCATCCCCCATTGCAATCCTAATAACTGGAAATACAGTTGCCGTGTAGCAAGTCAGGCGTGTGTGTACTATGTGGTATGCAAAGTAGACCGTATAAATACGATTGTCAGTTGTTCTACAATTACAATTCATCGCTATGACAGCCTTGTGTGTTGCACACCTTCGTGCTCATAAAGTGTTTGAGCGTTAAATTTTTTGCTGCCAGATTTGACTACAGTAGTACTAAAGGACCAAAAGAATAGAACAGGGAAATGAATTATGAAATCACCGTATAATGTAAAAATGATTTTGGAAAATTAAAGCAGATCTTTTTTTTATCATAAGTTTTAGCGACTTTTAAAGCTCAGTAATTTGAATTTTAAGCTATCAGATTATATAACTTACAACAATTATCACTATACTATGTTTTAAAGTTAAGAGAATGTTGTGATTTTATGCAGTAACAAGTTATTGAATAAAAAATGTACTGTGTTTAAAAGACAAGCAATTTTATTCTTCGCCTCTTTTATAAACCCAATTATTATGTGGCTGGCTCCGCGATCGGGCCAGATGAAACAAATCCTGCTCTCTGATTGGCTACCCGAGCGGGGAAGATGAAGCAAATCCTGCGCTCTGATTGGCTACACGATCGGGGAAGATGAAGCAAATCCTGCGCTCTGATTGGCTACACGATCGGGGAAGATGAAACAAATCCTGCTCTCTGATTGGCTACGCGAGCGGGGAAAGTTCTGAATATTCCTTCGTCACGAACGCACACGAAGGGCTAGAGGCAGTAGTAAATGAAAACAAACTTTATTTTATAGAATGAGGAAACTAATTTAGCAAAACTCTTACGTTTTCTTTGGAACAACTTGTTGACATTCGAAGGAACGTGACTCGAATATCTAATATTTGAAGCTCGCCCCAGACTGCGCGCACAGGTCTGAGCTTCTTACGTAGAAACACAGGCACCCCAAGCTCAGTGTGACAGTCGACAGCCAGTTTCGTGTGGTATTTCGTAATATCAGCATGGCTGCAAATCAGATAAGGATTTGTATGGGAATCCCGGTAATTGATTCAAGAAGATAATTATTCGTAAAATTTCTCAATAAAGAAGCCTTACCTTATTTTCATGGTGTGTTGCTTGCTTCCTGTGTGGTTATTTTCCTGATTTAATGCGATTTAAGCGATTTCTTTCTTGCCCGTGTTTCCACTTCAGGAAAATTCTGACTAAAACACACTAAAACTCACTGGAAACGGTCTAAATCGCCCCAAAAGCCACATAGGACACAAGGAAACACACAAGCGAAGTAAGGTAGGCAATTTTTATTGAAATCTTGTTCATATTTTTCAGCTCCCAGAATGGACCGTTTTTTCTCATACAAATCCTTATAATTAATATCGCTCGTAACGGTTACTGTGACACATATAGCTTGAGCTACATGTGGTGAAAGATGATTTTCGCGTGAGCCTGCATGATCGCTTTCTGTGGTCTATACAGTCGGTTTCTTATAATTTTGTTCCGTTTTTTAATCCAAACGTCCTGGTTAATGCAGGAGTCCAAAGAACTGCTATTCGTTTTGTAATAGCTGGAAGAAACGAGTAATGAGTTCAGTATTACTGTTTGCTTCTTAATTACTTGATTATTACTCAGATACAGACACATGTATATATATATATATATATATATATATATATATAATTCATCAAAAATATCCTTGTCGTGATATTAAATCCAGACAAACTTATAAAACAATCACAAACTGGAAAATTCGACTTTGCCGATATTTCGTCTTTATTACAAAAGACTTCATCAGGGCAACTCATGTTGCCCTGATGAAGTCTTTTGTAATAAAGACGAAATATCGGCAAAGTCGAATTTTCCAGTTTGTGATTGTTTTATATATATATATATATATATATATATATATATATATATATATATATATTTCACGTTTTAACCATGTGTTTTGTATTCGGCTTAGCCTATAAAACAACGAAAACAAAAAGCATGGTATATAATTACGTCTTAAAAGAGACGTGTTTTCATGATTATGGCCAGGAGCTTGCTTTAAACTTACTTTATTATCTTGAAATAGGAAGGGCATTGATTTTTTTTCCATTATCGCTATTTGCAAGAATTTTTTTTTACCTTAATGCTTGAATTTTTTTCACGTGCTTTCTTGTACACGATTTTTTTTCTCTTAAATTTCTTCTGCAGGAATTTTCGTAATTTTTCGTAATTGCGCAACCCCCCTACCCCCCCCCCCCCCCACAAAAATTAAATGGTCTGTCCCTAACTCAAGCCGGATTATACACTAGCTTAGTTAAAGTATTAGAATTTTTGCACTGGAATAGGGTTGGTTGTGAAAAAATGCTATCTCAGATTTGGTTCCGTCAGAAAGTCCAGCTAAAAATTTCATGAGGCAAATAGAGCCCTTAAAAAATTCTTGGAATCAGGACTACTTGGGTTCATTATGTTCCGCTAGTTGTCTTTCGGTCTGTTGGATTTATAGCTAAGGCATCCGAACAGATCGAAAATTGGTGCTTATAGAAATATCTTTTAAAAGGTATGTTAAATCGTCAAAATAGGCTTTCTAAAGCCTTTTTTCGAAAGTCCATTTCAGCCGTTTTAGGTGCAAATTCGAGGGTTTTTTCTCCCTTACTCTCATAATCGAAAAATAGGTTTCAGCGTAACAAGAAAAATAAAGGCGAGTAGAAGCGACATGGAATTCAAAAATTCCATCACGTTAGCTTAAAGTAAGGGTTCAACCGAAAGACCACGTTCATTTATTACGGGAAGTTTAAGGATGCTAGATATTTCGATTAAATTTTTCCTTCAAAAACTAAAATAATAAAAGTAAAGAACAAGCACGCGAGGTTTTGTTAAAGTTCTAATTGATTGAGTAGCCAGCAAGGCAAGCAGTCCCCTTTTATTATTAATCCGACCTTTCTAACCGCGAATAGCTGCGCCGTCTAATTTCTCTTTCAGTATATTCGCCGTCGGGGGATTGCAATCTTGGACATTTCACTAAAATTAAGAACCCCCCTCCCCTAGTTCAGTGATGGGGGAAAATGGCGCGTTTTGGTTTTCGCGCGAATTCAACATTAAATCGGGGGATTGTAGGTTGTGTTGGTAGTAATTTTCTACATAGTCTGTCTACAGACCGATTTATTTTTTTAGCCCAGCGCGAGCGAAACGAACGCGCGCGAGTGAGTGAGTGCTAGGGCGGCTCAAAAGCAAAAGTCTGTGAACAGACTATTTTCTACATGCTGTGGACATCAGTTGAAAATAGAAATGTTGAAAATGACGTCGTTACAGCTAACCTGGGTGTCAGAGGTTTTTATTGCTTTAATGAAAACGGCGAGTTTGAGCGGCGAAGCCGCGACGAGGCGCAACGCGCCAAGAAAAAATAAAAACCTCTGGGCACCGCTGGATTCAGGGGGCGTTACAGCAGGCGCGACAAATAGTTTGCAGCTGCGGCACGTCTTATGAAGTGTTTTTGATTTAAAACATACCTTTCTCAGTTGGTTTCAGCTCCTGGTCATGTGAAAACGACGTCGTTACAGCAGGGATGACAAACTGAGTTTGTGGCCGAAGCACGTTCAGTGTAATAAAAAAACAAACTGCTAGGTAATAAACATGACACATGGACTACGCATGGTTTGAAAACCGGATGTAATGTTCAACTCGTTACCAGTACCTCGCTTTAAAATTTTTAATTCATTCAAATTTGTATAAACGTCACTATTACTTCTGAGGATGTATGCTGTAGCATACGAAACGCCAAGTTAATTCAAAGCTTTTTCAAACCATGCGTAGTCCATGTGTCATGTTTATTACCGCAGTTTGTTTTTTATTCCTCATGAAATTCAAATGGCCGAAGAACAAGAGTGTTTATGACGTTCAGTGTCCTTAACAGCTGAAGCATCAGTTTTCGGTTTAAAACAAACTTTCTGCCACTGTAACATTCAGCTAAAAGAGCCGAAAACTTCAAACACATGTACAACGCCATTCCAAGCGTTTGACTTAACATCTTTAGGTGTCCTTTATAATACGGACACCTAAATACGGACACCTCTATAATACGGACACCTCTATAATGCAGACACCTCTATGATACGGACACTTCTATAATACGGACACCTCTATAATACGACCGTCGGTTTTAACGGTTTTCTTTTTAATTCCAACAATGAAAAGAGAACGAGAACAAATAAAAACCTCTGGGCACACGAGTACACAACCTCATTTCCATGCGATTTGTGGATCGGATATCTCTCCACACCGGTTTAAAACCTTGGGGACCAACGCGTGTCTGTTTGTTTACATTAAATCTGACAACTGACATGTTTAAAACGCACGTGGCGCCGTTATGCGTGACAATATTCCGCGGTCGAGACAAAAATATTAAATCAAATCCACTCCAGTGGAAAAGATACATCGATGAAATTTTTTCACTGTAGAGTGTTGAGAAAAAGGAGATAGAAGATTTTATTGTCCTTGCAAACAAACATTAATCTCAGACAAAGAAGTAAACTTTCTGGATAAAACCGTTTTCAAAGGCGAGAGATTTAACAAACAAAGAATCCTTGATATCCAGTACACCTATTTCTCTTCCTGTCACCTGCCAGTGGTCAGCGAAATCGTTCAGCGAGAATACCTGCAACTCCAAAGCACGCCTCCGTGCTAGAGATAAAAATTAAATAGAAACTAGTAGTAATCATAGATTATAGTGCGTCTCCTTATTCCGTGGCACCTCGTCTTGACCTGGTACCTAAGTTTCAGCCACTGTTTTAAGGGGCTATGTTGCGAGCTATGTCACGCAGGCAAAAACGTCGGGCCGACATCAAACAAATTCACGCTATCGCCATGGAATAGGGCAAAAAATCCTTCAATTCTGCCGTGCTGTGTACTCCGAAAGGTCTCAGATTTTTCCGACATATAAATAGAATATTTGTCTTGATTTCATTTCGGTTATTTCCCCGATTCTGAAATCATATGCCTCAGTACATGTACTAATGCCGGAAGCGGAAATGAGAAATTTCTGAGAAAATTAAGTCACGCAACATAAACGTGAATCGGATAAAATTGCAACTTGACACAGGCTTCACAAGACGGTTGAATATAATTCCTTTATTAGCTAGACAAAAGCGAAATCTTTAGTCGCAAATGCGCCCGATACCGTGACGGGCGCAATTTCGAGCCCTGTAAAATTAATCTGCGTTCGCCTGGCGCGGCCGGTCAGTGAATTATTGCTACAAGACATACAGAGCGCATCGCACTGTGGAACATCGCGAAGAACGACGTCGGTATTTTAACAGGTGAAAGCTTCCCAAATCAGGCAGAGAACCACAGCAAAATCAAGATAGAACATTCAAAACATACCAGAATGGTGCTAGAAGCGAGGAAAATACGATAACTCAGGATAACTTCTTGCTTGATTCCAAAGAGACCCACAACTTAAGTTAACTTACTTGGTCCGGAGAAGAACCTTCGTCCAATTTTTCCACTGCGTACTTTTAGGTTGAGATATTGAGCCGTACGATTCCAAAATCGGGAAAAAATCCGAAACCTTGTAGTTGTGGAACGTTGTACGTTGTCGAACGAGCTGTCAGAGCACGAAGCAGCAGAAAAAGTGCGGTCAAAACAAGCGCTTGTGACGTTTCAAGATGGCGCAGATTTGGTACCGACACTTTTCTCGATTCGTTCCGCTTAGACGACGCGCTAAGCATGCTGGATACTATTGTGACGTTTCAAGATGGCGCAGATTTGGTACCGACACTTTTCTCGATTCGTTCCGCCTAGCCGACGACATTAGGAAGCGTCTCCTTCGTCGACGCAATAAAAATTTTCCTCGTTCAAACAAAACTCTAAAGGTAACACAACACGATAACACGAATTAATAAGTCGTGTCTGGCCTGTCAACACCTCTTTTCAAGACATCCTTGCGCTGAATAAATTTCAACAGCGCTTCTTTCTGAACTGGCTTTAGTTCTCTGATATTTTGAAAATTTGGATACTAAAGAGTAATCCACAGCGTTTCTTAAAGATCGCAAAAAGCCGCAATCTCTATCTACTTCCGCCATTTTTCACGCGCCAGTGGCGAATTGTTTTGGTCCAGCCAATCGAAGTTGCTGTTGCATCATTAACTCCCGATGAGTCTGGAAACAAGTAGGAGTAACCAATCAGCGACCTAGTTCAGATTCTGAACAAGATCCTCGCATGGAAAGGAGGTTGTATATTCGAGTGACCAGTGGTCCGTCTCGCGAGCTTCTTCTAACCGTTTATGCGGTTAATTTCACTCATGATATTCAGAGAACGGACCTCTGGATCCAAGGGGCGTTACAGCAGGCGCGACAAATAGTTTGCAGCTGCAGCACGTCTTATGAAGTGTTTTTGATTTAAAACATACCTTTCTCAGTTGGTTTCAGCTCCTGGTCATGTGAAAATGACGTCGTTACAGCAGGGATGACAAACCGAGTTTGTGGCCGAAGCACGTTCAGTGTAATAAAAAACAAACTGTGGTAATAAACATGACACATGGACTACGCATGGTTTGAAAACCGGATGTAATGTTCAACTCGTTACCAGTACTTCGCTTTAAAATTTTTAATTCATTCAAATTTGTATAAACGTCACTATTACTTCTGAGGATGTATGCTGTAGCATACGAAACGCCAAGTTAATTCAAAGCTTTTTCAAACCATGCGTAGTCCATGTGTCATGTTTATTACCGCAGTTTGTTTTTTATTCCTCATGAAATTCAAATGGCCGAAGAACAAGAGTGTTTATGACGTTTAGTGTTACTAACGGCTGAAGCATCAGTTTTCGGTTTAAAACAAACTTTCTGCCACTGTAATATTCAGCTAAAAGAGCCGAAATCTTCAAACACATGTACAACGCCTTTCCAAGCGTTTGACTAAACATCTTTAGGTGCCCTTTATAATACGGACACCTTTATAATACGGACACCTCTATAATACGGACACCTCTATAATACGACCGTCGGTTTTAACGGTTTTCTTTTTAATTCCAACAATGAAAAGTTTAAAAGACTCAGGCATATGATCCGCCCGTCATCGTCACTAATGTACATTACATTAGCCCTCATTTATTAGCCTGTAATTGCACTGGAAAAGGGTTGGCATGCATGTTAAGTGTTAGATTCATTACTGAGGAGGAAAACAAAAGTGAAAAATGGTATCCGGCTCAGTTTTGGTTCCCAGAAAGTCCAGCTAAACTTTTCGGTAGGCAAATAGCTTTCTTAAAACATTCTTGGAATCCTACTTGAGCTAACGTTTTCAGAGAAATGTTTTTGGTTTAAAATAACTTCCTGAGTTGTTTTAGTTTCTTGTGAAGCGTCTTCGTCTAGTGACGTCGTTACAGCAAGCGCGACAAACTTACTGTTGTGGCCGAAGCACGTTCAGTGTCCAGAAACTGATGCTTGTTCAAAACAACTTCTCCAGTTGCCGTTTACTTCCTCGTGAAGACTGCATAAAACAGGGAACGTTTGCTATGGAGAAACCATAACCTTTCTCAGTTGTGGAGTTTGAAGACGCTCACAGTGGACTGAAGTCGCAGCCTGAAAGATTAAAAAATCTCAGTGAAAAAGATGGTGAGTAGAAGTTCAGGTTCCTATCTGTTAAACATCTTTGCCGGTTCTAGTCACTGAGCTTATATTTTTTATCGGCTTGTTAAAACATTACGTACCTGGTTTTCTGTCACAGATTTGAGAGTTTCCTTGATACCTTCGTTTTCAGTCTAATTAACTTTGGGCTCCTTTTTCTCTCATCAGGGATTTTCTTCTGTTGTCGCATTTTTGATCTTGTTTGCTTGCATCGATCAGATGAGAGCTGCAATGGTGCCTAAGGTATCAATTTTAATAGTGTATATCATTAACACCCTAAAACTAAAACGATCATACAATTTACGAGTAATTGATTAAAACTCCGTTTAGTTCCAATGTTTATCAAAAATTCGGCAGACAGCACTAAACTTTCCGCCTTTTATGGGGGTCTGAGTTCCGGATCCTTGAAGTCACGTTAATTTAGCGTGTCTTTTGAATGTCGATACCAACAAAATTAAAAAAAAAGGGGAAAAAAAAGGAAAAAAGGGAAATTTTATTAGGAAACCACCATGTGCCGAGCACGGATGGCAAAAATTCGACAGGATTGACTGAATGGATCACGACGGGCGTCATTTGATTTCTGTGTGTTCAACAGAAAGCAAATTTAGGTCAATTTGTACAGCCAAGTAAACAAAGTGCTCTGTATAAATACTATTTGACACATGTTGACAATTAGAACTCCTTCCTTTTTATAGATGACATTGTACCACTAACTGTCTTGACATTCAGTAACATCAATATTCTTATTTTTCATTTTCATTACACACGCAGTTCCCAGGGCAAAAAGTAATCACGGAGAAATTTAAACTGCACATTTTGGAGAGAAATGCCAAGTTTTACGAGGAAATTGAAATCGACAAGGAAAATGACATTGCGTATTTCAAAGTGCCTCCGCACAACGATTTATCTCAGAACGACAAAATGTACGACTTCAGAATGGTAAGGAATATATACTTTATTACATCATAATTAGAACCTTTGATGATAGAATTGAAACCCAGGCGGCACTTTTGGTAGTTGCGTTTAGTCAAGTTAGCTGGTTCCAGCCGTAGGTACGATTCAAATGGAAAGTACCGGACAATAAGGTAATCCCGGGGGGGGGGGGGGGGGAGTACTCCCTGTAATGGGCTATACGGGGATGCTCCGCCCGAAAGGGGTACCCTTTTGAGGCTGGAGGTATATGAAAGGTTGGGATTTTACGAGTTGAAGTATATGAAAGGGTAGGGATTTCACGAAGAATAGGAAAGGGTAGCGAAAACACGCCGTTGAATTATAAAAAAGGTAGGGAAAACTGCCATTTAAGTATTATAAAAAGGGCCTTTCAAAATATATCAAACAGACGCACGTAAAGGCTATATGAAAGGGGTACTATTTTCAATGAAAGGTATGTGAAAGGGGTGCCATTTTCAATGAAAGGTATATGAAAGGGGTACCTTTTCTGTCAAAAACGGTATATGAAAAAGTAAGGGTTTGGACCTCGGGGCGGAGCATCCCCGTACAAAATACAAAACGTTGTTGAGTACCCCCCCCCCCCCCCCTCCCGCCGGGAAGGTAATCAGTGCGACACTGATGAGAAGAAAAGATATAAATGTAAAGTATACAGTAGTGTTTTCACTTACGTCATATACCAAAACGGTTTATGGAATTGTAGAGAGTTTAAAACTACACATCTGGGCCAAATTTTGAAGCGCAAGAGCACTTCGTTCAAGAGTTATAGGCGAACGAGTTTTAGACATTTTTAGTAAGAAATGTATGGAGCGGCCATCTTGGTGCCCCACTTAGGGACACCGACATGGCGGCCAAAAATTCAGTCTTAATTACACCAAAAATCTTATCACAAAATATTGTATTCACTAAAAGTGCCATTAAATCGGCTGATAACCATCTTAAATAACTTTCAAATTCTTCAATTTTGTTTATTTTCACGGCTTATCTGAAATAGCGTGACGAATTGCGTGACACATTTAAAACCTTTATAAATCGGAAGCAAAACATCCACATACCATGTTAGAAACAGTTTTGTAGGATGTATACTTTAGATTTTTGAAATTTTATGACGTCATGTGCAAATACTCTATACACTGGGTTAAACAATTAATTACCACGTCAGCTGCCATACACTTTTCATTAATTTTCAGAGTAGAATCGTCTATTTCCGTTACCTTTTTGCTTGACAATATCATCTTTGGATAATGTAGGAGAGACAACGTAGATATTTTGTTTTTTATCCATTGAATGTAGCTACCGTGTTATAAAGTTCAAGTTTGAGTTTCAATGACTCTGACTATAATATTATTACAACGGCAACCGCCACTAGTCATTCGATCATTGCAGCATTGAATTGAAGTTGAAATGCCAAGAGTAATGGCGTGTATGTTTAACCAACAGAACATCTCAGTTAGACGTGTGAACAGTGATCGCGTTTGTCACATTACTCCACTGCCATCTGACCTACCAAGACCAAACGAGCTATTAAAAGGACTGAAAATGGTAATTATTATTATTATTATTATTATTATTATTATTATTATTATTATCATTATTATTATTATTATTATTATAACAAATTAACTCAGCAACATTGCTGGAGATGACACTGACCCTGGTCAGGTGGCAACAAGCCATCTTAGATCCCAAGGACTCTTCGGAGGATTCTTGCAGTCCCTAACAAAACCGTCTTTTGGATAGTTACTGATCTTGTCTGCACACCAATCTGTTCCAGGTTGCCTCCCAATCTTCTAGGGATGGTTCCCAATACTCCAATTATTATTATTACTAGCCGATATATAAAATAAAAAATATATTTTTGCCAAAAATGTAACTGAATTGTTTGAATAATAAGCATGAATTTGTGTTAAATATAAATATAGTACTAAATAGTACAGAATTCGCCGTTTTCCATTGCTTAGACTAATATTCGCTTCGCCCGGCAGGCAGTATAAGCCATTTTATGAGCAGAATTTATCCAAGCCTAATCACGTACGTGTGCAGCAATCACTATCTTCAAGATAACCTAGTTATTATTATTATTATCTTCATCTTAAAGAACGTGTTCAACTTTCCACTGCACTACTAGAAGCCCCATACATAACATTTGTCTTAAAGTGTCTTGATAACGCTGCAAGTAAAGTTAATTTTTACTTTGTTTCTATAAGTTCATTCCGAAACCTTTTTTACCGCTTTTATAAGCCGCATTTATAAGCCTACACAAAAACTGCCCAGGGCTTCACGGTACGGAAAGTGCTTTCTACATGACCCAGATGGCAAATTTTCGGAAGGTGTAACATATTCAGCAGCTGGGTTAAAACTGTTCGATATCGATAAACACACATCATCACATATCTGTCAGTGTACCTTGTAGATCGTTTCCTTTGCCTGTCTAAAGTTCCGAAACATCCCCAACGTCCATCGTATTTTCGCCACCTTATAAATTTACTCAGGTATAAAAAATAACGTTATCCTCTTATTCCCTGTAGTCGACAAATTTGCCCCCGTCTCACAAGATTGAAACAATCAGCCAGCAATGGAGACTTGGTGACCTTGTTGACAAATGGACTTTAAGGCCCGTGGTGCAAGAATTTTGTGGCCAGTTCCCAGTCTACCGATTAGAGCTATTCTCACCTGACTCAGTTACTGTGGTGCATGGAAACGAGGACGACACTGGCGCTGGTAAGCCTGTGCTATTATACATTCTATTTGTGCGGCAAATTAACATGAAACCTATAGATGGTTTTCACTCACGTGACCTTCAGTCCTGTGGGACTCAAATGACAAAGGCTATGGCGGCCATGTGGGTGCACATAACAAGAGGTTCATTAAAATAATTTTGTAGGCGTGCACCAACACATCAACATGACCGCCGTGACGTAACGGAAAACCACCTACATTGCCTTGTTGTGGTTCATGTGCGGGATGTCGGTTCTTGAAGCCTGTTCATTAATTAAGGGGGGTGAAACTTAACTACAGTTTTAAAGTCGTTGCTAGGGACATTATTTCATGGTTATCATTTCTCACGTATCATAATCTGCTAATATGGTGGGATTCAACTATGAAACTGAACGCAAGACATCACTAAATCGACATTGCACATGCGTACCTAGTACCAGTCCTCAACCGCGCATAAGAATGAAAAAGCGCAAAAACTCAAAGGAAACGAGATAAAAACCTGTTTTTTTTTGGTGAATCATAAGCAATTCAACGCTTTTTAAAATCTGTGCATGGAATTACCGTTAGACGAAAAAAAAAGAAAACCTATTAAAGAAAATGTATTAAAATACACCTTTATGACGTCATAGCTTTTTCAATAACGCGAATTTTAAGAAATCCATGCTACAGATTTTTTATTAAGATGTTCTTTAGCTGTTGGCATTGGTTTTATTGAAAAAAATGTAAGATGTTTGAGTGTTAAGGGTTTTATGTTCTGGTCACGTGACTTACCAAATATGGCTCTGACTCATGAAATTTAATGGACCTTTAAAGGAATGAACGTGACCAAACATCATAGCCGAGGAAGTAAAGAAACTCATTATATGACGTTTGGAATTCTTCCATAGCAACCACCTTGTAGTTAAGTTTCTCCCCCCCCCCCCCCTTAATATTGTGTTTATATGTTCTTGGGCAAAATACATAACAATTCTTACAGTAGAGTGCAGGGGCGGATTTAGGAGAGGGCCGAGGGGGCCGAGTCCCCCCTTTTCTGTTTTTTCATTTTGTAATCAATCCCCTGCAGTGACTCTTACTTAAAGTCACCTTTACAAGGACAATCCCTAACGTTGAATTATAACACTCATAAATCCAATGGAGATGAGATGACTCTAGTTTAAGTCGCTCCCATACCACTCCGGTTTCTTGGATTTCGTTTGCAAAAAAAATTCGAGTTGATTCAAGTTATGTATTCATGTATTAAATATTTGAACATTTCTTGTTCAATGTGGGACCATGGCATTTTCCAAATTTCAGCGTCCAGAATGCACCTGATTGCATCTCAGACTAAGTACTTATACCGGGGAACATATCCGGATCCCTCTAGAAAGGAGCGCACATTGTCTCTCATACAAATTTCACAGCCCCTTTTTTCTAAAACTCCTGGATCTGCTTCTGGACAATGATATACTAGTCTGATATTCCATCCTGCATTGTATATATTAAACCCATATAAGTGCAACTTGGGAGTCTCTCCGACCACGGGCAATTATCGAAAATTATGTTAATTATCGATTAGAAGAGGTAGACCAATAAGAGATTTTTTCCTTCAAATTTATCTCCCAGAACACAAACTAATAATGACATAATTTGGACCAAAGGGAAAGGCGCAAACGGGACGCGAAGCCCCATGCGAGGCGCCTACCCAAGAAACTTAGAAACTTAGATGGTGCGTTCTTTTGCATAAGAATTTATGAAAATAACATGGATGGATTTTACTAGAACTGATTTGTCTTAGGATGGGCATTTCTAGTAAACACATTTGAAAACATGGCCACCTTATTAGGCACTTGAAACACAGGAAGGCCAAGCGCTATATATTGTCCTCCTGTACTTGAAATCGACTTGAGGGTCAGTGCCGTTAAATTTAATCCAAATTCAAAGCTCATGACTACCCACTGGCATCGGCACTCATAACACAGGAGGCCCAAACGTATCAAAAAGAGTTTGTATGTGCTTCATGTGCTTGAAATTTAACCCAAATTCAAACCTCACGACTGCCCATCACTTTGTAACCTACTTGGCGGCATATGTTTAATTTGGTAGCGAAACTAACGTTTGTTTTTGTAATATCTTACACAGAGAGAACAAGACGCCAGATTGAAGTTAATAATGAATTTCCACTCTGTAGCGACAGCATCCCCCATTGCAATCCTAATAACTGGAAATACAGTTGCCGTGTAGCAAGTCAGGCGTGTGTGTACTATGTGGTATGCAAAGTGGATCATATAAATACGATTGTCAGTTGTTCTACAATTACAATTCATCGCTATGACAGCCTTGTGTGTTGCACACCTTCGTGCTCATAAAGTGTTTGAGCGTTAAATTCGTTGCTGCCAGATTTGACTACAGTAGTACTAAAGGACGAAAAGAATAGAACAGGGAAATGAATTATGAAATCACCGTATAATTTAAAAATGATTTTGGAAAATTAAAGCAGCTCTTTTTTTTATCATAAGTTTTAGCGACTTTTAAAGCTCAGTAATTTGAATTTTAAGCTATCAGATTATATAACTTACAACAATTATCTCTATACTATGTTTTAAAGTTAAGAGAATGTTGTGATTTTATGCAGTAACAAGTTATTGAATAAAAAATGTACTGTGTTTAAAAGACAAGCAATTTTATTCTTCGCCTCTTTTATAAACCCAATTATTATGTGGCTGGCTCCGCGATCGGGCCAGATGAAACAAATCCTGCTCTCTGATTGGCTACCCGATCGGGGAAGATGAAGCAAATCCTGCGCTCTGATTGGCTACACGATCGGGGAAGATGAAACAAATCCTGCTCTCTGATTGGCTACCCGAGCGGGGAAAGTTCTGAATATTCCTTCGTCACGAACGCACACGAAGGGCTAGAGGCAGTAGTAAATGAAAACAAATTTTATTTTATAGAATGAGGAAACTAATTTAGCAAAAATCTTACTTTTTCTTTGGAACAACTTGTTGACATTCGAAGGAACGTGACTCGAATATCTAATATTTGAAGCTCGCCCCAGACTGCGCGCACAGGTCTGAGCTTCTTACGTAGAAACACAGGCACCCCAAGCTCAGTGTGACAGTCGACAGTCAGTTTCGTGTGGTATTTCGTAATATCAGCATGGCTGCAAATCAGGTAAGGATTTTTATGGGAATCCCGGTAATTGATTCAAGAAGATAATTATTCGTAAAATTTCTCAATAAAGAAGCCTTACCTTATTTTCATGGTGTGTTGCTTGCTTCCTGTGTGGTTATTTTCCTGATTTAATGCGATTTAAGCGATTTCTTTCTTGCCCGTGTTTCCACTTCAGGAAAATTCTGACTAAAACTCACTAAAACTCACTGGAAATGCTCTAAATCGCCCCAAAAGCCACATAGGACACAAGGAAACACACAAGCGAAGTAAGGTAGGCAATTTTTATTGAAATCTTGTTCATATTTTTTAGCTCCCAGAATGGACCGTTTTTTCTCATACAAATCCTTATAATTAATATCGCTCGTAACGGTTACTGTGACACATATAGCTTGAGCTACCTGTGGTGAAAGATGATTTTCGCGTGAGCCTGCATGATCGCTTTCTGTGGTCTATACAGTCGGTTTCTTATAATTTTGTTCCGTTTTTTAATCCAAACGTCCTTGTTAATGCAGGAGTCCAAAGAACTGCTATTCGTTTTATAATAGCTGGAAGAAACGAGTAATGAGTTCAGTATTACTGTTTGCTTCTTAATTACTTGATTATTACTATACAGACACATGTATATATATATATATATATATATATATATATATATATATATATATATATATATATATATATAGGCTGAATAAAAAAGTTTACACAAACGGTGAACTCTTCAGCAGAAGGATCCAAGGATACAACGCCACCACGTGAATTTGTAGATAAGTATAATAAAAAAAACGATGGGGCGAACTTCTTACTGGTCCTGACTGGTTTTACGTTTCGGCCTTAGCTTCGGCCTTCTTCAGAAATTCTTCGGCCTTCTTCAGGAGTCCAAAGAACTGCTATTCGTTTTATAATAGCTGGAAGAAACGAGTAATGAGTTCAGTATTACTGTTTGCTTCTTAATTACTTGATTATTACTATACAGACACATGTATATATATATATATATACATATATATATAGGCTGAATAAAAAGGTTTACACAAACGGTGAACTCTTCAGCAGAAGGATCCAAGGATACAACGCCACCACGTGAATTTGTAGATAAGTATAATAAAAAAAACGATGGGGCGAACTTCTTACTGGTCCTGACTGGTTTTACGTTTCGGCCTTCGGCCTTCTTCAGAAATTACAAAGAATTAAAAACTAAAAACTAAAAACTATGTACAATGATTAAGTTATACAAGTTGTGACTTATATACATTAAGCTACAAAAACAAAGGAAAACGAGGTTACGTAACATAACAAAAGAACTAAATAACAAGGAAAAATTTAACGCTAAAAATAACATACATGATGTGATAAAAACCTTAATTAATGATTGAAACAAAGAAAACTCCCTATCGAGGGCCCCCGAATAATCATATAGGTCACTGTCGGAATGACAGGACCAGCACGTCTTACCAAGTGCCCCCGACAGAACGTTCAAACACAAAACAACTAAAAACAAAGAATAAAACAAGGAAAAGAAAAAGACAATCCTATTATTGCAAGATACGTGCGTTAATTATTGTAGTTAATGCGGTTTTTTGATCTAAATTCACGTCTCTTGTTAAGGCCATGCGGATTGAGCGTAAACAATTGGGTTGTCCAATAAGCCTCCCTAGTGAGCAACAATTGGTCAAGGTGAAATGTATTTTGAAATGATCTAATTTGTTCGATAAGAATAAAGCTAATTTGTGAAATATCATGTTCAGAACTATTAAAATGTACCGCCAATTCACATGTTCTCCTATTATTGAGCATGCTAGATTTGTGGTTTCTGAAACGGACTTTAAATTCGGTGGATGTAGAACATTTTTGGACGAAATGAAGAAGAGGGGGGTTGCTTTAAATGTGATAAAAGATGCGACCTTTGCAAAAGATTTTTACTTCAAGATTCGAAATTCCAGAGTTCTGCCACAGGTCGTTATTATTCTATTCGCCAAAGTTTGTCATGTTCGTCCAAAAATGTGATTTATTTGGCCACCTGCAATAAATGCAATTTGCAGTATGTAGGTTCTACATCCACCGAATTTAAAGTCCGTTTCAGAAACCACAAATCTAGCATGCTCAATAATAGGAGAACATGTGAATTGGCGGTACATTTTAATAGTTCTGAACATGATATTTCACAAATTAGCTTTATTCTTATCGAACAAATTAGATCATTTCAAAATACATTTCACCTTGACCAATTGTTGCTCACTAGGGAGGCTTATTGGACAACCCAATTGTTTACGCTCAATCCGCATGGCCTTAACAAGAGACGTGAATTTAGATCAAAAAACCGCATTAACTACAATAATTAACGCACGTATCTTGCAATAATAGGATTGTCTTTTTCTTTTCCTTGTTTTATTCTTTGTTTTTAGTTGTTTTGTGTTTGAACGTTCTGTCGGGGGCACTTGGTAAGACGTGCTGGTCCTGTCATTCCGACAGTGACCTATATGATTATTCGGGGGCCCTCGATAGGGAGTTTTCTTTGTTTCAATCATTAATTAAGGTTTTTATCACATCATGTATGTTATTTTTAGCGTTAAATTTTTCCTTGTTATTTAGTTCTTTTGTTATGTTACGTAACCTCGTTTTCCTTTGTTTTTGTAGCTTAATGTATATAAGTCACAACTTGTATAACTTAATCATTGTACATAGTTTTTAGTTTTTAGTTTTTAATTCTTTGTAATTTCTGAAGAAGGCCGAAGGCCGAAACGTAAAACCAGTCAGGACCAGTAAGAAGTTCGCCCCATCGTTTTTTTTTATTATACTTATCTATCTATATATATATATATATATATATATATATATATATATATATATGTATAGAACTATATGTGTAGAACTGGATATTCGTAAAACAGTGCACAATACATTAATGTAGAGCGAAGTATATGTTTATGGAGGAAAGAAACAAATAAACTACGCTTTCATCCCTACAAGCCTGTTTCGTGGTTGTCCACTCATCAGGGGATTCAATCCCCTGATGAGTGGGCAACCACGAAACAGGCTTGTCGGGATGAAAGCGTAGTTTATTTGTTTCTTTCCTCCGTAAACATATATATATATATATATATATATATATATATATATATATATATGATATATATATGGAGTTGGACTCTTGACCCTCACATTTTCGGTTTTATTTACGATTATTTCAAGTGTCCAAGATCGCTTTAGTGATCCTCCAGCAAGCATTTACGTTGGTTAAGGATCTGCATTGTTTGCGAGACCCCTCACAAGTTCTTTGTTATATATTTCACGTTATAACCATGTGTTTTGTATTCGGCTTAGCCTATCAAACAACGAAAACAAAAAGCATGATATATAATTACGTCTTAAAAGAGACGTGTTTTCATGATTATGGCCAGGAGCTTGCTTTAAACTTACTTTATTGTCTTGAAATACCAAGAAAAAATCGTCAAAAGTTATGAACGCAAAGAAATATGAACTAAAAAGACAAAATGACGGACGCCAAAAACTATCACGAAATCAAATTTGATGAACTGTAATCCACTTCCATCCTTGCAATCCTGCACTTTATCTCCAAACTGCCGTTTGTATTTAATTTGCTCTATAGAACCTTTTTATCAATTTATTTGTATCAGTTTTGTGGCATTTGGCGATCATAACTATAGAAATGAGCTTAGTGAAATTTTGTTACTCTGGGGGACAGTGTCCTTTAACTCAAGCCGGATTATACACTAGCTTACATTTAAAGTATTAGAATTTTTGCACTGGAATAGGGTTGGGATTCATAGGTGTTGGATTTATTACTAAAGAGGAAACAAAAAGTGAAAAAATGCTATCTCAGATTTGGTTCCGTCAGAAAGTCCACCTAAAAATTTCATGAGGCAAATAGAGCCCTTACAAAATTCTTGGAATCAGGACTACTTGGGTTGATTATGTTCCGCTAGTTGTCTTTCAGTCTGTTGGATTTATAGCTAAGGCATCCGAACAGATCGAAAATTGGTGCTTATAGAAATATCTTTTAAAAGATATGTTAAATCGTCAAAATAGGCTTTCTAAAGCCTTTTTTTTCGAAAGCCTTTTGGTGCCATGAAAGTCCATTCCAGCCGTTAACGTTTTAGGTGCAAATTCGAGGGGTTTTTTTCTCCCTTACTCCGGCATAATCGAAAAATAGGTTTCAGCGTAACAAGAAAAAAGGCGAGTAGAAGCGGCGATTTGGAATTCAAAAATTCCATCACGTTAGCTTAAAGTAAGGGTTCAACCGAAAGACCACGTTCATTTATTACGGAAAGTTTAAGGATGCTAGACATTTCGATTAAATTTTTCCTTCAAAAACTAAAATAATAAAAGTAAAGAACAAGCACGCGAGGTTTTGTTAAAGTTCTAATTGATTGAGTAGCCAGCAAGGCAAGCAGTCCCCTTTTATTATTAATCCGACCTTTCTATCCGCGAATAGCTGAGCCGTCTAATTTCTCTTTCAGTATATTCACCGTCGGGGGATTGCAATCTTGGACATTTCACTAAAATTAAGAACCCCCCTCCCTTAGTTCAGTGATGGGAGAAAAGGCGCGTTTTGGTTTTCGCGCGAATACAACATTAAATCGGGGGATTGTAGGTTGTGTTGGTAGGAATTTTCTACATAGTCTGTCTACAGACCGATTTATTTTTTAGCCCAGCGCGAGCGAAACGAACGCGCGGAGTGAGTGAGTGCTAGGGCGGCTCAAAAGGAAAAGTCTGTGAACAGACTATTTTCTACATGCTGTGGACATCAGTTGAAAATAGAAATGTTGAAAATGACGTCGTTACAGCAGGCGCGACAAATAGTTTGCAGCTGCAGCACGTCTAATGAAGTGCTTTTGATTTAAAATATACCTTTCTCAGTTGGTTTCAGCTCCTGGTCATGTGAAAATGACGTCGTTACAGCAGGGATGACAAACCGAGTTTGTGGCCGAAGCACGTTCAGTGTAATAAAAAAGTAACTGCTAGGTAATAAACATGACACATGGACTACGCATGGTTTGAAAACCGGATGCAATGTTCAACTCGTTACCAGTACCTCGCTTTAAAATTTTTAATTCATTCAAATTTGTATAAACGTCACTATTACTTCTGAAGATGTATGCTGTAGCATACGAAACGCCAAGTTAATTCAAAGCTTTTTCAAACCATGCGTAGTCCATGTGTCATGTTTATTACCGCAGTTTGTTTTTTATTCCTCATGAAATTCAAATGGCCGACGAACAAGAGTGTTTATGACGTTTAGTGTTACTAACAGCTGAAGCATCACTGTAATATTCAGCTAAAAGAGCCGAAATCTTCAAACACATGTACAACGCCTTTCCAAGCGTTTGACTAAACATCTTTAGGTGCCCTTTATAATACGGACACCTTTATAATACGGACCCTTTATAATACGGACACCTAAATACGGACACCTCTATAATACGGACACCTCTATAATACGACCGTCGGTTTTAACGGTTTTCTTTTTAATTCCAACAATGAAAAGTTTAAAAGACTCAGGCATATACCCGTAGCCACCCCTTCCCCCCCCCCCCCCCCCCTCATAAAAAAAATCCTGGATCCGCCCGTCATCGTCACTAATGTACATTACATTAGCCCTCATTTATTAGCCTGTAATTGCACTGGAAAAGGGTTGGCATGCATGTTAAGTGTTAGATTCATTACTGAGGAGGAAAACAAAAGTGAAAAATGGTATCCGGCTCAGTTTTGGTTCCCAGAAAGTCCAGCTAAACTTTTCGGTAGGCAAATAGCTTTCTTAAAACATTCTTGGAATCCTACTTGAGCTAACGTTTTCAGAGAAATGTTTTTGGTTTAAAATAACTTCCTGAGTTGTTTTAGCTTCTTGTGAAGCGTCTTCGTCTAGTGACGTCGTTACAGCAAGCGCAACAAAGTTACTGTTGTGGCCGAAGCACGTTCAGTGTCCAGAAACTGATGCTTGTTCAAAACAACTTCTCCAGTTGCCGTTTACTTCCTCGTGAAGACTGCATAAAACAGGGAACGTTTGCTATGGAGAAACCATAACCTTTCTCAGTTGTGGAGTTTGAAGACGCTCACAGTGGACTGAAGTCGCAGCCTGAAAGATTAAAAAATCTCAGTGAAAAAGATGGTGAGTAGAAGTTCAGGTTCCTATCTGTTAAACATCTTTGCCTGTACTAGTCACTGAGTTTATATTTTTTATCGGCTTGTTAAAACATTACGTACCTGGTTTTCTGTCACAGATTTGAATGTTTCCTTGATACCTTCGTTTTCAGTCTAATTAACTTTGGGCTCCTTTTTCTCTCATCAGGGATTTTCTTCTGTTGTCGCATTTTTGATCTTGTTTGCTTGCATCGATCAGATGAGAGCTGCAATGGTGCCTAAGGTATTAATTTTAATAGTGTATATCATTAACACCCTAAAACTAAAACGATCATACAATTTACGAGTAATTGATTAAAACTCCGTTTAGTTCCAATGTTTATCAAAAATTCGGCAGACAGCACTAAACTTTCCGTCTTTTTTGGGGGTCTGAGTTCCGGATCCTTGAAGTCACGTTAATTTAGCGTGTCTTTTGAATGTCGATACCAACAAAATTAAAAAAAAAAGGGGAAAGAAAAGGAAAAAAGGGAAATTTTATTAGGAAACCACCATGTGCCGAGCACGGATGGCAAAAATTCGACAGGATTGACTGAATGGATCACGACGGGCGTCATTTGATTTCTGTGTGTTCAACAGAAAGCAAATTTAGGTCAATTTGTACAGCCAAGTAAACAAAGTGCTCTGTATAAATACCATTTGACACATGTTGACAATTAGAACTCCTTCCTTTTTATAGATGACATTGTACCACTAACTGTCTTGACATTCAGTAACATCAATATTCTTATTTTTCATTTTCATTACACACGCAGTTCCCAGGGCAAAAAGTAATCACGGAGAAATTTAAACTGCACATTTTGGAGAGAAATGCCAAGTTTTACGAGGAAATTGAAATCGACGAGGAAAATGACATTGCGTATTTCAAAGTGCCTCCGCACAACGATTTATCTCAGAACGACAAAATGTACGACTTCAGAATGGTAAGGAATATATACTTTATTACATCATAATTAGAACCTTTGATGATAGAATTGAAACCCAGGCACTTTTGGTAGTTGCGTTTAGTCAAGTTAGCTGGTTCCAGCCGTAGGTACGATTCAAATGGAAAGTACCGGACAATAAGGTAATCCCGGGGGGGGGGTACTCCCTGTAATGGGCTATACGGGGATGCTCCGCCCGAAAGTGGTACCCTTTTGAGGCTGGAGGTATATGAAAGGGTGGGATTTGTACGAGTTGAAGTATATGAAAGGGTAGGGATTTCACGAAGAATAGGAAAGGGTAGCTAAAACACGCCGTTGAATTATAAAAAAGGTAGGGAAAACTGCCATTTAAGTATTATAAAAAGGGCCTTTCAAAATATATCAAACAGACGCACGTAAAGGCTATATGAAAGGGGTACCATTTTCAATGAAACGTATGTGAAAGGGGTGCCATTTTCAATGAAAGGTATATGAAAGGGGTACCTTTTCTGTCAAAAATGGTATATGAAAAAGTAAGGGTTTGGACCTCGGGGCGGAGCATCCCCGTACAAAACGTTGTTGAGTAGCCCCCCCCCCCCCCCCACTGATGAGAAGAAAAGATATAAATGTAAAGTATACAGTAGTGTTTTCACTTACGTCATATACCAAAACGGTTTATGGAATTGTAGAGAGTTTAAAACTACACATCTGGGCCAAATTTTGAAGCGCAAGAGCACTTCGTTCAAGAGTTATAGGCGAACGAGTTTTAGACAGTTTTAGTAAGAAATGCATGGAGCGGCCATCTTGGTGCCCCACTTAGGGACACCGACATGGCGGCCAAAAATTCAGTCTTAATTACACCAAAAATCTTATCACAAAATATTGTATTCACTACAAGTGCCATTAAATCGGCTTATAACCATCTTAAATAACTTTCAAATTGTTCAATTTTGTTTATTTTCACGGCTTATCTGAAATAGCGTGACGAATTGCGTGACACATTCAAAACCTTTATAAATCGGAAGCAAAACATCGTTAAAACCTGAAGCTTTTTTGTGAAATATTACAACACTGGTATCCACATACCATGTTAGAAACAGTTTTGTAGGATGTATACTTTAGATTTTTGAAATTTTATGACGTCATGTGCAAATACTCTATACACTGGGTTAAACAATTAATTACCACGTCAGCTGCCATACACTTTTCATTAATTTTCAGAATAGAATCGTCTATTTCCGTTACCTTTTTGCTTGACAATATCATCTTTGGATAATGTAGGAGAGACAACGTAGATATTTTGTTTTTTATCCATTGAATGTAGCTACCGTGTTATAAAGTTCAAGTTGAAGTTTCAATTACTCTGACTATAATATTATTACAACGGCAACCGCCACTAGTCATTCGATCATTGCAGCATTGAATTGAAGTTGAAATGCCAAGAGTAATGGCGTGTTTGTTTAACCAACAGAACATCTCAGTTAGACGTGTGAACAGTGATCGCGTTTGTCACATTACTCCACTGCCATCTGACCTACCAAGACCAAACGAGCTATTAAAAGGACTGAAAATGGTAATTATTATTATTATTATTATTATTATTATTATTATTATTATTATTATTATTATTATTATTATTATTATTATTATTATTATAACAAATTAACTCAGCAACATTGCTGGAGATGACACTGACCCTGGTCAGGTGGTAACAAGCCATCTTAGATCCCAAGGACTCTTCGGAGGATTCTTACAGTCCCTAACAAAACCGTCTTTTGGATAGTTACTGATCTTGTCTGCACACCAATCTGTTCCAGGTTGCCTCCCAATCTTCTAGGGATGGTTCCCAATACTCCAATTATTATTATTACTAGCCGATATATAAAATAAAAAATATATTTTTGCCAAAAATGTAACTGAATTGTTTGAATAATAAGCATGAATTTGTGTTAAATATAAATATAGTACTAAATAGTACAGAATTCGCCGTTTTCCATTGCTTAGACTAATATTCGCTTCGCCCGGCAGGCAGTATAAGCCATTTTATGAGCAGAATTTATCCAAGCCTAATCACGTACGTGTGCAGCAATCACTATCTTCAAGATAACCTAGTTATTATTATTATTATTATCTTCATCTTAAACAACGTGTTCAACTTTCCACTGCACTACTAGAAGCCCCATACATAACATTTGTCTTAAAGTGTCTTGATAACGCTGCAAGTAAAGTTAATTTTTACTTTGTTTCTATAAGTTCATTCCGAAACCTTTTTTACCGCTTTTATAAGCCGCATTTATAAGCCTACACAAAAACTGCCCAGGGCTTCACGGTACGGAAAGTGCTTTCTACATGACCAGATGGCAAATTTTCGGAAGGTGTAACATATTCAGCAGCTGGGTTAAAACTGTTCGATATCGATAAACACACATCATCACATATCTGTCAGTGTACCTTGTAGATCGTTTCCTTTGCCTGTCTAAAGTTCCGAAACATCCCCAACGTCCATCGTATTTTCGCCACCTTATAAATTTACTCAGGTATAAAAAATAACGTTATCCTCTTATTCCCTGTAGTCGACAAATTTGCCCCCGTCTCACAAGATTGAAACAATCAGCCAGCAATGGAGACTTGGTGACCTTGTTGACAAATGGACTTTAAGGCCCGTGGTGCAAGAATTTTGTGGCCAGTTCCCAGTCTACCGATTGGAGCTATTCTCACCTGACTCAGTTACTGTGGTGCATGGAAACGAGGACGACACTGGCGCTGGTAAGCCTGTGCTATTATACATTCTATTTGTGTGGCAAATTAACATGAAACCTATAGATGGTTTTCACTCACGTGACCTTCAGTCCTGTGGGACTCAAATGACAAAGGCTATGGCGGCCATGTGGGTGCACATAACAAGTGGTTCATTAAAATTATTTTGTAGGCGTGCACCAACACATCAACATGACCGCCGTGACGTAACGGAAAATCACCTACATTGCCTTGTTATGGTTCATGTGCGGGATGTCGGTTCTTGAAGCCTGTTCATTAATTAAGGGGAGTGAAACTTAACTACAGTTTTAAAGTCGTTGCTAGGGACATTATTTCATGGTTAGCATTTCTCACGTATCATAATCTGCTAATATGGTGGGAACTATGAAACTGAACACAAGACATCACTAAATCGACATTGCACTTAGGTAACTAGTGTCAGTCCACAACCGCGCGTAAGAATGAAAAAGCGCAAAAACTCAAAGGAAACGAGATAAAAATCTGATTTTTTTGGTGAATCATAAGCAATTCAACGCTTTTTAAAATCTGTAGCATGGAATTACCGTTAGACGAAAAAAAAAGAAAACCTATTAAAGAAAATGTATTAAAATACACCTTTATGACGTCATAGCTTTTTCAATAACGCGAATTTCAAGAAATCCATGCTACAGATTTTTTATTAAGATGTTCTTTAGCTGTTGGCATTGGTTTTATTGGAAAAAAAATCTAAGATGTTTGAGTGTTAAGGGTTTTATGTTCTGGTCACGTGACTTAACAAATATGGCTCTGACTCATGAAATTTAATGGGACCTTTTTAAGAATGAACGTGACCAAACATCGTAGCCGAGGAAGTAAAGAAACTCATTATATGACGTTTGGAATTCTTCCATAGCAACCACCTTATAGTTAAGTTTCTCCCCCCTCAATATTGTGTTTATATGTTCTTGGGCAAAATACATTTCAATTCTTACAGTAGAGTGCAGGGGCGGATTTAGGAGAGGGCCGAGGGGGCCGCGTCCTCCCTTTTCTGTTTTTTCATTTTGTAATCAATCACCTGCAGTGACTCTTACTTAAAGTCACCTTTACAAGGACAATCCCTAACGTTGGATTATAACACTCATAAATCCAATGGAGATGAGATGACTCTAGTTTAAGTCGCTCCCATACCACTCCGGTTTCTTGGATTTCGTTTGCAAAAAAAATTCGAGTTGATTCAAGTTATGTATTCATGTATTAAATATTTGAACATTTCTTGTTCAATGTGGGACCATGGCATTTTCCAAATTTCAGCGTCCAGAATGCACCTGATTGCATCTCAGACTAAGTACTTATACCGGGGAACATATCCGGATCCCTCTAGAAAGGAGCGCACATTGTCTCTCATACAAATTTCACAGCCCCTTCTTTCTAAAACTCCTGGATCTGCTTCTGGACACTGATATACTAGTCTGATATTCCATCCTGCATTGTATATATTAAACCCATATAAGTGCAACTTGGGAGTCTCTCCGACCACGGGCAATTATCGAAAATTATGTTAATTATCGATTAGAAGAGGTAGACCAATAAGAGATTTTTTCCTTCAAATTTATCTCCCAGGACACAAACTAATAATGACATAATTTGGACCAAAGGGAAAGGCGCAAACGGGACGCGAAGCCCCATGCGAGGCGCCTACCCAAGAAACTTAGAAACTTAGATGGTGCGTTCTTTCGAATAAGAATTTATGAAAATAACATGGATGGATTTTACTAGAACTGATTTGTCTTAGGATGGGCATTTCTAGTAAACACATTTGAAAACATGGCCACCTTATTAGGCACTTGAAACACAGGAAGGCCAAGCGCTATATATTGTCCTCCTGTACTTGAAATCGACTTGAGGGTCAGTGCCGTTAAATTTAATCCAAATTCAAAGCTCATGACTACCCACTGGCATCGGCACTCGTAACACAGGAGGCCCAAACGTATCAAAAAGAGTTTGTATGGGCTTCATGTGCTTGAAATTTATCCCAAATTCAAACCTCACGACTGCCCATCACTTTGTAACCTACTTGGTGGCATATGTTTAATTTGGTAGCGAAACTAACGTTTGTTTTTGTAATATCTTACACAGAGAGAACAAGACGCCAGATTGAAGTTAATAATGAATTTCCACTCTGTAGCGACAGCATCCCCCATTGCAATCCTAATAACTGGAAATACAGTTGCCGTGTAGCAAGTCAGGCGTGTGTGTACTATGTGGTATGCAAAGTCGACCATATAAATACGATTGTCGGTTGTTCTACAATTACCATTCATCGCTATGACAGCCTTGTGTGTTGCACACCTTCGTGCTCATAAAGTGTTTGAGCGTTAAATTTGTTGCTGCCAGATTTGACTACAGTAGTACTAAAGGACCAAAAGAATAGAACAGGGAAATGAATTATGAAATCACCGTATAATGTAAAAATGATTTTGGAAAATTAAAGCAGCTCTTTTTTTATCATAAGTTTTAGCGACTTTTAAAGCTCAGTAATTTGAATTTTAAGCTATCAGATTATATAACTTACAACAATTATCTTTATACTATGTTTTAAAGTTAAGAGAATGTTGTGATTTTATGCAGTAACAAGTTATTGAATAAAAAATGTACTGTGTTTAAAAGACAAGCAATTTTATTCTTCGCCTCTTTTATAAACCCAATTATTATGTGGCTGGCTCCGCGATCGGGCCAGATGAAACAAATCCTGCTCTCTGATTGGCTACACGATCGGGGAAGATGAAGCAAGTCCTGCGCTCTGATTGGCTACACGATCGGGGAAGATGAAACAAATCCTGCTCTCTGATTGGCTACCCGAGCGGGGAAAGTTCTGAATATTCCTTCGTCACGAACGCACACGAAGGGCTAGAGGCAGTAGTACTGACAAATGAAAACAAATTTTATTTTATAGAATGAGGAAACTAATTTAGCAAAAATCTTACGTTTTCTTTGGAACAACTTGTTGACATTCGAAGGAACGTGACTCGAATATCTAATATTTGAAGCTCGCCCCAGACTGCGCGCACAGGTCTGAGCTTCTTACGTAGAAACACAGGCACCCCAAGCTCAGTGTGACAGTCGACAGTCAGTTTCGTGTGGTATTTCGTAATATCAGCATGGCTGCAAATCAGATAAGGATTTGTATGGGAATCCCGGTAATTGATTCAAGAAGATAATTATTCGTAAAATTTCTCAATAAAGAAGCCTTACCTTATTTTCATGGTGTGTTGCTTGCTTCCTGTGTGGTTATTTTCCTGATTTAATGCGATTTAAGCGTTTTCTTTCTTGCCCGTGTTTCCACTTCAGGAAAATTCTGACTAAAACTCACTAAAACTCACTGGAAACGCTCTAAATCGCCCCAAAAACCACATAGGACACAAGGAAACACACAAGCGAAGTAAGGTAGGCAATTTTTATTGAAATCTTGTTCATATTTTTTAGCTCCCAGAATGGACCGTTTTTTCTCATACAAATCCTTATAATTAATATCGCTCGAAACGGTTACTGTGACACATATAGCTTGAGCTACCTGTGGTGAAAGATGATTTTCGCGTGAGCCTGCATGATCGCTTTCCGTGGTCTATACAGTCGGTTTCTTATAATTTTGTTCCGTTTTTTAATCCAAACGTCCTGGTCAATGCAGGAGTCCAAAGAACTGCTACTCGTTTTGTAATAATCAGTAAATGTAGACATAAAGATAAATTTCTGCTGAAAAACGTGATGTGACATTGTCTAGACATGAACGTTATCCCCATGGAGATATGATGCTTTTTATACTGTAAATGTTCTTTGTAGTTCACTTTTGGTCTTGCACTGAGGAGTACAGGTTCGCCCTGTACGAAACAGACCTGTATGCATTAAACCGAAGTCAAAAGTTTAACCGTGTCCACTTATTCTCTTTATATTCGCTCTACCGATGGTATCGAGCCCTCTCGACACACAATACAAAGATTATCCTGGATATATATATACAAATGAAGACAAATTTTTGTCTTCATTTGTGACAAATTTATATTATTTTTATGAAAGACTTGACAAGTTTATATATATATATATATATATATATATATATATATATATATATATATATATATATATATATATATATATATATAAACGAAAATGTGAGGGTCAAGAGTCCAACTCCAATGTAGCTTTGCTGGTTTATTCGCTCGACGTTTCGACCATAACGGTCTTCATTGGAGTTGGACTCTTGACCCTCACATTTTCGTTTTTATTTACGTTATTTCAAGTGTCCACGATCGCTTTAGTGATCCTCCAGCAAGCATTTTACGTTGGTTAAGGATCTGCATTGTTTGCGAGACCCCTCACAAGTTTTACGGTTATATATATATATATATATATATATATATATATATATATATATATATATATATATATATATATATATATATATATATATTTTCACACGATGTGATGTTACAAAGTTTGTTTCTACTCAACATCGTTTCATATGGACTTTAATACAGAACTGTTTCGTAGACCAACAAAGCGTTGATCCACTCATCAGTTAAATTCCATACACACTAAACTTTGTTAGAGTTTATATACATCAGCAATATGATCTTCACCGAAGTCGTTACAATATACAAACGAAAAACAAAACAAAGAAAAACAATCGGGATATAAACTTATGATTGGTCTCTAAGGATGCGATTGAATTTTAGGAGGAACTTACGCTTGTGCCTGCAAGTTGATATTAGCTCGTTACGCTCGTTAAGTGTTGCCATGTCCGGTTTAAATACAATACAGAATTTCTCGGTAATACATAGGTTACATCGTTTGGTAAAATTGGTATAGCATTTAGCCTTGGCTAAATATATATATATATATATATATATATATATATATATATATATATATATATATATATATATATATTCACGTTATAACCATGTGTTTTGTTTAGCCTATCAAACAACGAAAACAAAAAGCATGGTATATAATTACGTCTTAAAAGAGACGTGTTTTCATGATTATGGCCAGGAGCTTGCTTTAAACTTACTTTATTATCTTGAAATAGGAAGGGCATGAATTTTTTTTTTACCTTAATGCTTGAATTTTTTTCACGTGCTTTCTTGTGCACGATTTTTGTTCTCTTAAATTTCTTCTGCGAGAATTTTTTTTTCGTAGCCCAACCCCCCTCCCCCCCCCCCCCCCCACAAAAATCAAATGGTCCGTCCCTAACTCAAGCCGGATTATACACTAGCTTAGTTAAAGTATTAGAATTTTTGCACTAGAATAGGGTTGGTTGTGAAAAAATGCTATCTCAGATTTGGTTCCGTCAGAAAGTCCAGCTAAAAATTTCATGAGGCAAATAGAGCCCTTACAAAATTCTTGGAATCAGGACTACTTGGGTTGATTATGTTCCGCTAGTTGTCTTTCGGTCTGTTGGATTTATAGAGGGTCTCAATGGGGTTAAGCGTGTGGCGTGAAACATCCAAAAAATTAACCGTGTGTCGTGAAAAAGGGAAAAAATTAACCGTGTGTCGTGAATTATTTTTGTTCAGATAACCGTGTTGTTTGTAGCTTATTCTAAGCTCTGAACAATTATTTTATTTATGTGGTCTATTTGGTATTTTTAGTTTGTTTCTCAGACAGAAAAAACAGTTATTCGATATATAGACAAAATCACCACAGGCATCCCAAAGAACACGAAATAACAATGCACATTGTGTATGACGTCATTTTTCAAGATAAGCACATGGCTGGTGGATTTTAGAGTCTGTCTGATCGTCCCGGTCGAAAGTCTTGACGATGAGTGTGATTAAAGCCATTGTAAGTGTCTTTAGTCAAGGGCAAGAAAAGCCAATCGAAAGATATAAGTCCAGAATTCTGTTAAGCGACGAGCACAAGGAGTCGTTAAATGCTTTCGAAAAGCATCTTTCTGATTTTTTGGGCCTCAAGGATAAGATGCGAACCTTGGGTCTGGGCCAATACACATTGAAGCTGTACCGTATAAGCAAGTGCGATGGAAAAGTTGAGAACTTTGACATATCTACCCTGCCGCAATACAAACTTGAACTACCATCATTACTTACTGGTGAAAGTGAATTGAACGGTAAGTGAAAAGCTAAATCAATATGTATTCGATATAAAACGTACTAAATGGCTTCGCGGGGTGCTGCTTTTCAAACCTTTACTGTAGAACCTTGTCACAAGTGCTGAAGTTACTTTTATGACGTCTGTAGATAACTCTGCAACTATGCCAGTAGGGGTCCACTATCATCCAAAATCCGTTACAGGAGAAGAGATGTTATCACAGATTTTTGAGATGGCAAAAACTGTGCAAGTGTGTGAGCGCTGTTTAACAAAACAGTCTTCGAACAATCATATTGTTACTCATGAAACTGCTAAGTGTAACAGTACGTGTGCAACATGTCTTGACCTTAAATCGTTTTGTGAACATTGCAAAGTAAAGGGCCATGTTTCCTATGTACCAGCTTTAAGATGCTGTGATTCGTGCCTCGAGAATGCAGTTCAATGCAAAAAAGTCGCCGTGCTTGCTGTTGTAACTGACTGCGAAGAGTGCAACAAGCAGGCCCTGCTGCAAATTCAGGAGATGTCAGAAAACAACACCCTTCCATCCGAGCTCCTTCTTCTGGTCCCTCTCCCTGATGTTGTACATGTTGGCAAGACAATGAAATGCAGCTGGAGTAACTGGTTTATTAATCTTGACGGTCAAATGTCAAACCTTGTTCTCATCCGCACTCTAAGAGATTCTAAAGACGTTTTTGTCCGGAAGCATTTAAGGAAACTATTAACATTAGAAAGCGTTCGTAACAAGGATAGGATGGCAATCGACCCTATTATTCGTTTAACGAGACCGGAAGTAATAGAGGTGTTGCAAAAGGTAGAGCTAGTTGTGCACACCATTGTACCTGAAAAGTACAGATTTTGGGCCTCAAACCAGCAAGGCGTTTGCAAGCATCCTGTCGCTCTGTCTCCAGGTCCTATCGGTAACATTCTCACCATTGATTACGATTTCTCTTCTTCGTCCTCGCGTTTGTTGAAAATCAGGCTTCACCAGCCTGCTGAAGTATCGGAGTTACAAACTGGGATGCGTGATGCAAGAGACGTATGCTTTCGTAACGGAGTAGCGTATGTAGCAGAGCGTGGAACAGGATGTGTAAGATATTGTGACCTCGAGGGGAACGTTAAACTTAAACCTGGCTCATTCCGCTCGCGTGCGGACCTGGAGCAAGCACTTCTCAGGTACAATTTGTCAACAAATGGAACTGTTCCGATGTTACGTGAGCGCCTCTCTGTGCATTTGCGAAAGTTAGAATCGAAAGTGAGAAAGAACGTGGTACACATTGTCGACGTGCAACTGTCAAAACCCTCGGCCCTGTGTATGGCTAGCGATGATGTGCTATTGGTAGCCGATGATGGGCTACGAGTCATACATCAAGTTTCGCTCGAAAGAGATGGTGTAACAATCAGGGGCAAGTCAATGAGAACACTTTCAAATTACCCTACACATATCGAAAGTGTGGAATCCATGACAATCTTGGAATCAAACGTATACTTTGCAGGATCAAAAAACGACAAATGTCAAGGAGGTCTATATTCTGTTAGCATGGAAACCACCCTGATGGAATGTGCTATCCAGAATGGTGATGAAAGTTGCAAGGAGATCAAGAGGGTATCCAAATTTAATGAGCTGCTAGACTTCACAGACATCGGTGCTCGTGATGTGAAGTCATTTAACCCGCACACCAACGAAGTTGTACATCTTGCTGGCGACGGATGTGATGCATAGGATGATGGTACTGGACGATGCTGTAGTTTTATACAAGCTCATGGTATTTGCTGTATTTCGAACACTATATTTGTCACAGACGCAGCAGCAGGAAAAGTAAAACTAGTAGTTAGCATGAGTGGAACTTTGTCCCTTCTTTATCATTTGCGGCTTCTTTATGACAGTTTTGGAATTACGTGTAAAGGAAGCACTCCTGCGCAAATGACTCCAGAATTGGTGGTGTCGAATGTACGTAAAGTACACCAATACGTTCAATCGACAGTGCGCAAAGTCAAGGAAAGTAATCAACTAAAGGAAGATGCGTCGACAAATGGTCCTCAAGGAACTGTTTCCAAAAAAACGCAGACCTCAATTGAGCTTTTGTTGAAAGGTATGACCAATCTTATGATAAATCTCGAAAAAGTAAATCCAGAATTCAAGTACAACGTTGTTTTCAAAACATTGTTAACAACTGAAGTAGAAAATCTGCATGCAGTGTCACACTTTAAGAATGAGACATTTAGTACTCTTCAGTACGCCATGGACTTTGGCACTATAGCAAAAGAATCTCTTAAACGAGTTTCTAAATGGGCGGCAAAGTACTTCCTTCACCCATCCAGCGTCCTATTATCCAGTTCCCCAAACAGGAATGTTGCTCGGTGACATCAAGTTTATGTCGCCACTCCCATCCAAGACGCTCTCCAATAGGGAGGAAGATGCAATGCGGGGATGGGTTGACAACTTTCGCCCTGTGAGGCAAAGAACTGTCCGATCTGAGACCACAAAGGATAAAGCAGGAGCTTTGCCTCCTGCCGTCTATACAAAGCGAGCCGATTCTATAACAAGATTATTCTTTAGACATGATCAAGAAATAGGCGCAGATCTCCCAGATAAGACAGATGCTGAAGGCCCGAATGTACCCGTGCCCGAGGGCGTATCTTTAATCAGCTTTGTTGATGATTGTACCATCGAAGTTGTCCACGCAACTCAGTCAACTCAGGTATCCAACTCAAATTGTGATTTCGGCGAGGAATATGAAACGGACTCAGACGATAGTTTGTTTTCCGATGACGAACCTGATTATGTAACAAACAAGCCAGTAATAACAAGATCGGGAAGACAAGTCAAGGCCTGGGCAAAGTTTGATGTTTAATCACCGTTAGAAATGTAAGTACATATTTCGTTGTGCCCATAGTTAAAACTCATAATGCAAACATAGTTAGTAGAGGGAGACCGCTAAACTATGATGGAAACAATCAAAAAAAGCAAATAGCTCTCAGATGCTCAAAAAATAACATGAACAATAAATAATTCATTGTCTTAATTCTGACATTCGTTTTTACTGTTTAGCACCACTTTGCCAAAATACACTAATGTTTTTGTTGTTTTCCTTGGCTGTTTTTCTCGGGGCCTTCAATATGCATTGCAGGAGACGTTTTTTTTTTTTTTTTTATAAAAATTGCATTTCTACTACTTTTTTGTGCCTGGAACCTGATTAGACTGACTAGATTTGCTTTTTCATTATTTCAGGGGTCAGTATCGTCAGTGCCCCCGATTATCAATGCCACTCTTTAGAAAGGGGGACAATATTTGTTGTTGTTGTGAATTTTTAAATAGTAATACGTGTATGCTAATCTTAGTTAACCGTGCCGAAGAAAAATTAAGCGTGCACCGTGAAATCGCGAAATTTTTAACCGTGTACCGTGTTTGCTACACCCCCATTGAGACCCTCTTTATAGCTAAGGCATCCGAACAGATCGAAAATTGGTGCTTATAGAAATATCTTTTAAAAGGTATGTTAAATCGTCAAAATAGGCTTTCTAAAGCCTTTTTTCGAAAGCCTTTTTCGAAAGTCCATTTCAGCCGTTTTAGGTGCAAATTCGAGGGTTTTGTTTTCTCCCTTACTCTCATAATCGAAAAATAGGTTTCAGCGTAACAAGAAAAATAAAGGCGAGTAGAAGCGATTTGGAATTCAAAAATTCCATCACGTTAGCTTAAAGTAAGGGTTCAACCGAAAGACCACGTTCATTTATTACGGGAAGTTTAAGGATGCTAGATATTTCGATTAAATTTTTCCTTCAAAAACTAAAATAATAAAAGTAAAGAACAAGCACGCGAGGTTTTGTTAAAGTTCTAATTGATTGAGTAGCCAGCAAGGCAAGCAGTCCCCTTTTATTATTAATCCGACCTTTCTATCCGCGAATAGCTGCGCCGTCTAGTTTCTCTTTCAGTATATTCACCGTCGGGGGATTGCAATCTTGGACATTTCACTAAAATTAACGGAACCCCCCTCCCCTAATTCAGTGATGGGGGAAAATGGCGCGTTTTGGTTTTCGCGCGAATTCAACATTAAATCGGGGGATTTTAGGTTGTGTTGGTAGGAATTATCTACATAGTCTGTCTACAGACCGATTTATTTTTTTAGCCCAGCGCGAGCGAAACGAACGCGTGCGAGTGAGTGAGTGCTAGGGCGGCTCAAAAGCAAAAGTCTGTGAACAGACTATTTTCTACATGCTGTGGACATCAGTTGAAAATAGAAATGTTGAAAATGACGTCGTTACAGCTACCCTGGGTGCCAGAGGTTTTTATTTCGTTAGTGAAAACGGCGAGTTTGAGCGGCGAAGCCGCCACAACGAGGCGCAACGCGCCAAGAAAAAATAAAAACCACTGGGCACCTCTGGATCCAGGGGGCGTTACAGCAGGCGCGACAAATAGTTTGCAGCTGCAGCACGTCTTATGAAGTGTTTTTGATTTAAAACATACCTTTCTCAGTTGGTTTCATTTCCTGGTCATGTGAAAATGACGTCGTTACAGCAGGGATGACAAACTGAGTTTGTGGCCGAAGCACGTTCAGTGTAATAAAAAACAAACTGTGGTAATAAACATGACACATGGACTACGCATGGTTTGAAAACCGGATGTAATGTTCAACTCGTTACCAGTACCTCGCTTTAAAATTTTTAATTCATTCAAATTTGTATAAACGTCACTATTACTTCTGAGGATGTATGCTGTAGCATACGAAACGCCAAGTTAATTCAAAGCTTTTTCAAACCATGCGTAGTCCATGTGTCATGTTTATTACCGCAGTTTGTTTTTTATTCCTCATGAAATTCAAATGGCCGAAGAACAAGAGTGTTTATGACGTTTAGTGTTACTAACAGCTGAAGCATCAGTTTTCGGTTTAAAACAAACTTTCTGCCACTGTAATATTCAGCTAAAAGAGCCGAAATCTTCTAACACATGTACAACGCCTTTCCAAGCGTTTGACTAAACATCTTTAGGTGCCCTTTATAATACGGACACCTAAATACGGACACCTCTATAATACGGACACCTCTATAATGCAGACACCTCTATGATACGGACACTTCTATAATACGGACACCTCTATAATACGACCGTCGGTTTTAACGGTTTTCTTTTTAATTCCAACAATGAAAAGTTTAAAAGACTCAGGCATATACCCGTAGCCACCCCTTCCCTCCCCCCCCCCCCCCCCCTCATAAAAAAAATCCTGGATCCGCCCGTCATCGTCACTAATGTACAATACATTAGCCCTCATTTATTAGCCTGTAATTGCACTGGAAAAGGGTTGGCATGCATGTTAAGTGTTAGATTCATTACTGAGGAGGAAAACAAAAGTGAAAAATGGTATCCGGCTCAGTTTTGGTTCCCAGAAAGTCCAGCTAAACTTTTCGGTAGGCAAATAGCTTTCTTAAAACATTCTTGGAATCCTACTTGAGCTAACGTTTTCAGAGAAATGTTTTTGGTTTAAAATAACTTCCTGAGTTGTTTTAGTTTCTTGTGAAGCGTCTTCGTCTAGTGACGTCGTTACAGCAAGCGCGACAAACTTACTGTTGTGGCCGATGCACGTTCAGTTTCCAGAAACTGATGCTTGTTCAAAACAACTTCTCCAGTTGCCGTTTACTTCCTCGTGAAGACTGCATAAAACAGGGAACGTTTGCTATGGAGAAACCATAACCTTTCTCAGTTGTGGAGTTTGAAGACGCTCACAGTGGACTGAAGTCGCAGCCTGAAAGATTAAAAAATCTCAGTGAAAAAGATGGTGAGTAGAAGTTCAGGTTCCTATCTGTTAAACATCTTTGCCTGTACTAGTCACTGAGTTTATATTTTTTATCGGCTTGTTAAAACATTACGTACCTGGTTTTCTGTCACAGATTTGAGAGTTTCCTTGATACCTTCGTTTTCAGTCTAATTAACTTTGGGCTCCTTTTTCTCTCATCAGGGATTTTCTTCTGTTGTCGCATTTTTGATCTTGTTTGCTTGCATCGATCAGATGAGAGCTGCAATGGTGCCTAAGGTATCAATTTTAATAGTGTATATCATTAACACCCTAAAACTAAAACGATCATACAATTTACGAGTAATTGATTAAAACTCCGTTTAGTTCCAATGTTTATCAAAAATTCGGCAGACAGCACTAAACTTTCCGTCTCTTTTGGGGGTCTGAGTTCCGGATCCTTGAAGTCACGTTAATTTAGCGTGTCTTTTGAATGTCGATACCAACAAAATTAAAAAAAAGGGAAAAAAAAAAAGGAAAAAAGGGAAATTTTATTAGGAAACCACCATGTGCCGAGCACGGATGGCAAAAATTCGACAGGATTGACTGAATGGATCACGACGGGCGTCATTTGATTTCTGTGTGTTCAACTGAAAGCAAATTTAGGTCAATTTGTACAGCCAAGTAAACAAAGTGCTCTGTATAAATACTATTTGACACATGTTGACAATTAGAACTCCTTCCTTTTTATAGATGACATTGTACCACTAACTGTCTTAACATTCAGTGTAACACCAATATTCTTATTTTTCATTTTCATTACACACGCAGTTCCCAGGGCAAAAAGTAATCACGGAGAAATTTAAACTGCACATTTTGGAGAGAAATGCCAAGTTTTACGAGGAAATTGAAATCGACGAGGAAAATGACATTGCGTATTTCAAAGTGCCTCCGCACAACGATTTATCTCAGAACGACAAAATGTACGACTTCAGAATGGTAAGGAATATATACTTTATTACATCATAATTAGAACCTTTGATGATAGAATTGAAACCCAGGCACTTTTGGTAGTTGCGTTTAGTCAAGTTAGCTGGTTCCAGCCGTAGGTACGATTCAAAAGGAAAGTACCGGACAATAAGGTAATCCCGGGGGGGGGGGAGTACTCCCTGTAATGGGCTATACAGGGATGCTCCGCCCGAAAGGGGTACCCTTTTGAGGCTGGAGGTATATGAAAGGGTGGGATTTTACGAGTTGAAGTATATGAAAGGGTAGGGATTTCAAGAAGAATAGGAAAGGGTAGCGAAAACACGCCGTTGAATTATAAAAAAAGGTAGGGAAAACTGCCATTTAAGTATTATAAAAAGGGCCTTTCAAAATATATCAAACAGACGCACGTAAAGGCTATATGAAAGGGGTACCATTTTCAATGAAAGGTATGTGAAAGGGGTGCCATTTTCAATGAAAGGTATATGAAAGGGGTACCTTTTCTAACAAAAACGGTATATGAAAAAGTAAGGGTTTGGACCTCGGGGCGGAGCATCCCCGTACAAAACGTTGTTGAGTACCCCCCCCCCCCCCCCCCCGGGATGGTAATCAGTGCGACACTGATGAGAAGAAATGATATAAATGTAAAGTATACAGTAGTGTTTTCACTTACGTCATATACCAAAACGGTTTATGGAATTGTAGAGAGTTTAAAACTACACATCTGGGCCAAATTTTGAAGCGCAAGAGCACTTCGTTCAAGAGTTATAGGCGAACGAGTTTTAGACATTTTTAGTAAGAAATGTATGGAGCGGCCATCTTGGTGCCCCACTTAGGGACACCGACATGGCGGCCAAAAATTCAGTCTTAGTTACACCAAAAATCTTATCACAAAATATTGTATTCACTACAAGTGCCATTAAATCGGCTTATAACCATCTTAAATAACTTTCAAATTGTTCAATTTTGTTTATTTTCACGGCTTATCTGAAATAGCGTGACGAATTGCGTGACACATTTAAAACCTTTATAGATCGGAAGCAAAACATCGTTAAAATCTGAAGCTTTTTTGTGAAATATTACAACACTGGTATCCACATACCATGTTAGAAACAGTTTTGTAGGATGTATACTTTAGATTTTTGAAATTTTATGACGTCATGTGCAAATACTCTATACACTGGGTTAAACAATTAATTACCACGTCAGCTGCCATACACTTTTCAGAGTAGAATCGTCTATTTCCGTTACCTTTTTGCTTGACAATATCATCTTTGGATAATGTAGGAGAGACAACGTAGATATTTTGTTTTTTATCCATTGAATGTAGCTACCGTGTTATAAAGTTCAAGTTTAAGCTTCAATTACTCTGACTATAATATTATTACAACGGCAACCGCCACTAGTCATTCGATCATTGCAGCATTGAATTGAAGTTGAAATGCCAAGAGTAATGGCGTGTTTGTTTAACCAACAGAACATCTCAGTTAGACGTGTGAACAGTGATCGCGTTTGTCACATTACTCCACTGCCATCTGACCTACCAAGACCAAACGAGCTATTAAAAGGACTGAAAATGGTAATTATTATTATTATTATTATTATTATTATTATTATTATTATTATTATTATTATTATTATTATTATTATAACAAATTAACTAAGCAACATTGCTGCAGATGACACTGACCCTGGTCAGGTGGCAACAAGCCATCTTAGATCCCAAGGACTCTTCGGAGGATTCTTGCAGTCCCTGACAAAACCGTCTTTTGGATAGTTACTGATCTTGTCTGCACACCAATCTGTTCCAGGTTGCCTCCCAATCTTCTAGGGATGGTTCCCAATACTCCAATTATTATTATTACTAGCCGATATATAAAATAGAAAATATATTTTTGCCAAAAATGTAACTGAATTGTTTGAATAATAAGCATGAATTTGTGTTAAATATAAATATAGTACTAAATAGTACAGAATTCGCCGTTTTCCATTGCTTAGACTAATATTCGCTTCGCCCGGCAGGCAGTATAAGCCATTTTATGAGCAGAATTTATCCAAGCCTAGTCACGTACGTGCGCAGCAATCACTATCTTCAAGATAACCTAGTTATTATTATTATTATCTTCATCTTAAAGAACGTGTTCAACCTTCCACTGCACTACTAGAAGCCCCATACATAACATTTGTCTTAAAGTGTCTTGATAACGCTGCAAGTAAGGTTAATTTTTACTTTGTTTCTATAAGTTCATTCCGAAACCTTTTTTACCGCTTTTATAAGCCGCATTTATAAGCCTACACAAAAACTGCCCAGGGCTTCACGGACCGGAAAGTGTTTTCTACATGACCAGATGGTAATTTTTCGGAAGGTGTAACATATTCAGCAGCTGGGTTAAAACTGTTCGATATCGATAAACACACATCATCACATCTCTGACAGTGTACGTTGTACTGAGATCGTTTCCTTTGCCTGTCTAAAGTTCCGAAACATCCCCAACGTCCATCGTATTTTCGCCACCTTATAAGTTTACTCAGATATAAAAAACAACGTTATCCTCTTATTCCCTGTAGTCGACAAATTTGCCCCCGTCTCACAAGATTGAAACAATCAGCCAGCAATGGAGAGTTGGTGACCTTGTTGACAAATGGACTTTAAGGCCCGAGGTGCAAGAATTTTGTGGCCAGTTCCCAGTCTACCGATTGGAGCTATTCTCACCTGACTCAGTTACTGTGGTGCCTGGAAACGAAGACGACACTGGCGCTGGTAAGCCTGTGCTATTATACATTCTATTTGTGCATATTGTGGCAAATTAACATGAAACCTATACAAATGTAGATGGTTTTCACTCACGTGACCTTCAGTCCTGTGGGACTCAAATGACAAAGGCTATGGCGGCCATGTGGGTGCACATAACAAGTGGTTCATTAAAATTATTTTGTAGGCGTGCACCAACACATCAACATGACCGCCGTGACGTAACGTAAAATCACCTACATTGCCTTGTTATGGTTCATGTGCGGGATGTCGGTTCTTGAAGCCTGTTCATTAATTAAGGGGGGTGAAAGTTAACTACAGTTTTAAAGTCGTTGCTAGGGACATTATTTCATGGTTATCATTTCTCACGTATCATAATCTGCTAATATGGTGGGAACTATGAAACTGAACACAAGACATCACTAAATCGACATTACACATGCATAACTAGTATCAGTCCTCAACCGCGCATAAGAATGAAAAAGCGCAAAAACTCAAAGGAAACGAGATAAAAATCTGATTTTTTTGGTGAATCATAAGCAATTCAACGCTTTTTAAAATCTGTAGCATGGAATTACCGTTAGACGAAAAAAAAAGAAAACCTATTAAAGAAAATGTATTAAAATACACCTTTATGACGTCATAGCTTTTTCAATAACGCGAATTTTAAGAAATCCATGCTACAGATTTTTTATTAAGATGTTCTTTAGCTGTTGGCATTGGTTTTATTGGAAAAAAATGTAAGATGTTTGAGTGTTAAGGGTTTTATGTTCTGGTCACGTGACTTAACAAATATGGCTCTGACTCATGAAATTTAATGGGACCTTTTAAAGAATGAACGTGACCAAACATCATAGCCGAGGAAGTAAAGAAACTCATTATATGACGTTTGGAATTCTTCCATAGCAACCACCTTGTAGCTAAGTTTCTCCCCCCTCAATATTGTGTTTATATGTTCTTGGGCAAAATACATTACAATTCTTACAGTAGAGTGCAGGGGCGGATTTAGGAGAGGGCCGAGGGGGCCGCGTCCCCCCTTTTCTGTTTTTTCATTTTGTAATCAATCCCCTGCAGTGACTCTTACTTAAAGTCACCTTTACAAGGACAATCCCTAACGTTGGATTATAACACTCATAAATCCAATGGAGATGAGATGACTCTAGTTTAAGTCGCTCCCATACCACTCCGGTTTCTTGGATTTCGTTTGCAAAAAAAATTCGAGTTGATTCAAGTTATGTATTCATGTATTAAATATTTGAACATTTCTTGTTCAATGTGGGACCATGGCATTTTCCAAATTTCAGCGTCCAGAATGCACCTGATTGCATCTCAGACTAAGTACTTATACCGGGGAACATATCCGGATCCCTCTAGAAAGGAGCGCACATTGTCTCTCATACAAATTTCACAGCCCCTTCTTTCTAAAACTCCTGGATCTGCTTCTGGACACTGATATACTAGTCTGATATTCCATCCTGCATTGTATATATTAAACCCATATAAGTGCAACTTGGGAGTCTCTCCGACCACGGGCAATTATCGAAAATTATGTTAATTATCGATTAGAAGAGGTAGACCAATAAGAGATTTTTTCCTTCAAATTTATCTCCCAGGACACAAACTAATAATGACATAATTTGGACCAAAGGGAAAGGCGCAAACGGGACGCGAAGCCCCATGCGAGGCGCCTACCCAAGAAACTTAGAAACTTAGATGGTGCGTTCTTTTGAATAAGAATTTATGAAAATAACATGGATTGATTTTACTAGAACTGATTTGTCTTAGGATGGGCATTTCTAGTAAACACATTTGAAAACATGGCCACCTTATTAGGCACTTGAAACACAGGAAGGCCAAGCGCTATATATTGTCCTCCTGTACTTGAAATCGACTTGAGGGTCAGTGCCGTTAAATTTAATCCAAATTCAAAGCTCATGACTACCCACTGGCATCGGCACTCGTAACACAGGAGGCCCAAACGTATCAAAAAGAGTTTGTATGGGCTTCATGTGCTTGAAATTTAACCCAAATTCAAACCTCACGACTGCCCATCACTTTGTAACCTACTTGGCGGCATATGTTTAATTTGGTAGCGAAACTAACGTTTGTTTTTGTAATATCTTACACAGAGAGAACAAGACGCCAGATTGAAGTTAATACTGAATTTCCACTCTGTAGCGACAGCATCCCCCATTGCAATCCTAATAACTGGAAATACAGTTGCCGTGTAGCAAGTCAGGCGTGTGTGTACTATGTGGTATGCAAAGTAGACCGTATAAATACGATTGTCAGTTGTTCTACAATTACAATTCATCGCTATGACAGCCTTGTGTGTTGCACACCTTCTTGCTCATAAAGTGTTTGAGCATTAAATTTGTTGCTGCCAGATTTGACTACAGTAGTACTAAAGGACCAAAAGAATAGAACAGGGAAATGAATTATGAAATCACCGTATAATGTAAAAATGATTTTGGAAAATTAAAGCAGATCTTTTTTTTATCATAAGTTTTAGCGACTTTTAAAGCTCAGTAATTTGAATTTTAAGCTATCAGATTATATAACTTACAACAATTATCACTATACTATGTTTTAAAGTTAAGAGAATGTTGTGATTTTATGCAGTAACAAGTTATTGAATAAAAAATGTACTGTGTTTAAAAGACAAGCAATTTTATTCTTCGCCTCTTTTATAAACCCAATTATTATGTGGCTGGCTCCGCGATCGGGCCAGATGAAACAAATCCTGCTGTCTGATTGGCTACCCGAGCGGGGAAGATGAAGCAAATCCTGCGCTCTGATTGGCTACACGATCGGGGAAGATGAAGCAAATCCTGCGCTCTGATTGGCTACACGATCGGGGAAGATGAAACAAATCCTGCTCTCTGATTGGCTACGCGAGCGGGGAAAGTTCTGAATATTCCTTCGTCACGAACGCACACGAAGGGCTAGAGGCAGTAGTAAATGAAAACAAATTTTATTTTATAGAATGAGGAAACTAATTTAGCAAAACTCTTACGTTTTCTTTGGAACAACTTGTTGACATTCGAAGGAACGTGACTCGAATATCTAATATTTGAAGCTCGCCCCAGACTGCGCGCACAGGTCTGAGCTTCTTACGTAGAAACACAGGCACCCCAAGCTCAGTGTGACAGTCGACAGTCAGTTTCGTGTGGTATTTCGTAATATCAGCATGGCTGCAAATCAGATAAGGATTTGTATGGGAATCCCGGTAATTGATTCAAGAAGATAATTATTCGTAAAATTTCTCAATAAAGAAGCCTTACCTTATTTTCATGGTGTGTTGCTTGCTTCCTGTGTGGTTATTTTCCTGATTTAATGCGATTTAAGCGATTTCTTTCTTGCCCGTGTTTCCACTTCAGGAAAATTCTGACTAAAACACACTAAAACTCACTGGAAACGCTCTAAATCGCCCCAAAAGCCACATAGGACACAAGGAAACACACAAGCGAAGTAAGGTAGGCAATTTTTATTGAAATCTTGTTCATATTTTTCAGCTCCCAGAATGGACCGTTTTTTCTCATATAAATCCTTATAATTAATATCGCTCGTAACGGTTACTGTGACACATATAGCTTGAGCTACATGTGGTGAAAGATGATTTTCGCGTGAGCCTGCATGATCGCTTTCTGTGGTCTATACAGTCGGTTTCTTATAATTTTGTTCCGTTTTTTAATCCAAACGTCCTGGTTAATGCAGGAGTCCATTTTTGTAATAGCTGGAAGAAACGAGTAATGAGTTCAGTATTACTGTTTGCTTCTTAATTACTTGATTATTACTCAGATACAGACACATGTATATATATATATATATATATATATATATATATATATATATATATATATATATATATATATATATATATATATATATGACTACAGGTGAGTTCCACACTGATGTATCCAGAATAGTGCTCGACAATAATGGAGCGGTTATAAAACAGGGATGACGGTTTAGCTGTCCTTGACGAACCCCCACAAAAAATTGAGAAAATCAAAAAAGAAATCTGCAAAGTGTTCGCCAACAACAACCTCCGCATCACCATTGAAGCCAACAAAAAAACCGTAAATTTCCTTGACGTCACTCTTGATTTAGCCACCGGAAAGTACAAACCGTACTCGAAGCCATCTACTACACCGCTCTATGTCCACAGCAAATCTAACCACCCCCCATGCATAATAAAGAATATCCCTAAGGCAATTAACAAGAGGCTCTCGGAAATCTCCTCAGATGAAGAAGCCTTCAATGAAGCAGCACCACCCTACCAAGAGGCACTCCGAAAAAGCGGCTATTCACATACCCTCCGATTCATACCACCGCAACAATCGCCAGAACCGACAAACACAGTAAAGAGAATCAAAGTGCCCTATGGGCTATCTCCTGTAAGTTCTTCCCATCATGTATTGCTGTCATATTATGTCTGACTATTGTTTCGGATGTTACAATTAGGCATTTAGGTAAGGGTACGCGGTTTCTTGAGTTTAAATCCTCATTTGTTGTTACTGTTAGTGACGAAGAGTGTCCAGGAGTTATTTCGAGCGATCACGAGGGACGATGTCATTATTAAGCCGTCATCACGTCATTTTCAATCGAAATGGGGTAAACCGTACATGATGAACGCTTTTGGACCGTTTGGCATGTGCGACTTCTATCCATCCATATCTGAAGACCTGCTCCTGAATGCATTAGATTATGCCTCCAAATTCACCTCTATCACTAAAGAAGACCGCCACATCATCATCCATGCAAAAAAACCACTCCTTTACCACCAAAACTCTCCATGGACCAAGAAGAACACAAACGACATGTTTGATGTTACAATGGGCTCATACGACGGAGCAGAAACGTGCGAATTGATAGGAACTTACATGCTCTCCTTGATCGCATCCAAATTCAAAGATGAAGTTGGACTGTACCGCGACGATGGTCTTGCAGTTTGCAAAGCCACCCCGAAAGAAATTGAAAAAAAACAAGAAAGAAGTCAGCAACGTATTTAAATCAAATGGCCTAAAGATCACAATCGATGCCAACAAAAAAATCGTTCACTTTCTTGACGTAACCTTCGACCTCACAGACGGAAGCTACAAGCTATACATGAAGCCCAACAACAAACTCTCGTACGTCCACCGAGCAACCACCCCCCAGCATTACTAAAAAACATACCACTCAACATCAACAAAAGGCTAACTAAAATCTCATCCAGGAAAGAAGTTTTTGACGAATCAATTGCCCCTTGCCAACAAGCACTCAAAGAAAGTGGATATGATCACAAACTAACATACAATCCAGAGCCCACTCCAAGAAAGAAAAGAAAGAGAAAAAGGGACATAACATGGTATAATCCTCCTTTCGATTCAAACGTTAAAACCAACATTGGGAGAAAGTTCTTCCATATCGTCGATAAATGCTTCCAGAAAAACCATCCACTCTACAAGATTTTCAACAGACACACTCTCAAGCTAAGCTACTCGTGTATGCCAAACATGAAATCCATCATATCGTCACACAACAAACACGTTCTTTCAAATGCAAATGCACCAACACCGCAACCCGACACCTGCAATTGTAGAAAAAAGTCTGATTGCCCACTAGAAGGAAAATGCCTCCAAACTAACGTCATCTATCAAGCCACAGTTACCACCGAGACAACAACTGAAACCTACGCTGGACTAGCCACAAACTTTAAGGAACGCTACAGGAACCACAAAACATCCTTTCGACACTCGAACAGAAAAATCGATTGCGTTCGATTGAGTTCGGTTTTCGAACTCAGTCGAACACAATCAGATGGACTGAGTTCGATTGAGTTCGATTTGTTCGATTGAATTCGATTTGTTCGGAAATCGAACTCACTGAAAGTACGGTGTTCGATTTCGTTCGATTGCCGAACTCAATCGAACTCAATCCACGGATTGAGTTCGATTGAGTTCGATTTCCGAACGTTCGATTTACTATGCCGGGTATTATGCAACTTCTCACAAAGTTTCACATTAAAATGATAGCAATAGATGTATATTGACTGATGATTATTTACATTTATTTGGTTTGCATTTCTTAATATAAACGAGACATTTATAAATACTGTCAGGAACAGTACAGAGCATTAACATATACTAACAACTAACAGCGGTTCACGTCGCTCATAGCCTTCTACGCAGACGTCCTTTAATAGACGTCCCACGTTCGTGGGGGAGGAAAGATTGCGTGACGAGCCCTACGGACGTCACGGCTGCGTAAGAGGCTACGTCGCTCATCGAATCTGTTTCACTGCAAGGGCCAGTTTCATCGCAGACGCTGTTTTCATTACGAAACATTTCGTCCGAATTTCACAATGAATATTCACATTCAGTAATAACACTGTTGTTTTGTATAGTCCTTTACTCTCTCAAACCAGTATGCAGCTATAAAGTGACCATGTTTTCAAGGTTTAAAAAAATCGGCCGGCAAAGGTTGGCAAATCGAATTGATCGAAACAAATACGGCCCTAATTATCGAAAGAAAAGGATTTTGGGGATTTAAATTAGCACAAATGACAAAAAGGCACAACGTTAAAGGAAACGCGAGTTATGATTTCAAAAGCGCTCGCACTGCCCGCTCTCTAGAAGGTAAACACAGGGAAAACCCATCAAAGTGGTCCTCCAGCATGGCGGAGGGTAATTCAAGGGTCACCTGAGCGCACACACTCTATATAGGAATTCGTGCATTTAATTAAAGTCGACGTGTTTATTGACCTTTATTGAGATAAGCGGTTTAAAGTTAAAAGAATGTCTCAAGAATGTCTAAGCTGATCCAGTGATTTCTGGCGCGGACTCGACTGTCTGTGAGTGACTCGTGAGTATTTTGCTATCAATATTTAATTCAACTCAAAACACAAATTCTCCTTACTGGTCCCTATACATTTCGTATAAGACAAATCAGGAGAAATTGTTAAAGGACCAAGAGAACTCATCTTGGGTGATCATTATCGTAATTCTTATCACCTCTGTACTTAATAGTACATTGATACTACAAGGAGAAATTTGGTACTGATCCCTACTGGCGCGTGAAAGGTTAATTCAAAATGCACATACTGTAAACTACAAAACAAAAAGTCACAGGTTTTTATACCGAGATAAACCTAAAATTGAACAGATATACATAAATTAACTTTAAAAACATAGACATTTTCATGCCCCTCGCATTTTACATTAAAGCTTTCAGAGCTTTTCAAACCCAATTCACAAACTCTTTTAAGACCCTTCCCTTTCTCAATACTTCTCAGACCTCTACAAAATAAAATATCGCCAAATAAATTGCCGTCTCTAAAATCTCAGTTAACTAAATCAAGCTATGAATATATCGCTTCATCACGCCACAAACCTGCGCTCGCTAAACCCCTTTCAAAAAAATCATCAACCTATGAATATATCCCTTTGTCAAACCACAAACATCCCCTCCCTAAACACTTTCAAAAAATATGCAACTCGACTCTTGTTTTCTTATTGATAATATCTAACACAAATCTGCTCCAACCAGTTTTGTGGACGTGGCCAAACCCAAGCTCTTCTTCTTCGTTGCGTGTTTTGACTCATTTGACTGAAAAGCGTCAAACATAAACCGGCGTCGATTTCTTTGTCTTATTCTAAATTCTTCTTCCACAACGAGAAAGTGATAAGCTTGGTGAAGTAGCAAAGCCCGCTGTCGTCGCAGCAGGAAAAATAAAAGCCAAATAAGAAAAGCAATTTTGAGCTTTCGAGGTTGCATGATGTAAAATAAATGTTAACATCTTTGCCGCACTCATGCACATGCTTGAATATACTTGGCGTGTAATTTGATTGACGGCTCTGTCACTTGAAGTATACTCAGAATTTTAAATATGAACGCTTATCAATGTAAGTAAACATACGTAAGTATACTTGAGATTACTTATTAAGGTCTGTTTACTACGCTAGTATGAACCCACCTATTGACTAGAGCGTTTCCATTTTAAAAATGGTGATAAGTGACAAATTGGTTTAGTCCCTTGAGATTTAGAATGAGTCTGTGGCCCCCGTCTTTCTTAGGTCTAATGAAGACGGGGAAAAACACTTCATAAGAATCATGATCAGTTGTTTCAATAATACTTCTGGACAGTAGTTTTGCTACTTCATTGCCAATAATGGCACATTCTTCAACAGAGAAAATAGCCCGGGGAAAATAGATTGTGGGCGTGTAGTGTTAAATGGCCTCGTGTCCAACTCAAGAGTTGCACCTCTGACAGATGTCAGAATTTCCTTATCAGAGGTAATGGACTTGGTTATGCAACCAGCCCTATAACTCCAAATATTCCTTTAGGTCACGTACCGATTTTTTAATGTTTTTCAGAGATTGTATTATGTCCTCTCAGTTCGGTTCTTGGAGGTGGTTTTTTCTGGTCCTTCCCTAAAATTACGGCTTGCTCTCTCCAGGCCTGGAGTGTTTGCCAAAATTCTTTTGTGCCCTGTGCTTGTTATCATAATGGAAATTGTATGGGCGGGAAAAACGTGTCGCGCCAGATTTGCCTGCGCCTATGGCTTTCCCAAGGTTGTTCGTATCTTTAGCATCGCGCACTTGTTTGGCTAAGTCGGCCCCAAATAGCAAATCTGAACGACTGGCCGACTCATTTGCCTGGGTGCAAAGCGAATGAAATTCAGCTTTAAGGGCCGGTTTAATCTGCTCTCGGCGTAAGCGGGAAGCTCCCCGACAGCGTGTCCTATTAGGACAATGGCGTCGGTATTAGCGGCCAGTGTTTCTTTATCTGTGTTCAGTTTCTGGTCCACTAATCGATCACTTGCTTTTAAAATGCCGAAAGTGGCTTCCTGTAAGGCTTGCTGTATGTTACTAACTCTCAGGTCGGCTTTGCGCTTAGAATTATTCATTTGATCCCAAATTTCTGGGTTGACTCTTACGGTGGATATGTCGGCGCAATTTTCAGGTTTGGCTTGTTTAGCCAGTAGTGCTTTGAGCTTATCGTTGGGAAGGGTGATGCCCCACCATTTGGACGCTATGTTAGCGAAGCTTTGATTTATTTTGGCGCCAATATTTTTATCATCAATGAGGTCAGCCTCGAGAGATTTGAGAAGCTCGCGGCCTTCTTTGGGCTCAGTTGTTTTAGATGGCGCTTCGACCTCATTAGAGTTCGATCCCTCAAGGAGATCCGTGTGTTTTGGCGCTCAACAATCGTTTTTAATAAGGAGGCCATTGTGCCCATATTTACGTTTATTTCTGAAAGTGTTTGCGCTAGGTTTTCGCCAGGTTGGCTTGTAGACCGACCTGCTTCAGCAGGGTGAGTGATCTCAGGTTGAGAATTATTGCCAGGTTGGCTGTCTGACGCACCAGTTTGGTGGCTAGCCTCAAGTTTATCGTTTTTAGCTGACATGATGAACAATTAAGAGGTTACGGCACAATTTTTGGTTGTAGATTGCTAAAGGGAAAAACGAAAAGTAGCAACCAATAGTTAGTGATCTCTATTCAGATTGTAAATACTCACTACATTAAGTATCCGTCGTTTCGGCTCCGCAAGCGAGCGTACAATGGCTCAATAAGCTAGCGCGCGTGCGTCTCATGGTACTCCGTAGTGACGTAGGACTGATGACAGATAGAACAGTAATGTGCTAACAAAAATGCAACAGGAATGTCCCCACAAATTCACTAAAAAGTCTATTAATAGTATCTAACGCATTTTTTGCTAACAAAAATGCATAAAGAATGCATGTTAGCCCACATAAACTCCTGTAAGTTAAACATTAACTTACAGGAGATAAAAAGGCAGAGAAACATTATATGGTTCAACCCACCATTCAGCAGAAACGTACAAACAAACATAGGAAAAGAATTTCTTAATTTGATCAAAAAACATTTCCCACCAAACCACAAATTAAGGAAAATTTTCAACAGAAATAATCTCAAACTCAGCTACAGTTGTTCCCTTAACATTAAGCATATCATTGATGGCCACAACAAAGCTATTCTAAAACGAAATGCAACTCCAGATGAGCGAAACCCTCCCAAAGCCTGCAACTGCAGAGACCTAAGCAAGTGCCCTCTTAACGGAGAATGCCTAGTAAAGGACGTAGTTTATCAAGCCACCGTCACTACCGCTGAACACTCAGAGACGTACGTCGGGCTTACCGCCACTGAGTTCAAGACGAGATGGCGTAACCATCAAGCATCTTTCAGGCACACAAGCAAAAGAAATGACACTGAACTAAGTAAACATCTTTGGGAGCTGAAAGATCAAAACAAAGACTTTACAATCTCCTGGAGGATCCTTGCCAAGGCCAAATGCTATAGTAACCTTACAAAACGGTGTAACCTTTGTAACACCGAGAAATTCTTTATTTTATATAAACCAGACATGGCAACGCTTAATAAACGCAATGAACTTGTATCCACTTGTAGGCACAAGCGAAAGTTTCTCCTTAAATTTAATTGAATCCTTTAGAAATACCCCACACTTATATAGGTTTCTATTGTTCTTTGGGTTTGCTTTGATCGTTTATACCGCATCATTTAGAACCAATTATATGTATTGTACCCCTAGTTTTAATTTTTTAACGTTTTTGGTCAGCATCATATTACTGTCTATTTCGTATTTTTCAGGACCAATCATATGTATCTCTCTCTGTTGTCACTTTTGTTTTAATTTTGTAACGGCTTCGGTCTAGATCATATTACTGATGTATAAAACCTCTTTTATGCTACAGTGTATATAGAATTTAACTGATGAGTAGACCGACGCAACATCGGTCCACGAAACAGAACTGTATTAAAGTCTATATGAAACAACTGTGAGTAATCATACATTGTTATATATATATATATATATATATATATATATATATATATATATATATATATATATATATATATATATATATATATATATATATATATATTTCACGTTTTAACCATGTGTTTTGTATTCGGCTTAGCCTATCAAACAACGAAAACAAAAAGCATGGTATATAATTACGTCTTAAAAGAGACGTGTTTTCATGATTATGGCCAGGAGCTTGCTTTAAACTTACTTTATTATCTTGAAATAGGAAGGGCATGAATTTTTTTTCCAGCATCGCTATTTGCAAGAATTTTTTTTTACCTTAATGCTTGAATGTTTTTTCACGTGCTTTCTTGTGCACGATTTTTTTTCTCTTAAATTTCTTCTGCAGGAATTTTCGTAATTTTTCGTAATTGCCCAACCCCCCTACCCCCCCCCCCCCCCCCCCACAAAAATTAAATGGTCCGTCCCTAACTCAAGCCGGATTATACACTAGCTTAGTTAAAGTATTAGAATTTTTGCACTGGAATAGGGTTGGTTGTGAAAAAATGCTATCTCAGATTTGGTTCCGTCAGAAAGTCCAGCTAAAAATTTCATGAGGCAAATAGAGCCCTTAAAAAATTCTTGGAATCAGGACTACTTGGGTTCATTATGTTCCGCTAGTTGTCTTTCGGTCTGTTGGATTTATAGCTAAGGCATCCGAACAGATCGAAAATTGGTGCTTATAGAAATATCTTTTAAAAGGTATGTTAAATCGTCAAAATAGGCTTTCTAAAGCCTTTTTTCGAAAGTCCATTTCAGCCGTTTTAGGTGCAAATTCGAGGGTTTTTTCTCCCTTACTCTCATAATCGAAAAATAGGTTTCAGCGTAACAAGAAAAATAAAGGCGAGTAGAAGCGATATGGAATTCAAAAATTCCATCACGTTAGCTTAAAGTAAGGGTTCAACCGAAAGACCACGTTCATTTATTACGGGAAGTTTAAGGATGCTAGATATTTCGATTAAATTTTTCCTTCAAAAACTAAAATAATAAAAGTAGAGACCTTAAGCAACGACGACGAGTTGGACGACGACGACCAGTAGAATTGCTGAAGGAATGGGCCGAGGACGTCGTTCACGGTGGGAAAACTAAAATGTTAAGCGCGCGCTTGGACGTGGACGAGGACATGTAACGATACAGTGCTCATTTTTTTCGTGAAAATCGAGAAACAGTCCAATAATTTTATCATGTCTTCTTTTCACGAGGTCCAAACCCTACTTCTTTTGAGTTATGACGACGGTATTCTAGATAAAGATGAGTTTTTGCTACTACATGAGCAAATATTTACATCAAAATATAAGCTAATTTTTCGGAAAATTACACTCTAAAATGACCTTAACGGCTTGAAAATTTACGGCCTAAAACAAATGTAAAAGATTACATATAGGTCGGAATTAAGGAAATCGCTTTGTAAGTTCTCGATTTCACCTTCTTAACTTAAATGTTTTGCTGACAAGATGCAAATCCCTCAAAGCCCGAATTTTGACTGTTTGCAAATTTTTATATTTCAAAATCGCACTAAGATGCAATATCGTGCAAAGATGGGAGGCTAACTTTTCATTCCAAAAGCCAAACATAAACTTTCTTCCTAAGCACGATGAAAATACATAAATTTAAACTCACGCTCTCTTGACGTTCGGCCAGGACGGCAAAGATGGCGTTTTCACGTTCTGAACTTCATGTGGACGACGAGTGAAGCATGCGCCGTAGCGCGCTAAGCGACATTTTCACTTCCGGTCGTCGTCCTGAGGGCTTGTCGTCGACCTTGCTTAAGGTCCCTAGTAAAGAACAAGCACGCGAGGTTTTGTTAAAGTTCTAATTGATTGAGTAGCCAGCAAGGCAAGCAGTCCCCTTTTATTATTAATCCGACCTTTCTAACCGCGAATAGCTGCGCCGTCTAATTTCTCTTTCAATATATTCGCCGTCGGGGGATTGCAATCTTGGACATTTCACTAAAATTAAGAACCCCCCTCCCCTAGTTCAGTGATGGGGGAAAATGGCGCGTTTTGGTTTTCGCGCGAATTCAACATTAAATCGGGGGATTGTAGGTTGTGTTGGTAGGAATTTTCTACATAGTCTGTCTACAGACCGATTTATTTTTTTAGCCCAGCGCGAGCGAAACGAACGCGCGCGAGTGAGCGAGTGCTAGGGCGGCTCAAAAGCAAAAGTCTGTGAACAGACTATTTTCTACATGCTGTGGACATCAGTTGAAAATAGAAATGTTGAAAATGACGTCGTTACAGCTAACCTGGGTGTCAGAGGTTTTTATTGCTTTAATGAAAACGGCGAGTTTGAGCGGCGAAGCCGCGACAACGAGGCGCAACGCGCCAAGAAAAAATAAAAACCTCTGGGCACCGCTGGATTCAGGGGGCGTTACAGCAGGCGCGACAAATAGTTTGCAGCTGCAGCACGTCTTATGAAGTGTTTTTGATTTAAAACATACCTTTCTCAGTTGGTTTCAGCTCCTGGTCATGTGAAAACGACGTCGTTACAGCAGGGATGACAAACTGAGTTTGTGGCCGAAGCACGTTCAGTGTAATAAAAAAACAAACTGCTAGGTAATAAACATGACACATGGACTACGCATGGTTTGAAAACCGGATGTAATGTTCAACTCGTTACCAGTACCTCGCTTTAAAATTTTTAATTCATTCAAATTTGTACAAACGTCACTATTACTTCTGAGGATGTATGCTGTAGCATACGAAACGCCAAGTTAATTCAAAGCTTTTTCAAACCATGCGTAGTCCATGTGTCATGTTTATTACCGCAGTTTGTTTTTTATTCCTCATGAAATTCAAATGGCCGAAGAACAAGAGTGTTTATGACGTTCAGTGTCCTTAACAGCTGAAGCATCAGTTTTCGGTTTAAAACAAACTTTCTGCCACTGTAACATTCAGCTAAAAGAGCCGAAAACTTCAAACACATGTACAACGCCATTCCAAGCGTTTGACTTAACATCTTTAGGTGTCCTTTATAATACGGACACCTAAATACGGACACCTCTATAATACGGACACCTCTATAATGCAGACACCTCTATGATACGGACACTTCTATAATACGGACACCTCTATAATACGACCGTCGGTTTTAACGGTTTTCTTTTTAATTCCAACAATGAAAAGAGAACGAGAACAAATAAAAACCTCTGGGCACACGAGTACACAACCTCATTTCCATGCGATTTGTGGATCGGATATCTCTCCACACCGGTTTAAAACCTTGGGGACCAACGCGTGTCTGTTTGTTTACATTAAATCTGACAACTGACATGTTTAAAACGCACGTGGCGCCGTTATGCGTGACAATATTCCGCGGTCGAGACAAAAATATTAAATCAAATCCACTCCAGTGGAAAAGATACATCGATGAAATTTTTTCACTGTAGAGTGTTGAGAAAAAGGAGATAGAAGATTTTATTGTCCTTGCAAACAAACATTAATCTCAGACAAAGAAGTAAACTTTCTGGATAAAACCGTTTTCAAAGGCGAGAGATTTAACAAACAAAGAATCCTTGATATCCAGTACACCTATTTCTCTTCCTGTCACCTGCCAGTGGTCAGCGAAATCGTTCAGCGAGAATACCTGCAACTCCAAAGCACGCCTCCGTGCTAGAGATAAAAATTAAATAGAAACTAGTAGTAATCATAGATTATAGTGCGTCTCCTTATTCCGTGGCACCTCGTCTTGACCTGGTACCTAAGTTTCAGCCACTGTTTTAAGGGGCTATGTTGCGAGCTATGTCACGCAGGCAAAAACGTCGGGCCGACATCAAACAAATTCACGCTATCGCCATGGAATAGGGCAAAAAATCCTTCAATTCTGCCGTGCTGTGTACTCCGAAAGGTCTCAGATTTTTCCGACATATAAATAGAATATTTGTCTTGATTTCATTTCGGTTATTTCCCCGATTCTGAAATCATATGCCTCAGTACATGTACTAATGCCGGAAGCGGAAATGAGAAATTTCTGAGAAAGTCTGAGAAAGCGCTATAAACGATTAAGTCACGCAACATAAACGTGAATCGGATAAAATTGCAACTTGACACAGGCTTCACAAGACGGTTGAATATAATTCCTTTATTAGCTAGACAAAAGCGAAATCTTTAGTCGCAAATGCGCCCGATACGGGCGCAATTTCGAGCCCTGTAAAATTAATCTGCGTTCGCCTGGCGCGGCCGGTCAGTGAATTATTGCTACAAGACATACAGAGCGCATCGCACTGTGGAACATCGCGAAGAACGACGTCGGTATTTTAATAGGTGAAAGCTTCCCAAATCAGGCAGAGAACCACAGCAAAATCAAGATAGAACATTCAAAACATACCAGAATGGTGCTAGAAGCGAGGAAAATCCGATAACTCAGGATAACTTCTTGCTTGATTCCAAAGAGACCCACAACTTAAGTTAACTTACTTGGTCCGGAGAAGAACCTTCGTCCAATTTTTCCACTGCGTACTTTTAGGTTGAGATATTGAGCCGTACGATTCCAAAATCGGGAAAAAATCCGAAACCTTGTAGTTGTGGAACGTTGTACGTTGTCGAACGAGCTGTCAGAGCACGAAGCAGCAGAAAAAGTGCGGTCAAAACAAGCGCTTGTGACGTTTCAAGATGGCGCAGATTTGGTACCGACACTTTTCTCGATTCGTTCCGCTTTGACGACGCGCTAAGCATGCTGGATACTATTGTGACGTTTCAAGATGGCGCAGATTTGGTACCGACACTTTTCTCGATTCGTTCCGCCTAGCCGACGACATTAGGAAGCGTCTCCTTCGTCGACGCAATAAAAATTTTCCTCGTTCAAACAAAACTCTAAAGGTAACACAACACGATAACACGAATTAATAAGTCGTGTCTGGCCTGTCAACACCTCTTTTCAAGACATCCTTGCGCTGAATAAATTTCAACAGCGCTTCTTTCTAAACTGGCTTTAGTTCTGTGATATTTTGAAAACTTGGATACTAAAGAGTAATCCACAGCGTTTCTTAAAGATCGCAAAAAGCCGCAATCTCTATCTACTTCCGCCATTTTTAACGCGCCAGTGGCGAATTGTTTTGGTCCAGCCAATCGAAGTTGCTGTTGCATCATTAACTCCCGATGAGTCTGGAAACAAGTAGGAGTAACCAATCAGCGACCTAGTTCAGATTCTGAACAAGATCCTCGCATGGAAAGGAGGTTGTATATTCGAGTGACCAGTGGTCCGTCTCGCGAGCTTCTTCTAACCGTTTATGCGGTTAATTTCACTCATGATATTCAGAGAACGGACCTCTGGATCCAGGGGGCGTTACAGCAGGCGCGACAAATAGTTTGCAGCTGCAGCACGTCTTATGAAGTGTTTTTGATTTAAAACATACCTTTCTCAGTTGGTTTCAGCTCCTGGTCATGTGAAAATGACGTCGTTACAGCAGGGATGACAAACTGAGTTTGTGGCCGAAGCACGTTCAGTGTAATAAAAAAGTAACTGCTAGGTAATAAACATGACACATGGACTACGCATGGTTTGAAAACCGGATGTAATGTTCAACTCGTTACCAGTACCTCGCTTTAAAATTTTTAATTCATTCAAATTTGTACAAACGTCACTATTACTTCTGAGGATGTATGCTGTAGCATACGAAACGCCAAGTTAATTCAAAGCTTTTTCAAACCATGCGTAGTCCATGTGTCATGTTTATTACCACAGTTTGTTTTTTATTCCTCATGAAATTCAAATGGCCGAAGAACAAGAGTGTTTATGACGTTCAGTGTCCTTAACAGCTGAAGCATCAGTTTTCGGTTTAAAACAAACTTTCTGCCACTGTAATATTCAGCTAAAAGAGCCGAAATCTTCAAACACATGTACAACGCCTTTCCAAGCGTTTGACTAAACATCTTTAGGTGCCCTTTATAATAGGGACACTTTTATAATACAGACACCTAAATACGGACACCTCTATAATACGGACACCTCTGTAATACGACCGTCGTTTCCCCCCCCCCCCCCCCCCCCTCATAAAAAAAATCCTGGATCCGCCTGTCATCGTCACTAATGTACATTACATTAGCTCTCATTTATTAGCCTGTAATTGCACTGGAAAAGGGTTGGCATGGATGTTAAGTGTTAGATTCATTACTGAGGAGGAAAAAAAACGTGAAAAATGGTATCCGGCTCAGTTTTGGTTCCCAGAAAGTCCAACTAAAACATTAAAACATTCTTGGAATCCTACTTGAGCTAACTTTTTCAGACAAATGTTTTTGGTTTAAAATAACTTTCTGAGTTGTTTTAGCTTCTTGTGAAGTGTTACTAAGAGCTGAAGCATCAGTTTTCGGTTTAAAACAAACTTTCTGCCACTGTAATATTCAGCTAAAAGAGCCGAAATCTTCAAACACACTACAACGCCATTCCAAGCGTTTGACTAAAGATCTTTAGGTGTCCTTTATAATACAGACACCTTTATAATACGGACACCTAAATACGGACACCTCTATAATACGGACACTTCTATAATACGGACACCTCTATAATGCAGACACCTCTATAATACGGACACTTCTATAATACGGACACCTCTATAATACGACCGTCGGTTTTAACGGTTTTCTTTTTAATTCCAACAATGAAAAGTTTAAAAGACTCAGGCATATACCCGTATGTACATTACATTAGCCCTCATTTATTAGCCTGTAATTGCACTGGAAAAGGGTTGGCATGCATGTTAAGTGTTAGATTCATTACTGAGGAGGAAAACAAAAGTGAAAAATGGTATCCGGCTCAGTTTTGGTTCCCAGAAAATCCAGCTAAAACATTAAAACATTCTTGGAATCCTACTTGAGCAAACGTTTTCAGAGAAATGTTTTTGGTTTAAAATAACTTCCTGAGTTGTTTTAGCTTCTTGTGAAGCGTCTTCGTCTAGTGACGTCGTTACAGCAAGCGGGACAAACTTACTGTTGTTGCCGAAGCACGTTCAGTGTCCAGAAACTGATGCTTGTTCAAAACAACTTCTCCAGTTACCGTTTACTTCCTCGTGAAGACTGCATAAAACAGGGAACGTTTGCTATGGAGAAACCATAACCTTTCTCAGTTGTGGAGTTTGAAGACGCTCACAGTGGACTGAAGTCGCAGCCTGAAAGATTAAAAAATCTCAGTGAAAAAGATGGTGAGTAGAAGTTCAGGTTCCTATCTGTTAAACATCTTTGCCTGTACTAGTCACTGAGTTTATATTTTTTATCGGCTTGTTAAAACATTACGTACCTGGTTTTCTGTCACAGATTTGAGAGTTTCCTTGATACCTTCGTTTTCAGTCTAATTAACTTTGGGCTCCTTTTTCTCTCATCAGGGATTTTCTTCTGTTGTCGCATTTTTGATCTTGTTTGCTTGCATCGGTCAGATGAGAGCTGCAATGGTGCCTAAGGTATCAATTTTAATAGTGTATATCATTAACACCCTAAAACTAAAACGATCATACAATTTACGAGTAATTGATTAAAACTCCGTTTAGTTCCAATGTTTATCAAAAATTCGGCAGACAGCACTAAACTTTCCGTCTTTTTTGGGGGTCCGAGTTCCGGATCCTTGAAGTCACGTTAATTTAGCGTGTCTTTTGAATGTCGATACCAACAAAATTTAAAAAAAAAAGGGAAAAAAAGGAAAAAAAGGAAATTTTATTAGGAAACCATCATGTGCCGAGCACGGATGGCAAAAATTCGACAGGATTGACTGAATGGATCACGACGGGCGTCATTTGATTTCTGTGTGTTCAATAGAAGGTAAATTTAGGTCAATTTGTACAGCCAAGTAAACAAAGTGCTCTGTATTAACACTATTTGACACATGTTGACAATTAGAACTCCTTCCTTTTTATAGATGACATTGTACCACTAACTGTCTTAACATTCAGTAACACCAATATTCTTATTTTTCATTTTCATTACACACGCAGTTCCCAGGGCAAAAAGTAATCACGGAGAAATTTAAACTGCACATTTTGGAGAGAAATGCCAAGTTTTACGAGGAAATTGAAATCGACGAGGAAAATGACATTGCGTATTTCAAAGTGCCTCCGCACAACGATTTATCTCAGAACGACAAAATGTACGACTTCAGAATGGTAAGGAATATATACTTTATTACATCATAATTAGAACCTTTGATGATAGAATTGAAACCCAGGCGGCACTTTTGGTAGTTGCGTTTAGTCAAGTTAGCTGGTTCCAGCCGTAGGTACGATTCAAATGGAAAGTACGGGACAATAAGGTAATCAGTGCGACACTGATGAGAAGAAAAGATATAAATGTAAAGTATACAGTAGTGTTTTCACTTACGTCATATACCAAAACGGTTTATGGAATTGTAGAGAGTTTAAAACTACACATCTGGGCCAAATTTTGAAGCGCAAGGGCACTTCGTTCAAGAGTTATAGGCGAACGAGTTTTAGACATTTTTAGTAAGAAATGTATGGAGCGGCCATCTTGTTGCCCCACTTAGGGACACCGACATGGCGGCCAAAAATTCAGTCTTAATTACACCAAAAATCTTATCACAAAATATTGTATTCACTACAAGTGCCATTAAATCGGCTTATAACCATTTATAAAGCAAAAATAACTTTCAAATTGTTCAATGTTGTTTATTTTCACGGCTTATCTGAAATAGCGTGACGAATTGCGTGACACTTCTTTATAAATCGGAAGCAAAACATCGTTAAAACCTGAAGCTTTTTTGTGAAAGATTACAACACTGGTATCCACATACCATGTTAGAAACAGTTTTGTAGGATGTATACTTTAGATTTTTGAAATTTTATGACGTCATGTGCAAATCTCTATACACTGGGATGGGTTAAACAATTAATTACCACGTCAGCTGCCATACACTTTTCAGAGTGGAATCGTCTATTTCCGTTACCTTTTTGCTTGACAATATCATCTTTGGATAATGTAGGAGAGACAACGTAGATATTTTGTTTTTTATCCATTGAATGTAGCTACCGTGTTATAAAGTTCAAGTTTAAGCTTCAATTACTCTGACTATAATATTATTACAACGGCAACCGCCACTAGTCATTCGATCATTGCAGCATTGAATTGAAGTTGAAATGCCAAGAGTAATGGCGTGTTTGCTTAACCAACAGAACATCTCAGTTAGACGTGTGAACAGTGATCGCGTTTGTCACATTACTCCACTGCCATCTGACCTGCCAAGACCAAACGAGCTATTAAAAGGACTGAAAATGGTAATTATTATTATTATTATTAGAGTTATTTTACTTCATCTGTGAAACACTATCTAACTATCTAACAATTAGCGGAATTATAGTCTAAAAGTGCGTACTATTCTACTAACTATTTCACAGATGAAGTAAAATCACTCTATTATTATTATTATAAGCAGTAAAAACTATCTGTATGCCATACAGTTAAAAGGAACACAGGGCGCATAGGCGTGACCTGTGCTCCAACTAGTGAGACTAGAGTTAAAAAATATATATTATTATTATTATTATTATTATTATTATTATTATTATTATTATTATTATTATTATTATTATTATTATTATTATTATTATAACAAATTAACACAGCAACAATGCTGGAGATGACACTGACCCTGGTCAGGTGGCAACAAGCCACCTTAGATCCCAAGGACTCTTCGGAGGATTCTTGTAGTCCCTGACAAAACTGTCTTTTGGATATAGTTACTGATCTTGTCTGCACACCAATCTGTTCTAGGTTGCCTCCCAATCTTCTGGTGATGGTTCCCAATACTCCAATTATTATTATTATTACTAGAAATATATAAAATAAAAAATATATTTTTGCCAAAAATGTAACTGAATTGTTTGAATAATAAGCGTGAATTTGTGTTAAATATAAATATAGTACTAAATAGTACAGAATTCGCCGTTTTCCATTGCTTAGACTAATATTCGCTTCGCCCGGCAGGCAGTATAAGCCATTTTATGAGCAGAATTTATCCAAGCCTAATCACGTACGTGCGCAGCAATCACTATCTTCAAGATAACCTAGTTATTATTATTATTATCTTCATCTTAAAGAACGTGTTCAACCTTCCACTGCACTACTAGAAGCCCCATACATAACATTTGTTTTAAAGTGTCTTGATAACGCTGCAAGTAAAGTTAATTTTTACTTTGTTTCTATAAGTTCATTCCGAAACCTTTTTTACCGCTTTTATAAGCCGCATTTATAAGCCTACACAAAAACTGCCCAGGGCTTCACGGACCGGAAAGTGTTTTCTACATGACCAGATGGCAATTTTTCGGAAGGTGTAACATATTCAGCAGCTGGGTTAAAACTGTTCGATATCGATAAACACACATCATCACATCTCTGACAGTGTACCTTGTAGATCGTTTCCTTTGCCTGTCTAAGGTTCCGAAACATCCCCAACGTCCATCGTATTTTCGCCACCTTATAAGTTTACTCAAATATAAAAAATAACGTTATCCTCTTATTCTCTGTAGTCGACAAATTTGCCCCCGTCTCACAAGATTGAAACAATCAGCCAGCAATGGAGACTTGGTGACCTTGTTGACAAATGGACTTTAAGGCCCGAGGTGCAAGAATTTTGTGGCCAGTTCCCAGTCTACCGATTGGAGCTATTCTCACCTGACTCAGTTACTGTGGTGCATGGAAACGAGGACGACACTGGCGCTGGTAAGCCTGTGCTATTATACATTCTATTTGTGCATATTGTGGCAAATTAACATGAAACCTATAGATGGTTTTCACTCACGTGACCTTCAGTCCTGTGGGACTCAAACGACAAAGGCTATGGCGGCCATGTGGGTGCACATAACAAGAGGTTCATTAAAATTATTTTGTAGGCGTGCACCAACACATCAACATGACCGCCGTGACGTAACGGAAAACCACCTACATTGCCTTGTTATGGTTCATTTGGGGGATGTCGGTTCTTGAAGCCTGTTCATTAATAAAGGGGAGTGAAACTTAACTACAGTTTTAAAGTCGTTGCTAAGGACATTATTTCATGGTTATCATTTCTCACGTATCATAATCTGCTAATATGGTGGGAACTATGAAACTGAACACAAGACATCACTAAATCGACATTGCACTTAGGTAACTAGTGTCAGTCCCCAACCGCGCGTAAAAATGAAAAAGCGCAAAAACTCAAAGGAAACGAGAAAAAAATATGATTTTTTTGGTGAATCATAAGCAATTCAACGCTTTTTAAAATCTGTAGCATGGAATTACCGTTAGACGAAAAGAAAGAAAACCTATTAAAGAAAATGTATCAAAATACATCATTTTCAATAACGTGAATTTTAAGAAATCCATGCTACAGATTTTTCATTAGGATGTTCTTAAAACCCTTTACATGCTAAACCCCTATATTTACGGGTTTTGGGGTTGTACACATGGAAGCCATTGTGACGTCATCAATTCACACATCACAAGTTAACTTTGACATGCAGTTGATGCAGAATGGATAGATCTTTGCATTCATGTGTCAATTTTGGGAATCGGTCAAATTCTTCCGAAGTTATGCAGAAAAAACCTGTTAAATTTTTGTTGCAAAATCATTGCAAAATTTGGCTCACCCATCGGACATTCTTCCAGATTCATTTCTCGGCTTCCTAAAAGGTTGGGTCAAAACTTTTCCAGCTGAAAGAAAGTGTATTTAATAATAGCCGAATATAGCAAGTAAAGAAAGGGAGGGAAAGATGAAAGGAAAGGAGAGAAGGAAAAAAAATCAAATGGGAAAACTTGTTTTTGTCTAAAGTATCGGTTTACACCTGCATCAAAGATAAAATTGATCGTTTTCACTCAGAGACTATATAGACACCTTGCCCCCGTTCACAAATGCACATTTTTAGCGCAGGAAATGCCCAATTTGGCCAAAAAAACCACGAAAACCCACTTTTTTTAACCCCAAAAAGCGTGTTTTGAGTGAAATTCCGCAATTAAATGATTAAGCCGTTGGCATTGGTTTTATTGGAAAAAAATGTAAGATGTTTCAGTCTTAAGGGGTTTTATGTTCTGGTCACGTGACTTAACAAATATGGCTCTGACTCATGAAATTTAATGGCACCCTTGAAAGAATGAACGTGACCAAACATCAAAGCCGAGGAACTAAAGAAATTCATTATATGACGTTTGGAATTCTTCCATAGCAACCACCTTGTAGTTAAGTTTCTCTCCCCTTACTGCGCCTTTCAATAACATGCGGAATTTGAGATTCAAATTTCCACCAACGGTTGCGTTTTACACTGCCGTCAATCATCTTAGCTTACCTCTCAGGAAACAAATCTTCACTTCAATGAGGTCAAAAGGTCACGTCCGTGCATTTTGATTGGTAGATTTCGATCCATTTTGTTAGTTTCCTTTTTACATGGTCCGTTGGCTTTCGTATTAATTATAATTGACGGCAGGGAATAACGCAACCGTTGGTGGAGATTTGACTTTCAAATTCCGCATGTTATTGAAAGGCGCAGTAATATGTTCTTGGGCAAAATACTATACAATTCTTACAGTAGAGTGCAGGGGCGGATTTAGGAGAGGGCCGAGGGGGCCGCGTCCCCCTTTTCGGTTTTTTCATTTTTCACTTTATTCTCTGCGTACTTCCACGAACTTTTATTCTATCAAATTAACAGCTTTCCCCTCGCCAGCACCCACTTTCACATTGAAACTTCTAGTATACTAGTCTGATATTCCATCCTGCATTGTACATATTAAACCCATAAGTGCGACTTGGGAGTCTCTCCGACCACGGGCAATTATCGATTAATCGTATCAATAACAAAATTCTCGATTGTGATTGGTCATCCACGCGCCTATTTCTTACATAATTGGCGCGCGGTCACGTGGGTGTCCAATTACAGCTGTCCAATTACAACTTTTTGTAATTGGATAGCTGTAATTGGACACCTACGTTGCGCGCGCGTCAATCAGGTGCACTTAAATTGGTTCTTTTTTCGCGGCTGTTTCCTCCTGCTTTCAAACTGAAAGAAAATATCCTTGACGTTTTGAGTACAAAAAACTCCACATGCTGGATAGACTTTTTAATCTCGAATTTGGTTATTGATTCGATTAATTAGTAACTGAACTTCGTGTCGTACAATTCAGGGGTAATCGTGCTCGTAATATATTTCAAATCGTCCTCGCGCTACGCGCTCGGCCGATTTGAAATTACTCGCCCGATTACTCCCTGAATTGTACTCCACTCAGTCCAATTACTATTACTAATTATCGATTAGCAGAGGTAGACCAATGAGAGATTTTTTCCTTTAAATTTATCTCCCGGGACACAAACTAATAATGACATAATATGGACCAAAGGGAAAGGCGCAAACCGGACGCGAAGCCCCATGCGAGGCGCCTACCTAAGAAACTTAGAAACTTAGATGGTGTGTTCTTTTGAATAAGAATTTATGAAAATAACATGGACGGATTTTACTAGAACTGATTTGTCTTAGGATGGGCATTTCTAGTAAACACATTTGAAAACATGGCCACCTTATTAGGAACTTGAAACACAGGAAGGCCAAGCGCTATATATTGTCCTCCTGTCCTTGAAATCGACTTGAGGGTCAGTGCCGTTAAATTTAATCCAAATTCAAAGCTCATGACTACCCACTGGCATGGGCACTTGTAACACAGGAGGCCCAAACGTATCAAAAAGAGTTTGTATGGACTTCATGTGCTTGAAATTTAACCCAAATTCAAACCTCACGACTGCCTATCACTTTGTAACCCACTTGGCGGCATATGTTTAATTTGGTAGCGAAACTAACGTTTGTTTTTGTAATATCTTACACAGAGAGAACAAGACGCCAGATTAAAGTTAGTGAATTTCCACTCTGTAGCAACAGCATCCCCCAATGCAATCCTAATGACTGGCAATACAGTTGCCGTGTAGCAAGTCAGGCGTGTGTGTACTATGTGGTATGCAAACTGGATCAGATAAATGAGATTGTCGGTTGTTCTAAACTTACAATTCATCGCTATGACAGCCTTGTGTGTTGCACACCTTCGTGCTCATAAAGTGTTTGAGCGTTAAATTTATTGCTGCCAGATTTGACTACAGTAGTGCTAAAGGACCAAAAGAATAGAACAGGGAAATGAATTATGAAATCACCGTTTTATGTAAAAATGATTTTGGAAAATTAAAGCAGCTCTTTTTTTATCTTAAGTTTTAGCGACTTTTAAAGCTCAGTAATTTGAATTTTAAGCTATCAGATTATATAACTTACAACAATTATCTCTATATTATGTTTTAAAGTTAAGAGAATGTTGTGATTTTATGCAGTAACAAGTTATTGAATAAAAAAATGTACTGTGTTTAAAAGACATGACTGAGAAAGCAATTTTATTCTTCGCCTCTTTTATAAACCCAATTATTATGTGGCTGGCTCCGCGATCGGGTCAGATGAAACAAATCCTGCGCCCTGATTGGCTACACGATCGGGCCAGATGAAACAAATCCTGCTCTCTGATTGGCTACCCGAGCGGGGAAGATGAAACAAATCCTGCTCTCTGATTGGCTACCCGAGCGGGGAAGATGAAGCAAATCCTGCGCTCTGATTGGCTGCCCCGCTCTGGGTTGTCCGCTGTGTTTCCAGAAGCATAAAAAGTTTCTTTTGGCCGTATAATAAATCCTTAATTGACCAAGGGTTCGGTTCGTTTAAGGTGGCTGGATGTTGTCCTTGTTATTTATTTATTTATTTATTTATTTATTTATTTTGCTTTTCAACTTAGTCTCGGTCCATAAAACGAAAAAACAAAGAAGAACTTGGCCACGGAGAACCAAATCTTGTAAGGGAATGCTAAACTTTATCTTCATTAATGTTAAAATAAGTTCTAGAAACTGTGAGAGAATATATATGTAGATGTCGTTTTTACATATCATTGGGGCAACAATTTTAAGGACTTTAGTGAACCGCAAAACAAAATTTAGCGACTGGTTTAGATGCGTCTTTGTCATTTCGTTCACGTAGATGTTCACGAAAACTGTCCCCTAGTCTCCGCCCTGTTTCGCCAATGTATATCTTTTTGCATATTAAAAGTACATGTTATGCAGTAGATAACATTTTCGGAGGTGCATGTAAAAGAAACGATCGGTGATTTTGATAGATCGTCAACGGAAATTGTTTTGTATGATTTTTACGCCTGTAGATATTTCCACCAATAGACATTGTCAAAAGAGAGAGGAAAATTAAATTCATGCGATGAGTTGGTATCGATAGAGCTCATTTGTGTTAATACTGACTAGCACTTGAATCGTAAAATCATCCTATTATCAAGTTTTCCCATCCTTAACTCGATACAAGTTGACACGGCATACTCATGCAGCAACTATCGCAGCACATGTACAATGTTAATTTGAAATTTGAAAACAGTACTGGATTCTTCAGGAACGGCCTTTGTGAATGATTAATGATCGCTGACTCCATCCCTGTGTAAAATAAAACTAAACTCAATAATTTTTCTGTTACTGGTTTAACCCCTTTACTCGCATGATTATTTTCAGTTCTTGAAAGGGGGAAATGATAAGCGATGATGCTAACACCCTTTTCAGCATTGCGAATCAGTTATGTCTATATATCAGTTATGTCTATATGTCTTGTCAGTAACTTTGCTCACACTGTGGGTGGCTCCTCCTAAACTGTTCTCAGTGCAATTGGTATAGGATTTGATGGCGAAATTACGAAATTCAGATATGTTTAGAAGCCACATTTATTTGAAGTCTGTCCACTTTGAATGTTGTATTTCAATTTTATCCTTGGTTCAATTTTTGTTTTCTTTGTTTATATATAATAATGAATATAAAACAAAGGAAAATGAAAATTGAACCAAGGATAAAATTGAACTACAACAAATACAATCGCATATAGTTTCCTACAGTTTTCATTGACCAAATATAGGCAGATGTAGGATAGATATCTAACAGAAATTAAGTAAATTAATCAGACATAATTTCGTTCTCTGCTTAGCCATGGCTGATTTGTTTCTCTTTACTAAAGTCATTATAGGGAAGATATTAATGACGTCACCAATTGTTATTAATGTAGTGGCTGGCACATTTGATTAACGAAAAAGAATGTTTGTAAACAGATATCATCCCTATTCACAGTATATTGGTGCTATACGGAAATGAAACCATAGTAATTTTCCCACTACCCTCCCTGTGTTTTACCCCGAGCGCTTTGGCCTAATGCTTTGGCTTTTCATTGTTATATAGATGTACATTACATTTGTTGTTATTTTTATCTCATGAATACGCAAAGCTTTCAGCGAGATATAATATTCTCTATTTGCGAATTGCCCATAATACACTTTGTTTGCCCCCCAAATTTTGCATAAACTATTGTTTTGAAATGCTCTTGGGAATATGCAGTCCTCCCAAGAGCATTTACAAACAATAGCCAGTTATGCAAAATTTGGGGGGCAAACAAAGCCATGTATTATGGGCCGTGAATTCGAAAATAGAGAATACGGGAACAGATTCACTCGTTCCATCATGTGTAAACTTTTTTAATTCCCCAGTGCATTAGGTGTTAAAAGATGATTGCTGTAGTTTAATTTCCTAGCGTATTGCGACTATTACGTTATTCAGTTTCTCTAGTACAGTCTCGTTTCACACAATACATATATTATGTCACGCTAAGATGTTTTGGTCGTTTTAAATCTGTTTTACTCTTCAATTCTTTAACTTCAAACTCAGTATGGAAAATTAAAACGAATAAGGGGGCGGAATCGCGGGGGGGGGGTACTCAACAAAGTTTTGTACGGGGATGCTCCGCCCCGAGGTCCAAACCCTTACCCTTTCATATACCGTTTTTGACAGAAATGATACCCCTTTCATATACCTTTCATTGAAAATGGCACCCCTTTCACATACATTTCATTGAAAATGGCACCCCTTTCACATACATTTCATTGAAAATGGTACCCCTTTCATATAGCCTTTACGTGCGTCTGTTTGACTGTGTCAAGTGGTCCGTATGAGTTGAGTGTTAACTGGAGCTAATTAAGCAGTCTCACTGTGGTAAAATGTCCGCTAGCCTAGTAAAAACGAAAAATCACAAAAGGAAGAATTTCTGAGTACTGAGGGCAAGGTTTATACGGAGTATGTCACGAGGCACAAACTAAGAGCTACAATAGTCTCCAGGTACGCCACTGCAAAATTAATAAATCTTTGGCTATTTTAAACCTGTCCAAGTTTAACCATCCGTAATCCACTTTGCTTCCCTAATGTTCTTTGTTCCATGTTTTTTTTTATGGTTGTTGTTTTATCGAGTGAAACTGTGTTTTTGATATATGTTTTCTTGCAATTTCAACAGGCCGCTTGTCGATCAGGCTAAATAGAAAACGTAGAACTAGCGCGACCAACTAAGAGGTCTACTAACCCCCCTGAGCGAAAACATTACTCAGTGGATGAGCAAAAAAGTTAGCCACACCTTGAGAAGGAAGATTTAGCACTTTCTGTCAAATATTTTCACTACTCAGTGATCGACATATATGATCAATCACAGTTTTGGTTTTAAATAACATACATTAATACCTTAAACACCACTGCAGCTCTCATCTGACCGATGCAAGCAAACAAAATCAAAGCTGTGACAATAGAAGAAAATCCCTGATGAGAGAAAGGAAAGTAATGCAGTTAGAAAACAAGTATATCAAGCCAAGTTTAGGTTAAACTGACTGAAATAAAATTTGTTAGTGATACAAAGCACTCCACTCTTTGTGTTCGCTGTTTCGGTTTTAGAAGCTGACAAAAAGGTAAATACAAAGTCAGCAATGATTATCAAATTGAGTGCCTGTACATACCATCGTATCTTTATCACGAATTGGTTAATTCTTAATTTCAAGCTGTAATTCAAGAACTTCTCCAAACTCCAACTAGAAAGTAATGCTTTTCTGAGACAAATGTTTCCTTTTATACAGTCCTCTTGAGGAAGCAAAACAACTGAGGAAGTTATTTTAAATCAAAAACTGACCACCGACTTCAGCATTCAGGGTACAGTTTTAATACTTCACGTACTGCCGGCAAACTTTGTCGTACCAGCTGTAATAAGGGCATGTCGGCTAGGCACCGACTGACGTTATTTTTTTAGAAATATTAATCAGCTTTCGTAACAGCGGGGTTGATGATGGGGAAGGAAATAAAACTGGGTAAAACGACAGTTCCTCGCAATCTTTGTCGTATCAGCTGTAACAAGGTCGTCATATCAGTTAGGCAACGACAGACGTTTTTTTCAACTGATATTTAAACAGGAGGCTACTATTGTAGCCTACACTCATGCGCTTGTTTTATGGTTTGGTTTACTTTACTTTGGTTTACTTTAAACGGGTCACGCACCCCTTCCCCCTCAACGAATTTTGCGTGACACACTAAAGAACACGCTAAAACACGTTTTCTGTATTCGCTTTGAATATTTAATTGCTGAGAAGTCACTGTACCAGGCTTCGCGGCAGACTATTTCAGGCTGCGTAAAAAAGAGGAATGTAACTATTAATATTTTAACTTTTTCAACAAAACTTCCCCGTGTATATCTCCCCCTCCCCCCCCCCCCCCCCCCTCCCCTCCCACGCGAGTACACAAACAAAGCTATTTGCCAGGTCACTCAGCACGACAGACTGCAAACTGCAAACAGGATGTTTTTCAGTATTAAAAGATGGCGAATGCAAAGGCATGGATTTTGAGCTTCGTTATCTGGGTAGTGTTTTTCAGTGGGACTGAAATTTCCGCCGAAGATATCTACACCAATATTTGGGCCGTGAAAGTTCATGCACCTATACAGGAAGCGAAGCAGTTAGCTCTCAAACATGGCTTCTTGTACGACAAACATGTAAGGTTGGTTTGGTTCTTTAAAACCGTAAATCCTTCCATCTTTTTTGTTGGTACGTGTTGCAACTTGCAAAGTTTAAATTTAACTAAATAAGTTTTTATTTTCCATTTGTTGCTGAGCTATAGTAAGTGCCGACGTAGCTTTGGCACAAATTGTCTGGTTTGATGTCATTTTGATGAATAGATATAATGTTTCGATGTTTTGTTCCTGTCATGTCATGAATATTGAGGATTTTTGGTGGTAGGCTCTGAACTAGACAAGTAATCCACTAAATTTTGTGAAATTCCCATAAGTGGTTCTTTAGAATTTAGCACATTTCCGATAAAAGACACACTTTGTCTCTATTTTTTAAGTTTACTGCATTCATGAACATAATTGCAGTTAACTGGACTGGGTCCCCTGTTCAAATAAAATCAAAGACTCCTGTGAGCCAACCCGTGAATATAAGAAATGCTCTACACATTGCCAAGCGACCCTTCCTTACAATCAAAGGATGCTCAGTGAGCCAATTTGTGAATATGATTTCAACACTCTAGGCCTAGTGCACGGTACTGGTATTCATGGCTATGACACTGTGCATATGCGCAAAATCATTGTTTCAATTCATGCTTGACATTCATGCACACAAGCACGCATGGAAATCAGAAAGGCACGTTTTAGGCACAAAAAGGAAAATATATATTCGAAAGCACTGTTTAGGCACACTCAAGCGCAGTTTAGACACGTTCAAGGCACAGTGAAGGCACAGCGAAGGCACGATTTATGCTCAATTTGCGCACGATTTATGCACGATTAACGCACAACTGTTTCTGTTATGGCATGCTAGGATGCCTGTAATTCATGCCAATGCTTGGTAAAAAAAAAAACATTTATGTGGTTTAAAAATTTTAAAAGGCAGTCTAACTTTGTAACTTTTGTACAATTTTTAAACATGCTATATGTTATTTCTGAATAACTTACACAATCAAGAAGCTGATTTTATGAACATTTTAAATGTATACATGTATGTGTGTACTGTACATACATATGTACTTTTTAAGTATAATTCTGCTGGAAATAAAGTGGGAACGACTTATAAAATGCACATCACGAGGGCTAGTAGGACATTGCTTCAGCAGTAGCTTACCTGTTAAGAAGAATACAATGTATTTTTATTATTTTTCCATTTCACTGTAGGTGTAGCCTTAGTCAAGGTTTTGATTGTTCATAAGTTTTTACTTCTTAATAGGAAGTTTTATTGCTGTTGAGTACTATTTACTACAGTTGAAAAAGAAATAAATTGTGCATGGTTAGACTGCAAATGTTATGGGCAGTGTTTCAAAAGAGTCCATTTTAGGAACATTAAATCAACTATTTTCCTTGCAATTTACACTGTTAATAGACAAAAGACACTCCACAGGAGATATCTTCAACAACTTGAAATTGTGGCCAAATCTTAACACCATCTGATTTGGAATAGTTTTACTAGAGCAATTTTTAGCCAAATTTGTGGCTGTGATCGCCAATGCCGTGCGCAGGGCCTCTAAATGAAAGATTCTATACCAAAATAATGTGCAGAGGCTATAAGTATGACCCGAGAGTAGTACTTGGGTATTTATTTTGTGAATAGAAAATAAGTTCCGTAAAGGAGTATCAAAGGATTTTGTGTTACCTGATCGCAAATGCAAGTTGAATATTTCATTGAGTCAAGTCTTGAGTCGTAAAAAACGTGTGTCTCTGTTGAAAAATCCATTGGAATTGTGCAGATTTTTTTTTAATGTTCCATAAAAATCTCCAAATGCATATAATTACATTCATTTGCATTTGCCAAGAAAGCAATATTATTGGGCACTGGTCCTCGGAATTACATATATGTACTAAGAAAAGTTTACAGCTGATGGAGTGAGCAACCGGGTGAGTGAGTGAGTGAGTGAGTGAATTTGCTACCGTAACCCATGACCTGTTCATTACGCTTCGTCTATCACGGGTTAAAAATGAACCAGAAAAGCAGGGTATTTTTCCCATTGTACTATGCTTATTTATGCCTGCCCTGTGGTTTTCATGCGATCATTGCGATTGCTGCAAAACACTTAAGCAACACTGTGTTGACTAGTTTCCATATGATCGCTACAATCACTGTGATAGAACTGAAGTTTATCTCAGTGATCTTTGTTGCTGCAATCTCTGCAGTCACTACAATCACTGGATAGTGGTTTCCATATGATTGCTAATGATCGCTGAACTTTTTTTTCAGCGATCATATGGAAACCAGGTTTCATTGATTCAACAAATGTTTTCACATACGAACAGTACATGTACATTGTGTAACAGCTGTTTGATTTTAAAATGTACAATATTAACACTTTCTGAATCCACTTTGAACAAAATACATGTACATGTAAAATGATCACTGTATAGGCTGCTGACTATACAGTCATGCAAACTGTCTTCAGCAGCCTTAAAGCTTAAAGATTACTCTCAGAGATACATCGACAGCAAAGACATGCAATAACATCAGTAAGTCTTTTTAAGACGGGTATATTAATCTATTAGTCTAGGGAAAAATGGTGTATCTCAGCAAGGTTTTGCCAAATCTCGAAATTCCAGTCATAAAATTTTTCTACCAGTATTTGCAGTACTGAGTGATTTCTATCAGAAATTTGAAATTATTTGTCATGGATTTGTTCTCAGCTTTTTGAAGACTATCATGTTTTTAAAAGACCGGAATTAAAGCACAGATCAGAAAAGACACCTGAGTCATATGAAGTTGACAGAAAGTTGAGTTTGGAGCCAAAGGTAAGCTGTTATTTGTATTCTGTCCACTAATTTTTTTGTAGCCAGTGGATAATTTATTAATGCCAGTACCCTCAGGAAAATTTAGTTATTCACTGGTTTGTGCATTTATGTACTTGCATGTACCTGTACATGTTATCATACTTTACCATCACCCCTAAACAAACACCATACCTATTAGAGCAGAAATATAGCAAATGTCCAAAAGTAGGCTGATAAAGGTCTGACTTTTACATTATTTCTGCTGCTAACAATTCCTGGCTGTTGTAGTTGAAATGAGTTGTGACTGTCACTCTCTTGGAACAATTCAGCCCAGCCTCAATTTAGCACCCACCTTGAATAAGCACCCACTCTCAAAGGCCCAACAATTTAATAAGCGCCCAAGGCGCTTAAATCGAATAAATATGGTATTTTGTTTATCTGCCCTGTAGGTATAATATCCAAAATATAAAATTTTGTATTTGTTATTAAGGAGGCTAGAAAGGGTTTTCAGCTGCGTGTGCATGCGACGTGCCCTCGTCATGCATTCAACTTTATCTAACATTTGAGACATTTCAGAAAAAAACTTTAGAGTGGAATTTTTTTAAATCTTGAAAAGGCCTTTTTCGAGATTTATCTTGATTTCCATGATACAGATTTTTTTCAAGTTTACACAGGAAATGAAGAATATTGCAAACTTTTAAAAACGCTTATAAAAAACATAGGTAACTGAGTTAGTTTTAAAGAAAGATTTAAAAAACTGACCTTTGAGAGGTATGTCTTTTGGAGGGTTATAGTTACCATGAGAACAGATATGATGTCATAAATGGTCTTGAAGGAAATTTTAACAACCCTGTCATAAGCTTATCTAATATATAATTTGTTTCGGAGACTAAGACCATTAAATTTTATTATTATACATTGGTGTCACTAGCTTGATTTTGATTGGCTATAAGCACGCAGCTAATTATTGCTTGCTGTTTCTGTTACATCATACCTACAGACAATAGTTTTATGCATGCAGAAGTGACGTCATACCTACAGACAATAGTTTTATGCATGCAGCTCAGGAATATGTATAATAAAACAATTATTGGATTCGGTTTTCGCATGATAGCGATAATTATCAAGGCCTCAGTTTGTGTTACCCGCCTCAGCCTTCGGCTTCGGCAGATAACACAAACTTTGGCCTTGATAGTTATCGCTATCATGCTCAACTTCATCCAATAATTGTTAAATGTTTAATTGTCTGACATGTACATATAAGCTGTAAGAAACCCTTTTGAGCCTCCTTAACTGACTTTATTCTGCTGTTATGATGCAGCTGACCACTTAGATTGATGATCATTCATTCTTTATTACATATACATACAGTATTAAAATTCCTTTGTATTAAAATTATTTTTCAGGTTAAATGGTTTACCCAGCAAAAAGAAAAAAAGTATCAACTTTTGTCCATAAGTTTTAGCGACCCTTTGTTTAAGGAGCAGTGGTACATTGTAAGTTACCCGTTGAAAACATGCATGTTTAAATTTGGTAACAAATTATTTAGTACATAACATGTATGCTAAGGTGAATCAATATTTACACAAATGAATAATAAAAGTAATGATATTAATTATTTTAAAAGTAGGTAAATTTGATTGTGCAAGTTTTGTTATTATAATTCATTTTAACCCCTTTCAGTTTTCCATGAGAGTCAATTATGAAGACATGTAATTTAGTTCTAACTTTTGAGTTTGTAGACAAATTTTTATAGTGTGACCTGATTCAAATGAAATCTCTTTGGCGATACTTTTGCATAATACATGTACCAAATTATTGTTTTTCAATATTTTACAAAATGAAATTTTTGATTTTATATGAATTTTTATCTTTGACACTCTTGGAGGTTAGTTATAAAGGGTTAACAGTATGTTTTCAGTCCCCTACTCATGGCCACGTCTCATATCCTCATTAAATGAATGCCAACCGCCGACTGGTTAGCTCAGTTGGTTCAGAGTGCCACACTTCCATGTGGGAGGTCGCTGGTTCGAATCCTGGCCCGGACCAAAAACCAGGGTCTTAAAATAACTGGTAAGATCATACTAGCTGTGTGCTCAACATCTGCCTCAGTTCAGATGATCGTGTCATTGGGCGGTGATGTTAAGCTGTTGGCCTTGTCTCCTACATTGTTAGTTGTCCTTCCTGTGGGAGACATTAAAGATCCCATAGCACTCTTCACAAAGAGTAGAGGACGTAGTCCCCAGTGTCTATGGTCTGGCTAATGTTTAAGTTACGGGGGCGCCAGTGTCACATTCCACGTTAATTATAAATTGCATTAGCAGTCTGGCAAAGTCCACTGAACAGTGTTGTAAAGCACATTTGAGCATCACATAGAAAGTGTGCTATATAAATGTCCATTTAAATTACATGTATTATTATTTATTATTATGTTAAAATGACCTCACAATGATATATAGCTACATGACTGTATATACAGTAGTATGTCTAGCAGAAAATATTTATTTTATTTTATTTTATTAACTTCGCCCATACAATATGTTACAAAACAGTAGAAAAAAAATTAAACACAGATAAGATTACAGAAATTTAAACAGACAAAGAAAAGGCAGGGTAACCACAACAGCTGTATAAAGCCAATTACTGAAGGCCAACAATGTAAATTACGTGAAGTATAAAAGTAGAAAGGTACAATAAAAATATTTAAATTACATGTACCGGTAATTAAAGCAACAAGCAATAGTGTATGTCAGGTTGCGAGTGAGAATGCAATGTTAATAAAGTTAACATACACTGTTTAACTTCTTTAGGAGAGGCCTCATAATCCAACACTCAATATCACTTCTGTGTGGCCGACATACACAGGGAAAGGAATTCTGGTGGCAGTGGTCGATAATGGAGTTGATGGAAATCATCCTGAACTATCACCCAACTATGTACTGACTTCAATCTTTTCCTTAAGAACTATATTTAATAGACCTTTCCCACATTCCTGTGAACAAAGGCACCAACTCGAGGCTGGGGTAGACAAAATACAGTAATTTGTACAATTGTATGAAATTGTCCACACAAGCCTCGATCTCGTTTTATTGTGTGTGCTCACTGGAGTGGAATGCGAGAAAGGTCTTTTAGTTTTGTCTATATTATAACAGCACTGCTCTTACATGTACAGTGTACATGCAAGCCATGTACCTAACATAATTTTTTTTATCATATGTCCCATGCGGCCTGGCATGTGTCTATTCTTTTCAAAGCTATTTACAAAATACCTGTATGAAGACTGTATGCATATTAAAGTGAAGTGGGGCCAGAAAATCCTGTACTTGATCATGAGCCCTGCTAAAACGTGCACCCTGTTTTGTTAAAATTTGAAACAATTTTGTCTCCAAATTGGTCATATGATGATAAAAAAATATACTTATTGACTGAGTGGGAGGGCCAGATGGGAAAATATTTGGCTCTCAGTTATGGTGCACAGACCTTGCTACACTCGGTCAGTACACCATTTTCCCTTGAGCCAAATATTTTCCCATCCAGCACTCCCACTCAGTCAATGAGAACTTATTATAATATGACCGTACGGCCCCACTGACGCAATACTACAGAAAATAGAATCGCAAGGTGACGTGAGCGGGGCCAGACGGGTTGACGTGAGCTGGTCCGGAAAAAGCCGTCCGGCCCCGCTCGAGTTCAAGTGATCTCGCACTGCATGACTATTCTTGTAGTTTCTAGTCATATTATAAAATACTTATTGACTGAGTTAGGTCAGACTGGATGGGAAAATATTTGGCTCTCGGTCATTTGAGACAAATGAATGAATATGTTAATTTTTTAATAAACACTTTTTTTTATAATTGCTACAACACAGTGTTCAGTCATAATTTGATGTGACTTCAAAAAATTAATTATTAGAAAATGTGTAAAATTATTAAATTAATTTTTCTTCAGAATGCCACAGCAAGTTATGATTATATGGAAGACGATGAAATACCAGTTCCAAATGGGAGAACAGTGTCAGGGTATGTGCCTTTTTTTTTCTTTGTTTTAAGGTGGCTCCATTAAGGAAGCCTGCAAATACAGCCGCCTCTCATCGCTCCCGGCTGCAATTATTCTTATGAAATGCTAAAATCCTCCTAAGCACTGTACTGATTTTCAGTGCTGGAAATAATTTTTTTTGCTCAGAAGGATGTGTCCTTTCAAACCTCCCTTTTGATCGGATATTTTACAAAATTGGATTCCCTGAGTCAATCAGATCACTTGTACATGCTGTTTTGTTGTAGAGCACTTAAGCGTCTTAATGAAATAAAAATGCCAAAAGAATGATGTTAAAAAGGAGACAGTTCTGGCATTAGTGATTGGAAAATGTCTGCTAAAAACATTGTCTTGCTGTTGTTAAAATTATATGATTTAGTGGTTAACACTTGTATTTTTTGTTTATCAATGTTATATTAACTTTATTTATTTCTTCGTGTCATAGACATGGTAATAATTGTGCTGGTGTAATAGCCGGTGCGGCTAATAACGATAAGTGTGGCGTGGGATTAGCGTACAATGCCAAAATTGCAGGTACATGTGTATAATATAAATTATCTTGAAAGCAATAAAAAATAAGCAAGCTACATGTAATATCTTATATATGGTTGCCCACAACTTTTACAGTAATTTGTCTGTTGAAAGCTTGAATGCAAGCTGTTGTAACACAGACCAATTTAAAATATTCACTTTTCCAATTTCTCATGCAAAATGGGAGCGACGTACATTTAACACAAAAAGGTGGGCACTAGTTTTGAAACATCAATTTGCTGGTTATTGATGTCTTTAAGTACACTGATTTAGCATTTCTCAGTTCATGATGGTTACTTTTGTATTGTACTGTTTTGTTTTTCAGTATTTTACAAAAAGAAATTTAGGGATTTTTCTTAAATTTTTAAAGGGATAAGGATCACAATGCAACCAAATTAGAAGTGCAATCGCTTTGCTAGTCTGTACATGTAATTATATAAGTCATTTTGCTGCAATCTTGAAGTCTATTCACTACATCATCCAACAAGAATGCAATAAACAACATCGGGTGCAGTCATTTTGTACAAAGTGGCATTAATTTCTCTGTGTCATTTCGCTGCATCTTAAAGTCAATTCACTACTAACATCATTTAACGTACAGTGGAGCTCCTGCAATCATACACCGTCGGGAGGTACAATCACACACAGGACACACGTGGCCCGGGATGCGTGCCCCACCGCAGCACCACCCAGTCAGCATTTTGTCATCAGTACCCATTTTATGCACCTAGGTGGAGAGAGACAATGGAGAGTAAAGTTTCTTGTGCAAGGAAACACTGCGATGGCTGAGACGTCACAGGCCTCCCAACCACCAACCTACAGATCTGAAGTCCAACTTGCTAACTCCTACACGCACACCACCGTGCCTCCCTCCCACAATCATAAATGCACGTGTAGCTATCTCATGTATAAATATCCTTTCCTTATTTCTTGCCTAGGTATTCGCATTTATGATGATAATGTCAGGTCAACTGATGCCACAGAGTCAGCGGCCTTGTCTCACAAATTAGACATGATTGACATATACTCAAACAGTTGGGGACCTGGAGACATTGGCTGGCAAGTGAAGGGACCAGGAGTGCTGACCAGTAGAGCTATAAAACTCGGCATTGAGCAGGTATTAATAGGAGTTTGGAGGCCATAAGCGAACAACATTAAAATGAACTTGTAATGGTTTAGACCATCCAAAAAATGTTTTCTTTCCTATCACCTTACCGACCCTATACTTTCCAGGCGTATTTCTAATAACAAATGTATTATAAGCATGCAATCATTGGATTATGGTGCCATTTTTTTATTGAGTAAAATATCTTCAAATAAATTCGCAGCTGCCCTATAGCTATGTTCCCATTGAACGAAGAGGAATGATTGTGATGAAGTTGGTCACCAATGCATTAATTCTTGCCAGATTACGAGCTAAGAAGCTGTGTCCGTTGAACCATTCCAAACGGCAAAGATAAAAAAACTGAGATGCAGTTTAAATTAAAGATAAAGATATAATTATATTATGCTTGTGCTTGTTTTGTTTCAGGGCCGTGGGGGCTTAGGTGCTATCTACACATTTTCATCAGGGAATGGTGGCTATGCCGGAGACAGTTGTGCGTATAATGGTTATGTTAATAGCATTTACACAATTGCAATCAATGGTGTGAACTTGGATGGCTCTCATCCAGACTACGCGGAGATGTGCGCTGGGACCATGGCCACGGCTTACAGTACTGATGGAGTTAAAGGAAAAATTGTAAGTAAAATGGTGGACTGGAAGGAATTGCTTCTGTCATCCCTCCTTCTTCACTTTGACTAGTGATGCTTAAATACTACTATTAGTAGTATTATTACTAGTAGTACTAGTTTTCCTGTCTTTTGTGTTTCCTTGCCAGACTTTTGCAGTGCCAATTTTCTCATTCAAATTACATGTAATAGTTAAGTAATGGTTATTTGATAGGATTATGCTGACTTTTTTTTAGACTGAAGCAATTGTGCAATATGGGGTCACTTTACTGCTTTAAAAACATGAGAAGTAATAAATGCATTATGTGATCTTATTGGCTATGAGGCTTTGTTAATGTCTTACGTACTGGTCAAAACTGGTTCTATCTTCTGGTGTAAATAAACCAAACTATTATAATTATACATGTATGTATGTGTCTATTCTTATTAGGGTTACACTTGTAATTTTTTTTTCAGCCAGAAAGCTGCAAAGTGCAGGTTCACTTAACAACTTTATACTTACACTTAGCTTTCCTCAGTTTGCTACAGTAATTAATTTTATTTCACATTGTACTGTTCAGATAACTGCTGATAAACATTCAGGATGTGTTGATAACTTTGGAGGAACATCAGCAGCTGCAGCGATGGCTTCTGGTCTCATTGCACTGACACTTGAAGCAAAGTAAGTCGGTTTATATCTAGAATGGGTAAAATCGCAAGTTTCTTAGAGGGGTAGAGGAACTACTGTATGCTGCTCCCAGGAACTCTGTTGAAATGAATAATAACATGCACTTTGTGAGGTGTGGAGAAGTTTGGACTCTCCCAATCACAAATTCCTGGATCTGCCTGTGTCCTTTGTTATTGCCCCAACTCTTCTGCACTTTAATCAAGATAATTTATTCTATAGACATTGTCTAGTCTTCATTCTCTACGCCCATATCGCCATTTTGAAAGCGGGTTCCAAGGCTCTGGGGAGGTGTACCCTTGATAGTTGAACGACTTGTTTTTACCTTATAGTCCCTCCTTAACATGGCGTGACGTGCAACATGTGATAGTTAGAAGCGCAAGGCCAGCGCCAGGAGGGGTCCCACTGAAGAGTGGAGCCTGGATAATAAACAAAGCTGGTTTAGCCATCAGTAAGTTTTTTGGCTTTGGTTTAATGGATGTTGGCATGATGGTACACTTGGCAAAACACTGGAATATGGTGCCTCCACAACAACAATGTGAGATCAAAGGCTACCATGAAATCAGGTTTGTGGTTCGTTTAGGCTTTACTTTGGGCCATTTCATTTTCAAAGTATTTTATAATATATTTTTGTTTGTAGTTGGTTATTTTCTTTGGAGATATTACCATTGTAGACTCAGACATCTGCTGTACTACTAAGGTCTACTAACTGTTAGCAGGGCAGAAAAGTCCCTTTACCTGCATGTGGTTTTCATGGTAAAGTTGCACACGAGCTAAAGATGGCCCACTTGGCCAGAACTTAATACGGTTTCTGTAACATAAAGCAACTAGAAGTATTGCTACTCCCCCCTGGATGGTATGCTAGTCCATCACAGGGTGACCTGGTTTATATACTATGAAGTGACTAGAAGTATTACTACTCCCCCCTGGATGGTATGCTAGTCCATCACAGGGTGACCTGGTTTATATACTATGAAGTGACTAGAAGTATTACTACTCCCCCCTGGATGGTATGCTAGTCCATCACAGGGTGACCTGGTTTATACATGTATACTATGAAGTGACTAGAAGTATTACTACTCCCCCCTGGATGGTATGCTAGTCCATCACAGGGTTACCTCCAGCATTGTGTTGCCGGTACCCATTTATACACCTGGGTGGAGAGAAACATTGGACAACAAACCACTCTTCTTCGGATCTGAAGTCCAACGTGCTATCTACCATGTCCCCATGTGTGGTTTTCATGCAGTTCCTATACATCAGATCAAAATTGGACTTTGGAAATGTGGGTTTTATGGGGGGAGGAAATCCTAACAACGTGGAGCAAAAAATCTTGGAACAAGACAAGAACCAATAATAAACTCAATCAATATATGAAACTGATTCTGGGAATGCACCCCAGGTCATATGATTGTTTGCTAACCTTGTTTCCTCCAAATGCAGCAGCTATCACTTAATAACGAGACTTAATTCTTTTATTGCAGAGCAATCCCATCTGAGGTTTCCTTAACAGTTGGGAATTGCGATATAAAATTCCTGGAACACGTTCAGGTGAAAGTAAATCTTGATTTTGCACGTCGTGGAGACCTGTATCTTGAGCTGGAAGCACCAAGCGGTACCATATCTCCACTGACTCGTAAGCGTAAGATTGACAATCTCACAGGATACAAAAACCTGACAAACTGGACTATTACCACCCTGTTTAACTGGGGAGAGAGTCCTGCGGGGCAATGGAAGCTCAAGATTGCAAATTTAGACCCAAAATACCCAAATAATACAGGTAAGTGCATGGGTCGCATCTAATGAACACTTTCATCTTTAAAAGGACTGTGTCACCATTTCTTGTGTTAATAAAACAAACAAGACATACTTATATCAGTGTAAACTCAAAAATAATGGTCCAGTTTTGTTTAAAATTATTCTACTAGCAGTAATCGGAGATTATGGAGACGCGTTCGAAGGAACTTCCGGCGGAAATGAGCTCCTGGAAAAAAGCAATAGGGGCGGCCATTTGGAAGACCGGACACCAAAAAATCTCAAATTTTACTGCACGTAAGACGCAGGACAACCAACACGAAATTAGGATTGCGTTCTTCGAACGCGACTAGTGCTTTCAGAGTGAAAAAAGTGTCTTGGGCTGCAGATGGTTAGGATACAAATAATAGTATTTGCTTGTTTTCATTCCTTTTCGCTGTCGCTATGCTTGCCATAAGACTTACTATTTTGATTGTCTGTGCTTTCAAAATGAATGTATGAGTGAATGAAAGCCAATTTCAGACCTGGTCCTTTAATCGATTCCAAATAGAAACAAATAGAAACGGTTAATTTTCAGAGAAGAATATAAATCGGTGGTGCACGATAACTGAATAAGCGTGCTTATGTTTGTGCTTGTTTTCACATGACGGAAAATTCTTTTTCTTGCGCGTATGCTTGCGTTTTGGCTGATTTTTATTCAACACTCTTCAAAAATTAAGAAAAAAGTACCCTCAATCATGCAAAAATTTTGTTTGAACCCTAAAATTAGATATCAAGTGAATTCTTAATAGGAGAACGAACCACAGCAATTTTTATCGATTTCTAAAAGACACGAGGGAACAATTTGAACAATTTTTCTCCAACCGTCAATAATTCATGACAAGAACACAACGGAAATCACTACGTAAAGGAGGTTTTGATTTCCTGTCTTAAGTTGCATAGATTTTGGCGATTTTATTCCTTCGTTTTCGCCGCATTTAACGATCATTTTGAGAAGCTATATCAAACATTCGAAAGAGTGTTTCATCAGATATCCAAACACCTTGAAGTGAGTTAAAAAAAAACTCGGTTGCGCCTCGTTTTTCAACCCACTACGCGGTGTTTGGATATCCACCGCGGTCAAACGAGAGAATTTTAAAAGTTAAGCAAAGTACTTCAAAGTTAAGGTTGTCATTTTCGCTGTTTAAAGTTTAATATATTACCAATACACTGTCAATTGACTAAACGTTTTGAAAGGTTACTTAAAAGTTCTAAGCGTTTGAAGACTATGAACTTCAGAATTGTCGGCGCCATTTGCCAACACAATTTTGCTCAGGCACGAAGCGTTTTGGTCAGTTTTCAACGAAAAGGAGTTCGTTATTTTTATACATCCTTGCCCATGTTTCCACTTAGTATTAATTGAAATCCCACTGAATAAAACGAAAAATGCCTCGGACATTTCACCGTGGTGAAGTTTGGATATCTGATGAAACACTGTTCCTTGTGTCTGTTGTCTCTGATATTACCTCCTAACCATTTCATTTTGCAATCCATTTTCATCCTGGCCATCCGCCGCTAAAATCACACATTAATTGTTTCATTCCATTAATATGGTTACTGTAAACAAAACTGGACCATTATTTTTAAGATCCCTTTGATACAAATATGTCTTTTGGCTTTTCAAAATGATACTACAGTCTGGTGACATAGCCCGTTTAAAGAAAAGTACGTTCACTATCCGTAACTTAAATGAACTTCTCCAGTCAGACTGACGAGAAAGAAACACAGTGAAACGTCAAACTCTTCTCTTCTCAAGAAGTATAGAATACTTGCCCTCTCTAGATCAACTAATGCTTGCAGTGTATATTTTTTTATTCTAGGTACACTTTACAGCTGGTCTCTCATTTTGTATGGAACAACTTTGGATCCGTTATCAAACAACCCGCATGTTCCACCGACTTCTCCATTCCCTTTTGGACACCCAACAACTGCGGACCCTACAACTACGGAGCCAACTTCTAAATTAAGTAGGCAAACTGATTGTCGTTTTTATTTAATGTAACTATTATAATGCCAGCAGCTGGACGAAGTAGGATGAGCAGTTCAGTAAACTCGTTTATAGGTCCCTTGCCTAGGCACGCGCTATCACGGGAAATTCCTTGAGTAATTTTTGATGAAAGTTTTTGCTGACGCCGTGAAATATTAAGCTTGGGAAAAGGTAGTGAAGAACATGGGGACTAGCAAAAGGTAACTTGAAGAAGTTTTCAGTTCGATGGCTGTCAATATGTATGTTTTGGTTCAAATTTGTTTTTTATAGCTTTCTTTATCGCTTGTCTCTAGATGTGGTCACTTAAGATCTGCATCGCGACGTTTCGACTGCTTACTGTATACTGGTCTTCATCAGGCGATGGAGTCGACTGGATATATACCATTCTATGTATCACTGTGGTTATTTGAGTCTGCGTGGCAGGTGCTAATTTTGGCGCTCTCTCCACGCGCCTCGCGCGCCCATTGAAATCCTAGACTTCACCCTAACGAGAGGGACAATGGAACTGACATTCCTGAAACGTGGATACCTACGATCAAGAAACGCAACAGCCGATCGGTACCATCACCAGGGTCTATCTATGGGGTAAGGAGTGGCAGGAGGTTCATCCTCAAAAGCTCAGAGACTCCATCACCTGATGAAGACCTGCAGTAAGCGTCGAAACATTGCGATCCACACCTAAAGTGACCTACACATCGTGAGACAAACGATAAAGAAGGCTATCATTTGAATCCACCACAATGAATAAGCATATTTATCGTTGAGTCATTTTTACAGCCTCAAAAGTTAGAACCACGTTGTGTTACTCCTGCTGTTGAAGAGAAAAGATTAAGTCTGTTGTTACCTTAACCCATTCACTCCTGGAGAATTTGAATAAAACGGTAATTTGAAGTCATTAATGCCGTTTTTTGATTGCTGTGGGGGCAAATTGCTAGCAAACTGTCCAAAACGTTGTTCTTTTTCGTTCTTATTCCATTTTTTCCCTCGTTGCTGGTCTTTCACTAGACTTTATTTATGAAGTAAAAGTTTCCCAGAAAACGCTGAAGAAGGTGAAATTTTTTAACAAGAAGTGGCAAGTGGTAGGAAGACCAGATTTTCCGTCGATTTTGCCAGTCATATCGTAAATCTGGCCCAATTCACGAGTCAGCTCTCTCATTTGGGCACTTTTTGAAAGATTTCTTCCTTCTGCTTGAGTTAGGTACAAAAGACATTTTATCATAAAAGGGGATGACTTCACAAATGGTAGAAGGGCCGTGGTTCCGTCACGGCCGGTTTTGGCCGGTGTAGGAGTGAATGGGTTAATGTGTTGTTATTTTTAACAATTAATATGAAATATATATATCAAACACGAGCAAGAGTGTTTCATCAGGATGTCCAAACCCCGAGAAGTGGGTTGAAAAACGAGGCGCAGCCGAGTGTTTTAACCCACTTCGAGTTGTTTGGAAACCTGATGTAACACTCTTTTGAGTGTTTGATATAGCTTCTCAAACTGATCATTAAATACGGAGAAAACAAGGGAATAAAATCGCTAAAATCTATGCAAGTTAAAACCGGGATCCAAACCTCCTACACGGTAGTGATTTTTTTTGTGTCCTCATCATGAAGTATTAACGAGTTTAAGAAAAATTGATTTTAATTTATATTTCTTTGTTTTGCCATAGCCGCCTTGGAGATCTTCTTCATCGCTCTTGGCGCGGTAGTTCTCGTTTTGCTGTTGTTGAGTTTTTTATTCATCTGTCATGAGTATTTAAAGAGAAAAAGAAACAGAGAAGTACAGCAGAGCAAGACAGAGCAAGACAGAGGTACAGAGCTAAGTGAAACGAAACAAAGTGAGAAAAGCGAAGACCATATGAATTCTGATAACACCAAGCAAGTTTGCGGAAATTCGCTTCCAAAGGCACCGGGTGATAATTTTAGCATACAAGTTCCTGTATAAATAAAAAGAGGCCTGGCCTGGCCATTCTCACCTTCAGTTGCCAATCAAGCGCCACTAGCATTAACAACCCAGTGACTAGCCTGCGTGGCAGGGGGGGTGGGGGAGGAAAGGGGAAAAAGGAAAAAGGAAAGGGGGAGAAGGGAAGGAACGCCTGCTATAAGAACCAGACTATTCGCATTACGCCCACCGATTTCCTTATAATCGAATTACGTCAACTGTCAATACGTTCACCAATCAGAAACTGGCATGTGCTTTTACGCATGGATGACTTCACGCGTGAATTAACTTTGTTTACCGCCCAGCGAGAGATAACCAATCAGAATTTGCGGCCGCCAGCGTCCGCAGAAATGAACAAATTGGGGTCTTAATTGCAGGCGTCCTTTCCTCTCTCCCCAGTTCCCTTCTCCCCGACGCCTGCTACGCAGGCTACCCAGTGCCAAACAACGGACATCATTACTGAGACAATTGTTGACAAAATTTGGGAAAACATTGCCAAAGTTATATCTGAAGTCTGATGCTGTGTTTTCATAAGCACCGAAACTTGTTTAAAGTAAACCACGTTCGCCATAAACATGTTTGCAATTTCATTGTTCACTGTATTTGTTATTTCAAAACACGTTTCACGCCTGGTTCTATAATTTATATTGTTTTTCGAAGCAGGCATAAGCTCGCATGAAATTCTTGTTGTATGCCTGATTTTGTGGTTTACCCTCACTTGTCAAGCTTTGATCGGGAACGAAGGGTGATGCAGTGTTTAACAAGGAGACAACATTTGCGCTGACGTGTTTCGCCTAGCTTAGATCAAAACTACCTCGTGAGATAGTTTCAATCATGCTCAGAATAAACATGTTTCGATCATGATTCGCGCAATGCGCCGCCTGATGTGAACACTTTTCATGGTGAATCATGTTTCATTCGTGATCAGACTAAACATGTTTCGTCCTAATGTGAACACAGCATTAATGAACTTCTGTTTTAATATTTTTGCTGATTTTGCTGTGGCAATATCTTGGTTTGACAATGATTTTGATGAGGGCGAGCCAGACAGAGCGAAATGAAAAGAAACGAAGATAGAAATGTGAAAACCTTTGCCATTTCATGACACCAGGCATGTTAGCGGTTATAATTCTCCACGTGTTCGCAGATTACTCTCCGCGTTTTCTCTTTTCTTTTTGTGCGTATTAGTGCATGCCAAGTTAGGCACGCACATATTCACTGGCTCTTGATTATAAAGTGCCAGTTCAATCAAATTTTTAAATTTCCTTCTCTTTTTTTTGCACTTTTCGAAAGGAAATAATGTATTTAGTAACCTATCCAAACCGTTCTTCAATCCGATCACGGGAAAACGTTTTGTGTTGTTTTCGGCTGTTCTTTTCGCATTTGTACGGCCGCCATTAAATTTGCATGTTCCTGAAGCTCCAAAAGATAGCCAGCGATAGTGACTGGAACTTGTGGCAAAAGAGCTTGGCAGGCTATTCCACTTGGTCAAGCGCAAATCATACCGTCCAGAAGGACGTCGGACACCTTATTGAGACTTATATAACGGAGTAACTGGTTAGCTTTCAGTTGAGGTTGGGGGTAGCAGTTTATATAGTTAAGGTGATTCCTCAGAAATAAAAGTTGTCGAACGATTTTTTTTAAATTTTCCCTAACAGCTCCCTACCATAAGTTGTTTCGAAAAATTCAATAAAAAAGATAGGTCACCATGCTCGGTAAAGAGATATGATGGACCAATGTTGCCCCATTTATGCCTATAGCAATACCGATCACGCACGTCATTATTTGATCGGTTCATGTTTCTTTTCCCGGTAACCCGTGAAAGCAAAGTTTACAATTCTCAAAAAAAACTTGATAGGTTAAAGTCTCCACCATATGGGAACACTTTAAAATAAAATTTATGAAAAAGTCACACAACTTCAAATAACACGGACTCAAAACGTTCCTCGCGTCCATGTTTTCAAGGTCAACAATTTGCTCCCACGAGTAACTGATTTGAGAACGTTTTTAGCGATATCTTTTTTTCCTGTCGAGGAATTTTTTTTTAACTTTGTTAACTTAAAAAGCATTAATTTAACATCAAAATGATGCAATAAAAAAATATAGGTCACCATGCTCGTTAGAGAGAAAAAGACAGTCGTATTTTCTAACGAGCTTGCGGGCCTTTGATAAAAAACATTCCATCCTCCGAAATGTGCGCGCGCTCATTTTGCTCAACCGCGCTCGCTCATTGCTTATAAATTATGGTAATTCTCCTTTTGAAAAATACTCGTAAGAAAATTAAATTTCCAGCTGCGTGTTTTAAAAACCGTTCACTAAAAAGAGTGTTGTTATCAACTGGCTGCCATGAAAGGACTATTACGTGTGTTATGCGCAGTACAGGATGCGCAGTGCAATACTGAGGAATCACCTTAAATTTAGTACTAAGCAACCGGAGAAGCTAGGTGGTACAGTGGTACGGTAGGTTATGTAAGTCTAAGCCTAGCTGAGGTCACAGGTTCAGTCCTGAGTGGGGATTTTAGATTTTCTTTTTTACACTTAAAAATTTATTGAAAATAAAATTCCAAGTGTCAACATTACGTTATGCAAGTCTCAGTAAGGTGTCCGACGTCCTTCTGGACGGTATGATTCCACTCGCCGTGCGTCAGTTAAAAAGTATGTTATTACTTAACCCTTTCTCTCCCAGAGTCAATTATGGAGACATGTTGTGTAGTTCTAAATTTTGGGTCTGTCAACGAAATCCTATGGTGTGACCATTCAAATGAAACCTTTTCGGCAATACCTTTGCATGGTACCATTTGTTTTTCAATATTGTACAAAATGTAATTTGGGATTTTTCGTGAATATTGATTGGTTAATATATGATGATTTTCCCATTTTCATAAAATGGTGAAGAAAATTCACACTTGAAATGAGTTCACAGAGTATTGATAATAAAATAGAGTTTTTAATTTTAAAAGATAAAAAGTACATATCTTATGTGCACAATATATAGAATATACGGTAAAAATACTAGAAACTATATACATTTAGTAAATTTTTACGTTTTGATAATGATTTTCTAGATTTCTGATTGGTCCAACCGCTACCGATCTGAGTCGTTATTGGTTAATTTGCCCAAATATGGAAAAATGATGACGAATTACGCGAAAAAAAACCGTCGCGGAAAAAAATGTCGACATTCGGGGAGCACGTTGTGCACGTGCACGTGCACGTGGCGGGCAAATCTTTCCTCGTCCGCAATATAATTTCCACAATTCTAATGTTTAAATCCATAACCATTTCGGCTAGTCCGATTAAAACCTATTTTTGAAGGAAACTACTTTTGAAAGAAACATTCTTCTCGATCTCGCCGCTTGTTAGCATTTACTCGCTTTCGATTTGCGGAGCGGTCATGTGACACTTGTTCACTGACGTGACAGTCATGTATTTTTTTGGAGCGGAAATAATTTTTTTTTCCAATTTCCAGTTATTTGAGTGTTTGAAAATTTACTAAAACAGTTATTCATCTCGGCCTCGCCGAATATGAGCTGATATATAACCAACTCGGCGCGGAAAAAGAGGATCTACCAATTTTCTTTACCGTTTCTTGATTTCGAGTTTATCATGACGGGCGAATCACGTTTGCAAAAGCCGGGTCTACATAAAAGCAGGGTCTTCTGCATCAAGGGCCAGAAAGCTAGTGTAGGTCTATACACGTATAATACATGTATATATTATGCAGATATTTATAAAAAAAAAGTTAAAGGCCCATGTTCACCCAATCTGCTCTGCGCGCTTATGTTTTTGTTTTGAAATTGTTCAATGTAGCGTTTTGATTGGCTGGCACGTCGATTTTTCGACATTCCGTCTGTGCGATAATCAGCCTGGATGCGCAAAGCAGATTGGGTGAACATGGGCCTTTAAAAGGGAACTAAAGAAGTTTTATTTCTATTGCGAAAAATTAAATTATTCCTTTTAGCGCTTGATTTAAGAAAAGGTATCATATAGTAAGTGTAACAGAGTCCAACAGAATCCATTTGAGTTTTAGTATTTTTGTAGTGAAAGAAATGAATAAATTTTATTGCTGATAACGTATTTATTTCCTCTTCTTTCCTTTATGCATTTTGGGCGGTGGGTGGGTGGGTGGCCGACGCGGGGGGAGGGGGTGGGGTGGGGTGGGCAGTACTCCAAGAATCGTGAAGTATTTTATCACGTGACACACGATGAAATAGCGTTTTCGGAGATTATTTGCAGCGATTGGCAGCCATGTTTGTTTACAGTCAATCTGAAACCGTTGGTTATACAAACGAAACAAAGACATTCTCTGGGATCTTCGGATCTTCGGATCTCCAGGCGCCCGCCATTTTGAATGTGAAGAATGGCTTGGAAACGAGATTGAAAGTCGCCTATTGAACCTTGGTGCTGACCAAAAGGAACGCGGCCTCTGGGAACGAGATCGCCTATTGATGGCATGCTTGCCATTTATTTGTTTAGCACGAGATTTACAGGGACGGTTTCACGGTTCGGCGCATGTGCAAAGATTAAAATGCTTTATTCGCTTTCTTACCAATTTTATCGGTGAAAAAACCACTCACATTTACGTACTATAATTAGTCCAAACAAAGCGAAGGATGACCAAAATTATTTTACCCATACTGGACGTGTCGCTAGACAGGGTATGTTTATTGGCCTCGTCCTGAACAGGGTGGAACAGTGAACTCCGTCTAGGATGGACACCTTCTGTTCAGGACCAGCTCTAGATTTTGCTGGTAAATTTTCTATGATTTTTTTTTTGTACAGATTTCTGGGTATTGCCTCTGATCCTCTACGTTTAGGCATGGATGCTAAGAACGTTTCTCGCTTCATCAGATAGTTGCCAAAACGATGACGGGTCGCTGGTACAAAATGGAATTTCTGGCGATTGCGTGGCTACGAATTAGCCTGAAATGTAATATTTCTGCGTCTCGATAGCGACAGGGCCTGGGGCTCTGTAGATTTGGATGCCGATGCATTATGGGTAATTTTGTGGATGTATATAAGCGGTGTATAGCACGTGGGACACTATTCTAGGCCGACACCGCTTTCTCTGATTAGCTTTGTTGAATATTTAATTGAATAACCACGTAGGAAGGGCTGTTAACTGCTTGGAGCTTAGCTTGAGCCTTGGTTCCAACTCAGATTTCCTGTCAATTTTTGCCCCAAGGGTTTGATTTTAAATGGTTTATCTACACTTTGGGTGACGTCTAGTACTCGCATCCCTTCATAAAGGAGATATCCAGAGAGAAAGTTACCACTATTTATCGTAGTGTTGAGTGGTCCTTTGCATTTAAGGCGGGTTTTTTCAGGCCTCCGTCTTTCCACAGTGGTATTGTGCGTGGTTGCTCAGCTCGGTTTAGGTGTTTTACTGTGTTATTGCATACTGTATATTGTGTACTAATGCTCAGTGTAGCTTTATTTACTGTGTACATAGTCCCGGTGCTCAGTGTAGCTTTATTTACGTGCTTTTACGTGCTGTGTACATAGTCCCGGTGCTCGGCCTAAACCTGCAAAATAAACCTATTGGCGTTTATTCACTGTCCGTTGCATAGTGTAGCCGAAATGTGTATACCCCTGGTGCGCATCTAAATGCGTTGTCCTACATAGGGTACTAGGTATTATACGGATTTTTGGTCGCAAACTGGTTCAGGGTTTCAATCCCTCAAGCACCTTCCCCTCCCCCCCCCCCCCCCCCCCCTTCCCTCCCCCTCCGAGAGGTAACATCATGGCATCGTGTGTACGTGGTGCCTTCCTAAAGTTCTCCTGAGTGGTCATGTATGTTACATATAAACATATATCCACCACAACGACACGAGTTATAGCATTTGACTCAAGTTTTTTTAGAATTTCAGTTTCTGGAGTGAACGTGACTTTTCCAGCTGATCCCTGCAACGTAATATTAGGAAACTGAAACAGTTATCCAATTGCACAGCTACGTGACCCCTGCATTCTATAATAACACGTTTTGACATGATCAAGTCCAAGCAGTAATTACTTCCCAGAGTCCGTTTCGTAAAATTCCGGTTATGGGCTTTTACGACTTTAACAACTTCATAAGTTTTTTGGGGAGCTGGCCAGCAAGAAATATTATGATAGTAAACCGTTGTCTTAGTTATTTTAGTGTAACGTTTTGTAAAAAAATGCCGTTGAGGATCTGTGATATGCTTAAATGTAGGAGGCGGTATAACTGTAATAATGTTCTGTTACCAAACTGGGGCCTATTTATAACCGGAACTTTACCGGTATGCCTGATTTAACCTCGAGAATTTGGTAATTACTTTGGCCTCAGCTTCTAAAATAACATTTTTTTGGCACGACCTCGTCCCATCGTTGATCACTTCCTTCAGCTTTCAAACAAAATTATAATGAAACAGCGTAATTATTTCCCTGAGCCCCTAAAATTAACCCGGAAAATTTCATGACTCGTCCAATAGGTAACTACTTCCTTAAGCTTCTAAAATAACATATTGTGACGCACTTGGTTAGTCCTAGTCACCTTAGCTACTAATATAAATTAAGACGTTCAACAAGCCTTTATCCTATCAGTAACAACTGCCTAGCAATCACTGAGTCTCTAAAATAATCTACGGAGTACCAAGTGCATAAATTCCTTACTGCGGAAGAGTTAGGGATAAACATCTGATTTACATCTCGGTCTTGTTTTTTACTGAAGGTAAATGCGTTAATTTTTGTGTTGTTCAATAACTGTGACTACCAGTTTGAGAGCGACAAAATAAGACTAAGTACTGTTTCTTTTGAGCTATAATTCAGGTAATAATTTTGTTTTTCCTCTTAAGATCTGACCACAGAACTGATAATGAATCTGGTAGCTCTCATTTATCTTTGTGGTGCTATTATATCACTGAAGCATAGTTATGTCAGAGGGCAAGTTAACTCGGTGAGTACAAATTATATTTTAACAATCATTATTTCGGTATGCTATATTTATTTTCACCTCACCACGATACTGTATTCTTGCAAGTGTGCAAGTGTTCATTCACTGAAAATAGTTTCATTCAATCAAAACTGCAACACACGCGACAAAACCCACATGGTAACATTTTTTTAGCCATTCAGTCCTGTGATTTTCTCTTTTTTATTCCAGCATTTCCTTTGTTCTTGAAAATGTTGGATCCTGTTGAAGCCACTTCATCAGGCGTTTCCAGTTCCTCGCAATTATTTTTTTAAATGTTTTGGCCCGATTGTTGGGCTTCCGCGCAAATTTAATTCTGGCTCCAACATTGAACCCAACATCCATCCAACTTTTGTTGGAAGGATGGCGTTTGAGCAAATGATGTAACCGTTTTAACGGGCCTTTAATTCAGTTTTTATCTCCCTTCATAATCAGCACTCGACAAACCATTGGAGAGGGTGGCAATGGTATTTGGTAAGTACTATTAATTGTTACACCTAAGTGATTCAAAATTCTGTAAGGTCATTAAAAAATGTGTTAATTAAAAACTTGAAAGAAATGAAGGAGACATTATATTTCCCATTTGGCAGGATTCTATCTAGGATTTTTCGTTTGGGGGAGAAGTTCTTAGGAGAAAAGACTATGCGCTGAGTGCATTTTGAGACAAAATTTTGGCTAATGTTACAATTAGCTCCGATAAAACAGCGTTACCGAGCCTGTCGTAACTGAAGCCAGCTGTTCATAGTACTCCATGTTCCCTGTCATATAGTGTCCTTTGACGAGGATGCTTACCTCATGAACATTAACCTACATATTTACTTATATACTGCACTGGGGGAAAGCTGGGCGTTTTGATGGGGAAGCTTTCACCCCTCAAACCCCCTAGTTAGAATAATTCGAGGTTGCAACAACGTTTATTCACAACCCTGTCTTATTGTTCCATCATTTAAGCGCTCTAATTGTAAATTAAACAAATTATATATTATTTTTGATAGCCTTATTTCTTCGGGGAAGGGGGGCTATGCAAGACTACCTATCTGATGAGCCTAATGTCCAAAAACAGTGGAAGTAAGAGTCACCTCGTGGATTCCACTGAAATTTCCTTCTTTTCATTTTATGTAAAGAGCCACCGCCGTCTTTTTTGTGGACAAGTGTAGAAAGTACAGTCATTAAAGTTCTGGGTCCGGTTGTACAAAAGGTGGATAGTGCTATCCACCGGATAAATCACTATCCAGCGGATAACACTAAAGGATTTTGTTAATACTTATCCACCGGATAGTGATTTATCCGATGGATAGCGCTATTCACCTTTTGAACAACCGGGGCAGACCATTTCCCTGATATGTCATTTTCAACAGGTTACGTGTGGCCCAAATTCCTTCATTATTGACAAAAGTTGTAGCGCGCCGAGACAATATTCTATTCTTGGATGGGCAAGCAGAGGCAGTGTGACATTCCAGCCTATAGTTGAGCATTTAATCCTCAAAAAGTGACCATTTTTATTTACAGAAGAGCACAGTTGTTTCAATGAATGTGAATACTGCATGGCAGGCCGGTTACACAGGTAGAGGAATCCTAGTGGCTGTAGTGGACGATGGAGTTAAAATCAGTCACCCCAGTCTGATATCAAACGTTGTAAGTTCTACTAACTATTAATTTATTTCGACATACACTGTCGAAATAAATTATACATATACACTATATTATTTATTAAGTAAATTTTAGTTCTGCATGAAAAGAAAGAGAAACAGCCCAAGCTAAGTTCTACCAATTTGCTATTTTGAAATGAAAAATGACCTGCGACGCTGCAATAATTCTAGCATTTTGGATCAATTGGACTATAAATTGCATCTGACCTGCTTGAAACAGCATTACACCTTATAACAAAGGTTGTGACATTTTAGAGTGCGAACTTACCAAAACGAATGCATTAAGCCTTTCATACAAATACTTAATGTAAGTTTTTGTTCACTTGTAAAAAACAGTTAAATCCGGGTTTAGACTAATACATCATCTTTATTACATCTGTGCTACTGCATAAAAATATAAAATATTCGATGTTATTCGCTTATGACTTTATAGTCATATTTTCCTGATATATTTACCTGAACAAATATGAACCGGAAAGGGGTTACATGAATACGTTACGTCACTGCAAAAGAAAGTAACGCAGCTGTCACGCTGTATCTTTTTGAACCACAACAATATAAAAATAAAAATTATGGTAATACAGATTCTTGAGAAACCACTAAAGCAAGATGTTTCGGACGTAATTGCACTCTCAAATGGAAGCTAAGGGCGACAAAAACACGTAACAATGCGTTAATCCTTCAACTGCTAACAAGCATGTCGTACCCACTCTTTTAATCTGTGTGATTACTACTAGTTATTAATTTAAAGGTAAAGTTCTACATTAGGGCAAATACTCTTCTTAACCCTGTTCAGACCGAGCTTCACATGGTCTTCTGAAACCGGTCATTGGTTGGTTCAGAATGCTTCTTAAGTAGAAAACCTTCAAAGTCATCGCGGGTACTTTCCGCCCACAACCCCCCCACCCCCCCCCCCCCCCCCCACCCCCCTCCCCCCGGTCTGAATAGGATTAAGAACAGGCCATAAATTTTGTAGAACTTCTGTGTCTGTCAAAAAAACTGCTTGTATAAAAATGAAGTCAAGGAAAGTTGTTCCTTTTGGAAATTACCTTCGCTTTTCTTGGGCAGAACTTGACTGCAAGTTATGACTTCTTGGACAATCGACCTGTAAGTGCATATCATAGCCTTGGCAGGTATGTATTTACAATTTTATCAATATTCCAAAATTTGTTAATTTGTATATACAAATGGTAATTTCAAAGTACCACTTATAGTGCTAATTAGCACTTTTTAGGAATTTCAGGGAAGGTTGGTTTACAAAAAAATTGTCTTTGAGACAATGCTGATGACAAAGGAACCCTTATTGATGTGGCATTTATATCGCCTGGAAAGATTAACAATACAAATTTAGAACTCAGGGGTGTAGCTACGCACGTGCGTACCTGAAAAAGTGGAAAAAAAAAAAGAAAGATTTGGGACTTGAGGGTGGGGGGAGGAGGTAGGGGGAGGAGGTAGGGGGAGTGTTTGAAAACAGTGATGGTGCGTACCTCTAAAAAAGTCCTGGCTACGCCCCTGGAACTATAAATTAACAAACGTCACTGTATGTAGCGTTTACTATTTTATACGTATGAAATTCAGTCACTGTGGTGTATTACTTGTACTCCCAGAGTCAATTATGGAGACATGTAGTTTAATTCTAACTTTTGAGTCTGTTGACAAAACCCTATGGTGTGACCATTCAAATGAAATCTCTTCAGCAGTACTTTTGCATGGTACCATTTGTTCTAACTTTTGAGTCTGTTGATGAAATCCTATAGTGTGACCATTCAAATGAAACCTCTTCAGCAGTACTTTTGCATGGTACCATTTGTTCTAACTTTTGAGTCTGTGGACAAAATCCTATGGTGTGACCATTCAAATGAACCTCTTCCGCAGTACTTTTGCATGGTACCATTTGTTCTAACGTTTGAGTCTGTGGACGAAATCCTATGGTGTGACCATTCAAATGAAACCTCTTCAGCAGTACTTTTGCATGGTACCATTTGTTCTAACGTTTGAGTCTGTGGACGAAATCCTATGGTGTGACCATTCAAATGAAACCTCTTCCGCAGTACTTTTGCATGGTACCATTTGTTCTAACGTTTGAGTCTGTGGACGAAATCCTATGGTGTGACCATTCAAATGAAACCTCTTCCGCAGTACTTTTGCATGGTACCATTTGTTCTAACGTTTGAGTCTGTGGACGAAATCCTATGGTGTGACCATTCAAATGAAACCTCTTCAGCAGTACTTTTGCATGGTACCATTTGTTTTAACTTTTGAGTCTGTGGATGAAATCCTATGGTGTGACCATTCAAATGAAACCTCCTCGGCAGTACTTTTGCATAGTACCATTTGTTTTTCAATATTTTACAAAATGAAATTTTAGATTTTTCCTGACTTTTTTATTTTTGGCACTCTGGGGAGTTACATGTTAATTATATTTGAATTATACTTGCATTATATTTGTTAATCCTTTTATCAATAAATGTTAATTTTAGCCACGGAACAAAATGTGCTGGGATAATTGCTGGAGGAAATAACAGAAACTGTGGTGTGGGAGTCGCATTCGACGCGCAAATTTCAAGTAAGCCGGGTTCAAGAATACACTTCCCATTAGAAAATGCATGTTTATATAATTAGCATTGAGAAACTTCGTAATTCTTACCATCAAGAGGTTAGAGTGATTTTCACTTAAGTCGAAAAACCAAAACCAAAGTAATTACTCTGATTTATCACAAAAGAGGCAGACAATCCAATGAACCAATTAGAGTTCAAGGCAAATACATGTCGCGGCGCCAAGTGCGGGAAAACGCGTGCGAGTAAGTGGTGGTTTTGGTTTTACTTCTGATTGGTCGAGAATGTGGCGCGAGATTTTTTAGCCAATCACAAAGCGTAGCAATGCAAACCAAAGCAATAGTGAAAAAACTTTCTGTACTCAATTGAAAACCGCTTTATTATAAGTTGATATAATAATTATATTTATAATTCAACACATTGATACACTGCCCAAATATGGTCAAAAAGTTATCGATATACGCTATGTCTACATGACGTATATCCAACGATGGATGTAAATTTCGCATTTTGACAAGAGAATGCAAAAATGACGGACCGGACTCGATATTTTTTATTCAAACTGTGCTTTGTTATCAATGTGTTGAATTCGTTGGCTAAGAATTAGGCGATATCACGCGTGCTTTCGCTATAATAGTTAAATGTCAGGAGGTGTGACATTCACAAGGAGTGGTTTTGTTGTTTACCGTTTAGTATGATAATCAGGAGCCTCGCAGCTCTCAGAAGCGTCTATTTCATTGGCCTTGTAAAACACAGCTGCTAGTGTTTTTAGGGTTAGGAGCCTCTGTTATCGTTTTTGTTTTATTGCTGTCCCTTCCAATGGCGTGAGACCTTACGAGAGCTGCGACATCGCCCTTTAGTATAGTGACATTACTTACAAATAGAAGCTGGAAAGAAATGACGCCGGATGTAATGAAGAAGAAAAGAACAATGAATTTTCCCTCGCACTATTTCAGGTTTTAAGACACATTTACATATCATAAACTAGTAAATAACGAATTCACGCAACATTTTTCAAATTTTAACAGAAAAGTGCTTCACGCTGGCATCTTAGGTTAACAATTCATAATTATATGAATGTGAATATATGAAAATCATATATTTGAACTGCGGATAAACATGAGTGAAATTTGTTATTCTTGCAGTATGCTCTGAACTTAAGCAGTTGAAAAAGCAACCTGGAAAAAAAAAATTCACGCTTGAAAGGAATTCGAACCCATGGTCTTGCGATACCACATTTTTCACATTGAACATTTTTAATTTTTGGAATTATTTGATGTCAGATGACACAATCATTAAACAAATAACATAGAGTAGTTGTGCAGGTTTAAGACTGACTTATTTTTACTATAATTAAAACGAGTTAGTTTCAAACCCTTACAGGGATTAGTCTCTAAAGAAACTGTTGTGCTATTGCGGCGGTGCAGTGAAACATGAAAATTTTTTTTAGCAGATGAGTTGATAAGGTAAATAGTCCTTTTTACAGTTGTGTGCTTGGTAACCTTGCCTTTGAGTGGAAGCGAGGCTGCAGGTGACCTTGCTTTGATACAGACCTTGGAGCTTTTCAGATGTAAATTTAGCTAGTTAGCATGAGAAAAGCATTATTAACATATGAAAGGCAGAAAGGTTTGTATCAAAGCAAGGTCACCTCCAGCCTCGCTTCCACTCAAAGGTACAGTCACCAAGCACACAACTGTAAAATGGACTATTGGCAACCGTTAAGAGATTCAAATGTGCCTATCGAAACATGATTAGAAATAATTAAACACAAACAGCGGTGATAAACATGGTAAACCAACGCATTTTTATAATAAACTTGACGTTTCGTATGCTAAGCGACATACATTTTCAAAAGTAACCGTTACAGTGTTTGAAAACTGTTTATATAGTTCAAAAGTAGGGGTCTGGAACCAAGATTAAGAAAAACAATCTTAACAGTAATTTCAATTAATAGTACGGACTGTCAGTCCTAAGAAGCTACAGCTAATAAAGCATCAGTTTTTCTCACTGCTGACGTTAACATTTAAGGAAAGCTGTAGTTCTTGAATCAGCAAAGTCTTCTTGATTTTGCAGTGAAAAGTCCGTTTTGCCGGACGCTTAAATATCAAAATGATCCCAATTAATGTTGTGACCAGTGATTTTGATATGATCAGCAATAGCTGATGTATGTTTGCTACGTACATCACGTGCTGTTATGTACCATGTTTAGCCATTAAAAAATAATGTCATCTTGTTTATTGTTTTGGTTAGGTATTCGCATTTACAGCAACCGCATACGTTCAACTGACCAATCAGAAGCCAAGGGTTTGAGCTTTAAGAGGGATATGATTGACATATACTCTAACAGCTGGGGGCCTGGAGATATGGGCTGGCAAGTAAAGGGACCTGGTACTCAGCTGAAAGACGTTCTTGAAAAAGGAATACGACTGGTATGGAGTTTATTTTAGACAGTGGAATTAGCCACGTGATTGTTATTTATGAACAAAATGACTTTATATCATATCAGAAACCCATAAGTGGGTTGAAACGTGTAACGCGCATTTACAGCTTCCGAATCATTTTTTGCTTAATACCGTGTTTGGAAACCCCCCGATCCCTCGAGATTGAAAGTAAGTTGTTCTAGCGAATTGATTGGTTAATATTTTTATCTTGATTGTCCAAATATGGCTTTAACAACTTCTTAGCAAATTGAATAATCGAAAGCTTGTTTTGAAAAGTACACGAGACAGTTGCACGTTTCAACCCACTTATGGGTTTCTGATCATATGTATAGCATATACTCCCTATTAGGCTTAGCTAGCGTTCACTCCTGACGTACGTCAAACGTCCAGTTTACGTTAAACTGAGCAAAGGAAGGCCTGATACTCAGGTTAAGTTTATGTCCAAACTCGTGCAACTGACGTTAAGGAAGAAACAAATCCCCAGACCAGATCCGTCATTTCACATTACAAATCCAGGGGCTGATCAGGTCTCATAAACGTTGTCGTCCGGGACTACATGTAAGCTCCAACGTTGAACTTTAAAGCCGAAATAACGAAACTTTGCTTACTTAATTTCCATGTTATATATCGCCAAAATGCCACCAAATATACAACTAACTTGGATTAAAAGATTCTATAGAGCAAAGCAGAAGCAGTAGTTTGGAGGAAAAGTGCAGGATTACAAGGATGGAAGTGGATTACAGTTCATCAATTTTGATTTCGTGACAGGCGGTTTAGAGATCAAAGTTTCAATTCTTGCGAAATTTTGAGTTTTTTAGTCGTTATTTTGTGTTTTTAGTTCATATTTCTTTGCGTTCATTACTTTTGGCGATTTTGTCTTCCTATTTTAAGATAATAAAGCAAGTTTAGAGCAAGCTCTTGGCCATAATCATGAAAACACGATATTTCAGCCGGGAACAATGTCCCTTCTGAATTACTCAGGTGTAAGTGTTAATAGTCAATCCCGATTAGCTGACCACTTTATCTCATTTATTTTAGGGCCGCCGTGGCAAGGGATCCATCTTTGTGTTTTCTGCAGGAAATGGTGGAATTTCCGGCGATAGCTGCGCATTCAACGGCTACGTAAATAGCATTGAAACCATAGCTATTTCAACTGTAAACTGGGATGGCTCGGTACCAGGCTATGCTGAGCGGTGCGCGGCCATCATGGCTGTGACATATGGACAAGACATGTTTCCATTTGGAAATATTATACCTCCTGTGGTAAGTTTTTATTTTTGTTGTTGATGATATACACATTTTTATTTATTAATAATTACAGTAAAACTGTTCACAAAATAGCGAAGAAGACACGCATTAGACTACCGAAGAGGTGAGCAAAAATAGAAAAAACTAGATAATAATTTAAGGACGTGACCACGCTCAGTTTGCAAGCTCCTTGATAATTTTTTTTGTTTAAATGATGCACCAGTTTGGGCATAAACCAACCAAAAACGTGTTGAGCGTGAGTGAATTGTGCAGAGTTGTTGCTGTTGTTCAAGTTTTGTTGTGTTCTGGTATAGACAGTAACAATCTTTCTTCATTGTTGTCTTCGCTTCTCTTATTCTCTTGCACATTTTTGTCCAATCCCCAACATAGAGCCATTCCTTTTTCACAGGCTAAGAGAAAAAGAACATCCACAGGTAGTTATCTTAAAGTTAAATTGTGAATTCGTATGCATATATTCTTACGACTCTTTAGAGTTTTTTTGTTTTCATGCAGGGGCTAGTATTTGTTTAAAATTTTGCTGATGAATTTTTACAACTAAAGCTAAACAACTTCACTGATTCAGGTGAATCATACTTTATAATTATACTTTTATCATATTTCTTTTTCCACACACAGGTAACAACGAAAGAATCCAGCGGTTGCACGGAAATATTCCCGGGTACTTCTTCTTCGGCCGCAATGGCTTCTGGTATCATTGCTTTGGCACTTCAAGCAAAGTAAGATTTATTTTCGTAACGCACTTTAACCGGTATAAACAGGTTTGAGCCCGGAAAACTAGTTTAACTCATCTTTTATAACTATAAATAGGTGAAAGAAGTCTTTTGTTAAATATATGTTATTTTCATTCTCATCTTGATTATACACTGCTGATAATCCGGCTAGAACGTTAAAGGTGATACCAGTTCAGGTTTTTAATACGCATATCATCAATCCTACCTTGAAAGTATCGGATGAATGTTTTCCCGCGCTTGGCACCAATTCGGTATGTTTTAACTTTGAGTTCTGATTGGTCCATTTGTGCCATTGGCCAGCTAGCTCCAGCTGTCAAGGTTATTTTAATTATAGTAATTTATTAACAACTGTCTAGAAGAGAAAACTACTCTACAAGACAGCTCAGTGTCGGATTTGGTTTTTCAAACTTTCTGTAGCAAGCCATTTTTACACCAGATCAGTGATTATTATACATTGGTGTCACTAGCTCGATTTTGATTGGCTATAAGCACGCAGCTAATTATTGCTTGCTGTTTCTGTTACGTCATACCTACAAACAATAGTTTTATGCATGCAGAAGTGACGTCATACCTACAGACAATAGTTTTATGCATGCAGAAGTGACGTAAGTTGTTTACTTACAAGTTGACTGCTGTGCATTGATCACTTTTTTGTGCGCGCTCTTGTCTTTACAAGTGCAGCTCAGGAATATGCATAATAAAACAATTATTGGATTCGGTTTTCGCATGATAGCGATAATTATCAAGGCCTCAGTTTGTGTTATCCGCCTCAGCCTTCGGCTTCGGCAGATAACACAAACTTTGGCCTTGATAATTATCGCTATCATGCTCAACCTCATCCAATAATTGTTAATTCTTTACAATCAATTTTGAATTGTTTTTAGCCCAGACCTGACATGGCGCGATGTTCAACACATAATTGTTACAAGTTCCAAGCCCATAACTCAGTCGCCAATTACCAGAAATCGCTGGAGAGTCACTCGTGACAAACCATCCTGGAATAAAAACAGAGCTGGTCTTTTAGGTAAATATAACCTTGTTTGCTTTCATTGTTATTCCTTCATAGTATTCATAGTATAGGGATTTGCGTTACTTTGCATTATTCGACGACTCTATTACTTCAATCTCTCGCATGCCATATTACTACATACAGCTATTTCAATTAACGTTGTCGGGTGAAAACTGAAAGCTCAAAGTCCACAAGTCAAGTCCGAACGAGTAAACTGAGCGCCTGTTCCAGGCATGCAGATAGTTGGGAGCGGAGAAACGAAAAGAAACGGCGCGAATGAGCGATGCGACGAGTGGGTAAAACGTTTCCTTTGCGCCGCTCCCATGTCATGTAGCTTTGAGCTTTTATCCGACAACGTTAATTGAAATAGCTGTATACAGGATTGTCTTTACCACTTATCATCAAAATTCTAAACTCTAAACAGCTTATACTAGCTACAAGGCTATTCTTTTTACAGGTTCTTCATATCAGCAATAGAAATTCAGTGGAGATATAGCATTGAGATTTTTTTTTGGCGATGCAGCTGAGCGTACCGCGTCTCCATGGCCATGTACGAAACAAATCAGAGGTCTATAAAGAAAATTTAGCTTTATTTCAAGAATTTATAAAAAATGTAAATTTGGCTACCTTGTTGGTGTACCAACGTAGTACGTCAAAATGGCGGAAGCATACGAAGTTCTCTAATTTTATAAATATTCTTGTCACCATAACTCAGTTATTAAATTCATCAGGCTACAAACTTTTGCCAAGTCATTTCATTTGGCATTTGTAATTCCCTTCTTTGGTCAGTGTTGCTCTCAAAAGCCAGAAAAACAAATTGCTTACGTAATTGAAAATAACCCATAGCGACTCCTTTATTTCAGGAATGAAAACCATTTAATTAATCCTAAATCCTAAATTGTCTAAAGACACAATAGTCCGTCCAATATCGTCTGTCCCTTACCTTTTTGATAGCCTTCCCCCCTCCCACAGCCACCCCGACGATAACTTAACATAGACTATTTCGTGATAATTTCGTAACTTATGAAACCTTTTATTATTTTAGTTAGCAGGGAATTTGGATTTGGATTGATGGATGCTAGCAAGATGATTGAATACGCAAAGAAATGGCGTTTCGTGCCTCAACAGCTGTCATGTGAAGTCATACTGAATGCCTCAAACTTCAAGTACAGTTAAATATGAATTACGTAGACCTGGAGAATCTCTACTGCTATAACCAATTGATGATGGAAATAAACTCTGAATTTCAATTATTTTAAGAAAAAAAATAGTGTAGAAATTTGATTTGAAAATGACTCTACTTTTAGAGAAATGGAAGTTAAAACTTTATTTCCATCAATTTATCGTTTGTTAACACAGAGGAGGTTCTCTTTCAGCCCCCGGTCTGGGAGGGGGGGGGGGGGGGCACCTATATAAAAGCAACGGGGTTGATCGCTGTTTTAGGGTACTAAGCCAGAAAAATATGCTGACAAGAATAACTTTTCAAAACGAATTAATTGGTACCTCTTAGGGGGTAAAATTACCGTGAGCAACACCCACAAAAAAGGGTTTCTGGTACCTGGATCATTTCCTTAATTCTCATGACCTTTTTGATTGATAAGGAATTGATATTGCAAGGAGAAATTTGATGCTGATCACTCTTAGGGCTTAAAGGGTTAAGGTATTAAGCCAGAAAAATATGCCGACAGGAATAACTTTTTAGAAAGAATTTGTACCTCTTAGCCGGGTAAAACTTAATGTGAGTCACACCCACAAACATCTGACGATCTTTCCCCATCATTTTTTATGGGTAATGGGCGGCTTCCTACTATTACGCCTTCAGTTGAAAAGGTCCCGGAAGAATCTCCCTTCAGGGCGGGACTCAACAGGGATAGAAAAAAGAAAATGATTTTTGGAACACCAACAGACAGTTGATACCCACGCAAGAGCACCCCAGGTTTCTAGTGGACTATTTTGGTGTCCATCTATTAACTATTAGCTACAAATTCTAATTTTAAAACTTCATTTAATCATTATACCCAAAAATCCCCCCAAAAATTACAAAACATCCCACAACATAGCTTCATGAGATGACGAGTTATTTTTATTGTCTTTTCGCGTTTAATTTTGCGGACTGGCGATTTCTTGTATTTTGCGGGAACTAATTTTTGCGATTGGGAAAGACTTGCATTTCTTGCTGGGAATTAATCTTTGCGATTTGCGGGAAGTCGAGTTGACAATTGGTAAAACAACATTTTTATTTTTTATTTGAGTACATGCAATGGAAATACAGGTGAAAGAAAATGCAGATGTAAAACACGTTAATTAGTATCACTTTATTACAATAACATGTGAAGGAAAGATACGTTTTTAGTAAACTGGCATGAAAACGATTTTACATTACGTGTAAAAGGTGATGTTTGTATATAATTTCGACAGTGGAGTAAATTTTTGCGGAGAACATTTTTCCGGGAACGCATGTAATTTTGTCGGAACTTTTCTTTTTGCGGATCGTGAAAAAAAAAAACAACGCAGAAATTTAATGGAACACGGTATTAATTCTTATTATTACCACTGCTATTTTAATTGACAATTTTTGTTTAGGCCCGTTAAGAAAACATTTCAACAAACCTTTACGCTATGATACTCTTAATAGGTCTTAATAGCCTAGACAATGATTTTATGTTTTACTTATATTAGATGTTATTTCTTTACAATTTGGTTGCATTTTTGTCTTTGCAGTTCCGCCAGGCTGGTTATTCCCTCGCGTGGAGACTTACATCTCACCTTATCTCTGAACCAAGACGATTGCACCATCCGGTATTTGGAGCATATGCAAGCAGAAGTTAATCTACGTTTTCCCCGACGGGGTTATGTGGAGATGTCTTCAACATCCCCCAGCGGAACTCGGTCCAAACTTCTTTACTCGCGGAAGATAGACAGTTTGACAGGCTTCAGAAACTTTACAAACTGGCGAGTAACCAGTTTACATTACTGGGGAGAAAATCCTATCGGAGACTGGAATATTTCCATACGAAACGCAAGGGCAAGGAGCAACGTCGGAATAGGTAACAAATCACGTGCACTCTCTATATCTACTGAAAAAATCGCCTTACTTTTTATGGGATGATATAGGCGTTTTATGTTGTTCTACTGTGTAGTATTGCGCAAGTAACGCGGACTAACCGAAAGGAACTCATAAAAGGAACAAAGATTACTTCCCCGCCCCAACCCCTCCTCCCCGCTCCCATTACGATGCTGCCTGTATCCCCCTCTTACTTTTGTCTAATTGCTACCTTAAACTAGGTCATGTATTTGGTTTGAAGTTAATTCTCTACGGAACCAAAGAGGATCCTCTTGAAAACAACAAGCATGTTGACAGAAGGACAAAGAAAATAGCGACAAGTAATATCCCCCATCGTGAAAAAGGTTGGTGTTCAAAAAAACAAACCCCATATACAGTCATATAAGGACAGTTTTGGTGGACAGTGTTAATATGCATGACCTTTTTCCTCATTATTTTTATTATATTTCAAAAAATTCAAAACATTCATGTTTTTGAATTAAAAAATGTGCTTAAATAGCAACGGACATTTGAATTTTCAAGTTTCTACCAAAATTCAGTCTTCCATGTCCTGAAAGACTGTACTCGCCTTTTTTACAGCCACAAAATTATTCATGCACTTAGGAGTTGATGTATTGTCTACAATCCTGAAAATTCATTCGCTAATTGAATAAATTTAAATTGGATTGAAAATGACGCTATTCTAATAACTGGAAGAAAGGTACTGTTTGAAATATCTTAACTCTTTCGCTCTCAGAAATGTAACTCTGTCTGTCAGACGAAATCCTATGGTGTGACCATTCAAATGAAACCTCTTTAGCAGACTTTTGAATGGTACCATTGGTTTTGCAACATTTTATTGTAACTACCATTTTTGGTTAATAAGGCGTCTTTTACTGTTTTCATGCAGATATTCCTATACACGGCGGATACTCACAGTGGAGCCACTGGTATGGCTGTAGCCGGTCATGCGCAGGAGGGATTCAACAACGATATCGCTGGTGTAATAATCCCAGGCCGGAAAATGGAGGACGAGACTGCAGGGGACTAGGACGAGCTGCAGAAGAAAGAAGATGTAACACGCACATGTGTCCCGGTAAATTGGTTTTTTATCTTAGCAGGTTTTTTCTTAATTTTAGTAATATTATTCTACATATCTAGGACCCTAATAATAAGGCTACCATATAAACCATTCGTGTGCCATGTATCATTTCGTTTTGCTTTGATGCCAATAAATTCTTCACTGCCACTGCTCAACATTAAAGAGAAACGCTGCAAGTCTGAAGTCGGTTTGCTATCACCTTAACCGCGGTCAAACGAGAGAATCAAATTAATTTTGCAAAAGTTAAGCAAAGTACCTAAACGTTAAGGTTGTTATTTTTACTGTTTAAGGTTTAATATATTGCTAATACGCTGTCAATTTGCCAAAAGTTTTGAAAGTTTATTAAAAAAAGTTCTAAGCGTTTAAAAACTGTGAGCTGCAGAATTGTCGTCGCCATTTGCCAACATAATTTTGATCAGGCGCAAAGAGTTTTGGTCAGTTTTAAACGGAAAAAAGCTCATCATTTTGAAAAAAAAAATTAAAAGATAGTAACGTCAATTTTTTTTTTTAATCATCCTTGCCCCCCATATGTCCATTTAATATTAAATAAATTCCCACTAAATAAAACGAAAATCGCCTTGGATGTTTGACCGCGGTGGACTATAACCAACCTAAGCCCTTAGTTTCTTCAAAGAGATGAATACCATTTATTAACTCTACCCCAGACCCCTTTCTTAGACGCCCCACTGTAGATTGCTACTTAACTTTTACATACGTAATCCCTTAAAGTGCCTATAACCCTTATTTTTATCGCAAATATCGATTTTATATCAAGTGAATAATTAAGTGGTGGAATATTATTTAATTCGAGTGTTGCGTTTGTGAGTTATAGAGGTTTATATCTCCAATATGCTAATGAATATGACGTCATTCCAGTATTTCAAATTTTTCTCCTTGGGAATTCGACTATATACTATAATATTTGCTAAAATTGCTAACGGAAACCATAATGATAATACGAATGTTTCTAAAATATGATTTATTTCAACCAGCATGTTTTTGTATAATAAATGAATGCTGGAATAACATCACATTCATTAGCATATTGGAGATATAAACCTCTATAACTCACAGATGCGACACCCAAATCAAAAAATTTTCCATCACTCAGTTATTCACTTGATGTAGAATCGACATTTGCGATAAAAAAAATAAGGGTTATAGAAACTTAAACAGCCTAGCAATCATCAAAACATAAAACCAATGTGTAGTTAGTCTAACCGCATACAATGTTAAGACAAATTCTTTAGGTAAAATTTCAAATTTCGTATAAGTGTTAACTAATACATTTAAACCTTTTAGTATTTTGTTTGCCTATCTAAAACGTTGATAAAACATTTTTCTTTTTCCTTGCTTCCTCTCAGTCCATGGAGGTTATTCAAGGTGGGGCACTTGGTCCCAGTGCAGCGTGTCATGCGGTGGAGGTCATCAACAGCGTACACGCACATGCACCAATCCCCGTCCTGCTTACGGAGGAAGAAACTGCGTTGGACGTTCTGTACAAACACAGAGATGTGGATTAATTTCATGTCCTCCAGGTATGTCAACTGTTTGTATCTTTTAAATTGCTGTAAAATTTCGACATTAAGCCCATGTATAGTCGGTGCCAAGCGCGGGAAAACGCGTGCAGGCAAGTCACGATTGGTTTTGGTTTTACTTCTGATTGGTTGAGAAAGTGGCACAAGATTTTTTAGCCAATCACAAAGCTTAGCAATGCAAAACCAAAGCAATTGCAAAATTACTTTCGATGCTCAATTGAAAAAAAAACGCCATAATTGCAAAATATTTCAGAAAATTTATTCCGCTTCCTGCCATCCTGCCGTTTTTTTAAAAAAGTGTAAAAAAAAATGCGCGATCGCTAAATCTGATCTATGGGATCGTAATTGCAGGAATGATCAATGAATAAGTCTTTATTAAAGGAAGGAGACCGTATTAATGACCATAAGCATTAACGTCTCTATTTGTCTTAGTATTTTCACATTGATATTTCCTATTTTGCCTTGTTAAATTGTTGTTTAGTTAGTTATCAGAAAATATTAAGTGTCCACAAAGTTACTCCGCTTAGTTTCTTATCTTCTATTTAGAGTGGTTTCCAATTGAATATCGAAAGTAACTCTCTGATTGCTTTGGTTTTTCATAACTACGATTTGTGATTGGCTAAAAAATCTCCCAACCAAAACCAAAGCCAACCGTGACATACCTGCACGTGTTTTCCTGCGCTTCGCGCCCGCTACCTGTATTTGCTTCAGTTCTGATTGGTTCATTGGATTGTCTGCGTCTGTTGTGATTGGTCAGAGTAACTACTTTGGTTTTGGTTTTGAACACACTCGAATGAAAACCGTTCAATGTTATTTTACTTTCTTTTTTAGTGGACGGAGGATATTCACAGTGGACCACTTGGTCGCAGTGCAGTGCAACATGTGACAATGGAACTCAACAGCGTTCTCGCTCGTGCACAGCACCACCACCAGCAAATGGCGGGAAACCATGTGCAGGGCCAAGTCATGAAACACGGATATGTATGACCGATACCTGCCCATCACCTGGTAAATGTTTCGTATATTTCCATTCATAAACAACCTTGTCCTCAGGAACTTTGTCGTTTTCAAAATGGCGGGGTGAGCGTAGAAACCCCTGGGGAATGCTGCTAAAATACCCCAAGAAACGTGGAGTATTATGTCACGTAAGACATAATGAAATGTCTCCGTTTCGTTTGAATAACGATTTCAACACGGCTGCATGTCGCTGGAAATAACCTCCGAAAACGCCGTTTCATTGTGTGCCACGCAACAAAATATCCACGATTCTTAGAGGATTTTAATTTCCTGATTGCCTTGGTTTTTCATAACTACGATTTGTGATTGGCATAGAAATCTCGCGCCACTTTCTCAACCAATAGACCTTTATCGCGCGGCGGCCATGTTGACTCCCTGAGGAATAAAATGCTTTGGTTTTGCCGGCCCAGCCTCGCAGTGAAAAAGTTGAAAACGAGGTTGGACGGGCAAAATCTTTTGTTTTTATACAAAATGGTGGGGCGTGATAAAGGCCTATAAGAAACAAAACCAATCGTGACTTGCTCGCACGCGTTTTTCCGCGCTTGGCGCCGGCTACCTGTATTTGCTTCGAGTTATGATTGGTTCATTGGATTGTCTGCGTCTGTTATGATTGGTCAGAGTTTTGGTTTGGACACACTCGAATGAAAACCGCTCAATGTTATTTTATTTGCTTTTTTAGTGGACGGAGGATATTCGCAGTGGACCACTTGGTCGCAGTGCAGTGCAACATGTGACAATGGAACTCAACAGCGTACTCGCTCGTGCACAGCACCACCACCAGCAAATGGCGGGAAACCATGTGCAGGGCCAAGTCATGAAACACGGATGTGTGTGACCTCCAATACCTGTCCAACACCTGGTAAACGATTCATACATTTCCATTCATGAGCAACCTCGTCACCAGGCCCTTCTCCTCTTTCAAAATGGCGGGTCTGGTGGAGAAGCCCTGGTCAAGGCTGCCAGGTTAACACTCGTTAACATCTCTCAAACGGACCTTTCCTTTTCACTTGAAGTTACATGAAGTAAAACCTATTTCACACTTAGAGTAAAATTAGAAAAAAAAGATCAGAAAAGTGTATGCCTCGAACCCGAGTCGTTTGCTTCATAACTAATATCCTTATCCACTATACCAACGTGGATTAGCTGCCGGGAGATGTAATTTTTAACATATTTATAGTTACCCATAACAATAAATGAAAGCTAACCGTTTTCAAATCAGTGCTTAACCCTAAACACTGTAGATCAATGCTAAACCCCAAAACGCTACTCTTTGCTTAGCCGGATCTCTGTTCTCTCAGTTCTCTGCCCAATAAAATGGGGTTCTGTTCTCGTGTACGTCAGTACGACGGTATAACGATAAAAAATACTACGTTGTGTAAAACCTCATAAGGTGTCCTAGGTCCGTTTGAGAGATGTTAACGACTGTTAACCAGGCTGCCAAAACACTCCAAGAATCGTGGAGTATTATGTCACGTAAGACATAATGAAATGTCTCCGTTTCGTTTGAATAGCGGTTTCACATTGCCAGAAAACAAATACGACTGCATATCGCTGGAAATAACCTCCGAAAACACTCTTCCATTGTGTGTCACGTGACAAAATACTTCATGATTCTTGGAGTATTTTAGCAGTCTTGCCCAGGGGTTCTACGCCCTCCCCGCCAATTAAAAGCGGAGAAGGCCCGGGGACGAGGTTGATTCAACAATAAAATAAAATTGTCCTCTGTCAATCAATCATTTAGTTTGCAATTTTCATGACTTTTTACCTTAATTACGTTTAACTAATCTCTTTTCAGGATCTCCCATTCACGGCGGATACTCGCACTGGAGCTCCTGGTCTTCCTGTAGCCAGACATGCGCAGGAGGAACTCAAGACCGCTCTCGCTCATGCACCAATCCCCGGCCAGCAAATGGAGGAAGAGACTGCAGTGGACTGGGACAAGCTACTGAATCAAGGAGTTGCAACACGCAAAGTTGCCCAGTAGCAGGTAAATATTTAATGCTGCATTTGGTACAACTGACCATTACATTTTGTAAGGCAGTCTCCCTCAATCAAGAAATGTTCTACCTTCCATAAAACGTCCTCGCTCTTTCCTTCGCCCGCTAATTTCTTGTAAAACGTGCAACAAACTTAAACTTTTGAATCCCATGCCAATTAGCCTTCTTTTCGTTATAAATATTTACAAACACGGTATTCCGTCAACGATAAAATCTAACCACATAAAGGGCTGGTTGGCGTTGCGTTAACTTTTCCTGGATTTTACTCGCTTAAATATTTGGTGACCCTACGTTTATGTAGCCTGAGAAAACAGGACGTCGTTTCGCGGCACGGAAAATTGTTTCCAGGGAATCATTTGCAATATTCTTAGACTAACAGATATTGGGGCCATATGGCCGAGTGAGGAAGACCGATTATTCAAAATTAGGGTAGTTTTTTATATATCTTATCACTGAAACGAAGTCGGTGACCATTATTTCATGCATTGCTGACACGAGTAACGCATTACCTACCTACCCGAATCAATGTTACTAGAAGATTTTCACGCGAAAGTCCTTAAACTCATGAGGCATGATTTATTACATTACTTTCAATACAGGTATTATTTCACTATCACGAGGCAATTACAAAACTAGTTGTTGTAGGTTGTTGCTATTGTTTTTTTAGTTTCGAGACAAGACCCCGTGTAACAATGCATAAACTGATATACCCTCATCACTAGGGCCAAAGAGGTACTTGGTAAAACGTCGTGCGAAACTGGATAACAAAATTTGTTTCTTAAACAAAAATTTCCACTCCTTCCAACAATTAGCGTAATCCTGCCGAAGTTCAACTTGCAAGTGCAATCGAATTTACCAAGTTTGGTAATATTTAGTTGTTAGTTGAATTCTTTGAAACTATACCCTAAATTCGAATAGATATTTCAGTTCTGAGTTGGCGTCTGAATCCAAAACTATCTACAAAGTTTTCAGTTAGACTTTTTTTTGCATTTAAGAGAGATTGCTCTCTGAAAGTTAGGCCGGTTTGCTAATTAATGTTATCCTAAAGGATATTTTACTTACATCTTGAAATAATTGATTTCAGGTTGCGCGGATATCGTTACGCTTGGCAATTTGTGTAAACAGTGGTCAAACAATGGAAAGTGCTCCGATTCCTCAGTAAAAAAATGGTGTAAGAAGACTTGTGGCGGATGTCCTCCAGGTTTGTTTCATTAAAAATAAGAAAAAAAAAAACATCCCCGCGGTCTGGCCAGTACCTTACTCATGCGCAGTGGCAGCCATGGACATGACAGCTGTTTCGTCCTAGTTAGGACTCATCAACATGGGAAAGCCAGATCATCGACCCTGGTGCATTGAATAAGGCTTAGAACAAGAATCCTTAAATCAAGTGTACGAGTGTTGTATTTATTGCACAGCTAGTCCTGTTACCAGGACTCACCTAACCCACCCTCCAATAGCCCTTTACACGGTTAACTCTGCTCATTTGCATTACAATGAAATCTAGCATGTATGTGAGGCAATTTCGGGCTATTTTGTAGTTTTAGCCCGAAATTGCCTCGCATCCACGTTGGATAACATTGTAATGCAAATGAGAAAAATCAACCGTAAAAAGGGCTATTGGGCAACCTTACCAAATGACGTCATAAATATTCAAAATGGCGGCGCGCGGAAATTAAAAGCGAAAATAGGTGATATACATGTCCAATTTTTGTGTACACTAAAATTATATTTCCAGATGTTATTAAAATAATTGAAATTTAGACTTTATTTCCAACACTTTAGAGTCAATTTGTTATATTAAACCAGTGAAGGTTCCTTTTAGTGAACTAATCGTTCTAGCCGATCAGTACTGAAATCAATACATCGCAGTTCACGAGAAGCTGATCTGCCATTTCTTTTCACCTTGATTTATACTTGCCATGAACAAATCTGTTCTCAGGTTTGTTCTATCACGACATATACTCACATCAGTCTGATTTCAATATTTAGGAATTGTTTTACAATTTATTTCAGCTTGCAAGAATACGGCGCCTGACAATTACTGTCAACAAAGACCTTGCTCTGATCCATATGTGTTCCGATGGTGTTTAAAGACTTGTGGCAATTGCTGAGATTACAATATAACGCTGATATAAATATCAGTCTACAATCATATAATACATTTAAAAACAATTAGTTATATTAATTTGACTGAGTGGCAATAGGACCGAGTAGAGTCCAATTTGGTCTGTTAATTACATGTACGATTACAGACAGAATTGGACGACACGAAGTCCTTTTGTCAAAAGTCATAACCATTGCAATTTTCGAGAACAAATTAACATGAAAAAAAGAAAGAGAAGAAATTCAGAGAATAACTTGACGAAAGGCTCTTTATCAATAGAAAGCGTTGAAATATGCAGAAAAACGATTACAATTGGTTGCTGTGTAACAGTGAAACTGCTCGATTGCATTGTCTTATTACAACAAACTGTGCAATTACATGGTCCGATTACAACTTTGCAAGTAAATTAGAGGAAAATATAAAGAGGTTTTGTGGGTGGCACGGTGGTCTAGTGGTTAGCGCGTCGGACTTTCAACCTGAAGGTCGGTGGTTCGAGCCTGGTCTCTGCCGTCGTGTTGTTTCCTTAGACAAGAAACTTTACTCCACACTGTCTCTCTCCACCCAGGTGTATAAAAATGAAACAAAATGCTGGGGGTAACCCTGCGATGGACTAGCATCCTATCCAGGGGGGAGTAGCAATATTCCTAGTTGCTTCCTGCTACGGAAACCGGGTATAGCTCCGGCCGTGTGGGCCATCGTGGCCCGAGTGCGACTTTACCTTTTATACAGAGGTTTATGAACCAATCACATTTGAGAAAATTGTTATAGTTATGATTATAATTATAATTAACGGTAATGATAATAAGGTCACATAGAAGTGTGGAATAATACTGAAAAAAATTAGTATGCTTAAATTACAGTAAAACGATGGAAACTTTATATTCACGCCATAGAATAAATAGAAATAACGTCATAGCGGTTAATTATAACATACTAGTTCTGTGAACCTCAACGAAAACAATAATTTTGCCTCCACTAGCCGAATAAAAACCGAAGGCTGAGAGGCATGGGGCGTTGGTCAGCCAGGCACGCGATACATTTTATTGATTGGAAAAGCACTACAATGCTACAACAAATCTAAACGCGCCAAAGCTGGACACGTTAACTCCACTGCCCAACTACTGCAAAAACGGGACCGTGAACCCCCGATCTATGCAGTGGTTCTACCCTTGGGTTTTAAGGTGTCTTATTAAACTAAGAAAGGTAAATGACTACAAAATGCTCCTAAACCTGTCGATAATAAGTCTTAAGGTAATACAATAAACAACTAGGGCGCGACTTGACTTGACAAAAAAAGTTAACTTATTGGCTAAGGAAATGACACGGCGAGGCTGACCGTAGAATGACACAAATCTATCAACGGACTCTATTTCGAACACGCGAACCGTGAGCCCCCGTGCACTATACTGGTACCCGGGTCTCTGCAACGTGCCGGCAAAATGTTAATTTATGCCAATCAAGATGATCACAAATTACATTTTCTTTTATTGGTGATGTTACATGTTTTACTGCAATGTAATGACAGTTATCTTGATTGATTGTATGTGTTTACAACCTGATCAGCGTCCGTGTTGTATCAGATTTACAATCGTGAGCCGAAGATCTGATGCAACACGGACGCGAATGTTAAACACTACTTATGAAATGAAAAAAGAAATGTTTAGTTACACCACAGTATACATCCACCAGTGATTGTAACTAATTAGCATTTCATAGCTGTTGTGTATTAGGATTACAAGTCTTTCATTTATTTTGTATTTTCCTTATGAATTATTAATGAATTTTATAATGATTTCAAATAAAGTCGCTTGAAACTTGTTTCTTCATTACGTTTCAGTTTCTTCCGGCAACTCACAGTAGAGACGTTTCTGATGATTTTCCGACATGTAAATTCTTGAGGGGGGGGGGGGGGGAGGGAGCAGAGGGGGGACGATGGTAAAATGACGTTAGCCTAGCTGAGCTTATTTCGTACCCAAAACAACATCGTTATCCCTCCGATAACAAGTTATCAACGATTGGCTATAGTTATCCCTGTTTATTTACACGGACGACGTTTCTGTTTTACCGATAATTTCCACCCCTCACGAGGACCCAGGATCCGGCGACTAAGAGGGCCGAAATGCTCTGGGGGCGAGAATAAGCTCGCCATTGCAAAGCGATCGGCCAGCCACGAGACTTTACACTGTATGTAAAGGCAAGAGGTGGTTACCGTCGGGGTCTTGAATTTGTGTGTAGTGTGAAGTTTCTTTTTTAAACTAAGTTTTGGAAAGGATTTTGTACCTTGGTGTAATTTTGCTTTTACAATGAAAAAAAAAATATCATTGATAAAGACTTTTTTTATTTATTAACTTTTATTAGTTTTTCACACTTAAATAACAAATACAACAATTACGAATTACAATATAACAACAAAATTACACTAGTAAATTACAGCTCAAAAATTACCAGCTACAAAAAGACAATACTATATATACACTATCATAAATTAATCAAAACACACTCTACAACACTAAAAAAAACGGTGAATATAGACATCATTATAAAATGCTCAAGGAAATTCGCGCGCTATGATTGGTTAAACCGAGTTCATTATAACTCGATAAAGCACGCGCGTGACGTAAGGTTCATTGTAACCGTTTTTATTTTATAAAAGAAATAAAAAACTTGTTCTTCGTGTATTGTTGAGTTATATAAGCACTTGGGAATTTTTAAGAACACTCGAGAAGTGCGAGAAGCATTCAGGCTCGCCTTTGGCTCGTGCTTCTCTGCACTTCTCTCGTGCTCTTAAAAATTCCCGCGTGCTTATATAATTCAATAATGCACTCGGCGCGATTTTTATTTCTTTAGTAAAACAGAAAAAAAGAGGGACACACAATAAAGACTTAGTATTTGCTGTATCTTCCTGGATTTTTGAAAACCATACTGCTTTGTTGAGTGTACACTTTGCTTCGTTTGTCTTTGTCGAAACTCCGCAATATAAAGAAGTTATAACCTTACACAAACCTCGTATAAGATGAACAGGAAGTTTTAAAGTTTGTCGTTTCAGCGTCAGCTGTTAGTTAATAGCTTAACTTACTGGCTGGAGTACTTGAAGTCGTCGTTTTAATATTTCCTGTCGTTAAGTAGTTGTATATTTTCCCTCTTGATGGCATCTTTGTTTCGGCCTTCCTTGTTTAACTTCCTTGAAAAACAGCATAAAAGCGAGAAAAGGTCATTCCAAGCATAAAAACTAAGTTTATGAAGGTTGACGAGAGGCTGATGAGCCCTTAGTTTTTTACTTCAAAAATGGTAAGCACGTCATTTTAAATTCGTCTTTGGCAAAAATAGAAAAATAATCGCAAGGAAAACGTTCCATTGATTAGTTTAATCAGGACGAATCATAAAGTTCTTTTCATAGTGATAAGTAATCTGCATATATAAACATATTAAGCTTAGTTTGTTTCAGTGTCGCAGGTGTCGAGGTGACATCCGGCCACGGAAAGACATCAACTCACATATTATTTTGTTTCCTTTAGAGTTGTTTAGCTGCATTGATCGTTCCACTACTGTTGTTGTACATCTCTTACACGAGTGCTTCCTTTGTAAGTCGCTATTCCTTTCTTCATATGACTGACCGGTAACAATAGTTTTTAATGGTAAACCACTGAAAGCATTCGTAGAGGCAATAGCTGCGGCCACACCAGCCATCAGTTTACGTTTGGACAAGAGGCTCTTGCCCACGGGGAAGCAACTTTCTGTATTGACCGATTTCCCCAGAGTGAAATTGCCCTCGGGAAATTTCCATGAATAAGTAAAAAAGAACAAAAGAATTGCCCATGACAGTCCCAGAGGTAAGTCCTATGGGTTAACAAGAACCGAAAGCGGCTCAACCAATCACGAAAAAGTGAAATGTACTAAACATTGGAAAACACGTGCAGTCCGTGCAGTCTTGCTGCAACATTTCACGATTCGTGCCATCCATGTTTATGAGGTTTCTCAGTTCCTCACATTTTTTGATGCGCCCTGAGGAAGAAACATGGTTCTATTAAGGCTGGTGTATTGTCTATGGTTGTAGCAACACGCACCAAAAAACGGAGGAACCGAGAAATCGCGACACTGGCATTCTTGTACTGATGTCACAGCGGACTATTTCCAGTCTTTCTTCTTGCGCGGTTTTGTAACACACCGGAAGTGAAATTTAACAAATTTACACCGGTTTTCCGTGGTGTGGACTCTTATTTACCACGATTTACGTCATCACATGGTCAAAATGTTGTGGACTCACGAGGCGCAGCCGAGTGAGTCAGCAAATAAATAAGAGTCCACACCACGGAAAACCGGTGTAAATTTGTTTTTTACAACAATATTCAGAAAAAAATACAATGAAGAATCGAAGTCTTGTTACAAACGTGACAGCAAAGAAAGAGCAAGCGTTGTCTATAACTTTCTCGCAATCTGATTGGTTTTTTTCAAGCGCGCGTGATGTCAGCGTCAGCACCGTTGTCTGGACTCTCATTTACCACTCACGTCGACCAATCAGATTGCGAGTTAGCGGCAATTGTGGTAAAATTCACGTTTTTTGGCGGCCAAAACGCAGAGAAGGAAAATCGAAAAAAAAATTCCATTTTCTTATCAGAACATCATGTAGATTCGATCAAGGAAATAAAAAACATCACTGTCATATACACTTTAAAGTGAAATTAAGTAAAGTTTAAGTAATTTATATAACTTGTAGTTAAATTATATAACTTTTTACCATGCAAATTTTAGGGGCTCGTGTAATATAATATTAAGTAATGTTGTTAATTAAGTTCGTTGTACTGCTTCCATTGCTGTTTTAAATATTTGCCGTTTTTATACTAGAGACGCATTACCGCCCAGACGAATAATGCGTCTGTCATGTTATGCGTCTAGTATAAAGATGGGACGAACAACTTGATACGCATTATCCGTCTGGACGAACTTGGGCAAATATTTGTAGTTCGTCTGGTTATGCGTCTCTAGTATAAAGACGGGCACAAGACGCATTATCCGTCTAGACGAACTATCTTTCGAAATGCGTCTTGAACGACGGCCAATTTTTGTAAAAGTCTTCTTAATTTTTTACGGCTCACTGGAAGACCACTTATAGTGAATGTGACACCGTGATGAAATAAAGATTGTAGTAGTAGATTGTAGTAGTAGTGTTGAACCGTGTATCATAGACAAAATTTAAAACTCCTAGCTGCCAATATTTTGTACTCAAAACTATGATTATTTTATCACCCGAAAACAAACTTTGCGGATCAAGGGCAGGGGCCCGAGAGGCTGAAATAGATGTTTGCAAAATATTTACCTTATTTATGATTGCAAGTTAAATAAAAAAAATTACGCGACACACTAAGTAAGATGATTTCAATTTTCCAAACAGATTCCAAACAGAAACGCTCTTGGATCTCAATTGAATACTGCAGCTGACCATGGTTTGTACAAAAGGAATGTAGGACAGACTCGTTTACGAGGTAAACATTATATAAACAGAGTAAAGAAAATCGTAAAATAGCTGAGATTCTCTCAGCGTTTTTCTTAATGAAAAGGAGCTCAAAGAGCCCTCACATGCGGCTTACTGAGCAGCTAAAGGCGGCGTTATCAGTGACGTCGGCTATGATCCTAATCTGAGTGAAAAACATTAAACAACTGCCCGTTTTCTTAATTAAATGTACCAAACAGCTTGAGAAATGCAAAATTGGGTAGTAACCTTTTATTCTTTCGCCATTGACATGACCCAACGATCGGGAAAAAAAACATTGTAACTATAACTTACAATAAATTAATTAACATTACAAACAATTTTTGAATTAAATTTATTTCAGCTTGCACGAACATTGCGAATGACATTGTGTGTCAACAATGGTCCAACAATGGGCAGTGCTCCAATCCAACAGTGAAACAATGGTGTAAGAAGAATTGTGGAGGATGTCAAGGTTCGTTGTATTTAGCCGCCTCCGCTCTGTTGATATATTAAAGTAATAATTATCATAACTATCAAAATTTCCTTAAACGTAATTGGTTCAAAAATTTCTGTATTTTTCTCTAATTTAGTTGCAAAGTTGTAATGGGACAGTTTCATGAGCCAATCAGATTTAAAGCTAAAAGCTAAATGAACCAATCACATCATTTAATACAACCACTATGCAAAAATGCAAAAATGTAGCGTGCCGAGCCGTACCATCCCGTTTTTCCTTGTGGTGGTTGGGGGGGGGTGGGGGGTGGGGGGGGGGAGGGGTACGGCTACACGTAGGCTACAAAAATGTAATCGGATAAAGACTTTTGTTCTTGGGCCATCGTAGCTTGATGAGAAATAGAACACAAACCGCGGTGAGAAACATATTGAACTTATTCATTTTTGATAAAACAAAAATGAATAAAAATGAATAAGTTCAATATGTTTATCACCGCGGTTTGTGTTCTATTTGTAATCGGATAACGCCATCTTTGCAATGATGAAATTGTATTAACGCTTTCTATTGACAATGAGCCTTTCTTGAAGTTATTCTTTTTAATTTCTGCTCATTTTTTATATTAATTTGTTTCCGAAAATTTTAATGGTTATAATTAATTGATAATGGGACTGTAATCATACTCGCGATTAACAAATCGGACTCCCGCTACGCGGTAGTTTGTTATTCACTCGTATATGATTTACTGACCAAATTGGACTCCACTTTGCCCTTTTACCATTATAAATCTAACGGTGGTTAGTCACAGGAGCGTAGGCTACAAAAATGTACTGATTGCAATGATGAAACTGTATTCTCAAACTCATTAATAATTCATGACGAGAACACAAAGGAAATCACTACCGTGAAGGAGGTTTTGAAATCGTTTCTTAATTTGCATAGATTTTGGCGATTTTATTCCTTCGTTTTCTCCGCATTTAACGATCAGTTTGAGAAGCTATATCAAACACTCGAAACAGTGTTTCATCAGATTTCCCAACACCTTGAAGTGGTTTAAAAAAACTCGGCTGCGCCTCGTTTTTCCAATCCACTTCTCGGTGTTTGGAAATCTGAAGAAACACTGTTCCTCGTGTTTGATATATTACTTAACGCTTCCTATTGATAATGAGCCTTTCTTGAAGTTATTCTTTTGAATTTCTGCTCATTTTTTCATATTAATTTGTTTCCAGAAATTGTAATGGTTATGATTAATTTTTCGATAACAGAACTATAATCATACTCGCGATTACCAAATCGGACTCCCGCTACGCGGTAGTTTGTTATTCACTCGTATATGATTGGATTGGTTAGTCACAGGAGCGTAGCTAGGAGGGGTCCTGGGGTACCCGTGACCCCTTCCTTCCCCCCCCCCCCCTTGTGAGATAATTTTAGTAAAACACAGTGTGGATTCCGACATGACAATCTGGTAAGTACCCTGGGTGTGACCCCCCCCCCCCCTCCCCCCCTTTGAAAACTCCTAGCTACGCCCCTGAGTCACCCTGAATAAGATCACTGAATGTGATCGAAATATAGGTGTTGCGAAGAAGAGGAGTTTTTTTGTCATTTTATTTGTGATAAATTTATATATATTATGGTCAGTTTGGATACTTAACAATAAACAGTTTTATTGACCCCATCCACTACAAAAAAAAAAATCAATGACTACTACTACAGCTCAAGAGAAAAGTCAATAAACATTAATTTCCTAACAATTAAATTTAAAATAAAAATTGCTGAACACTTTACAGTTGACTATTTACTAGCTTTAATAATAAAAAGCTATAACTGACTATACGATGTAAAATTCAACTCAAAAAAATATTATTCACTTCAAAAAAAATATATCATTCTTGATTCATATTGAATTTTAAAAACAAATGTTTCGAGGTTTTCCAATTCAAGGGGGATATTCCCAGTGGAATTCCTGGTCTCCCTGTAGCCACACATGCGCAGGAGGAACTCAGTACCGCTCTCGCTCATGCAACAATCCTCGACCAGCAAATGGAGGAAGAAACTGCAGTGGACTGGGACGAGCGACAGAAACGAGGCCGTGTAACACGCAAAGTTGCTCAGGTATAACTGATTTGGTTATTTTACATTTCGTATTCTGTCATAGATTAGGTTATTAGGTTATTAAGTTTTCTATTTAATGTAATCCTAAAGGATATTGCAGTCAGATCTTAAAATAATTCTTTTCAGCTTGCGTGAATATTGCGTCTGGCAGTGTTTGCCAACAATGGTCAGACAATGGACAGTGCTCTAATCCAGCAGCCAAACAATGGTGCCAGAACACTTGTGGCGGATGTCAAGGTTCATTTTATTTAGCTTTATCTGTTACTTTTAACTATCGCCTAAATCGCAATCCTGGCCAAAAACTTGGTGACAAAAATTTTTGTCGTCACGTCCCCTTCTCTAACAAAATAATGTATTGACTTTTTTATATATCACGAGTACCCAACGCCGAATCACTTCGGTAGAAACTTTTCGGAAGGCCTTAGTCATATTAAAATTTTGCAATAAATTAGATGATAAATTATTACATTAAAAACTAGAGTTGTTGCCTCAAACTCGGAGGAAAATACTTCCGTCTAGCGCAGCGAGTTGAGAATTCCGTGTATCAGTTTCAACTGGAACCCTTCTTTACGGACACCCGTTTATTACGGACAGTTTTGTATGTCCTGACAAAGCGCTCATATATTTTCTCTTAAATTAGCCCGCTTAATACGGGCACCGGTCAATACGGACAACGGACAATTATACTGTCATACATTTATCGCAGTAGTGCATGTTTGCAAGAATATTAGCTGCCATCAATTTTCACCTTGTTTCCGTTGACCGAATCTTTTCTCAGCATCTTCCATTCAGGTTGGATACCCGCACCAGTCTGTAATAAACAATTCAGCTTGCACTAATGTTGCAAATGACCGTCAGTGCCAACAATGGTTCAACAGTGGACACTGCTCCAATCCAGCGGTCCGCCAATATTGTAAGAAGACTTGCGGTAGATGTCAAGGTTCGTTTTAGTTAATTTTAGTTAATCCTAAAGTCTTCTTTATTGCAATTATAGTTATTTTTCTTCTCTGTTCGTTTTTAACTCGAAGCGTTGAACGAGTTATCGCAGACGGGGACAACAGTTCAATAGGTAATTGGCAATTGCATGGATAAGTCTCCTACGTTAGTAGTATAGTAGGGATGTTTTAACCTACTTTTTAACGCGTGAATGCGCAAAGCATTGAACGAGTTATCGCAGACGGGACAAATATGCAAATTTTCACTCCTTTCTTCGTTCCATCCATCGGCTGTAATCTATTCTTGGTAATTTCGCAGATGCATATATTTTGCCTGTTCCAAATTCGATAGGTGATGGTCAACTGCCTTACCTACAGAGACGGCGCAGAAGGGAAGGGAGGGTGGGGAGTTGGACGCAAAGGGTGAGGGGAGGATTCGGTGGATCAAAACACGTAGGGGAGGGGAGGGTCCGACGGTTGTTTTGTATTCACGAGTTGGCTCGGCAAAGGATCCTTTGATTGATTAATTGTTTACAAATACAGTATAACTTCTCTTCTTGTGACCACTCCCATAAGTGACCATCTCCTTTCAGCGACTACCTTCAAAGCCTCGTTAATTTATAATTCTTAATAAAACTCTGTGATTAAAAGCTTCTGCACACAATCACCTCTAGCTACGACTACTTTCGAAATCCCGAGGTGTCACGACGACTGCTTTCAAACCCCGAGGTGTTACGACGATGACTTTTGAAATCCCGAGGTCTTAGGACGACTACTTTCGAAATAGTAAAGGTAAAAACGGCAAGAAGAAAAGATAGAGACAGAATTGAAATAAAAAACAAACAGTTGAATATATTTGCCCAAATATATTCAACTTTTTTTTTTTTAATTTCAATTTTATCTAGAACTCTGTCTCCATCTTTTCTTCTTGCCGTAAGGATCAGTTTGCCGTTTTTACCTTTACTATTTCAAGATTTTTACTGATCCAGGTCTACGATATAGATCCGGTTCTCTTCATTGGTTTGTCGTTGTGGTTTTACCGTTATTATAGTTTTTGAATACTTTCGAAATCCTGAGGTGTTTCGACGATGGCTTTCGAAATCCCGAGGTGTTACGAAGACTACTTTTCGAGATCCCGAGGTGTTTGCTTTCGAGTGATTCAACTGTAGTTGGATTTGTTGAAGTAAAACTTATGCCTATAAATTAGGAACGATATATAATAATTATATTTTACATCTCGAGGTTTTCAGCATGTATAGCAAATAGGAGACGTCTGTGCGCGGGCTAGTATATAATAAACCATGCATTTGTTTTCAGTTATGTGGTTGAGATTTTGCATTAGTTTGCAATGGAAAAAAATCAGTCGATACTGTACTTTATTGATTTCGTTCTGTTTGTAAGTATTTTGCCACCTCTTTTCACTTTGTTTCAATCTGTTATCAGGATATTTCATTCAGGGTGGGTACTCGCAGTGGAGCTCTTGGTCCAAATGTAGCCGGACAGGAGGAACTCAACAACGCTCTCGGACATGCATCAATTCCCAGTTGGCAAACGGACGAAGAGACTGCAGTGGACTGGGACCAGCTACGGAATCGAGGCTATGTATTCAAAGTTGCCCAGGTAACGATGTGACATTGCATTTGTTGTATCGTTCTGTGTTAAATTAAACATTTTATAATACAACTTGTGTACGTACATGGTGCAATGACATCTTTATTTAGCTGTCGACTTTAGAGAGGTGTCGGCCTCCTTAAGTTTATTCTGTGTTTATATGTTTTGTGCCTCTGAGCTATAATATAATAGCTTTGCTATAATATAATAGCGTAATTGTATCCAACACGAGTGTTGTTTTAGCATATAAACTAGCTGCTGTTTTATAATGTGTCTGATTCTTGAGTGCCAATTTTTGTAGCGCGTGTGGAGGGTGGAAGAGCCAGAACAATAGCTAGAGAGTCTACAGTGTTGTTTTAGCATATAAACTAGCTGCTGTTTTGTAATGTGTCTGATTATATTCTTGAGTGCCAATTTTTGTAGCGCATGTGGAGGGTGGAAGAGCCAGAACAATAACTAGAGTGTCCACTGCCGCGGCTCTCTTCTTTACCCTCCCTCTCGCGCCTCGAACTCGTGCACCACAAAAGCGCCTGTTGTGGAGGCTATTTTTATGACGTGTGTCGCCATATTAGATTCTATTTATTTACCTTATTATAGGAAATTAACGCTCCATGAAATTAACGCGAATTCTCAAAATTCGCGTTAATTTAAGTCGCGTTAATTTTTTTTATGAGCGTTAATTTTCGCGACATTATTTAAGTGGAGGGTTTATTTCGGAGACCTTAATTTCACCCCAAATTCTGGATACCATCCGAACACACATAGCAACTAAGAAACAATAACCTTCTCTTTTCTGCTAACTATTTTTCAATCTTTTACAATGTAAAAGCCTTAAAGATGTTTCTTCTGCAATATTTCCAGTTCATTCTTGCTTTAAGAAGAGCGGTTCTCGACATCCGTTACAGTCAGCTAAAATATCTTTAGAGACATCAATAATCGCGTTAATTTTCTTTATTTTGAAAATTTACCCCCTCTCTCGCGTTAATTCCTTTATTCGAAAGAAATTTTCCTCCAATTCGCGTTAATTTAAGTCGCGTTAATTTCCTATAATAATGTATTTATTTTATTTCTTTATGTTTCATTTCAGCTTGCAGTGATACTGTCAGTGCCAACAGTGGTTCAATAATAAACAATTATTCAATTCAGCAATCAGTCTATAACAACAACAACAAAAACAACAACAATAATAATAATAATAATAACGTCAACATAGGTTCTGGATAGAAGGATAGAAGTAAAAGAAATGTTTCGATCGCTTCAACCGTTCGGCTCAAAATCAGTTTCAAAAATTACAATGTACGTTTAAATGTGGAATGAAATTGTACAACAACTACAAGTACAAACATTTATGTGATAAGATTGTATGATTGAAAAAAGGTGAAATAAAAGAGAGAAAATACTCGTGCTCCCCTCGGCCGCGCTTCTCTCGTTGATATTGATAGGAGACTGAGAGACGACTGGGGAAGTGTCAGGGATCTCTATGAAATAAAATTACCCCTCCCTATTTATTTATTTATTTATTTATTTATTTAACTCTCCCTATTGGAATGACCCCCTACACAGGTGATACAAATGTTGTATAAAATATACGTCAATTTTTAAAGCAAACTTCGGCTTCATATTCTGTTTATTTTTATAACGAGTATTCGAGTTGCATTTTGCAGCCCAGACTCGCCGCACTTCACCATGATGATACCAGTTATAACACGTTGCAGCACTATTTTCGTCATTCAATTGTGATTCAAAACAGATGGAATAATTTGGGGCATGCACCTTCCTAGAATTAACAGCACTTTATTAATAAAGGCAATGAAAGGTCGCAACTATACTTTTTCAAAGCCAGTGCTGGTGTAAAAGACACTTTTTCCTGGAATTTTCCCTTGTTTTATTTTTTTTCACCCCGGTACTACCCCAGTCACTTTTCTAAATGTCTGTTCCCAAGGTAGCCCTTTACTGATAAAGTAACAGGAGATCAGGTCCAAGCGAATACATTGTTCTGAAAATAACCCCCTTTATTACAAAGGTATCCACTGCAAGCAGCTCCTCTTTCTAACGTTTGAGCACGAATAGGGTAAGGGTTTCCGAGTCCGAGCCGCACACCACCACCCAAAATAACAAAATTAATCCCCCCGGAAGTTTTGCGCACATGCTGGATGTCGCTGAGTTAGCCTGCGTTGCTGGCGGTTTTGATGGCGCGCGCGATGCTGAAATTAGCGAGCAGCGTGCAAATTTTAATTTTAGCATCGCGCGCGCCAACAAAACCGCCAGTTATATAGGCTATTCGCTGCATGTGAGTGATTTTTTAGCAGTACCTCAGTTGAAAGGAGCTCTTTGAAGGTGTATGTAGTAATGTAGATGAATGCATCAAAACTTGTAACGGTCTTGCAAGTATTGTTACCGAGATCACATTGGGGACGAACTATTTTATTTTTGAGGGAGGGGGGTCGAGCAATTACCAAAAAAAATTCCTGCACAGCGAAAGTGGAGAAAAAAAAATTATGCTCATAAAAATTGCCCCCCACCCACCCCCCCCCCCCCCCCCCCCCCCCCCCCCGCACAAAAATAAAATGGTCCATCCCTTAGTCACATTATCTCGGTTGGAACTGATCAGCAGATCAAACTCGTGTTTTTGTTATTTGTAACGCAACATTTCAAAACAAGTCACGCTAGTACGATAGATTATCATCCAGAGGAGCTATGTACTCAGTTGGTCATTCAATAGTTTTGGGTTGTTTTGTCGATGGTTGTGCGGATAGTTTTCGGTTGTGTAAACCATTGCTAATGGTTGTGGATCGTTTTGGGTCGTTGTAGGTAGTTCCGCGATTTAGTAACTACGTGACCATCGGCTTCAGCTCTGGCACAGTTTGCTTCAAGTAGTGCCGACAAACTTTGTCGTACCAGCTGTAACAAGGTCATGTCAGCTAAGAAATATTGATCAGCTTTCGTAACAGCGGGGTTGATGATAGGGAAGTACTGAAACACTAGGGAAAACGAGTTTCCTTGTAAACTTTGTCGTACCAGCTGTAACGAAGTCATGTCAGCTATAGACCAATATAGACTTTATTTTCGACTGAGACTGAAATAATGAACAGCTTTCATATAACACCGTGATTGGAGATGGGGAAGTAAAACTGAAAAAAAAGATAGTACCCCGAAATTGTTCTTTGTAGTTATGGTAAAACGGAAGGGTTAATGGAAAGGTTGGTAGAAAGGGGTGAATGGTGTTGGATTTAAGATTTTTCTTCCTTAATAATCCCAATATCCAAGTATGAGTTTCAGAAAAGCAGGAAGGAAAAGAACGAAATGAGTTGGAGAAGGTCAAGACTCCGTTGATTCATATTAAACAGGAAGTGCACATCATGCTGAAACAGTCCGATTCGAGCGGTCTATCTCTCGAGCCGACCTGTTTTTATTTGTCTTTGCATTTTTTGCGTATATACCGCGATTTTTAGTATGAAATTTTTGCGGGAGTGTTATTTTTCGGATTGGGGCGATTTTTTCTGTGTTTTGGTTCGCGATGACTGAAATTTCTGCTAGGAACTAATTCTTGCGATATTCTGTTCAAGCAGCAGAATATTAACAAGGACAAAAACTTAATATTTTCAACTTTTATTACTTGTTGAGTTACGGTATGTTCTACTTAGAGACATTTCAATGAATTCTTTTAAATCTTTGAAGGTTATACAGTACTTTCCTAAAGGGCTAGGACTGACGCAACAACGTCACGTACTGTGTAGTTTTGTTTGTGAAAAAAAAAAAAAACTATCATATCTAAGCTCGGGCTGTATGTTTTTTCTATTAAAAATCATTTTTTATAGTTCTTATTTACGTCCAATATCGTCCCAGTAACGCAAGTTTACATTAAAAGCAGAATTCTTTATTTTCTTTATTTTTGTGGAGTATTATTATCTGAGAGTTTTTTCCTGCGGGAACTTACTTTTGCGGATCGAGGGCAATCGTCTTATCCCTCATAATCCGCAAAAAAGTCATGCTACCGCCTGTACCTAAGTAACAGTCAGTTCATGAATTTGGTTTTCAATATTGTTAATATCACATAAATTGGAGAACCGGATTGTCCCTAAAACATTACAGAGATGTTATTCAGTTTATGCCTCCAAAATGCAAATTATAATAATATAAAAAATACATTGACTCCAGACTGATGGACCGCTGGAATTGGACTGTTTCAGCGCCCGCGGCAGCATGATGTACACTTCCTGTTATGAATGCACGGGATCTTGACCTTCCCCAACTCATGTTTCATTTTTTTCCTTCCTGCTAATGAAACCCATACGTGGATACTGAGATTAACAAAGAAAGATTTAACAGATTACATCCTAAAGGTGAAAAATAAACGAGCTTCGTTTTAGAGCTTTTAAAGTTAATTAGAAATCCAACAGCAGGCCATTCACCCCCGTCTTATCCCCACAATGCAAACTGTAGAGGACTTTTCCCGGTTTAAACTGTCCCCTTTTGCCATAACTACAGGTTTAAGAACGACTTTGAGGCACTACCGTTTTTCTCCAGTTTTACTTCCCCATCCCCCCTTTTACAATAGCTGTTCATTGTTTAATTATCAGTTGAAAATAACTTCTGTCGGTGCCTAACTGACACGACCTTGTTACAGCTGGTTCGACAAAGATTACGAGGATCAACCCCGCTGATCAATATTTTTAAAAACTAACGTCAGTCGATGCCTAGCAGACATGACCTTATTACAGCTGGTACGACAAAGTTCGCCGGCAGTACTTGAAGTATTAGAACGGCTGTACCCTGAATGCTGAAGCCGGTGGTCAGTTTTCGATTTAAAATAACTTCCTCAGTTGTTTTGCTTCCTCAAGAGGACTGTATAAAAGGAAACATTTGTCTCAGAAAAGCATTACTATCCAGTTGGAGTTTGGAGAAGTTCTTGAATTACAGCTTGAAAGATAAAGATAAAGACAAAGACAAAGATGGTGAGTAGAGGCGGCACTCAATTTGACTTTCAATTACCTTTTTGTTTTTCAGCTTCTAAAACCGAAACCACGAACACAAAGAGTGGAGTGCTTTGTATCACTGACAAAATTTATTTCAGTCATTTTAACCTAAACCGGCTTGGCTTGATATACTCGTTTTGTAACATTACTTTTCTTTTTCTCATCAGGGATTTTCTTCAATTGTCACAGCTTTGATTTTGTTTGCTTGCATCGGTCAGATGAGAGCTGCAGTGGTGTTTAAGGTATTAACGTATGTTATTTTTAGCAGTTTTCAATTGAGCGTCGAAAGAAATTACACAGTTGCTTTGGTTTTGCATTGCTTCGCTTTGTGATTGGCTAACAAATCTCGCGCCACTTTCTCGACCAATCAGAAGTAAAACCAAAACCAATCGGGACTTGCTCGCACGCGTTTTCCCACGCTTGGTGCCGCCGACATGTAATTACTTCGAGTTCTGATTGGTTCATTGGATTGTTTACGACTGCTGTGATTGGTCAGAGTAATTAGTTTTGGTTTTGGTTTTACCACACTCAATTGAAAACTGCTCTATATGTTAATAATGAAAATATTCCTTTCCTTCTCGAGGTGTGGCTAGCTTTTTTTGCTAATTCACTGAGGGTTAGTAGGTCACGCTAGTTTCACGTTTTCTAAATCAGCCTGACAAGAACATTAGGGAAGTCAACCAAAGTTGATTACGGATGGTCAAACTTGGACAGGATTAAAATGGTAAAGACTATTATTTCGTGGCGCACCTGGAAACTAGCTCAAGCGTACTGACCACGTTAAATAAAGGATTGATTGATTGATTGATTGATTGATTGATTGATTGATCGATCGTGTTACGTTGTGCCTCGTGACATACTCCAAATATGTTTTTTGGCTTTTCAAACTGATACTAAAAATAGGTGACGGTGTCCCTTTAAGCATACGGTAATAGACGTAATACTGTTTAGCTGTGAAGATGGTGGTCTCATACGCTACACCAAAGTTTGAGTGAAATGTTAGAAATAAGATATCAAATCAAATCCTGATTGTTGTTCTAATGTCCATATTTTTCTTGAACACAGATCCCTGGTCTGGAGCAAACGACTCGGACTTCAGAGAAGTTTAAGCTCCACATCACAGAGAGGGGTACCAAGTTTGATGAAAATATTGAAATCGACGAGGAAAACGACATTGAATATTTCAAAGTGCCTCCTCACAATGAATTATCCGAGACCGACAACATGTACGACTTCAAAATGGTGAGGCATATATATTTCATTTCATATTTCATTTTTTTTTTTCTCAGAGCGCGAGCGGGCGGGATTCTGCGAATCCTGCAATATGATTGGTTCCGGGAGCGGGCTAAGTTTGCTTATCTAAAATTTAATTACGTGTTTGTTCAACCAACAGAACATCACAGTTAGTCGCGTGAACAGTGACCGCGTTTGTCACATTACTCCACTGCCATCTGACCTGCCAAGACCAAACGTGTTATCAAAAGGACTGAAAATGGTAATAAACTTTTTTAATGTGTTTATCCTCGTATCAACAAGAAAAACTTAAGTGGATATTTTATGATAAAAGAATTCCATGAAAGGTGTTGAGTGTTTTCTACGCCAATAAATGGCCCAAGTCGCAAAAGACAAGTTAGGAAAAGGGAGACGGAAGGAGTAAACAAATGATGATTTTAAAATTAAATTTAATAGGTACGGGTTTTTTGTCACCTTAAAAGTCGGATAATCAAGCTGGATTAATGTACTAGTTTTCTTTTCCCTGCAGCTGGCTAATTTGCCCCCGTCTCATAAGATTGAAAATCCGGCCCAGGACTGGAGAGTTGGTGACCTTGTTGACAAATGGACTTTAAGACCCGAAGTGCGAGAATTCTGTGGCCAGTTCCCAGTCTACCGATTGGAACCCTTCATTCCACCTGACTCAGTTTCTGTGGTGGCTGAAGACGGCGACGACGACACTCGCGCTGGTAAGTTTGTGTGTATACTGTGCCACAGTTAACCACCTCAAGATTGACAAAAATCAAAATTAAGAGAAAATCCGAAATTTTATTTTGTAAAATGTTGAAAAACAAATCAGGTTACCATGCAAAAGTACGGCCGAAGCGGTTTCATTTGAATGGTCACACCATAGGATTTCATCAACAGACTCAAAAGTTAAAACAAATGGTACCATGCAAAAGTACTGCTGAAGAGGTTTCATTTGAATGGTCACACTATAGGATATCATCAACAGACTCAAAAGTTAGAACAAATGGTACCATGCAAAAGTATTGCTGAAGAGGTTTCATTTGAATGGTCACACCATAGGATTTCGTCAACAGACTCAAAAGTTAGAACAAATGGTACCATGCAAAAGTACTGCTGAAGAGGTTTCATTTGAATGGTCACACCATAGGATTTCATCAACAGACTCAAAAGTTAGAACTACATTACATATCTCCATAATTGACTCTGGGAGTGAAAGACTGAGTTAAGTACAACCCAGCAAATTGTTGCTGAACCAGGAGCTGAACTGTTGTTTTAGAATTGAAAGTGTGAAAGTGTAGATATTTTGGGCGGTTTCGAACAAACTTAATTTATCTCTTTGAAAAAGATGGAAAGAAAATTAAAGAATAGCTATTCGATAAAACGTGATTTGTAACTGCTATATACATATACCGTTGTAATACGAAACATATTTGATAGGTCAGTTTGGAAAACTTATATAGGGATTTAATAATAATATAATATAATAATAATCACTTTATAGGACTTGAATCCGGGACCTCCGGATTACAAGTCCGACGCCCTAACCACTCGACCACGCTGCCTCCCCACAAATGACATATATTATTTTGCTATTCAAGATATTAAAAGACATGGCCTCCTCGTGCAGCTCATATGACAGCCTTATTAGGCACCTGAAACACAGGGTACCCAAGCGTAATATAATAGTTTTTAGTATAAATCTACTAGCGTTCTATCACGAAGGCTGTTCTCTTATTGGCTACGCTACTCACTATCTATATACAGTGTATTCTGTTGTAGAAAGTAAGTAGTAGTATGTGTAATGGCGGCCGCTTCTTCGCGTTTTTGAAGTGTCTGTGAAGAGTATTTGTTGTAAAGTTTTGAACGACTAGTGGATTTATACTAAAACAATTAGATTATTTGCTTTTGATTCCTATCACGCGATAAAAAACTTGAGCTCAAAATCTAATTGTTACGTATGAGCCTCCTATCATTGAAATCAAAATTCAAACTTCACGCCTTCCATTCCCACTTGGTTGCCAACTTGGCGTATCTTTGGTAGCGAAACTAACGTGTTTTACTTTGTAATATTTCACACAGCGAGGAGTAGACGTCAATTTAGGAACTTGCCACTTTGCAACAGGAGAATCCCCCAATGTCATCCCAATTACTGGGTGTACAGTTGCAGGATGACAAGCAGGAGCTGTGTGTACTACGCAAAATGCAGACTGGATCAGTCTAATGCAATTGTTAGCTGCTCATCTCTTGTACATGGACACAGTAATCTGCAGTGTTGCGTACCTACGTGCTCGAATAGTATTGGGTCTTGGCCGGGAAAAACTAATTAATTCGTGTCAATTTTTCTCAAACTAATTTTTAAATAGCTCGTCAAGTTTGAAGTAGCAAAGTAAATCATAAGCTTGACGGTAGTTTGGAAACCTAATCTTAATTCATTTTTATACATCAGATCCTAACCGAGATGTAATCAATAGATTGTTTTATTTACACGTGCGCTGTTTCAACGGAGTTTTTTAAACCCTAGGCGTTATGTGTTTAAATATTTAATTGATCGATTAATTGATTAATTAATCGATTAATTGATCGTTTGATTGATTGATTGATTGATTGATTGATTGATTGATTGATTGATTGATTGATTGATTGATTGATTTGGCGATTTTATGCCTTCATTTTCTTCAATCTACTTCTCGGTTCTCGTCGCACGTGTTTTATATATTACATGAAAATTAAGCTTATTTTAATGGTGGATCTGACTCGCGATTTCTTTCCATAAACGAAAATACTTATCAAGATTAAGGCAGCTCTAGATAGAACATTGAGTTTTATTGACCCCTTAAAGCTTAGTAACACTGGACGAAAAAATGGATTTACTCAAGTTTGCACATTGAGCAAATGTGTAGCAAATTTGGGCCTCTAAATTTGAACCAAATTTGCACTTGGTGTAAAGTGAATGTAAACATACATCTTTGCTCACGTGCAAATTGTGTGCAAATGTGGTGTAAATATGCATCTGCGCAAAAATTTACTATATCTTTGCTACCCCAAGCAAATTTCATATTTGCTCATCTTTGCCATGCCAAGCAAACATAAAGAAAATGTGGAATTTACCAGCTTTGCTTTCTTTGCAAATAAAGTGCAAACATCAAGTTTTGATTTGCTGCAAAGATGAGCAAAGTTGTGCAAATGTCATCTTTACTACATGTTTACTACTGTTTTGCCACCCATGTAAATCCATTTTTTCGTCCAGTGTAATTGACTCCGAATTACCAAGTATCAAATCATAAGATCACTATAATACACAAAAAATGTATAGTATAATCGCCTTTTCCTATGACTTTTTTTTTTACTTAGTTTCAATCTACTTCTCGGTGTTTGCAAATCCTGATGATAAACTCTTTCTCGTCGCTCGTGTTTTATATATTACATGAAAATTAATACCTTATTTAATGTGGGATCTGACTCGCGATTTCTTTCCATAAACGAAAATATTAAGATATATTATCAAGATTAAGGCAGCTATAGATAGAAAATTGAGTTTTATTAACCTCTTAAAGCTTAGTAATTGACTTTGAATTAAAAAGTATCATATCATATGACGACTATAATACACAAAAAATGTATAGTATAATCGCCTTTTCCTTTGACTTTTAAATAGAAGAGAATGTTGTAATCAGGTTGTATTTTTAACAAGTTAAACAGTTATTAAAAATAAAAATAATGTGTTTAAAAGACTGTCAGAGAAGGCTATTTTATTCTTGGTTTCGTATCAGCATCAATTCCAGCGGTGCCCATGCTCCCTCCGGAACAACCCCCGGGACAACCCCCGGGACAACCCCCGGGCATTAGCATTTTGTAAAAAAAAAAATTGGCAAATGTCCCATGCCGGGGACAAAAAGAGCTTTGCAAATCCTCGGGGTATAGTTCAAAAAGAAGGAAAATTATTCGAATCAAGGCTCATGCAAACGTTATTTGAAGGCAAACTAAGTCAATTAACGGAGAAGTGTTTCCCCTCGGTTTTCCTCAGTCTAGGGTGGACCGATTAGAGCAAGTTCGCAACAAATTTCTCGTCAAAAATGAAACCAAGATTCTTGGAGGTCGAAAACACAAGGATATCAAATGCCCCTGGGGTACACTGAGGGAAGACTAATGCCCGATCCCCTGGATTCGAACGTAAGCAAATGTTGTCATTCGATTCATTTTTTCTCCCTTTTCATTGGCCGAGAGCCAACCACATGACCTGCGAATAACCGCCTACTAACAATTCTGCTCATGCGCATATAAAGACAGCAGAGTATGAGCACTTCTTATTCATTTACACGTTTTGTTTTCATCCATAATTTGAAGCATTAAGTTAATTTAACCTTTCTTCTTCGGGTCTGCCTCTTTGTTTGTCTTGGTTGAAGCCGTTCAAAACTGATAGGTTCACCAACTCGCCTAGGTCACCTGGTGAGAAAAAATAACCCTAACCCTGAGCCCACGAGACTGTCACGTGTACCCTTTATCATCCTCTTGTTTGATCTTTTTCGGTCTATTTTCCTTCAATTTCAGTGACATTTTTGTGTCGGCGTTTGTAGATTTTGGTCCTGTGGAATCCCGAGCGGGGGGCGGGGGAGGGGGGGGGTTCTCCCTTATATAAGCTATATAGGTATATGCCGCACGATAGGGTAGGATTTTTGAGGTGCTTTTTCCTTAAATAGGGTATCCTTTTTTACTTTAAAAACGGCAACACCACAGCGACAAGACGTTAAGAGGAGCCGGATCTGTTGTAGACCTGGATCAGTAAAAAAAGTTCAAACTTTTAAACTTTTTAGCGTAGGCTATTCGCTGAATGTGAGTGATTTTTTTAGCGGTACCTCAGTTGAAAGGAGCTCTTTGAAGGTGTATGCAGTAATGTAGATGAATGCATCAAAACTTGTAACGGTCTTGCGAGTATTGTTACCGAGATCACATTGGGGACGAACTATTTTATTTTTGAGGGAGGGGGGTCGGGCAATTACCAAAAAAAAATTCCTGCACAGCGAAAGTGGAGAAAAAAAAATTATGCTCATTAAAATTGCCCCCCCCCCCCCCCCCCCCCCCCCCCGCACAAAAATAAAATGGTCCATCCCTTAGTCACATTATCTCGGTCGGAACTGATCAGCAGATCAAACTCGTGTTTTTGTTATTTGTAACGCAACATTTCAAAACAAGTCACGCTAGTACGATAGATTATCATCCAGAGGAGCTATGTACTCAGTTGGTCATTCAATAGTTTTGGGTTGTTTTGTCGATGGTTGTGCGGATAGTTTTCGGTCGTGTAAACCATTGTTAGTGGTTGTGGATCTCGTTTTGGGTCGTTGTGGGTAGTTCCACGATTTAGTAACTACGTGTACTTTCCTCACGAGGAAGTCCCCCGGGGAGGAAGTAAACTGACAACTGAGGAAGTTACGGTATTTTAAATCGACAACTCGTGACCATCGGCTTCAGCTCTGGCACAGTTTGCTTCAAGTACTGCCGACAAACTTTGTCGTACCAGCTGTAACAAGGTCATGTCAGCTAAGAAATATTGATCAGCTTTCGTAACAGCGGGGTTGATGATGGGGAAGTACTGAAACACTAGGGAAAACGAGTTTCCTTGTAAACTTTGTCGTACCAGCTGTAACGAAGTCATGTCAGCTATAGACCAATATAGACTTTATTTTCGACTGAGACTGAAATAATGAACAGCTTTCATATAACACCGTGATTGGAGATGGGGAAGTAAAACTGAAAAAAAAGATAGTACCCCGAAATTGTTCTTTGTAGTTATGGTAAAACGGAAGGGTTGGTGGAAAGGTTGGTAGAAAGGGGTGAATGGTGTTGCATTTAAGATCTTTCTTCCTTAATAATCCCAATATCCAAGTATGAGTTTCAGAAAAGCAGGAAGGAAAAGAATGAAATGAGTAGGAGAAGGTCAAGACCCCGTTGATTCATATTAAACAGGAAGTGCACATCATGCTGAAACAGTCCGATTCCAGCGGTCCATGCATGTCACGAGCCGACCTGTTTTTATTTGTAGTGCATTTTTTGCGTATACCGTGTAGTATGAAATTTTTGCGGGAGTGTATTTTGCGGATTGGCGATTTTTTGTGTGTGTTTTGATTCAAGATGACTAACATATCTGCTGGCAACTAATTCTTGCGATATTCTGTCCCGGGATGGGGGGTACTCAACAAAGTTTTGTACGGGGATGCTCCGCCCCGAGGTCCAAACCCTTACCCTTTCATATACCGTTTTTGACAGACAAGTTACCCCTTTCATATACCTTTCATTGAAAATGGTACCCCTTTCATATACCTTTCACTGAAAATGGCTCCCCTTTCATATAGCCTTTACGTACGTCTGTTTGATATATTTTGAAAGGCCCTTTTTATCATACTTAAATGGCAGTTTTCCCTACCTTTTTTTATGGTAAAGGTACCCCTTTCGGGCGGAGCATCCCCGTATAGCTCATTATAGGGAGTCCCCCCCCCCCCCCCGGATATTCTGTTCAAGCAGCAGAACATTAACAAGGACGAAAACTTAATATTTTCAACTTTTATTACTTGTTGAGTTACGGTATGTTCTACTTAGAGACATTTCAATGAATTCTTTAAAATCTTTGAAGGTTATACAGTACTTTCCTAAAGGGCAAGGACTAACGCAACAACGTCACGTACTGTGTAGTTTTGTTTGTGAAAAAAAAAATATCATATTAAGTTCGGGCTGTATGTTTTTTCTATTAAAAATCATTTTTTATAGTTCTTATTTACGTCCAATATCGTGCCAGTAACGCAAGTTTACATTAAAAGCAGAATTCTTTATTTTCTTTATTTTTGTGGAGTATTATTATCTAAGAGTTTTTTTTCCGCGGGAACTTACTTTTGCGGATCGAGGGCAATCCCTCATAATCCGCAAAAAATTCATGCTGCCGCCGGTACCTAAGTAATATTACTGTAATGTTTTAGGGACAATCCGAATGATATGGTAACTTCGTCGGTACCAAAGGCAAAGGAAGAAATAATGATTAAACTAACTTTCGATCGTCACTATTTTATTTACTGGTATCGCCTTAAAAATCTGGGATACTGAATCGGCAATCATTGTTACAATGTGACCCTTAATCAGTGCACCGGAGCTATTTTAAATTCAGCATCTCTACTACATGGTGGTGTAGTTGTTAGCCCGCAAACCAGCGCGACTTGTTTCGCTAACCTGGAATTTTAAAACTAACAAAATTTGAATCTCTACTGCGCACATAAATTGCGCACATAAATTAGTTTTCCTGCCCCTAAAAGTTACCGGGACTTTCTAGAAACAGACCCCTGGTCTTTAAAGAGTCACTGATGCTATCCTTTTGAACAGCCAGGTCATGAATTTGGTTTTCAATATTGTTAATATCACATAAATTGGAGAACCGGATTGTTCCTAAAACATTACAGAGATGTTATTCAGTTTATGCCCCCAAAATGCAAATTATAATAAATATAAAAAATACACTGCTGACTCCAGACTGATGGACCGCTGGAATTGGACTGTCTCAGCGCCCGCGGCAGCATGATGTACACTTCCTGTTATGAATGCACGGGATCTTGACCTTCTCCAACTCATGTTTCATTTTTTCCTTCCTGCTAATGAAACCTATACGTGGATACTGAGATTAACGAAGAAAGATTTAACAGATTACATTCTAAAGTTGAAAAATAAACGAGCTGCGTTTTAGAGCTTTTAAAATTAATTAGAAATCCAACAGCAGGCCATTCATCCCTTCTTATCCCCACAATGCAAACTGCGCAGGACTTTTCCCAGTTTAAATTGTCCCCTTTGGCTATGAATACAGGTTTAAGAACGACTTTGAGGCACTGCCGTTTTTCCCCAGTTTTACTTCCCCATTCCCCCCTTTTACAATAGCTGTTCATTATTTAATTATCAGTTGAAAATAACCTCTGTCGGTACCTAACTGACACGACCTTGTTACAGCTGGTTCGACAAAGATTACGAGGATCAACCCCGCTGATCAATATTTTTAAAAACTAACGTCAGTCGGTGTAGCCGACATGACCTTATTACAGCTGGTACGACAAAGTTTGCCGGCAGTACTTGAAGTATTAAAACTGTACCCTGAATGCTGAAGCCGGTGGTCAGTTTTCGATTTAAAATAACTTCCTCAGTTGTTTTGCTTCCTCAAGAGGACTGTATAAAAGGAAACATTTGTCTCAGAAAAGCATTACTATCCAGTTGGAGTTTGGAGAAGTTCTTGAATTACAGCTTGAAAGATAAAGATAAAGATAAAGACAAAGATGGTGAGTAGAGGCGGCACTCAATTTGACTTTCAATTACCTTTTTGTTTTTCAGCTTCTAAAACCGAAACCACGAACACAAAGAGTGGAGTGCTTTGTATCACTGACAAAATTTATTTCAGTCATTTTAACCTAAACCGGCTTGGCTTGATATACTCGTTTTGTAACATTACTTTTTTTTTTCTCATCAGGAATTTTCTTCAATTGTCACAGCTTTGATTTTGTTTGCTTGCATCGGTCAGATGAGAGCTGCAGTGGTGTTTAAGGTATTAACGTTTGTTATTTTTAGCAGTTTTCAATTGAGTGTCGAAAGTAATCACACAGTTGCTTTGGTTTTGCATTGCTACGCTTTGTGATTGGCTAACAAATCTCGCGCCACTTTCTCGACCAATCAGAAGTAAAACCAAAACCAACCGTGACTTGCTCGCACGCGTTTTCCCGCGCTTGGTGCCGCCGACATGTAATTGCTTCGAGTTCTGATTGGTTCATTGGATTGTTTACGACTGCTGTGATTGGTCAGAGTAATTACTTTGGTTTTGGTTTTACCACACTCAATTGAAAACTACTCTATATGTTAATAATGAAAATATTCGAAAGAAAAGTGCTAAATTTTCCTTCTCGAGGTGTGGCTAGCTTTTTTGCTATTTCACTGAGTAATGTTTTTACAAGGTTAGTAGGTCACGCTAGTTTCACGTTTTCTAAATCAGCCTGACAAGAACATTAGGGAAGTCAACCAAAGTCGATTACGGATGGTCAAACTTGGACAGGATTAATTTTTTTCTTTCATTAATGTAGTACGTCGAACGTGCACAGCAGACGTGATGTCGCATGATTCTATATGACTCTAACACGTTCTTGGCTTCGACACACAGGATTATTTAGATTAAAATGGTAAAGACTGTTATTTCGTGGCGCACTTGGAAACTAGTTCAAGCGTACTGACCACGTTAAATAAAGGATTGATTGATTGATTGATTGATTGATTGATTGATTGATTGATTGATTGATTGATTGATTGATTGATTGATTGATTGATTGATCGTGTTACGTTGTGCCTCGTGACATACTCCAAATATGTTTTTTGGCTTTTCAAACTGATACTAAAAATAGGTGACAGTGTCCCTTTAAGCATACGGTAATAGACGTAATACTGTTTAGCTGTGAAGATGGTGGTCTCATACGCTACACCAAAGTTTGAGTGAAATGTTAGAAATAAGATATCAAATCAAATCCTGATTGTTGTTCTAATGTCTATATTTTTCTTGAACACAGATCCCTGGTCTGGAGCAAACGACTCGGACTTCAGAGAAGTTTAAGCTCCACATCACAGAGAGGGGTACCAAGTTTGATGAAAATATTGAAATCGACGAGGAAAACGACATTGAATATTTCAAAGTGCCTCCTCACAATGAATTATCCGAGACCGACAACATGTACGACTTCAAAATGGTGAGGCATATATATTTCATTTCATATTACATTTTTTTTTTTCTCAGCGCGCGAGCGGGCGGGATTCTGCGAATCCTGCAATATGATTGGTTCCGGGATCGAGCGGGCTAAGTGTGCTTATCTAAAATTTTTAATTACGTGTTTGTTCAACCAACAGAACATCACAGTTAGTCGTGTGAACAGTGACCGCGTTTGTCACATTACTCCACTGCCATCTGACCTGCCAAGACCAAACGTGTTGTCAAAAGGACTGAAAATGGTAATAAACTTTTTTAATACGTTTATCCTCGTATCAACAAGAAAAACTTAAGTGCATATCATTTTTCTCTAGCAATTGAGAAATGAAAATGTTAACATTTTAATTAAATTTTAAAGGGGATATTTTATGATAAAAGAATCCCATGAAAGGTGTTGAGTGTTTTCTACGCCAATAAACTGCCTGAATCACAAAAGACAAGTTAGGAAAAGGGAGACGGAAGGAGTAAACAAATGATGATTTTAAAATTAAATTTAATAGGAACGGGTTTTTTTGTCACCTTAAAAGTCGGATAATCAAGCTGGATTAATGTACTAGTTTTCTTTTCTCTGCAGCTGGCTAATTTGCCCCCGTCTCATAACATTGAAAATCCGGCCCAGGACTGGAGAGTTGGTGACCTTGTTGACAAATGGACTTTAAGACCCGAAGTGCGAGAATTCTGTGGCCAGTTCCCAGTCTACCGATTGGAACCCTTCATTCCACCTGACTCAGTGTCTGTGGTGGCTGAAGACGGCGACGACGACACTCGCGCTGGTAAGTTTGTGTGTATACTGTGCCACAGTAAACCCTCTCAAGATTGGCAAAAATCAAAATTAAGAGAAAATCCGAAATTTTATTTTGTAAAATGTTGAAAAACAAATCTGGTTACCATGCAAAAGTACGGCCGAAGTGGTTTTATTTGAATGGTCACACCACAGGATTTTGTCAACAGACTCAAAAGTTAGAACAAATGGTACCATGCAAAAGTACTGCCGAAGAGGTTTCATTTGAATGGTCACACCATAGGATTTCATCCACAGACTCAAAAGTTAGAACAAATGGTACCATGTAAAAGTACTGCTGAAGAGGTTTCATTTGAATGGTCACACCACAGGATTTTGTCAACAGACACAAAAGTTAGAACTACATTACATGTCTCCATTATTGACTCTGGGAGTGAAAGACTGAGTTAAGTACAACCCAGCAAATTGTTGCTGAGCCAGGAGCTGAACTGTTGTTTTAGAATTAAAAGTGTGAAAGTGTAGATATTTTGGGTTTCGAACAAACTTAATTTATCTCTTTGAAAAAGATGGAAAGGAGACTAAAGAATAGCTTCTGGATAAAACGTGATTTGTAACTGCCATATACATATACCGTTGTAAAGCCCGGTTTCCATATGATCGCTACGATCGCTACGATCGCTACGATCGTTGCGATCGCTGCGATCGCTGAAAAAAATAGTTCAGCGATCGCAGCGATTGATGGTTTCCATATGATCGCTGCGATCGCTACGATCGCTGAGAAAGTGAATGAAGATCGAGGGGACCTGGATCTGACAATATCGTTTCGCCTCATTCTTGAAATTTAACATAGCGGCTGTGAATTGTTTTTAAAATTTGTTGTAAAGACAGTCGTATCTTTTCACTTCTTCCATAAAAAGGGCCAAATCGCACCCTTTGAGTGAGCGTACGCAGTGCATCATGGTATTTTTGCCGTCGCCGCGATCGCTGCGATCGCTGGAGAGTGGTTTCCATATGATCGCTACGATCGCTACGATCGCTGAGATAGAATCACAGCGATCGCAGCGATCGTTGTCGCTGCGATCGCTGTGATCGCTACGATCGCTGGAGAGTGGTTTCCATATGATCGCTACGATCGCTGAACTTTTTTTTCAGCGATCGCAGCGATCGCAGCGATCGTAGCGATCATATGGAAACCGGGCTTAATACGAAACGTATTTGATAGGTCAGGTTGGAAAAACTTATATAGGGATTTAAAATGACATATATTATTTTGCTATTCAAGATACTATAAGACATGGCCTCCTCATGCAGCTCATATGGCAGCCTTATTAGGCACCTAAAACACAGAGTAAAAAAGCGTAATATAATAGTTTTTAGTATAAATCTACTAGCGTTCTATCACCCGCGGGGGGGGGGGGGGGGGGGGATACTCAACAAAGTTTTGTACGGGGATGCTCCGCCCCAAGGGCGAAACCCTTACCCTTTCATATACCGTTTTTGACAGAAAAGGTACCCCTTTCATATACCTTTCATTGAAAATGGTACCCCTGTCATATAGCCTTTACGTGCGTCTGTTTGACATATTTTGAAACGCGCTTTTTATGATACTTAAATGGCAGTTTTCCCTACCATTTTCATACTTCAACTCGTGTTTTCCCTACCTTTTTCTACACTTCGTGAAATCCCTACCTTTTCATATACTTCAACTCGTGAAATCCCTACCCTTTCAAATACCGCCAACCTCAAAGAGGTACCCCTTTCGGGCGGAGTATCCCCGTATAGAGTATTTGTTGTTGAGTTTTGAAGGTCTAGTAGATTTATACTAAAACAATTAGATTATTCGCTCTTGATTCCTTTCGCGTGATAGTTGAAGCCCTCATCAACTATCACGCGATAGAAATCTCGAGCTCATTTGTAATTGTATGGGTCTCCTATGATTGAAATCAGAATTAAAACTTCACGCCTTCAATTCCCACTTGGTTGCCGACTTGGCGTATCTTTGGTAGCGAAACTAACGTGTTTTACTTTGTAATATTTCACACAGAGAGGATAAGACGTCAATATAGGAACTTGCCACTTTGCAACAGCAACATCCCCCAATGTCATCCTAATTACTGGGTGTACAGTTGCAGGATGACAAGCAGGAGCTGTGTGTACTACGCCAAATGCAGACTGGATCAGGCTAATACAATTGTTAGCTGCTCATCTCTTGTACACGGCCACCGCACTCTTCGATGCTGCGTGCCTTCGTGCTCGAATAGTATAGGGCCTTGGCCGGGGAAAAACTATATATAAGTGTCAATTTTTCTTAAACTAATTTTAAATAGTTCGTCAAGTTTGAAATCATAGGCGTGACAGTGATTTGGAAACAAACCTGATCTTAATTCGTTTTTATAAATTAGATCCTGACTATAGATTGATTCAATAACACGTGCGCGTGGTTTCAACGAGTTTTTAACTCCCAGGTGTTAAGTGTTTAAATATTTGATTGATCGACTGATCGATTGATTGATTGATTGACTGACTGATTGATTGATTGACTGACTGACTGACTGATTGATTGATTGATTGATTGATTGATTGATTGATTGATTGATTGATTGATTGATTGATTGATTAATTGATTGATTTGACTATTTTATGCCTTCATTTTCTTCAATCTACTTCTCGGTGTTTGGAAATCCTGATGAAAAACTCTTTCTCGTCGCACGTGTTTTATATATTACATGAACATTAAGCTTATTTTAATGTGGGATCTGACTCGCGATTTCTTTCCATAAACGAAAATACTTATCAAGATTAAGGCAGCTCTAGATAGAACATTGAGTTTTATTGACCCCTTAAAGCTTAGTAATTGACTCTGAATTACCAAGTATCAAATCATAAGATCACTATAATACACAAAAAATGTATAGTATAATCACCTTTTCCTATGACTTTTTTCTTACTTCAATCTACTTCTCGGTGTTTGGAAATCCTGATGATAAACTGTTTCTCGTCGCTCGTGTTTTATATATTACATGAAAATTAATGGCTTATTTTAATGTGGGATCTGACTCGCGATTTCTTTCTATAAACGAAAATATAAACTAAGATATATTATCAAGATTAAGGCAGCTCTAGATAGAACATTGAGTTTTATTGACCTCTTAAAGCTTAGTAATTGACACTGAATAAACAAGTATCAGATCATAAGACGACTATAACACACAAAAAATGTATAGTATAATCGCCTTTTCCTTTGACTTTTAAATATAGAAGAGAATGTTGTAATTAGTTTAACAAGTTAAACAGTTATTAAAAATTATTAAAAATGAAAAAAGATTGTGTTTAAAAGACTTGTCAGAGAATGCTTCTTTATGCTTGGTTTCATTGTTGAAATGCATCAATCAATTCCAGCAGTGCCTATGTTCCCCCCGAAACAACCCCGGGGACAACCCCCAGGCATTAGCATTTTGTGAAAAAAAAATTGGCAAATGTCCCATGCCGGGGACAAAAAAAAGTTTTGCAAATCCCCGGGGGTATAGTTAAAAAAGAAGGACAATTTTCGAATCTAAGTTCATGCAAAAGTTATTTGAAGGCAAACTAAGTCAATTAACGGAGAAGTGTTTCCCCTCGGTTTTCCTCAGTCTAGGGTGGACCGATTAGAACAAGTTCGCAACAAATGTCACGTCAAATATGAAGCCAGGATTCTTTGAGGTCGAAAACATAAGGATATCAAATGCCCCTGGGGTACACTGAGGGAAGACTAATGCCCGACCCCCTGGATTCGAACGTGAGCAAATGTTGTCATTCGATTCATGTTTTCTCCCTTTTCATTGGCCGAGAGCCTACCACATGACCTGCGAATAACTACCTACTAACAATTCTGCTCATGCGCATATAAAGACAGCAGAGTATGAGCACTTCTCATTCATTTACACGTTTTGTTTTCATCCATAATTTGAAGCATTAAGTTAATTTAACCTTTCTTCGTCGTGTCTGCCCCTTTGATTTGTCTTGGTTGAAGACGTTCAAAACTGATAGGTTCACCAACTCGCCTAAAGGTACGTCTTATGATCTTCTTACTATCCCATTCAACCTCCTTCTCCGAATACGCCGCATATGTTCCACCGACACCTTCTTTGATCAACGTAGCAAAGAACTTGTTAATTATCTTATAAAACGAGGGTACAGCCGACCCTCCCTACGAAGAGCCGTAACCAGAGTCCGCGCCATCCCACACTGTAAAAACGGACCAGTTAAGGCAACCATTTTAAACGGTTATAACCAGTTTAAATAGGTTGTTTTAACCTATAATCAATTGGTTAAAATTCATAACCTATTTGTTATTGGTTAGAATAACCAATGATCATTAGTTATTTTGACCTTTGAAATGGGTTGCAGCAATAAATAGTTAAAATAACCTTTTTCGGCAGTCAAAATAAACGAAAGCAATAGGTTGTGTAAAGGTACAACTAGTTGTAATAGTTGTTTTAACCGAAATTTAGTTGATCAAAATTAATAACTTATTTTAAACTGTTACTTCACCATGTATATTAAGAAATAACCATTTTTGTTTGTCATATATTTATGGTACCATTCATGAACATTGGGAGAATGAGAAAATGGAAAAATGTTTCCATAGCTGTTACCAAACCAGTAAATTGGAGCGATATGATTATGTTAGAAACTCAGATTTTAATAGCACCATTCACCACACCCTTTATGGACCGGTATGATTATGTTAGAAAGTCACATTTTAATATCACCATTCACCACATCCTTTAATCCAATTAGGTTATTTTAACTGTTAAGAACTAACAATTATTTGTTATTTGGACACAGTAGATTCACTTGCTATAAAGAGAAGGAAGGATTTTTTTTGGATCTAAGATGCCTCTTTACTTAAATAGTTGATGAGGTTGTTTAAAAAGGAAAATGTTTAGTCTTTGGTCGATACAACTTTAGTCAAAGGTTACATTAACTGAAAACAAATGTTAATTTAACCCATAAAAAGGTACACTATAATAACCACACACACATTTGAATAAACATGATACAATACCCCTTTTTTATTTGTATTTTTGATTCAACAAAGCTTACATACATGTTGTATAATTATAAAAAATCAAACAGGTTGCCCCTGTCGATTACACCACCAACAAAAAACTAGTCATCTGGTATCATGAACCTCGGTGCAACAAACAAAGCCCCATTCCTCACATTTCTACCATATGGCTTAATAGAATGCATTGGCATGTATGTTGCCAACATTTCCTGCCTTATTAACACATTTTCAGGCCTAAGTTCTCTACAAACTTCAAATGCATGATAATGCGTATCATATTCAAGCGTTGTGTATTTGAGTACCGAAAAGTATATTTCCTGGTTGCCAGAAACTACTATCTTGGATATGGTGCCAAATTCTGGCAAATCATTAGCAAATCCTAGAAAAACCACAGCATTAACTTTGTATTTTGTCCCATTGATGATGACATTAGTAGCCCTGTTGAGGTAAAAAATAAAATAAAATAGAAGCTACAAAACACATTTTGTCACAAATAACGTGCACATGGTTATTCAACACTCTAAGAGACCCATGCAAGGGCAACTAATCAGAAGGGTATGAAAATTTCACTGGGGGCGTAGTCAGGAAACTGAATTTTTGCATTATATTATATTGTGATCAATCCACAATGATAAGTACTGTTAAACGGCTTAGTTTAACAAAGTTGCAGTTTGTTTATGTTTTACATCTGGTTTGCAATCATGAATACCATTTTACAACAAATACTACAAAATAAAGTTTATGCTTACTCGTACAAAAGATCTGTATCAACTACAGCTGGTTCCTTTTCATGAAATGCTTCAAAATATTCAGCATCTCCAGCTACAACTGTCTTTCCTGTCCCTAAAACATATTAAAACATAAGACAAAGGATAAGAAGCCCATTCTCAAACCTAAAATACGTAAGGTCCAGTTTTTAGATGTGTATGCCAACATAACTGACAATAAATGATTTCCTTGCTTCCTGCTCATATGGTTAACTGGGTAATAAAAACCTAACAAATAACCATACAATTATTAGTTACCTATTTCTATAGGTTTGTGAAGAAATTCACTACAGAAGATTCCTGAAGAATCCACCTTAAGGCACTGTAGCCGCTGGTGTCTCATTGCCAGTGAATAGGCCACATTAGTAAAGTTTCCAAGAATGCCAGCAAGTTGCTTGAAATATCTGTGCTTGGCTTCATATCTCATACACCAAGATCTAACCATTGGCCCAAGACTGCAAGAAGTAATTTAAACATAAAAAAATAAACATACTTATTAAATTTTTAAAAATATTAACCATTTTTTTGTCCAAGATGCTGCAGCTGGCAATGTATGCACTGCACAATAGTTAACACATACAAAACAAAATTAATGAAAGATGTTTTATTGGTCTCTGTATTATTAAGCAGCTTGTTACAAGTTTTTTGCTTAATTTTGTGTCCTGCTTTCTAAAGTTGCATAATGTTTCTGAATTTTCATAACATCTTACCAAATGAATGGAGACAGTGACCTATACATTAGCATAACTTGTTGTCATGAAAGTTTCAAGTGGAGCAAAAAGTGGTGAATATTCTAAAGGTAACACAGATTAAATGATCACGTAATGTATCCAAAAGATTGCTCCTCTATCCGAGTGTACATTTAACCATTAATAAACATCTGTACATGCAGTGTGCTAGTAAACTTGTTGAAAACACATATTGCAGCCCTCAAGCAGAACGAGACTTTTAAAGCAACACACCAGTGAGTGACTGGGAAAATAATATTGGAAAGGACTTTTAGAAAGTCTTAGTAGTTTGTACCAGTGACTTACACTGTAACTAACCTCAACATGTGTGATGGGTAGTGAATCATATAATGCATCTTTGGAATCACTGATCTTCCAGGGTACAGCATAAGGAATGTTGCATGATGTTCTTCAATTAAACCTTGAAGAATCCCAATGCTGTCCTCATTGACAATGGGTGAGAAAACAATGTCATTGATTTCAAGGAGCATATTAAATAATTGCCACCTTTCATCCTCCTCGGGTACAAGATTGCCAATTATAAGGGGAAGAAGTCTACCCAAACACCACATTTGTGCTGCTGCAAGCAAATTGATGCAAGAACTGAAAAGTCATATCAGATTTATCGAACGCTAATAATTTATTATTATAATTTATTTTTATTTTTATTATACTTGTTACAATAGCAAATGCAGTGTATTGCACACATTTTAAGCACACATTTTAAATAAGTGGAAGCTTAAACCTTGATGACAAATCCTCAGCTGTGTCTAGCCTGCATGGCTAAAAACCCTTTTTCCCTTCCCCTTTCTAGCACCTGCCATGTAGGCTATTAGCTGTGACTTGATACAATGAATAGACTGAATTCATAATGAAGGCTGGTTTCATTATTATTTTGTATGTATGTTAATTAGCCTCACTGACCTTGTTTTAGAGTAAAATTTCTTTTGAATTTTGCACATGCTAACAAGGCTAGTGAGGCTTATTAACATGCATGTACAAACAAAAGAATAACAAAACCGACCACCATTATGAATTCAGTCTATACTGTTCAAATTATTAAGCTACATGTAATAAAAAAATAAAATAGAATTATTACAGGTATGCAAGCTGTATCTTTATATGATCAAACAGTCAGATGCAGTAGATACCTTTCTGTTTGAGACTGTTGTTGTTGTTGTTGAGGGTTTTGACAGAGATTGGTGATGGTTTGTTCTTGTCATTGTAGTAGCCATAATCAAAGTCCCTGATCCGCTCATTCAACTGGTCAAGTGTAAAATATAACTCTTCATTGATAAAAATTTTCAACATTTCTTTACATTCATACTGGAGCACTCCTTCTAATATGTCATGCATGGCATCCCCAGGAAGACCTCCAATTACATGATAGTACCGTGAACGATGGCAAAGATCTGACCTTCTGTTGATACCATAAATGATGCCATTGTCTGGAACTCTTTCAACTTGGTCACACTGATAACTATGCCCTGTTTTCGTTCTGAGCACAAATTGTGCTTCTATAAACTGGAGAAGGGAGATTCCATCAATAATTAATGAAACAATATTTACAAGATCTAGTACAAACACTTTTGGTTTCAAAAGTGTTTGGAGCAATTTCAGAATACCCCGCCACTTATTTACACATCCCTGAACGTTTTATATAACAAAGCAAATGAAAACAAAAGGATCCATTCTTATTCAACGAGATGCAAATAAGTGGCGGGGTATTCTGAAATCTAGCCAAACAGATTGATAATATATTAAAGAATAGTCTATTTTTATAATTGCTTGGTTTTGAAGTTGCTGTAGCAAGCTAAACATCATGAATCAAGTTGTGTTGCAACACAGCCTGTAACAGATATTAAATACACTGTAAATATTTTAACAACCTTTGTTTTGATGTCAGCTGTTGAACCCATACAATGCCTGCATTTAAGCCTTGCTCCAGCACCTTCTTTAAAGCCACCAATAAGCTGTGACCCAAGGTTGTCACCAGAAACAAATGCAACAGTCCCTCTCAGAGAGTGCATTTCGCCATTTATGATAAATTGATGTCCTGCATCCTAGTACAAACAAGAAATATCTTAAAAGATAAATTAAAAGTTTGGAACTTAGGAGTCGTGGTTTGGATAATGGAATAATAGTCACATCTGCCCTGGAGTTTTTGGAAGCCTTTCATTTCCACCTGCATTCAAGTGTGATTTTCTCAGATGTGTACAATGAAGTAGTACTGTGCATATTATATGATGTAGGTTATTTAAGGAATAGAACTCCCATTCCTACATGTATGTACTTACACTCTGATAAAGATCATAGGCTAGCCACATCATTTCACGCCCCTGATGGTATAGAGATAATGCAAGCAATAGGTGAGGGTTTTCTCAGCCATCAAGACTGATTTATTTATCACCTAATTTACTTAATGGGCTAATTCATTTATCACCTTCAGGCAGCATAACTTACTTGTTCCAAATATTGTAAGTCATCCAAGAAGGGCTCCAAAATGGCATCGATTCCATATTTTTTAATAACTGGATATGCTGCAATTGCCAGCAGTTGTATAGCATCTAGTTGAGATCTATACTTTGGACTTACATTTCCCAGCGTGTAATACACTACCCCTAAAATACAAGTATACATAAAGTAACTTAATTGCATACTTTATCTGGATGCTTTTCAATGACATTTTACTCATTTGGTTCAATGTAACATGCTAAATAAATACAACAAGGCCCAATTCACACAACACACTTACTGTAAGGTCTTAAAGTAATAACAATTATTTCCATATTTCCTAAAAGACACACACCTAGCTTATGCTTTCCTGTCTTGCTGCCAAGGGGATTTGCTAGCTCCACCTCATCATAGTAGAGAAATAGCTGCAACGCTGTTGGATCTCTTGAAAACAAAGGATGATTTCTGAACATTTCCCCATCACAGAAGTCTTCAATTTTGCCATCATTGCGCTGATGGGTGTTGTTGACCTGCTGACACAAATGATTAATTTTTAAAATTAATAAGCTCACCTGCACCTGACTTCCAGTAGAAAGGTCGGGGGGGGGGGGTACTCTCATATATAAGCTATATGGGTATGTGCGGCTGTGAAGGGCATGGTTTTCAAGCAGTTTAGTCTGGTATAGAAATCAGAGAGTCTTGGTCTAGAATAGGGTATTATTTACCGAAAGTCTAGAATAGGAATTGAAACTCAAAAGAGGAAGAGCCTTCCCTAAACGGAAATAAAATCATCACGGCAAATAATTAGCGTATAACAGTTACTCACCTCGTACAAAATAGATGGTTTATTTAACAGTAGCTGAAGTGAATCCAATACCGGTACATACATCATCTCATCATTCTTAAGGACGTGCCTCTGTCTGACGCCTCTCCGCCTTCGAACTGAGGAATGACCAAGTGAAATACGTCTTGGCTCCTACGACATATAAATTATTTATATAAGCTTATATATACGTTATAACAATAATATAAGCTTTTATAGCTTAAGCTTAAAACTGCTTTACTAGAGGCCTTTCACATGTACATGCATGAAGTCAAAATTAAGTTCAACTAAAACACAAAAGTACGGTCGTATCTGGTCACAGATATAATATATTCCGAAATATAATTTGATGAGTTGATACACGCATTTGGGTGGCAAATTTTAACGTAAAATCGTCCGTAAAATCTCGCTCGCGAAATCTTCGTGAGTCTTCCATGTTGTGCTGAGCAGCCAGGCCAGATCGCCTGAGGAGAATGAGTACAGTTCATGCACCCTCTTTCAATTCGGTCTCCGAAGTTGCTAAGCAACATAAATTATTTTTAGGCGTGATATTGCTGTCAGAGATTCTTGTTAGTCGGCTTGCGCTGTTTCTTGACTGTATAATAACAATCGGAAACTCCTCGAGTGCAGTTTAACGAAGATTTGCTAAAAACAACACTTTCCCCCCCGAGTTGGGTAAATGAAAAACAGATAAAAAAGACTGGTTCATTAAATTGGCTTCATGCTGTTGCGGTTCACCCTGCCTTTGTCTGCTGTCCAATTCGTATGTCCTATGTATTATTGTAACAATCTTGTAACCTTGTAATAGCAGTAGTATGTATTGTGAGAGTTTTATAATTGTAATTTCGTGGCGAAGTTAATAAAATTTAATACTGATAAATAAACTACAGTTTATTTTTTCTACACCTACCACTAAATTGAAATGTTCTTTGAAGTAGGCGGCTTGCTTGTGTTCTGTGTTTACATGGCAGAAGGGATTTGAAATTGGATGATCGTCCATAAACAGTTCCATCAGTCCTGGCACAGCATCGAATCGTATTCCTGCGCTGTCCAATCTGTTTTGGACGCCCATCTTTAATAATTCAACCGTATTCTTTACAAGGGTTGTTGCATTATCCATGATATTGTCCGTAACCTTTTGAGATAGCCTATTAACTTCCTTTGTTTGAAGCAAAAACAAGGCATCCATGTTCTTCTTTTCGTCTATGCGATCTTCAATTTGATCGTAGAGTCTTTCTTCATTTAAAAGTCCATCTTCCACAATGTTCATCGGAATCTCTTGTTCGTCTTGCCTTTCTTCCCCGCCGTTAATTCCATCCGAAACTCGTATTGTTGAATGCAGGTCAAAGTCTTCATGTTGCCGTCGAAGATGTGATTGATATGAACGTGGTTTTCGAAACGTGCGCTGGCATCCGGGTACGTCACATTTGACAGAAAAATTGGGATCAGAGCCGTGTACCCTAATCAAATGACTTAACATCATAGCAATAGTTAAAGTGTAAAAAGCGGGGCAAATCTGACATTTTAGATTTTCCATGGTGCTTCCCTTCAAGTTACTTAGAACTTTTACCGGGGAACTTTGTGCAATCCAATCACGCAGCCACGCGGTCGCTTTTTTTGATTAAGTCAATTGCGGTTTCTTTGCAAATTGACCGATAAGGTGCTTTTATCCCAATTTCTGCATAACCGCGGAAAGGATCAGTTTCCTTTCTAAAAGAAAGCCGTCGTGGTTTATAATCAGCCGGCATCTGATCAAGGATCTGTTAATGCCAAATTGTATTCTGAGCCACTCAGTACATTGTAGGTAGTTTATTTTCTAATTTGGTATAAAAAGTTTCTACTGAAAAAAAAAAAACCGGGACCGGGACGCTAATCGCAAAGCGATGTATTTCCCGTGTACCCAGGCTTAATTATCTTTCTGATTGATGGCTACCTGTGTTATGTCACTTAGCACCTCAACGTCAACATTTTTGGCCAATGAGAATAGGTCGGAGTTTTGGCGGCTAAAATCCAATATCTTTCCGTTGATCGTCCTTTCTTCGAGCAACCGTTCGTTCTCACGCACGTGTTCTTTAGAGACCATTGGAGAAACTTCTAGGAAAAGTCACTTTGACTTCGCTTTCATAGAGAATCAGCAGCATGATGAGTGCAGAAATTACTCTCAGTTCAACAGCAAAGGAGGTTGTGGAATTTCTTGAACGAAAAGGACTTGGAGAAATCAAAGACAAGCTAAAAGGTAACCTACTATTGTTCAGTTTTATTTTCTCTGTTTTTAGTGGCCATTTAGCACCGTACAGAATGCCTTGAAGTTGTTTCCTTTTAGGAAAAGATACCTAATCGTGTGCTTCGTTGTCCTCTAATACTTTATTACTCTTTTACATCATTGTATGTAAGATTCTGAAATGGATGGCGAGAGTTTCATCGGTATGGATCTCGTGGACATTCATAGCTTAACCCCGAAATTGAAGCTACGGAAACTGCTAAGGCTTGCGTGGACGGAAATTACAGGAATGGTAACTATTTTGGCTCATTGCTTGTATATTAATTGAAACTGTTCAGAAACGAGGAAAGTTAACGGGGGCACCCAACGACACTTTTCTCCCAAATGATTTAATTGGTTTAGGTTGTTTGAGGTGCTTTGAAAGCTCTGTAAATGAATTCTAAGCTGCGCTTTAAAATTTATATCTGTTCGGTCATTCTTGGGGAACTTAAGTCTTCTCGAATTTATTAGCGATTTTTTATTCATTTTCCGAAACACCTCAGCTCTTCTTGGAAGGTTCACGAAAACGTGAGGTTATCTAAGGATCCCTTTTGGTAGCCGAAAATTTTAGCAGATCGATATTTAACCGAAAACCGTCGTTGGGTACCCCTGAGTTAATAATTTAAGTAGCAGTAATCACAGATTATAAAAGAGTGCGTTCGACATGTTTGTTACAACAGCTGAAAGAAGAAGTATTGATGTTTGTTGGAAATCGGTTCATTACAATATTTTCATTCATTGATGCTCTCTCACGCGAACGCCTTTAGCGGCCGGGTGCCATGAGAGGCGGCTGTATTCGCAGGCTATGATCTTATCAAGTGATTTAGTTTGACAAGTAGTAAATTACGTATATCAGATTCCGTAAGGTTTCAAATATGCAAAGTTAAGATAAGGTTACTTTATAGGCCATGTGTAAAATTTCACTACACGTGTAAATACCAGTTCCCGGCGGCCGAGAAAAATTATCACATGAGATCGAGGCCATCTGTGCCAGAATCACCCGATTCGCGTATAATTACCCGCGAGAGGACTGGAATAGTATGCGTTCTCCTTTGTCGAACGCAATAATTGCTTGCTGAATCAATCATTGAAAAATACAAGGAATGCATCAATTGGAAGACATAACATAACATATTTCATTGGCATTCCCATATAACATTAATGGTATTGCAATAACAATGATAAATATAATAATTACTAATTACGGATTAACAAATCATCACGCCTCAAGGACGCTTCATAAATAAAGTTAATTGACATCCGTGATTTAATTCTACCTAGTGGCAACTCCATGTACCGTACAGTTGCAAACATTAGCCTTTAACATGTTTTTCTAAACTTTTTGAAATCTTTGAGAATGTGGCGAAGTTTCATGGGAGACTGGAACGAGACGCCTGACTGAGTTTTGTGTTTTGCAATACGCAACGCGACCGTCGTTTTTAATGTCTTAATAACTACAGGCTTTTCTGCTTAAGACTTTTCTGAATTTAGATCTTTTAATGACTGTTTTATAACGTTAATTAATTTACTTATGTTTATTTTCAGGAGTTTAATCCAGATGGAGTGAAAATTCCGTTCAAAGGTGCGACATTGCTGAGGTCGTCATCTGCTTCCACTCCGCAAGCACAGCTGTCGCCAGTATCAGTAGGACCAGACGGCGTGGAAGAAGTGGAAGAAACGATCAGCACCCCTGAAACGTGTTCTTCAGTCCCGGATTCTAGCCCTTCTGATTCCACCGCATCAAAACAACCGGTAAACGTTATCCGTAGGACAAGTCCCCGAAAGAAGCGAAAGCCAGCTGATGAATCTACCCCATTGTCGACGAGTTCTATTGCAAATAAGCGTGTGTGCTTGTTTAAGGTAAAGGTCTCGTAAAGTTAAACTCGAGGTTACGTTATCTTGAAGAAGAATAACACAATATGTAGTTTCTTTCACTTTTTCCTTACTAAAATGTTAGTAAAAAGTGCAAAAGAAGCTACATGTTTTCTTCAAGAAAAATGGAATGTACGTCCTATCAATGTTAATCCCGTAGGAGGGGGGGGGGGGGGGGGTGGCCTAGGGAACTCCCCAGGAACAAGATGATGGCCAAAAATAGCAAAATTGCCCACCCTGGGTCAGGTGCAGGTGGTCAAACCTTAACTCAAACTTTATTTCTGTTGTACATGTTTAATACTCCAACAAAGCTTCAAGGAAAAACAAGTTTTGTGGTCCATTTTTCAGCTTCGCATAATCAATCACAAAGCAAAGAAAACTGAGAACCATTGGCTTGCAATCACTGAATTATTTTCAAAACCAAAACCACTCTAAGTAATATCAAAAGCATATAACCTTCCTAACACATCACTGGTTTCTATTTAACACCTTTCACTTTCAGGAAATTGTTTACAATCCAGAACCTGCTTCAAAAACAAAAGAAACACCAGATGAAAAAACAAATGGAATCCTTGTTTATATCAGCGTACCTAAAAAGAACTGATGGGCTGTTATAACAACAAATTTCACCAGATTCTCTTACCTTTCATTTACACCTTACATTTCTTTGAAGCCAAACGAGGGAAATCTCACTTTGTTCCCAGTCCTTTCATACCTGAAGAGCAACTAGTTTCCAGGATCTTTCCATTTTCCAAGATGGTGGCCATGTCAAATTTCCCACCCTGGGGCATAGCGTAGTTGTCAAAATCCCCACCCATGGAGCAGTGTACGCCGTCAATTCTCCGTAGTTTGCCCACCCCCTCCTCCCTCGGGCTTAACATTGATAGGTGCAAGCTTGAGTTCACCTTTACTTTATTGATTATGTTAAGTGAAATGTTTACATCTGCCTCATCATCACCATCATAAAAATATTTGTATTCATTGATTTCATAACTATCAATGTCTGTCCTGTTCAAGGAGGTGTCAACAACAAGTAAAGATACATATTGGTTGGAAAAGTTTGAAGTTCCCTCAAAGGTTAGTATAAGTATTGTCAGTTGGCTGGTCATTGTCTAATTTGTATTAGGTACCCGACTACTCCAAAGAAGTAAAGTGATTTTACTGTAAATCCACTTTGCCTGTATTCAGTATTACTGTAGTAGTTGTTGTGGCTTGATTTTATGGTTTGTTTGAAAATTTTGAAACCATTTGATTTTAATTTTCCATCATTTCACATTATAATAAAATTATGCCTGTGTGTACTATAAGTAATGGTTACTGGACTGAGTGGGGTACAATTCAGGGAGTAATTGGGCGAGTAATTTCAAATTGGCCAAGCACATAGCACAAGTGACGATTAGAAATTATGGGCGTGATTACCCCTGAATTGTATGACACAAAGTCCAATTACCAATTTATCTTATCATTAACAAAATGCAAGATTAAAAGTTTGTGAGAACCTTTTTTCTTTTATGACATCAGTATATTTTTTATCAGTTTTGAATACTGAGGAAACAGTAAAAACAACCTTTTTATGTGCACCTGATTAGCACGCGCGGTGTAGGTGTCCAATTACAGGTATCCAATTTATAAAAGTTGTAATGTACGGCTGTAATTGGACACCCAAGTGACAACGCCATGCTCCAATTACATAACAAATAGGTGTGCAGATGACCAATAACAATTGAGAATTTTGGTATTGACACGATTAGTTATTTATTATAATTGAATATGCTATTTATGCTTTGTTTTCTTAGTGGGAACCAGCTGTACAGACAGCTTTAGATAAAGGCGACTTGTCAGTTGAGCACAAAAATGCTCTGAACAGGCAACTCTGCACATCCATACACGCTTTCACAGACACAGTGATGAAATCAGAGAGGGAACACATAGCTGTGCAGCTTATTAAGAAGTATCCCTGCCTGAAGGGTTCAGTGGGAGCTGGTCATGTAAGTAATGAAGTGTACAATACTTTCCATTGCTAACATAAGGATCTTTAATAGGGGACGGCATAAAGAGATTAAGATGCATCAAACACGATAATTATTATATACAAAACACCATTTTTCTGGCAATGAAAGTCTTTAAATCTCATCAACAAATAAAACTGTTGCATTACTTGGAATATTTCATATTCATTTAAGATTTTCTTGGTATACTGTATGCTACAATGCAAACAAGAGATACCAACCAGTAGAATATATCCAGACCTACACTGGGAGAGGCACCCCTAGATCCCCAATGCCAACAAGAATCTCACTTAAGTAACCTAAAACACTGATGTGATTAGCTGTGCCTTCAGGGGTCAGTTACTGTAGTTCCCCATTAATAACCAATCCTGTGCCTTCATGGGTAGAATGTGTTGTGGTTCAAACATTTTCAAACCAGTTTAATTTTTATTTTCTTTTGTCTAAGATTCATTATCATATTCTGAGACAAAAGAAAACAAAAATCAAACTGATTTGAAAAATTTTAAACCAAAGAAAAATTTGAACCACAACAAATGTTTAAGTTTCATTATATTTCAATTGCAGTCATTCTGGGCTAAAAAGATAAAAGATCGATTTGAAAACTTGAACAAAAAGAAGAATAAAGAAATAAGAAAAATGTGTCAGCAAGAGGGTGTGGAGATACAAAAGGGAAAGCCAGGAAGGAAAAAGAAGGTTCTCCATCCATCAGCTGTCATCCCAGCAATTCCTGAAGGGGTGACAGAAGATACCTATGAGGAGCAAAGAAAACGAATAAGTGCAGAATGGAAGTCAAAGTCAAAAAAGAAGGACTACAACCTACTTCGGGACTTGATGACTTCAACGTATGCCATGAGAAGACGTGAGATCCTCACTAAGAACCTGCGAGTATGGAAGATCATGGAAGATTTTCCAAACTTTGAGTCAAGCTCAGGAAAGGAGGTATGGATATACAATGACAATAAACAGTGCAATTGTACAATTATTTGTTTTGGAAACATATTCAGTTTGTGATTTTTTTGATTTATTTGAGCAAAAGCTGTTGAACACTCAAAATACTCCAAGCATTTTGCCCAAATACTAACTATAGTACTTACTAAATCTGTGGTCCCCTTAGGCTAAAATAAATATGTGTAAAATGAGAGTGGTAGGCCTGCACGACTTTTACCTCATGTTTTGTAATGCCATTTGCTCCTTCTATCCAGGCATAACTAATCAATGACCAGTGACATCAATGAGTAATCAATGGGTAATCAATTGATTAATCATTCAGTAATGCCAATGATGTTTGCAGAAACGTGTTTCTCAACCTGGCCCGGTTGCTTAAAGCGACTTAGGATTAAGTGCAATTTTTTCCAACTATTCCCTGCTTTCCGAAGGATTTTCTCCACTCTCTTTGTATTTTTTATATTCGTTAATCCATCTTCGACCAAGTTATCCATGAAAGCGTGCAAGAACATCCTCCGGAACACAGGGAATGGTTGCAAAAAATCCCACTTAATCTTAAGTTGCTTTATGCAACGGGGCCCTGGTTCTTAGTATTTTCCTTCTGACCTTGGTGAACCTGGCCTCAAATTTCAACATGCCAAGCACATCAAGCCATGTATTTATCCAGTAAAAAAATTGAATAAATCTACTGTGTCATTTTTTAACTTTGGATGTTTATCCAATAAGTGGTCATTTATTAAAAATAATTTTATTTCCCTATATTCCATACAGATCAGAGCAGAGCTTGGGAGAATCATGCAAGAGCCTGACATTACCAAGGCCATACGGGAACGGTTTCAGGGGGGATGGAGGGCAAGCCTTCTCACTGTTCTCAGAAAGTCTGAGAACAAAGATGTAATGGAGATAATGGAGCAAGCAGAAGGACTTGACATTAGTGATGAAAACGGTGAGTTTAATAAGCTAAAGTTACTAACTTTTAATGAAGTATACATTTAACATCTTAGATATTGTTGCTTTAATTTTTACTAACTTAAATTAAAAGCAACATTAAATTGCTGTTTAAAGGGTAAAATATGCGGCTCTATCCAACACAGCTTCATTTTGAACCTTTTTTTTGTAATGACAAAGTTGACAAAGGAGGAACATGGTATGGATAGTGGGAGTACTTTTAAACGTCAGATAAGGAAAAGAGACTTAACACACTTGATTGAAGATGGGACTTGCAAGAACTGCTATTTACATTATAGTTAATTTTGGAAGGAGAGTGATAATAATTATATGATTAGGGTATGTTTTTGAATATGTTTTTAACTAGGGTTTTATTAGAATTAGTTTTTAACTAGAGTTTTATTTAGAATAAGGACTTCAATTTATACAACATTTTATTGTTATATTAGTTTTAAATTAGGACTGTCACCAATTAGTGTGTGAAACACTAGAACGATTGACTCTTAATAAAGTTTGCTACTACTACATGTACTACATGTAGTACATGTACTACATGTACTACTACTACTACTACTACTACTACTATTACTACTACTACTACTACTACTATTACTACTACTACTACTACTACTACTACATGTACTACTACTACTACTACTACTACTACTACTAGTACTACTACTACTACTACATGTACTACTACATGTACTACTACTACTGCTACTGCTGCTGCTGCTACTGCTACTGCTACTGCTACTGCCACTGCCACTGCCACTGCCACTGCCACTGCCACTGCCACTGCCACTGCCACTACCACTACCACTACCACCAGTGTGAAAATCAGTGCAAAAAATAGCATTTACATGGTCTTTAGTCAATCATATAGTCAGGGTGTACCCAGTAGACACCATTTTAGTTATTTTCTGTTAATTTTAACATGGACTATTTTTATTTTTTTCTAATTTTAGAAGTTCAAAACTGCTGCATAATGGCTGGACTGCCATATTTATTTGGTGACAAAAGAAAAGGGGCACAGCTTCCTGCCAGTTCCTTTTGGAAGAGAGCAAAGGTAGGTAATAAACACAAGTCAAGAAGAACATAATTGATTTTACTTTGGGCCCATTTCTGAAAGGATGGATGCTCATATGAGCCCCTGAACTTCTACATCAGCCCCTAACAACCATCTCATATAAGAAACATTGACAACCATCGCAGATGTACTTCTGAACTTGTGATTACAAAGTACTAGCTAGGCATGCTAATAATTATTTTTCTTCTACATTGCAGCAGGAAGATATGGATGAAGTACTTGAGAAGCTGATAGAGGAAACGACATCCCCTAGGCTTATTAGCATTGGGGAAATCAATAATTTAAATGAACTGTGTCTGGCCTCGGAAGGCATGGTGGTTTGCAAATTCCAGCCACCAAGTATCCTAACAGCAGTGGCTACCCTCTTGGGTAGTTTTTATTGCTTCAACATGGAATTTCCAAAGGGTATTGGTGGAAGCGAAAAAAATGTTTTTTTGTTTTTAGAGCATATGCTGCTAGGTCAGGCAAGTGCAACTCTTCCACTGTCTGTAGAACATGTTTTGTCAGATTTATTGAAGGTGAAGGCTTAACTCTTATCAGTGTTCGGTCTATATCTCAAATATAATTTTGTTTAGCCTTCACCATCAAACATGTATATCTGGCAAAGCATGTTCTACAGACAGCTGAATTCTGAAAGTTTTTAAGAGGTTGTCTTCCAAAACAAAACAATATCATTTTCAGATCTGATAAAGATCAGTTACATGGGAATTGGCGTGAAGAATGATACACTTGATTAGAATGCTCAACTTTTCTGTGCTTAAGTTTATGTCACTTAGGAAAACTAACCGTTTATATTGTAATATGGGAGGGTATTTTACCACTTATTAATATGAGTACCATTATGGTTGACAATAAAGTTTGCAGCTGATCTTGAAGAAAACAATGGCCAATCAATTTCTTGGTCATGCTCTAAATAGCTACAATAGGTTGAGAAGCGAGAGAAAATACCGACTGCCATGTTTATGTTAACCTTTGTCGTGCAGTTGTTGTAACCCATTTTTTTGGGGTGAAGAGAATTGTAAGTTATAATAACCATTAAAAACGTTTTAAATAACTATTATTGTGAAGTTATTGTAATGCTTTATTATTAGTGAAAACAACCTATTTTTTATAACCCATAAGGAATGGTTATAACAACCTCCTGTTAACTAATTTAAATCGGTTACCACAGATTCACCACCAGAACCAAAAAACCAGGGTTAACATAACCATAAACAATGGTTATCGTAACCAATTCTTATGGGTTGAAAAATTTTAACTGTTTTTTTTTAGTAAATATGACCAAAAATCTTCAGTCATTTCAACTTAAAATAACATGGTCACAACAACCTATTGTTAAAGGGTTGAAAAGACTGCTATGGATGATGTTAGAAACAACCATTTTTTATGGTTAATGTAACCTATAAAGGAAGGTTGTTTTAACTGGAATAAAAATGGTTATGCTGAACAATAATCTTTGGGTTACTTTAACCCAAAAAAGTATAGTTACCTCAGATTCAAACTATAACCATTTTTTTTTGGTTGTTGTAACTGGTCGGCTTTTACAGTGCACGGCACGAAATACTCAAGCAACAGGAACACACAAATTCCACAACAGATCGCATGCCATTTGTTATCACCTTCAACCCCTCTCTTCGTAAAATATCTTCAGTCCAAAACAAACACCTTATCATCCTTCAATCCTCCCCTAAATGCAAAGACGCCTTCCCTATGCCGCCAGTTACTGCTTACTGACGTCACGCAAGCCCCCGTGATCTGGAGTGGACTGGGACCAGCTACGGAATCGAGGCTATGTATTCAAAGTTGCCCAGGTAACGATGTGACATTGCATTTGTTGTATCGTTCTGTATTACATTAAGCATTTTATAATACAACTTGTGTACGTACATGGTGCAATGACATCTTAATTTAGCTGTCGACTTTAGAGAGGTGTCGGCCTCCTTGAGTTTATTCTGTGTTTATATGTTTTGTGCCTCTGAGCTATAATATAATAGCTTTCCTATAATATAATAACGTAATTGTATCCAACGCGAGTGTTGTTTAAGCATATAAACTAGCTGCTGTTTTATAATGTGTCTGATTCTTGAGTGCCAATTTTTGTAGCGCGTGTGGAGGGTGGAAGAGCCAGAACAATAGCTAGAGAGTCTACAGTGTTGTTTTAGCATATAAACTAGCTGCTGTTTTGTAATGTGTCTGATTATATTCTTGAGTGCCAATTTTTGTAGCGCATGTGGAGGGTGGAAGAGCCAGAACAATAACTAGAGTGTCTACTGCCGCGGCTCTCTTCTCTACTCTCCTTCTCGCGCCTCGAACTTTTGACAGACTTTTGGGCATTTTTGACAGACTTTTGGGCATTTTTCACTTTTGACAGACTAGAGCACTTGACAAGACAATGCATGACGAGAAACTGAAAGAATGAAAGAAACGAGTTTACTGTTCTAATGCCTTTGTGGCATGATTTTAGTGCTTGTTTTTTTAAACCAGCTTTTATTTTGCTTTCTTTTATTTTATTTTTCTTTTCTTTTACTTTGATGGTGAAATTCTCGTAGAGAAAAAGTCAAACTCAACGCCAAAATCGCACCTTGACCGCGGTGAAATATTAGGGGAACGCGGACGCCTTGAAGGACGCCATGATTGAAAAGGGCCTGGGTCGAGTGTTCGGTGTTCGCGTCCTTTGCAGATTTTAGTTCTATTTTCATCTTTTTTTGGGACCGTAGGTTATTTATTGATCCGATATGCTGGTTCTCTTTCAGCATGGTTTTGTCCATGCGTTTGAATGTTAACATTGGCTTGCCATGTACATTCAGTTTTTGCGAGACACCATTGTGACATCTTGGGACGGCTTGTTCCCCGCAACACGTGATGTGGCACGCGTGATGCGGGTGACAAGTTGGTTCCAAGGTACGGAACTTGATATTGTGTATGGGTCATTGTGCAATCTATTTACGACTGCTTTCTTGTAGTTGTTCTTAGTTTGTTACAAGCTACACCGCGCTGACGAGCCCCAATACAAGGGCGAAACAGCTGTCCGCGGTTGCTACCCTGCTTTATCGTTTTCTGTCGCATTGGTGTCTCGCAAAATCTACCATTTTACGTAGTCAGATCAGCCTTGCAGTTTGTCGTTTATGTTTCATTTTTTGGCTGATAAGGTCTTTCGTAGATCCTACGTATCGTTTACAGCATTATCGTTTGCGGTCCTTTGCAGATTTTAGAAAAATATAAAACTTGTTACACAATATAAAACTTGGGGAAAATATAAAACTTGTTGCACAATATAAAACTTGTGGAAAAATAGATAACTTGTTGCGCCATATAAAACTTGTGGAAAAATATAAAACTTGTTGCGCCATATAAAACTTGTGGAAAAATATAACACTTGTTGTGCAATATAAAACACTTGTTGCGCAATCAGGCGGTGTTGGACACGCTTCGCGCTGCATGCTGGGAGAAATTTAATCTTTACGTTATTTGCATCTTGACTCCAACCAGTCAACAATTCTGCTCTCCGTGATTCAAAGACGATTAGAGGTAGATTTCTTCGCTTTCTTGGAGAAATTACTGCGCTTCTTCGTTTTATATCTTTCTCTAACCTACTGGCTATTGTCAATGTGCATTATGGATGCTTAGAACAGCTATAAAGGACCGAATTTAGTGATGAAAGTCCCGATCGCAACGTGCGATCGCCGGCGCTCTAAAAAGAAAGATCGCTTGATCTGCCTGATCGCAGGTTATTCGTAACGAGAAAGGCGACATTACCGTCCGTCAGTCGATCTTTTGCCGAAGTTTACAACCGTCACGTATTTCTCGTCTTTGTTCAGTGAATTCGTGCAAGGAATTTAAAAACTGGCGTGAATCTGAAGAATCGTTTGCTCTTGTTTACACGGGATGTTTCAGAAGCGCCAAGGCAAGAAAAATGAACTGCTGGTTTTGCAGAAGGCCTTATATTGCATTTTACTCTTTAGGGCAGAGTGTAATGAATACCTTGCGAGCCCTTTATACATACGAATTACAGCAGCTTACTGCCACTGGTAATTTCTAAAAAAAATTGGAAATAAAATGCTCTACTAATGCACCACTGAAAGTCCATCTTGCAAAATTATTGTATGGTTGGCATTTTTGAAAAGCTGGAAAGCCTTTACTTTAATATTTAGGGAACTGTATGTTGCTGCCACAACAAATTTAATCGTGTCAGCATTATTGTATACTATTTTTCTATAAAATAATGTATTTTTTTGGCCAATCAGTTGTAAATTTCATAAATTAACTTTTATTTCTTTATTATGAAATTGATTCTGCCAAACTGACCAGCCTCCTGCATAGGTGCATCTTGGGATAGAGAGGAGAAAGACCAAAACAATCAAGACTTTTACTTGGTTGCACCTTTCATTTGCAACACAAAATGAGCAAATAGAACATGACATCACATATTACCCGGTATCTTCCACTGTGTCAGACACCAATAATGACTCAATACCAGCATTCACCCTCTTCTATGGAACTGAAAGAACTTGCCAACTAAATAATTCAACAACAAAAAATGTCAATTAAAAGTTTCAAGGAAGCTGAAATGAAAGTTTCCTGGATTCCATGGCTGTATGTTTAAAACTGTTATAAAAACTAGTATGCCAGTGCTTCCTTTAAATCGACAGTGGTTGATTAGGAGATAAACTAGAAAGAATTAGGAGATAAACTAGAAAGGGATAACCTCTTATCTCCTTTTTACTTTTTCAATGGAATTGTAAATAAACAGTTATTATTAATATTTTACACAATAAGACTTGTATGATGGTGTTATAAGGAATGGCAAAACAATTCAAATTCCCCACATCTGTTGCCAGTTCTTCCTGCAAACCCCTCGGGCCTCACATTGATTTAGTGGTATGACATGTACAAAGCAAGTGACTCAGATACCATCATTCTTTTATTATTCAAGTCCTCCTATGTTCAATAATTAAGTAAATTATGTTCAGTATGTTACTTAAATTCAACACTTTTTAAAAGTGCTACTTTCCAGTCTTATATTGCAAGTAATATCCTATTTCCTATTTGTGGATAGTCAAGTGAGGTAAACATGCGAGTGTCTATGCCGGAAAATTGGCTCGGGTAGCCAATGTTTATGCACACTGGCTTGCATGTTTCCCTTGCTTGGCTATCCCACCAAATAATCCCCGAGAGAAATAAGAGACTCCCTACTTTGTAGTCTATATGATTGAGTCTCTCCACTATACACTGCTTATAGTAGTTGTTACATTTCTTATATATATATTCCTGAAAACAATTTGGGCCCAATAATTCAAATTTTTCAAAGTTCCAATTATTATTGATGTAAAGTAGGGTTTTACAAACCAAAAAAACTTTAGCTTCTTGAATTTTATCAGTGTTGTGAACATAAGAAATATTTTTTTACATAAAACAAAATTTGGCACAGAATATTTTCAGGACCTTCATGAGAAATGTATTACAAGTTCTTTTCCAAACTGCAAATTTGAAATAGACCTCATGATTAAGGAGTCAGGGAATACTTGAATGGCTCAGTGCAAAAAGGGGCCTACTGTATGTGCTAATGTTTGAAAGAAAATCCAACAAAACATTTTATTTTGAGGCCCTAGACAGGAATTTACAGTTTTAAAAGCACTTGAAATGGCAAAAATGCTTGAACGCTATGTTAGAATCAAGCTCCTTCCTAACATACCGGGATGTAATCTAACCATAAAAATGTCAACAGGCATCCCCAGACCATTACCAAAACTCCCTCAGCAAATTACTAAAATACTGAACAAAATCATGCAACATCTCCAGATCATGACTCCTGTAAGAGATTCAGAGAGATCACAACTTCAAAATTTATTATATATTTTTTTCCCTGAATAAAGCTATGCAGGAAAAGAAAGCAGGAACATTTCATGGAAGCCGACTCAGGAAGCAAAACAATATTTTTGTACATGGGGTGAAGAGCCTTCGGGTCGTTTATTACTGAAATACTTAGAAGAAAAAATATATGTATTTTAGATAAAAGGAATCAGTAAAAAATAGTATTCTGAGTTCCAAAAATTTTGTTCTTATCCCGATAAAGCAAGTTTGCGTGCATCAATCACGCCATCACCTCCCGTGAAATCTTACAAGATAATACGCGACAAACGCGAAAAAAGCTACAACTTCAAGTCGATTTTTCACCACTAAAACGGCGGGGCCCCACTGGGCCCCCCGACCTTTTCTAAAAGTTTAACTATTGAACTTTAATTCTGTACAAAAATAAATCCAAATACTGGCCGAACGATGCAAAGAAAGGGCAAACTAAATACCCGTGTCACACATTAGTGGTAAACAAAGATTTTGAAAACAACATGGTTTTCATTAAACAAATTTGATACAAAATATGCTCACCTGAAGCTAAAAGTTGGGTTATAGCTTGCCACGGTATTTCTCTTTCGGTCCTCCGAAAACGATAAACTAAAACGTTCGATGAAACGAGAAATCAATCCAAGAACAGAGAGGAGACCTCAACACGAAAGAGTGAAGACGGCCGCCATTAGTAGGCTGTTTTAGCAACAGGACGCGAACTCAAGTCAGGACGTCGCGCTCGCGGAATAGGACTGGGAACTAGCATATTTGGCGCGCGTCTTCAAGCCGACGTCGTGTTGAGGACGTGAGATTGACTGTTTTGGCGTCCTTGCAAAGACGTGAAGAAAACAAGAGGTAAAATACTTTTTATTTCACTTGATAGGCTTAGATTTCGTTCTGTGTTGTACCTTAGTCTTTGCTGAAGCAACACATGTTGTATTCATATTAAGAACATGACGAAAAATTGACCACATTTCGCTTCTTTGCCATCCTCCGAAATGTTTACCTCGATGCGAATTTTTATCAGTGTTTATATTTTCGAATCCACTTTAGGTGAAGAGCAATGGCTGAAGGAACTAAAAAGAAAGTGTAAGTCGTTTTGTACGAAGTTTGTTCATTCATACGATTTGGAAATTATTTAACGTACACGAAAGCTTTGAAGCTGCAAATTGTTTTTTTTTTAACCACTTGGCACTTTCGCCTTTTAAGTATATACACACAAACAAATGAACATGGTATGAACTTCTTAGAGTTTCGTACAATTTGAGAGTTGAAAACTTTCGGTAAATTTTTCTATAAGTGCAAGGGTAACACTTGTTTCATTTTTGAACAAAAGGTCGAGTTAGGATAAAAATTATTTTGATTGAGTTCATCATTTGTTTGTATTATTTTACCTATAATTTCAGCTTAACTCTCGAACTTAGTCTCAAGCTATAATTAAGTTAAACCCTATTCTCGTGTTATTGAATTTTAGATCTTCGATGAATTGGACAGAGGAAAAGGACGTCTTGCTTCTAAAAGAAATGGGTGGACAGGGGATCTTCAATTATAAAGCTGGTAGCAGAGAGCGTGGGGCCGTATGGCAAGTGATCGCTACTAATCTAAACTGTTACCAGGAGCTGTTTGATCAGGTCACTGCTAGGGGCGTAAGAGACAGATTCACGCTTCTCTCGAGGCGATACAAGTCCAAGACGTCTCGTGAACTGAAGGGCTCAGGTCTCGGTGGAGAAGAACTCACTGAGTTTGAACTGTTAATCGAGGACATGATTTCTTTGAGCGACGAATGTGACAAGAAAACGGAGGCAGAAGCAGAGAGCGCTAAAGCGAATGCCAACGCTGATCGGCAAAAAGCAGTGGAGATCAGAAAAAAGGCAATGGAGACCATGGGTGAAAGTAAAAAGAGGCTGGCTGACACAGACGAGGAAGTGAAAGAAAAGAAGACAAAGAGAAGATCTGGAGTTGACACGATGTCTTGGTTAAAAGAGAAAACAGAAATCGATGCCAAAATGAAAGAGAGAGAGATCGAAGAACAGAAGCAAGAGAAAGAAATTGAAAGAAAAGAAAGGAACGAGCAGATGGCTCTACTACGCCAACAGCTACAAATGCAGATAGAAAGCCAACAACAACAGCAACAACAACAAAACATGATTCAACAACAACTTATGGCAATGATGCAACAGCAACAACAGCAGTTTCAGCTGATGTTTTCAAATGTTTACAAAGCTGATAAGAAATGAATTGTCGTCGATTTTCTGGCAAAATATTGTTGCGTTAGTTTGAAGGCTTGATTGTAAGACATTTAAAAGTCATATTTTTTCACACAAATTTGCCTTTATTATGATGGCATATTTTTCTTCTTGTTGATAGCTTTCCTAGCTCTCAGTATATGCCTGTTTGACAAATATGCTAGGAAGAAAATTAGTGTCGATTACTTTTGCTTTTTAAACAGAAAAGTACAAGTTAGACAGTTTGATTTGTTGCCCATGGACTTTGTTGATAAAAGAAAAAATGTTCTCTGTCATTTTACCTTTTTTCTAGCTGATTCATAATACATTGAACTGTAATTAGACAGATGCTTGTCAAAAACTGAATAAAATGGCAGCCTGTGTTACATGATAACAATGTTCTCTCTGTCAGTTTAATTTACCAGAAATAGTCCTGAAGACTTGGCGGATCAAAATTGAAATACTCTGAAACTAAATTTCCATACAAACAAGTGTGAGCATTCTGGAGAATTCCACACACCAAGTACATTTTCCCTACAGGACTCATGCCTATTTTCAATTGCTTCTTAAAGTCAACAAATTTGTAATAGTTTGTGATAGTTCCAAACATCCACTCCACCGACACCCTTACTGCACTCATAGCCTCGTTGAATCTTTGCATCTGAGGGGTGAGGTGTGCATCTCTAAATGGGGCTTGCAAGTGAATTCCGAGCGGATATGCTGGGTCTCCGTATAAACATAAAGGCTCGCCATTAGCCCAAGCAACTCTTTGCAGTTCCCTTAGCATCCCTGACTCGTGCAACATGGTGCTATCGTGCCTTCGTCCTTCAAATGGTCCGGCTAAATTGGCGATAAGTCCATTTGGAGTTACAACGCTTTGAAATTTTATTCCGTGTGCTCGTTTGTGGCCATTGTAAACAATTCTTTGATTATTCTGAGGCCTCGCAATTTTACAAAGCGTCCCATCAACGAAACCAAAGCAGTTCCTTAAAGGAGCACCCCGGTCGTGGATTGTTTGAGCATAGCGTTCTAGGACTTGGGGGAGAAGAAATGGCTGATTCCAAGACTGAAGACGATGGCGATGTGAAGTGTAAACAAAGTCTAAAACTGTATTGAATATTAGACACAATTCAGTCGGATTCCTTCCGAACCGCGAAACCATGTCAGAGTATCGGCATGGATAAGCAAGCCTTTTTAACAGGATACAAAGTCCTTCAAGCCTTGGACAAATGGTTCTTTGAGAACACACAAACTTGTCTGGAAATCCTAAAACTTCCAACAGCGAGAAGATGTCTGCTTTGTTGAAGCGCAACTCCGTTCTGCACTCGGTGTCGTCCCAGTCATCAAAATTAAATTTTTCGAATTTCCAGTAAGGAAATAACTCTCTTGAAGAATTTTCCTCATACAACACAGCAAACTCTGTAGCATCAATAATATTGCTACTATATGCGAGAAGTAAAGCTTCTCTCACGCTGCGAAGACCTCCATTCGCCATGATGGAGTTCTGCGTCTTGATTTTCCCGCGCTTGCTAAATCACGGCCGCTTCACACGTTCATCCCCAGTACTCCCGTCCTCAATCACGGTCAAAATACCGCGTCTTGAGCCAGGCGTCCTGTTGCTAAATCACTCTAGTATCACTAAAGTGACGCGTGATTGGACGAATGAAGTCACGTGGACCGTGTCCAACACCGCCTGTTGCGCAATATAAAACTTGTGGAAAAATATAAAACTTGTTGCGCAATATAAAACTTGTTGCAAAATATAAAACTTGTGGAAAAATATAAAACTTGTTGCGCAATATAAAACTTGTTGCAAAATATAAAACTTGTTGAAAAATATAAAACTTGTTGCGCAATATAAAACTTGTGGAAAAATATAAAACTTGTTGCGCAATATAAAACTTGTTGCAAAATATAAAACTTGTGGAAAAATATAAAACTTGTTGCGCAATATAAAACTTGTTGCAAAATATAAAACTTGTTGCGCAATATAAAACTTGTTGCAAAATATAAAACTTGTGGAAAAATATAAAACTTGTTGCAAAATATAAAACTTGTGGAAAAATATAAAACTTGTTGCGCAATATAAAACTTGTTGCAAAATATAAAACTTGTTGAAAAATATAAAACTTGTTGCACAATATAAAACTTGTGGAAAAATATAAAACTTGTTGCAAAATATAAAACTTGTGGAAAAATATAAAACTTGTTGCGCAATATAAAACTTGTTGAAAAATATAAAACTTGTTGAAAAATATAAAACTTGTTGCGCAATATAAAACTTGTGGAAAAATATAAAACTTGTTGCGCAATATAAAACTTGTTGCACAATATAACTTGTTGCAAAATATAAAACTTGTTGCAAAATATAAAACTTGTTGCAAAATATAAAACTTGTTGAAAAATATAAAACTTGTTGCGCAATATAAAACTTGTTGCGCAATATAAAACTTGTAGAAAAATATAAAACTTGTTGCGCAATATAAAACTTGTTGCAAAATATAAAACTTGTTGCGCAATTTAAAACTTGTTGCGCAATATAAAACTTGTTGCAAAATATAAAACTTGTGGAAAAATATAAAACTTGTTGCGCAATATAAAACTTGTTGCAAAATATAAAACTTGTTGAAAAATATAAAACTTGTTGCGCAATATAAAACTTGTGGAAAAATATAAAACTTGTGGGAAAATATAAAACTTGTTGCAAAATATAAAACTTGTTGCAAAATATAAAACTTGTTGAAAAATATAAAACTTGTTGCGCAATATAAAACTTGTGGAAAAATATAAAACTTGTTGCGCAATATAAAACTTGTGGAAAAATATAAAACTTGTTGCGCAATATAAAACTTGTTGCAAAATATAAAACTTGTGGAAAAATATAAAACTTGTTGCGCAATATAAAACTTGTGGAAAAATATAAAACTTGTTGCGCAATATCGCAAATCGTACTCAGGCTATCTCGAGGTCATCACCTCATTCTCTTCCTACCAAAATGGCGGACGAAGCGTATGTGCAAATACTTCGCAATGAATTCATAAGATTTCTCGACGAACTTCCTTACGAACAAATAAAATGAAAGGCTGATCGTACAGAAAGGAATATATTTTTAACCGATTAATTTCGAACGGCACGGCCGTTCTTCTTCAGGGTATAACCGTACTAAAAGAAAAAAACATTACAGATTTGAATATATATAAAAACAAGCGAAAGATATGAAATTACATACTTTGTTTATAGTATAAGCTAAATGGATAAAAATATGACGCTGAAAAAAACGTTACAGATTTGAATATATAACAAGCGAAAGATATGAAAATACATACTTTGTTAATGGTATGAGCTTAATGGATAAAAATAGGACGCTAAAATTTACATAAAGTATATATCAAGTTTCATCGCGTTTGTTTAACCCTTTGGGTTCGAGCGTTTGGCCTTTATCAATAAGATAAGCCTCTCGAGCCTTACGCACGTCGTCACGGTTAGATTTTATTAGCTCAAGCGGGATTAGTTGCATGTCGGAGGCAGAATGATTAGGTGAAAGAAAATGTTCTGATACTGCCGTAAGTTTAGAGTTGTCGGGGTGTACTTGTTTGTCGACTGGTCTGCGGTGTTCGTTGAAGCGTTCTTTCAGTTGTCGTTTAGTCTCTCCAATGTACTGTTTGTTGCATCGTCTGCATTCTACCATGTATACAACGTTTCTAGAATTGCAGTCAATGTGGTGGTTAATGGTCCTAGTGTTTCCTGTAGAGTGAAATGTGTAATCTGTTTGTCCGTCATTGATGTATTTGCATGTGCGGCAGCGGTTGTTGCCACAACGAAAGGAGCCAGGATGTGGGTTAGAGGGCGCAGTGGTGCGTAGTTTAGATCTGACTAGTAAGTCGTTAAGATTTTTAGTACGTCGGAATGCAACGAGAGGTGTGGCCTTGAATACATTGGCGCAACGGTTAGAGGAGGACAGGATATGAAAGTGTTTGTGTATGATGGATGACAGAGAGCGTAATGCGGGGTTGTAAGTGATTACAAGGGGAACACGGCTAGGTTGGTTAGCAGAAATGTCTTTGGGTGTGAATGCTTCTGCGCGTGTAATAGTACGAACGCGTTGAAATTCGCGGTTGAGGAAAGATAGATTGTATCCACGTTTGTTAAGATATGTTTTAAGTTCGTTGGTACGAAGTTTGAAGGTCTCGTCGGAAGAACAGATACGACGAAGTCTGAGGAAGAGACTAAAGGGGATAGCTCGTTTGGTATGATGAGGATGGCAAGATGAGTGTAGCAGGTACTGATGTTTGTCAGTAGGTTTAGTGTAGAGGTCTGTTTCGATAGTACCGTTATTGAGAACAACGTTAACGTCCAGAAAAGGTAGAGACTTAGAGGAGTGATTGGATGTAAATTTGAGGGTGGGGTGAATGCTATTGAGATAAGAAGTGAAGGCAAGGAGGTCCTGTTCAGTATGTGTCCATATCATAAAAATGTCGTCTATGTAACGCCACCAAGTATGGGGCTGGTGTGTTGCGCGTGAAAGAGCGTCGGTCTCGAATTTAGCAAGGAAAAGATTAGCGTAAGAGGGTGCCATTTTGGTTCCCATAGCAGTTCCGTGTATTTGAAGATAGTGTTTGTCGTCGAATTCAAAGTTGTTCATAGTAAGTATTATACGTAGGAGGTCGCATAAAGTTTCTGTAGGTACAGTTGAGTTGGAGCGAGTACGTGTGTCCAAGTAATGTCGACAGGCAGCAATGCCTTCGTTGTGGGGTATGTTGGTGTAGAGCGAAGAAACGTCAAGTGTAACAAGTATAGCATTGTCAGGTAGTTGTCCTAGTTGTTCAAGTTTCTTAAGAAAGTGCGTAGTGTCTTTGATGAAGGACGGTGTGGTATGAACTAAAGGCTTGAGATGGAAGTCAACAAACTGTGAGATGCGTTCTGTGGGGTGACCGTTGCTTGATACAATGGGACGTCCGGGGTTTCCTTGTTTGTGTATTTTAGGTAAAACATAAAATCGTCCAGCTTTGGGATTAGTCTGTATGAGAAAGCGTTTAGTATGGTCGTCGATGATGTCGTCACGATGCATGCGTTCCGCGTAAACTTGTACCCGTTTCTGTATGTCGCCAGTAATGTCGGTGTCGAGCGTTTTGTAGAATTTACTGTCATTAAGTTGTCGTAAGCATTCAGTGATGTACCAGTCACGGTCCATTACTACAGTGCCTGAGCCTTTGTCGGCACTTTTAATAATGATGTCAGTCCGTCGGCTGAGTTGTTTACAAGCATTACGTTCGCGTGTCGTCAGGTTGTCACGTACAGTGTCAGGAGTGATATTGAAGATGTCACGTTCTACAGCGTCTAAGAATGTGTCTAAAGCAGGGTCTCTGTAAGGAGGAGGAGTCCATGTACCTTTGTTGCGAAAAGGATTAGAGTTGGTTTGAGGAGGAAAGTCGTGAAAGTATTCAAGTAGTCGCATACGTCGGCTAAATGTATTGAGGTCAGCCTTGACCTCGGTCCAGTTTATGTTGTGAGGAGTAGGACAGAAAGAGAGACCTTTAGCAAGTACTTGAGTCTCGTCGTGTGTGAGAGTTATGTTACTTAAATTAATAACAGCGTTAGTATCCAGCTGAATGTTGTGATTGTTACGTCTCCAGTATCTAGTCGCGTTTCTGTTGGTAGTCTTACGTTTGCGGCGGCGTGTGTGAGTACGAGTGTGTGTAGGAGGAACGATAGTGGTAGTGACAGGTTGGTTGTTAGTGTTAATATTAGTCGTGATTTGTGAATGGGAGAGGTTATTAGTGTTAGGCGCGTGTTCATGAGATTGGTTATGTTGCTGGCTAGTTCTGTTATTATGACGAGTGCTCAAAAGCTCACGAGAAGCTTTCTTACCAGTAAGGGCCTGTTTCTTATTACGTTTTGACTCCAATACAGCACGGAGATCAATAGAAGTAGCCTGAAGAAAGTCTTTGATTTTAACATAAGTAATTGTAGAACAAGTAGATTTTAACTGTTCCATAATGTTACTTAAACTTGATGTGAGGTGTTTTGAGTGTCTCTCGCACTCTCGTGTAAGAAGTTTTATCATCTTTAGAGAGAATCCTATACGCAACGATGCCCAGTTTTGAAAGAAATGTTTGTTGCAAGTGTCAATTGCCGGTCTACATTTAATAGTAAGTCCTTTAGGGATGATCTTGCGGTCGTAGAAGTACTTGTAGTTTATGATATGGTGTTCGGTGCGGGTAAGCTTGAGTTGGACACGTTTAGCAGCGTTGAATAGCGTTCGTTGTTGAGGGTTGGTGAAGTCTCGTAAGATGTGAATGGCTGTAGGGCCAGGATTTGGGTGGATGTCCATGCTAAGTGGAATGAGAAACAATGACGGACAGTGTAGATATTTCACCATGCATTGCTCAGCGTTTAGGCTTTTCGATGAATAAATAGCGGCCGTCATGGGCCACGGTTGACACTTTAATAGTGGGTAATAAGTGTCTCCAGTGATTTGCGCAGTAGCAGTACTATCAGCATGTGGTTGGATAGCTAAGAATATACACAAAGTTCCAACAAGTATAATGAAAGATAAAGTAGGATGGTTAATAGATCTTGATGACTTCTGAGTATTGATAGGAATGAATATATGTCCTGCAACGTTTATCTTGGTACGGCGCGGTGTTGGAGGTCGCACGAAAACTCCAATGCGATATCTCCAAGAAGAGATGTCAATTCCCATCTTCGCAATTTGGATCCAAGTCAAGCAACGACGAAGATCGTGGTCGTAAAATGTATACAATTTTTAAATGAAAGGACCACTCGACAAATTGGAAGTACTGGATCCTTGTGAAGGATCTGATCAGCAGAAATAATTATAAACAAATAAAATGAAAGGCTGATCGTACAGAAAGGAATATATTTTTAACCGATTAATTTCGAACGGCACGGCCGTTCTTCTTCAGGGTATAACCGTACTAAAAGAAAAAAACATTACAGATTTGAATATATATAAAAACAAGCGAAAGATATGAAATTACATACTTTGTTTATAGTATAAGCTAAATGGATAAAAATATGACGCTGAAAAAAACGTTACAGATTTGAATATATAACAAGCGAAAGATATGAAAATACATACTTTGTTAATGGTATGAGCTTAATGGATAAAAATAGGACGCTAAAATTTACATAAAGTATATATCAAGTTTCATCGCGTCTGTTTAACCCTTTGGGTTCGAGCGTTTGGCACAGACCGAACACCGCAGACCAGTCGACAAACAAGTACACCCCGACAACTCTAAACTTACGGCAGTATCAGAACATTTTCTTTCACCTAATCATTCTGCCTCCGACATGCAACTAATCCCGCTTGAGCTAATAAAATCTAACCGTGACGACGTGCGTAAGGCTCGAGAGGCTTATCTTATTGATAAAGGCCAAACGCTCGAACCCAAAGGGTTAAACAGACGCGATGAAACTTGATATATACTTTATGTAAATTTTAGCGTCCTATTTTTATCCATTAAGCTCATACCATTAACAAAGTATGTATTTTCATATCTTTCGCTTGTTATATATTCAAATCTGTAACGTTTTTTTCAGCGTCATATTTTTATCCATTTAGCTTATACTATAAACAAAGTATGTAATTTCATATCTTTCGCTTGTTTTTATATATATTCAAATCTGTAATGTTTTTTTCTTTTAGTACGGTTATACCCTGAAGAAGAACGGCCGTGCCGTTCGAAATTAATCGGTTAAAAATATATTCCTTTCTGTACGATCAGCCTTTCATTTTATTTGTTTATAATTATTTCTGCTGATCAGATCCTTCACAAGGATCCAGTACTTCCAATTTGTCGAGTGGTCCTTTCATTTAAAAATTTTAATTCCTTACGAACGTTTAAGACAAAACCTCTTTACAGTAGAGTCGGAGATTGCGGATCAGATGGTTAACATTGCAGAAGGCGCTTGCTATGGCTGTGTGTTGTTTCTTCGCATCTTTGAATCGTGGGACTTCGACGTTAGTGTCGAAATAATTGAGCTCTTGGAACAACTTCTTAAATCGTATGAAGACCACACTAGAAGGTACAGAGAGCGGCTGCTGTGGCTTGAGGAAGAGGGTAACGACCACAGCTTTCGATGCCAGCAAGAAGTTGTTGTAGATGGTGCAAGATCGCAAGGGAGGCCACGTTTTGCAGTTTCTGAGTCACAAATAGAAGGACTGAGGGAACTTGGTTTTTCGTAGTCAAAGATATCGAGAATGATTGGTGTCTCTAGAATAACCTTGCACAGACGTCGCATAGAATTAGGACTGGAAGAAGAGAGAAGTTATAGTGAAATTGACGATCAGGAGCTTGATGTATTTGTCAGATCGATTTTGGAGTTGTCGCCCAATTCTGGAGAAGTTATGATTCGAGGTGCACTTCGTGGTCGAGGGGTAAACATTCAAAGATGGAGGCTAAGGGAGTCGATGCAAAGAGTGGATCCCTCGCGAACAGAGCGCAGACAGCGATTGAGAATAAGAAGAAGAGTCTATAGAGTTCCAGGTCCAAACAGTTTGTGGTAAGAGAGAGAGAGGGGGGGGGGGGGTTGACCCTGGAGAACACCCAGCCATTTTCACAATTATATCAACAAATTCCAGTCACCCAAAGTTAATATTTTTAGCACAAAGCTACAATAGTCCACAAACCTCAGGGGTATGTTAATATGCCATACAACCCATGGATTGTTACTTTTCAACAGAATCATCCAGATAAAAGAAGCACCAAGCATTAATTTTTAGTTTCTGCAATCTCTCTGCCATGACAACTTTTTGTAACTTGTGATTCCAAATGCAAGGTGTTTGCTTTTGTAAATGATTTAGAATAAAGTGACTTACTATAAATGAAGCAACATTTCTAAATTCCAATTCCACCTGAAACAGTTGATGAAGAGCCACCCTGTGAATGTGCCACTGTAGAGATCTGTAATTTCCAATTTATTAAGTATGCATTTACTGTACAAAATGATTTCAAAAAAGCACAATAGACCTTTCCCGCATTCCACTCCAGTGAGCACACACAATGAAACGAGGTCGAGGCTTGGGTGGACAACTTCATACAAATCACTGTATTTTGTCCACCCCAGCCTCGAGGTGGTGCCTTCATTCACAGGAATGTGGGAAAGGTCTATTCATTCAAATATACCTGCTTTGGTTGTACTTTTAATTGCAGGCATCTTGATGGTCATCACAAGGTTGTGCGGTGGAGAATGGTTATTCATGGAGCCATTGATGGGTTTTCTCGTTGTGTTGTGTATTTAAAATGTAGTACAAACAATGAGGCAGCAACTGTATTGACATTGTTTGAAGGTGCCATTCAGAGTTTCAACGTACCTTGTCGTATAAGGTGTGATCATGGAACTGAAAATATTGATGTGGCCAGGTGGATGCTGACCAGGTATGGACCAGTTGTAAACCCAGTTACAACTGGACTGTCGGTGCATAATCAGAGGATTGAACGCCTTTGGCGTGATGTTGGTGATGCTTTTGTTTCGTATTACAAACGCTTATTTTATTTCATGGAAGACCAATTCCTACTTGATCCCTTCGATGAAGTACACCTGTATGCTCTACACTTCATATACTTACCAAGGGTGAACCGTTCTATTGAAGAATTTACTTTGGAGTGGAATAACCATCCAATGAGGACTGAAAACTGCAGGTCACCTTTTCAGATATGGATAGAGGGATTTTACGAACAAGCACATTCAAGCCAGCAAGCTGTAAGAATGGTTTTGGATCAGGAGGTTATTGACCCAGCAAATCATGGCATTGACGACAATGGGCCAGTACCAGAGCTTCAGACCGATAATCATGCCGGAAATCACCTTGAACCTATATCAACGAACCAAGAAAAGTACGTTGACAATTAGAGTGTAAACACTAATCTTTTATTAAAGTATTGACTAATACGAATCAGTCTCTTTGAGTGGCCGCTTACGAGAGCTTAAAAACAATGGAAAAGACCAGTTGGTACAGTAAAAACCCGCGTATAAGAACAAGTGGATCAAGAACACCCAGGCCTGATTATAGGAAATAAAGTACCATTTATATAAGAACACATTCAGCCTGAAACACTACTTTTCATTGCACACATATAATAAACGAAATATAATTTTCGTTCTGAAAATAACCCCCTCTATCACAAAGGTGTCCACTGCAAGTAGCCCCTCTTTCTAACGTTTGAGCACGAATAGTGAGAGAGTAGTAGTTGACCCTTGTATGACAAGAGAGATTAGAGATCGCTTTGCAGTCCCCCCCCCCCGTGGGGGGGGGGGGTACTCTAATATATAAGCTATATGGGTATGTGCCGCTCTGAAGGGTATGATTTTCAAGCAGTTTTGTCTGGATAGGGTATAGAAATCAGAGAGTTTTGGTCTAGAATAGGGTATCATTTTCTGCGAAACTGATCAGTGGTATGAAATTAGATCTAGAGTTTCCATCCGGGTTGGTGTCCGGTATAGAACAGTGTTGATGAAGAGGGTAAGGGTTTCAGAGTCGTAGCCGCACACCTCCACCTAAAATTACAAAATTTACCCCCCCCCCCCCCCCCGGGAAGTGTTGCGTACTTGCTGGATGTCGCTGAATTAGCCTGCGTATCTGGCGGTTTTGTTGGCGCGCGCGATGCTGAAATTAGTGAGCGGCATGCGAATTTTAATTTTAGCATCGCGCGCGCCAACAAAACCGCCAGCTACGTAGGCTATCGCTGAATGATTTTTTAGCAGTACCTCAGTTGAAAGGAGCTCTTTGTAGGTGTATGTAGGTGTAAGGTGTATGCATCAAAACTTGTAACAGTCTTGCGAGTATTCAGTATTACCGAGATCGGAACTGATCAGATCAAACTTATTTGTAACGCAAGATTTCAAAAAAAAATTCACGCAAGTACGATAGTACGATAGATCACCATGCAGATCAGGTACTCAGTTGGTCATTCAATAGTTTTGGGTTGTTTTGTCGATGGTTGTGCGGATAGTTTTCGGTTGTGTAAACCATTGCTAGTGGTTGTGGATCGTTTTGGGTAAGGTAGTTCCGCGATTTAGTAACTACGTGTACTTTCCTCACGAGGAAGTCCCCCGGGGAGGAAGTGAACTGACAACTGAGGAAGTTACGGTATTTTAAATCGACAAGTGACCATCGGCTTCAGCTCTGGCACAGTTTGCTTCAAGTACTGCCGACAAACTTTGTCGTACCAGCTGTAACAAGGTCATGTCAGCTAAGAAATATTGATCAGCTTTCGTAACAGCGGGGTTGATGATGGGGAAGTACTGAAAAACTAGGGAAAACGAGTTTCCTCGTAAACTTTGTCGTACCAGCTGTAACGAGGTCATATCAGCTATGGACCAATATAGACGTTATTTTCAACTGAGACTGAAATAATGAACAGCTTTCATATAACACCGTGATTGGAGATGGGGAAGTAAAACTGAAAAAAAAGATAGTACCCCGAAATTGTTCTTTGTAGTCATGGTAAAACGGAAGGGTTGGTGGAAAGGTTGGTAGAAAGGGGTGAATGTTGCATTTAAGATCTTTCTTCCCTAATAATCCCAATATCCAGGTATGAGTTTCAGAAAAGCAGGAAGGAAAAGAATGAAATGAGTAGGAGAAGGTCAAGACCCCGTTGATTCATATTAAACAGGAAGTGCACATCATGCTGAAACAGTCCGATTCCAGCGGTCCATGCATGTCACGAGCCGACCTGTTTTTATTTGTAGCGCATTTTTTGCGTATACCGTGTAGTATGAAATTTTTGCGGGAGTGTATTTTGCGGATTGGCGATTTTTTGTGTGTGTTTTGATTCAAGATGACTAACATATCTGATGGCAACTAATTCTTGCGATATTCTGTCCCGGGATGGGGGGTACTCAACAAAGTTTTGTACGGGGATGCTCCGCCCCGAGGTCCAAACCCTTACCCTTTCATATACCGTTTTTGACAGACAAGTTACCCCTTTCATATACCTTTCATTGAAAATGGTACCCCTTTCATATACCTTTCACTGAAAATGGTTCCCCTTTCATATAGCCTTTACGTACGTCTGTTTGATATATTTTGAAAGGCCCTTTTTATCATACTTAAATGGCAGTTTTCCCTACCTTTTTTTATGGTAAAGGTACCCCTTTCGGGCGGAGCATCCCCGTATAGCTCATTATAGGGAGTACCCCCCCCCCCCCCCCCCCCCTCGCCCCGGATATTCTGTTCAAGCAGCAGAACATTAACAAGGACGAAAACTTAATATTTTCAACTTTTATTACTTGTTGAGTTACGGTATGTTCTACTTAGAGACATTTCAATGAATTCTTTTAAATCTTTGAAGGTTATACAGTACTTTCCTAAAGGGCTAGGACTGACGCAACAACGTCACGTACTGTGTAGTTTTGTTTGTGAAAAAAAAAACCATCATATCTAAGCTCGGGCTGTATGTTTTTTCTATTAAAAATCATTTTTTATAGTTCTTATTTACGTCCAATATCGTCCCAGTAACGCAAGTTTACATTAAAAGCAGAATTCTTTATTTTCTTTATTTTTGTGGAGTATTATTATCTGGGAGTTTTTTCCTGCGGGAACTTACTTTTACGGATCGAGGGCAATCGTCTTATCCCTCATAATCCGCAAAAAATTCATGCTACCGCCTGTACAATCCGAATGATATGGTAACTTCGTCGGTACCAAAGGCAAAGGAAGACATAATGATTAAACTTACTTTCGATCGTCACTATTTTATTTACTGGTATCGCCTTAAAAATCTGGGATACTGAATCGGCAATCATTGTTACAATGTGACCCTTAATCAGTGCACCGGAGCTATACTTTAAATTCAGAATCTCTACTACATGGTGGTGTAGTTGTTAGCCCGCAAACCAGCGCGGCTTGTTTCGCTAACCTGGAATTTAAAAACCAACAAAATTTGACTTCTACTGTTTAACATTGCGCACATAAATTAAGAGTTACCGGGACTTTCCAGAAACAGGCCCCTGATCTTTAAAGAGTGGCTGATGCTATCCTTTTGAACAGTCAGTTCATGAATTTGGTTTTCAATATTGTTAATATCACATAAATTGGAGAACCGGATTGTCCCTAAAACATTACAGAGATGTTATTCAGTTTATGCCTCCAAAATGCAAATTATAATAATATAAAAAATACATTGACTCCAGACTGATGGACCGCTGGAATTGGACTGTTTCAGCGCCCGCGGCAGCATGATGTACACTTCCTGTTATGAATGCACGGGATCTTGACCTTCCCCAACTTGAACTTCCCCTTCCTGCTAATGAAACCCATACGTGGATACTGAGATTAACGAAGGAAGATTTAACAGATTACATCCTAAAGTTGAAAAATAAACGAGATTCGTTTTAGAGCTTTTAAAGTTAATTAGAAATCCAACAGCAGGCCATTCACCCCCGTCACTCTTATCCCCACAATGCAAACTGCGGAGGACTTTTCCCGGTTTAAACTGTCCCCTTTTGCCATGACTACAGGTTTAAGAACGACTTTGAGGCACTAACGTTTTTCTCCAGTTTTACTTCCCCATCCCCCCTTTTACAATAGCTGTTCATTATTTAATTATCAGTTGAAAATAACTTCTGTCGGTGCCTAACTGATACGACCTTGTTACAGCTGGTTCGACAAAGATAACGAGGATCAACCCCGCTGATCAATATTTTTAAAAACTAACGTCAGTCGATGCCTAGCAGACATGACCTTGTTACAGCTGGTACGACAAAGTTCGCCGGCAGTACTTGAAGTATTAGAACGGCTGTACCCTGAATGCTGAAGCCGGTGGTCAGTTTTCGATTTAAAATAACTTCCTCAGTTGTTTTGCTTCCTCAAGAGGACTGTATAAAAGGAAACATTTGTCTCAGAAAAGCATTACTATCCAGTTGGAGTTTGGAGAAGTTCTTGAATTACAGCTTGAAAGATAAAGATAAAGATAAAGACAAAGATGGTGAGTAGAGGCGGCACTCAATTTGACTTTCAATTACCTTTTTGTTTTTCAGCTTCTAAAACCGAAACCACGAACACAAAGAGTGGAGTGCTTTGTATCACTGACAAAATTTATTTCAGTCATTTTAACCTAAACCGGCTTGGCTTGATATACTCGTTTTGTAACATTACTTTTTTTTTTCTCATCAGGGATTTTCTTCAATTGTCACAGCTTTGATTTTGTTTGCTTGCATCGGTCAGATGAGAGCTGCAGTGGTGTTTAAGGTATTAACGTATGTTATTTTTAGCAGTTTTCAATTGAGTGTCGAAAGTAATCACACAGTTGCTTTGGTTTTGCATTGCTACGCTTTGTGATTGGCTAACAAATCTCGCGCCACTTTCTCGACCAATCAGAAGTAAAACCAAAACCAATCGTGACTTGCTCGCACGCGTTTTCCCGCGCTTGGTGCCGCCGACATGTAATTGCTTCGAGTTCTGATTGGTTCATTGGATTGTTTACGACTGCTGTGATTGGTCAGAGTAATTACTTTGGTTTTGGTTTTACCACACTCAATTGAAAACTACTCTATATGTTAATAATGAAAATATTCGAAAGAAAATTGCTAAATTTTCCTTCTCGAGGTGTGGCTAGCTTTTTTGCTATTTCACTGAGTAATGTTTTTACAAGGTTAGTAGGTCACGCTAGTTTCACGTTTTCTAAATCAGCCTGACAAGAACATTAGGGAAATCAACCAAAGTCGATTACGGATGGTCAAACTTGGACAGGATTAATTTTTTTTCTTTCATTAATGTAGTACGTCGAACGTGCACAGCAGACGTGATGTCGCATGATTCTATATGACTCTAACACGTTCTTGGCTTCGACACAATTGTTTAGATTAAAATGGTAAAGACTGTTATTTCGTGGCGCACCTGGAAACTAGCTCAAGCGTACTGACCACGTTAAATAAAGGATTGATTGATTGATTGATTGATCATGTTACGTTGTGCCTCGTGACATACTCCAAATATGTTTTTTGGCTTTTCAAACTGATACTAAAAATAGGTGACAGTGTTCCTTTAAGCATACAGTAATAGACGTAATACTGTTTAGCTGTGAAGATGGTGGTCTCATACGCTACACCAAAGTTTGAGTGAAATGTTAGAATAAGATATCAAATCAAATCCTGATTGTTGTTCTAATGTCCATATTTTTCTTGAACACAGATCCCTGGTCTGGAGCAAACGACTCGGACTTCAGAGAAGTTTAAGCTCCACATCACAGAGAGGGGTACCAAGTTTGATGAAAATATTGAAATCGACGAGGAAAACGACATTGAATATTTCAAAGTGCCTCCTCACAATGAATTATCCGAGACCGACAACATGTACGACTTCAAAATGGTGAGGCATATATATTTCATTTCATATTTCATTTTTTTTCTCAGAGCGCGAGCGGGCGGGATTCTGCGAATCCTGCAATATGATTGGTTCCGGGAGCGGGCTAAGTGTGCTTATCTAAAATTTAATTACGTGTTTGTTTAACCAACAGAACATCACAGTTAGTCGCGTGAACAGTGATCGCGTTTGTCACATTACTCCACTGCCATCTGACCTGCCAAGACCAAACGTGTTGTCAAAAGGACTGAAAATGGTATTTATAACCTATTTTAATCCATGCACTGATCTGATCCCCTTTATAACAGTAAAAGCAGATTAGTCACAATGGAAAGGATACTACAACTGAACTGATAGGATTAATGAGTAGTTTAATATGCCAATAAACCGTCCAGCTCACACTGATATGTCAAATGCAAACAACTGTTTTAACCCCTTCACTCCTAGAGTCAATTATGGAGACATGTAGTGTTGTCCTAACTTTCGAGTCTGTCGACAAAATCCTACAATGTGACAACCTATTCGCCCGGCAGTACTTTTGCATGGATACAGCTTATTTGAAAGAAAAAAATGACAATGTTAAATATATTTGTCGCCTTCTTAGCATAGAAAATCAAGATGAATTAATAGTTGTTTTTTTGTTCTCTGTAGCTGACAAGTTTGCCTCCGTCTTATAACATTGAAAAAACTACTCAACAATGGAGACTCGGTGACCTTGTTGACAAATGGACATTAAGACCTGAGGTACGAGAATTTTGTGGCCAGTTCCCAGTCTACCGATTGGAGCCATTCTCCCCCGACTCAGTTTCTGTGGTGGCTGGAGACAAGGATGACACTCGCGCTGGTAAGCCTGTGCTATTACTGAATTAAACTGGAAACCTTATGACACTCGCGCTGGTAAACCTGTGCTATTACTGAATTAAATTGGAAACCTTATCTCGTTCCCAGATCTCACTTGTGCTGCTTGACCGTGGGAGATCTGGATTCAATACTAACTAGAACCAAGACGCATATGCATCTTTTTGTTGCCTTATTATGGTTTATGCGCGGGATGCCGGCTCTTTAAGCCTGTTCATTGTCCTTGTGTCAATAAAACACTCGTTCTTCTCACAGTCATTAGCAGTGTTTTTAGTTGCTTGCAATTATTTCATGAATTAAGGCCCTTAATTCCTTGATACCGGGAATCAATTTCGTGCTACTCCAAATTAAAGGGTGTAAATTTTGTCTCTTTTTAGACGGAAACGGAGTTAGATATTTTTAGTAACCTTCTTGGTACATCTTTGGCAATTTGGGAGATACATTAACTTGTTTTTTGTTATATCTCACACAGAGAGAACAAGCCGTCAAATTACAAATATGCCCCTCTGTAGCAACACCCTCCCACCATGCCATCCTAATCGTTGGGTGTACCGTTGCAAGATACGAACCAGTCGCTGCGTGTATTACATCAGCTGCAGAATGGATCAATCTAATTCAATTGTAAGGTGTCCACCGTTTACGAAGCATCCGTGCACCAGTCTGATGTGTTGCACAGCTACATGCCAATGAAGTGTTCAAGCGTTTAATGATGTATAGATAGTTTTCACTCACGTGACCTTATCAGTCCTGTGTCCTGTGTCCATTTGGCGCACTTAACAAAAGAAGTTCATTAAAATTATTTTGTAGGTGTGCACCAACATGGCCGCCGTGACGTAACGTGAAAACCACCTGTAGAGCAGTATTCACTTGAGTATCGTAAAACCAAAACCAAAGTAATTACTCTAACCAATCACAACACACGCTGACAATCCAATGAACCAATCAAAACAGACGGAGACAATCCAATGAACCAATCACAACAGACGGAGACAATCCAATGAACCAATCACAACAGACACAGACAATCCTATGAACCAATCACAACAGACACAGACAATCCACTAAACCAATCACAACAGACGGAGGCAATCCAATGAACCAATCACAACAGACGCATTCAATCCAATGAACCAATCACAACAGTTGCAGACAATCCAATGAACCAATCAGAACTCGAAGCAAATACATGTAGCCGGTGTTAAGCGCGGGAAGCATTTCGAGTACAAACAGGTTACAATTTGTTTGGTTTTGCTTCTGATCGGGTTGAGAAAGTAGCGCGAGATTTTTTTAGCCAATCACAAACCATAGCAATGCAAAACTAAAGCAATCGCGAAATTAATACTGATACTCAACTGAAGACCGCTCTTATTTGTTACAGCAAAATGTCACTACTTGCTCGACTAGCTGAAGACAAGATAAACTACATATGAAGTAGCAAAGAAAGAAGCAATAATGTAATGAAATCAGAAAATAGTTTTGCTGAAATTGTGATTTTGTTTTGATAAACCATTATATATAAGGTAGGTAGATGTTTGTTTCCTAACGTTTCGAGCTGAGATATAGCATTTATTGACCCCTCGAGGTGGTTACACAAAATGTGCAAACAAAATTTTGTGTAACAGATTTTCATTTTTGGGCACTTCATATTCCCCTCTCAAAGCTTTTAGCATGTGTTTAGGTTAAGCAAGAATACTGTAATTTTCAATTTAAGCAGAAACAAGTCACTGTATTTTAAAAATTAAAAATTGAGCTTGAACGACATGACATGCCTCTTTTTTCTAGCCTAGTGAATGAAAGTGTCAGAAGGTTATACGTAATATCGTAAACGCTCTATTAATTCCCCCTCTCTATTAACACCCCTCTCTAACAAGCCCACCCTCTTGAGCTTCGAGTTTTTATTATAATAAGCCCCTTCTCTTTAAATGTTGTCAAAAAAGCATACGCAAAGGCCAAGTTCAAATCAAAGTTCAACTGTAAACACGTTATTAGACTAGAAATAAGTCCATGTAGAAGTGAAGCGATAACATTTCGGTCGGCCATGTTAAATATTCGCGCGGTTAAAGACTGGATCTGATACTGTTACGCGTCAGCGTATTCAAAAATATCCGGATTCGACCGTCCACACGATGCCGTACACGTAGCGTATTCAAAAATTTCCACTCTGGAGAGCGAATTAAAAAAGTTGCGGATTCGTGAGCCGAATTCGTTGGATACGTGTGGACGGAAGGCCAATCCGCAACAAAAAAGTTGCGGATTCAAAAATATCCGGATACGTGTGGACGGGGCCTAAGTTCCGCCGAATGTAAATACATATATCAGTTGGTTAGCCGACAGGTCGAACAGTAAGTAAACTTTCAGTTCAAGTCACATACGAGCCACAGGCAGCCCAACTGGATGGAGGTCACGTGGTTCAGTTTCTGAAATAGGAGCATTGCCACCCCTACCCCCTCCCGCTTCTCCCCTCTAGTCGGAATTCCAGGAGTTTTTCTGTTTTGTGCATTAAGTTTCGTTTTTCAGTGCCATCCCTTTCTCACAACCGAGTATCTTCTTGAGACATTTTTGGAAAAGTTCTCTCTGTTCAAAACTCTAGACGCAAAAAATTGGCTGCAATACGTTTTTTCTCCTCATAAGTTTTATCTTCTCATATTTCTGCTCATATTTCTGCCTGTTCCAGGCGCGCAGATAGTGGGTAGCAAAGGATAGGCAGTAGGCAGGAGGAAAAATATCGCGAGTGCTGACGGAGGGGGAATAGGCGCGAAAGAGAGCAGGCGGGCTCACGCACCCCCACTCCCCAAGCATCCCTCATTTAGTCATTTTCCCCGCTCCTTCACGCGCCGGTTTTAAGTTGCTCCGCGGCCCCACAATCTAAACGCCTGTAATAGTCTACTCTTCATATTGCTTATTGCGCCTACTGAATCGAACCTTCACTCCTTTGCTCCCCAAGAGACGTCCAAAATTCATAAAACCTTAGAAATATTAACGCGTTTAAAAGGCAACCAGCTCTTGGCCTTAAAACTGACAGCTGCGTAAGGAGACTATGTGAAACCATTTGCACGAATATTTTTCAAGATGAATATCACCTCGCGTAAAATTTGCTAAACTGTAATGCAGCATATTCGATGTATCTTGTAGATTACTAAGGAACCGTTTCTTTTGTAGTGGAAAATGGATTTAAGTGGAATTTTATGGATCTCTGCTGACGCGTCCTCAGTCGTCCCTCTTGGCAAGACGCTGGAGACGCGTGCGGATAGACGCGGAACACCCCCGCGCTCCCCTCGGCCGCGCTTCTCTCGCAACCTCGTTCCCAGGGTCTCTCTTCTTCTCTCTTCTCCCTCTCTCTCTCTCTCTCTCGCTCCAGGGGGCGGGAAGAAGAGAGACCCTGGGAACGAGGTTGCTTCTCTCGTTGCCAGTTGACATTGATAGGAGACCGAGAGACGACTAGGGACGAGTCAGGGATCTCTGTGAAATGACCCTTCCCTGTTTATTAATGACCCCCTACACAGATGATACAAATGTTGTATAAAATATACGTTAATATTCTGTTGATTTTTGTAACGCGTTTTCAAGTTGCATTTCCCAGACTCGCCGCACTTCAGCATGATGATAACAGTCATAACATGTTGCAGTACTATTTTCGTCATTCAATTGTGATTCACAACAGATGGAATAATTTTGGGCATGCACCTTTCTAGAATTAACAGCACTTTATTAATAAAGGCAGTGAAAGGTCGCAACTATACTTTTTCAAAGCCGGTGCTGGTGTAAAAGACTTAAACGATCATACGAATCAGGAGGGTCTTGGGGAGGCTTCCCTAGCAACGTTCTGAGCTTTAACAGAGTTATAATAGCATTAATCACAATGCAATTGTAATTCCTTCTACATTTGTTCTTTAGACTCCACTTTTTCCTGGAATTTTCCCTTGTTTTAAATTTTTTTCACCCCTGGTACTACCCCAATCGCTTTTCTAAATGTCTGTTCCCAAGGTGGCCCTTTACTGGTAAAGTAACAGGAGATCAGGTCCCAGCGAATAAATTGTTCTGAAAATAACCCCCTCTATGACAAAGGTGTCCACTGCAAGTAGCCCCTCTTTCTAACGTTTGAGCACGAATAGTGAGAGAGTAGTAGTTGACCCTTGTATGACAAGAGAGATTAGAGATCGCTTTGCAGTCCCCCCCCCCCCCCCCTCCCCCCTCCATATATAAGCTATATGGGTATGTGCCGCTGTGAAGGGTATGATTTTCAAGCAGTTTAGTCTGGATAGGGTATAGAAATCAGAGAGTTTTGGTCTAGAATAGGGTATCATTTTCTGGGAAACTGATCAGTGGTATGAAATTAGATCTAGAGTTTCCATCCGGGTTGGTGTCCGGTATAGAATAGTGTTGATGAATAGGGTAAGGGTTTCAGAGTCGCAGCCGCACACCTCCACCTAAAATTACAAAATTAACCCCTCCCCCGGAAGTGTTGCGTACTTGCTGAATTAGCCTGCGTATCTGGCGGTTTTGTTGGCGCGCGATGCTGAAATTAGCGAGCGGCGTGCGAATTTTAATTTTAGCATCGCGCGCGCCAACAAAACCGCCAGCTACGTAGGCTATCGCTGAATGATTTTTTAGCAGTACCTCAGTTGAAAGGAGCTCTTTGTAGGTGTATGTAGGTGTAAGGTGTATGCATCAAAACTTTTAACAGTCTTGCGAGTATTCAGTATTACCGAGATCGGAACTGATCACATCAAACTTATTTGTAACGCAAGATTTCAAAAAAAAGTCACGCAAGTACGATAGTACGATAGATCACCATGCAGATCAGGTACTCAGCTGGTCATTCAATAGTTTTGGATTGTTTTGTCGATGGTTGTGCGGATAGTTTTCGGTCGTGTAAACCATTGTTAGTGGTTGTGGATCTCGTTTTGGGTCGTTGTGGGTAGTTCCACGATTTAGTAACTACGTGTACTTTCTTCACGAGGAAGTCCCCCGGGGAGGAAGTGAACTGACAACTGAGGAAGTTACGGTATTTTAAATCGACAACTCGTGACCATCGGCTTCAGCTCTGGCACAGTTTGCTTCAAGTACTGCCGACAAACTTTGTCGTACCAGCTGTAACAAGGTCATGTCAGCTAAGAAATATTGATCAGCTTTCGTAACAGCGGGGTTGATGATGGGGAAGTACTGAAAAACTAGGGAAAACGAGTTTCCTCGTAAACTTTGTCGTACCAGCTGTAACGAGGTCATATCAGCTATGGACCAATATAGACGTTATTTTCAACTGAAACTGAAATAATGAACAGCTTTCATATAACACCGTGATTGGAGATGGGGAAGTAAAACTGAAAAAAAAAGACAGTACCCCGAAATTGTTCTTTGTAGTCGATCGTCATGGTAAAACGGAAGGGTTGGTGGAAAGGTTGGTAGAAAGGGGTGAATGGTGTTGCATTTAAGATCTTTCTTCCTTAATAATCCCAATATCCAAGTATGAGTTTCAGAAAAGCAGGAAGGAAAAGAATGAAATGAGTTGGAGAAGATCAAGACCCCGTTGATTCATATTAAACAGGAAGTGCACATCATGCTGAAACAGTCCGATTCCAGCGGTCCATGCATGTCACGAGCCGACCTGTTTTTATTTGTAGTGCATTTTTTGCGTATACCGTGTAGTATGAAATTTTTGCGGGAGTGTATTTTGCGGAATGGCGATTTTTTGTGTGTTTTGATTCAAGATGACTAACATATCTGCTGGCAACTAATTCTTGCGATATTCTGTCCCGGGATGGGGGTACTCAACAAAGTTTTGTACGGGGATGCTCCGCCCCGAGGTCCAAACCCTTACCCTTTCATATACCGTTTTTGACAGACAAGTTACCCCTTTCATATACCTTTCATTGAAAATGGTACCCCTTTCATATACCTTTCACTGAAAATGGTTCCCCTTTCATATAGCCTTTACGTACGTCTGTTTGATATATTTTGAAAGGCCCTTTTTATCATACTTAAATGGCAGTTTTCCCTACCTTTTTTTATGGTAAAGGTACCCCTTTCGGGCGGAGCATCCCCGTATAGCTCATTATAGGGAGTACCCCCCCCCCCCCCCGGGATATTCTGTTCAAGCAGCAGAACATTAACAAGGACGAAAACTTAATATTTTCAACTTTTATTACTTGTTGAGTTACGGTATGTTCTACTTAGAGACATTTCAATGAATTCTTTTAAATCTTTGAAGGTTATACAGTACTTTCCTAAAGGGCTAGGACTGACGCAACAACGTCACGTACTGTGTAGTTTTGTTTGTGAAAAAAAAAAACTATCATATCTAAGCTCGGGCTGTATGTTTTTTCTATTAAAAATCATTTTTTATAGTTCTTATTTACGTCCAATATCGTCCCAGTAACGCAAGTTTACATTAAAAGCAGAATTCTTTATTTTCTTTATTTTTGTGGAGTATTATTATCTGAGAGTTTTTTCCTGCGGGAACTTACTTTTGCGGATCGAGGGCAATCGTCTTATCCCTCATAATCCGCAAAAAAGTCATGCTACCGCCTGTACCTAAGTAACAGTCAGTTCATGAATTTGGTTTTCAATATTGTTAATATCACATAAATTGGAGAACCGGATTGTCCCTAAAACATTACAGAGATGTTATTCAGTTTATGCCTCCAAAATGCAAATTATAATAATATAAAAAATACATTGACTCCAGACTGATGGACCGCTGGAATTGGACTGTTTCAGCGCCCGCGGCAGCATGATGTACACTTCCTGTTATGAATGCACGGGATCTTGACCTTCCCCAACTCATGTTTCATTTTTTTCCTTCCTGCTAATGAAACCCATACGTGGATACTGAGATTAACGAAGAAAGATTTAACAGATTACATCCTAAAGTTGAAAAATAAACGAGCTGCGTTTTAGAGCTTTTAAAGTTAATTAGAAATCCAACAGCAGGCCATTCACCCCCGTCTTATCCCCACAATGCAAACTGCGGAGGACTTTTCCCGGTTTAAACTGTCCCCTTTTGCCATAACTACAGGTTTAAGAACGACTTTGAGGCACTACCGTTTTTCTCCAGTTTTACTTCCCCATCCCCCCTTTTACAATAGCTGTTCATTGTTTAATTATCAGTTGAAAATAACTTCTGTCGGTGCCTAACTGACACGACCTTGTTACAGCTGGTTCGACAAAGATTACGAGGATCAACCCCGCTGATCAATATTTTTAAAAACTAACGTCAGTCGATGCCTAGCAGACATGACCTTATTACAGCTGGTACGACAAAGTTCGCCGGCAGTACTTGAAGTATTAGAACGGCTGTACCCTGAATGCTGAAGCCGGTGGTCAGTTTTCGATTTAAAATAACTTCCTCAGTTGTTTTGCTTTCTCAAGAGGACTGTATAAAAGGAAACATTTGTCTCAGAAAAGCATTACTATCCAGTTGGAGTTTGGAGAAGTTCTTGAATTACAGCTTGAAAGATAAAGATAAAGACAAAGACAAAGATGGTGAGTAGAGGCGGCACTCAATTTGACTTTCAATTACCTTTTTGTTTTTCAGCTTCTAAAACCGAAACCACGAACACAAAGAGTGGAGTGCTTTGTATCACTGACAAAATTTATTTCAGTCATTTTAACCTAAACCGGCTAATTGGCTTGATCTACTCGTTTTGTAACATTACTTTTCTTTTTCTCATCAGGGATTTTCTTCAATTGTCACAGCTTTGATTTTGTTTGCTTGCATCGGTCAGATGAGCGCTGCAGTGGTGTTTAAGGTATTAACGTATGTTATTTTTAGCAGTTTTCAATTGAGCGTCGAAAGAAATTACACAGTTGCTTTGGTTTTGCATTGCTTCGCTTTGTGATTGGCTAACAAATCTCGCGCCACTTTCTCGACCAATCAGAAGTAAAACCAAAACCAATCGTGACTTGCTCGCACGCGTTTTCCCACGCTTGGTGCCGCCGACATGTAATTACTTCGAGTTCTGATTGGTTCATTGTATTGTTTACGACTGCTGTGATTGGTCAGAGTAATTACTTTGGTTTTGGTTTTACCACACTCAATTGAAAACTGCTCTATATGTTAATAATGAAAATATTCCTTTCCTTCTCGAGGTGTGGCTAGCTTTTTTTGCTAATTCACTGAGGGTTAGTAGGTCACGCTAGTTTCACGTTTTCTAAATCAGCCTGACAAGAACATTAGGGAAGTCAACCAAAGTTGATTACGGATGGTCAAACTTGGACAGGATTAAAATGGTAAAGACTATTATTTCGTGGCGCACCTGGAAACTAGCTCAAGCGTACTGACCACGTTAAATAAAGGATTGATTGATTGATTGATTGATTGATTGATTGATTGATTGATTGATTGATCGATCGATCGTGTTACGTTGTGCCTCGTGACATACTCCAAATATGTTTTTTGGCTTTTCAAACTGATACTAAAAATAGGTGACAGTGTCCCTTTAAGCATACGGTAATAGACGTAATACTGTTTAGCTGTGAAGATGGTGGTCTCATACGCTACACCAAAGTTTGAGTGAAATGTTAGAAATAAGATATCAAATCAAATCCTGATTGTTGTTCTAATGTCCATATTTTTCTTGAACACAGATCCCTGGTCTGAAGCAAACGACTCGGACTTCAGAGAAGTTTAAGCTCCACATCACAGAGAGGGGTACCAAGTTTGATGAAAATATTGAAATCGACGAGGAAAACGACATTGAATATTTCAAAGTGCCTCCTCACAATGAATTATCCGAGACCGACAACATGTACGACTTCAAAATGGTGAGGCATATATATTTCATTTCATATTTCATTTTTTTTTTTCTCAGAACGCGAGCGGGCGGGATTCTGCGAATCCTGCAATATGATTGGTTCCGGGAGCGGGCTAAGTTTGCTTATCTAAAATTTAATTACGTGTTTGTTCAACCAACAGAACATCACAGTTAGTCGCGTGAACAGTGACCGTGTTTGTCACATTACTCCACTGCCATCTGACCTGCCAAGACCAAACGTGTTATCAAAAGGACTGAAAATGGTAATAAACTTTTTTAATGTGTTTATCCTCGTATCAACAAGAAAAACTTAAGTGGATATTTTATGATAAAAGAATTCCATGAAAGGTGTTGAGTGTTTTCTACGCCAATAAATGGCCCAAGTCGCAAAAGACAAGTTAGGAAAAGGGAGACGGAAGGAGTAAACAAATGATGATTTTAAAATTAAATTTAATAGGTAGGGGTTTTTTTGTCACCTTAAAAGTCGGATAATCAAGCTGGATTAATGTACTAGTTTTCTTTTCCCTGCAGCTGGCTAATTTGCCCCCGTCTCATAAGATTGAAAATCCGGCCCAGGACTGGAGAGTTGGTGACCTTGTTGACAAATGGACTTTAAGACCCGAAGTGCGAGAATTCTGTGGCCAGTTCCCAGTCTACCGATTGGAACCCTTCATTCCACCTGACTCAGTTTCTGTGGTGGCTGAAGACGGCGACGACGACACTCGCGCTGGTAAGTTTGTGTGTATACTGTGCCACAGTTAACCATCTCAAGATTGACAAAAATCAAAATTAAGAGAAAATCCGAAATTTTATTTTGTAAAATGTTGAAAAACAAATCAGGTTACCATGCAAAAGTACGGCCGAAGCGGTTTCATTTGAATGGTCACACCATAGGATTTCATCAACAGACTCAAAAGTTAAAACAAATGGTACCATGCAAAAGTACTGCTGAAGAGGTTTCATTATTTGAATGGTCACACCATAGGATTTCATCAACAGACTCAAAAGTTAAAACAAATGGTGCCATGCAAAAGTACTGCTGAAGAGGTTTCATTTGAATGGTCACACTATAGGATATCATCAACAGACTCAAAAGTTAGAACAAATGGTACCATGCAAAAGTATTGCTGAAGAGGTTTCATTTGAATGGTCACACCATAGGATTTCGTCAACAGACTCAAAAGTTAGAACAAATGGTACCATGCAAAAGTACTGCTGAAGAGGTTTCATTTGAATGGTCACACCATAGGATTTCATCAACAGACTCAAAAGTTAGAACTACATTACATATCTCCATAATTGACTCTGGGAGTGAAAGACTGAGTTAAGTACAACCCAGCAAATTGTTGCTGAACCAGGAGCTGAACTGTTGTTTTAGAATTGAAAGTGTGAAAGTGTAGATATTTTGGGCGGTTTCGAACAAACTTATTTTCAAATTTATCTCTTTGAAAAAGATGGAAAGAAAATTAAAGAATAGCTATTCGATAAAACGTGATTTGTAACTGCTATATACATATACCGTTGTAATGCGAAACATATTTGATAGGTCAGTTTGGAAAACTTATATAGGGATTTAATAATAATATAATATAATAATAATCACTTTATAGGACTTGAATCCGGGACCTCCGGATTACAAGTCCGACGCCCTAACCACTCGACCACGCTGCCTCCCCACAAATGACATATATTATTTTGCTATTCAAGATATTAAAAGACATGGCCTCCTCGTGCAGCTCATATGACAGCCTTATTAGGCACCTGAAACACAGGGTACCCAAGCGTAATATAATAGTTTTTAGTATAAATCTACTAGCGTTCTATCACGAAGGCTGTTCTCTTATTGGCTACGCTACTCACTATCTATATACAGTGTATTCTGTTGTAGAAAGTAAGTAGTAGTATGTGTAATGGCGGCCGCTTCTTCGCGTTTTCGAAGTGTCTGTGAAGAGTATTTGTTGTAAAGTTTTGAACGACTAGTGGATTTATACTAAAACAATTAGATTATTTGCTTTTGATTCCTATCACGCGATAAAAAACTTGAGCTCAAAATCTAATTGATACGTATGAGCCTCCTATCATTGAAATCAAAATTCAAACTTCACGCCTTCCATTCCCACTTGGTTGCCAACTTGGCGTATCTTTGGTAGCGAAACTAACGTGTTTTACTTTGTAATATTTCACACAGCGAGGAGTAGACGTCAATTTAGGAACTTGCCACTTTGCAACAGGAGAATCCCCCAATGTCATCCCAATTACTGGGTGTACAGTTGCAGGATGACAAGCAGGAGCTGTGTGTACTACGCGAAATGCAGACTGGATCAGTCTAATGCAATTGTTAGCTGCTCATCTCTTGTACATGGACACAGTAATCTGCAGTGTTGCGTACCTACGTGCTCGAATAGTATTGGGTCTTGGCCGGGAAAAACTAATTAATTCGTGTCAATTTTTCTCAAACTAATTTTTAAATAGCTCGTCAAGTTTGAAGTAGCAAAGTAAATCATAAGCTTGACGGTAGTTTGGAAACCTAATCTTAATTCATTTTTATACATCAGATCCTAACCGAGATGTAATCAATAGATTGTTTTATTTACACGTGCGCTGTTTCAACGGAGTTTTTTAAACCCTAGGCGTTATGTGTTTAAATATTTAATTGATCGATTAATTGATTAATTGATCGATTAATTGATCGATTAATTGATTGATTGATTGATTGATTGATTGATTGATTGATTGATTGATTGATTGATTGATTGATTGATTGATTGATTTGGCGATTTTATGCCCTCATTTTCTTCAATCTACTTCTCGGTGTTTGGAAATCCTGATGAAAAACTCTTACTCGCCGCACGTATTTTATATATTACATGAAAATTAAGCTTATTTTAATGTTGGATCTGACTCGCGATTTCTTTCCATAAACGAAAATACTTATCAAGATTAAGGCAGCTCTAGATAGAACATTGAGTTTTATTGACCCCTTAAAGCTTAGTAATTGACTCTGAATTACCAAGTATCGAATCATAAGATGACTATAATACACAAAAGATGTGTAGTATAATCGTTTTTTCCTATGACTTTTTTTTACTTAGCTTCAATCTACTTCTCGGTGTTTGCAAATCCTGATGATAAACTCTTTCTCGTCGCTCGTGTTTTATATATATTACATGAAAATTAATGCCTTATTTAATGTGGGATCTGACTCGCGATTTCTTTCCATAAACGAAAATATAAAGATATGTTATCAAGATTAAGGCAGCTCTAGATAGAAAATTGAGTTTTATTAACCTCTTAAAGCTTAGTAATTGATTTTGAATTAAAAAGTATCAGATCATATGACGACTATAATACACAAAAAATGTATAGTATAATCGCCTTTTCCTTTGACTTTTAAATAGAAGAGAATGTTGTAATCAGGTTGTATTTTTAACAAGTTAAACAGTTATGAAAAATAAAAATAATGTGTTTAAAAGACTGTCAGAGAAGGCTATTTTATTCTTGGTTTCGTATCAGCATCAATTCCAGCGGTGCCCATGCTCCCTCCGGAACAACCCCCGGGACAACCCCCGGGCATTAGCATTTTGTAAAAAAAAAAATTGGCAAATGTCCCATGCCGGGGACAAAAAGAGCTTTGCAAATCCTCGGGGTATAGTTCAAAAAGAAGGAAAATTATTCGAATCAAGGCTCATGCAAACGTTATTTGAAGGCAAACTAAGTCAATTAACGGAGAAGTGTTTCCCCTCGGTTTTCCTCAGTCTAGGGTGGACCGATTAGAGCAAGTTCGCAACAAATTTCTCGTCAAAAATGAAACCAAAATTCTTGGAGGTCGAAAACACAAGGATATCAAATGCCCCTGGGGTACACTGAGGGAAGACTAATGCCCGATCCCCTGGATTCGAACGTAAGCAAATGTTGTCGTTCGATTCATTTTTTCTCCCTTTTCATTGGCCGAGAGCCAACCACATGACCTGCGAATAACCGCCTACTAACAATTCTGCTCATGCGCATATAAAGACAGCAGAGTATGAGCACTTCTCATTCATTTACACGTTTTGTTTTCATCCATAATTTGAAGCATTAAGTTAATTTAACCTTTCTCCTTCGGGTCTGCCTCTTTGTTTGTCTTGGTTGAAGCCGTTCAAAACTGATAGGTTCACCAACTCGCCTAGGTCACCTGGTGAGAAACAATAACCCTAACCCTGAGCCCACGAGACTGTCACGAGTACCCTTTATCATCCTCTTGTTTGATCTTTTTCGGTCTATTTTCCTTCAATTTCAGTGACATTTTTGTGTCGGCGTTTGTAGATTTTGGTCCTGTGGAATCCCGAGCGGGGGGCGGGGGAGGGGGGGGGTTCTCCCTTATATAAGCTATATAGGTATATGCCGCACGATAGGGTAGGATTTTTGAGGTGCTTTTTCCTTAAATAGGGTATCCTTTTTTACTTTAAAAACGGCAACAGCACAGCGACAAGACGTTAAGAGAAGCCGGATCTGTTGTAGACCTGGATCAGTAAAAAAAGTTCAAACTTTTAAACTTTTTAGCGTAGGCTATTCGCTGAATGTGAGTGATTTTTTTTTAGCAGTACCTCAGTTGAAAGGAGCTCTTTGAAGGTGTATGCAGTAATGTAGATGAATGCATCAAAACTTGTAACGGTCTTGCGAGTATTGTTACCGAGATCACATTGGGGGACGAACTATTTTATTTTTGAGGGAGGGGGGGTCGGGCAATTACCAAAAAAAAAATTCCTGCACAGCGAAAGTGGAGAAAAAAAAAATTATGCTCATTAAAATTGCCCCCCCCCCCTCCCCCCCCCCCCCCCCCCCCCCCCCCCCGCACAAAAATAAAATGGTCGATCCCTTAGTCACATTATCTCGGTCGGAACTGATCAGCAGATCAAACTCGTGTTTTTGTTATGCGTAACGCAACATTTCAAAACAAGTCACGCTAGTACGATAGATTATCATCCAGAGGAGCTATGTACTCAGTTGGTCATTCAATAGTTTTGGGTTGTTTTGTCGATGGTTGTGCGGATAGTTTTCGGTTGTGTAAACCATTGCTAATGGTTGTGGATCGTTTTGGGTCGTTGTAGGTAGTTCCGCGATTTAGTAACTACGTGTACTTTCCTCACGAGGAAGTCGCCCGGGGAGGAAGTGAACTGACAACTGAGGATGTTACGGTATTTTAAATCGAAAACTCGTGACCATCGGCTTCAGCTCTGGCACAGTTTGCTTCAAGTACTGCCGACAAACTTTGTCGTACCAGCTGTAACAAGGTCATGTCAGCTAAGAAATATTGATCAGCTTTCGTAACAGCGGGGTTGATGATGGGGAAGTACTGAAAAACTAGGGAAAACGAGTTTCCTCGTAAACTTTGTCGTACCAGCTGTAACGAAGTCATTTCAGCTATAGACCAATATGGACTTTATTTTCGACTGAGACTGAAATAATGAACAGCTTTCATATAACACCGTGATTGGAGATGGGGAAGTAAAACTGAAAAAAAAAGACAGTACCCCGAAATTGTTCTTTGTAGTCATGGTAAAACGGAAGGGTTAATGGAAAGCTTGGTAGAAAGGGGTGAATGGTGTTGGATTTAAGATTTTTCTTCCTTAATAATCCCAATATCCAAGTATGAGTTTCAGAAAAGCAGGAAGGAAAAGAACGAAATGAGTTGGAGAAGGTCAAGACTCCGTTGATTCATATTAAACAGGAAGTGCACATCATGCTGAAACAGTCCGATTGGAGCGGTCTATCTCTCGAGCCGACCTGTTTTTATTTGTCTTTGCATTTTTTGCGTATATACCGCGATTTTTAGTATGAAATTTTTGCGGGAGTGTTATTTTTCGGATTGGGGCGATTTTTTCTGTGTTTTGGTTCGCGATGACTGAAATTTCTGCTAGGAACTAATTCTTGCGATATTCTGTTCAAGCAGCAGAATATTAACAAGGACAAAAACTTAATATTTTCAACTTTTATTACTTGTTGAGTTACGGTATGTTCTACTTAGAGACATTTCAATGAATTCTTTTAAATCTTTGAAGGTTATACAGTACTTTCCTAAAGGGCTAGGACTGACGCAACAACGTCACGTACTGTGTAGTTTTGTTTGTGAAAAAAAAAAAAACTATCATATCTAAGCTCGGGCTGTATGTTTTTTCTATTAAAAATCATTTTTTATAGTTCTTATTTACGTCCAATATCGTCCCAGTAACGCAAGTTTACATTAAAAGCAGAATTCTTTATTTTCTTTATTTTTGTGGAGTATTATTATCTGAGAGTTTTTTCCTGCGGGAACTTACTTTTGCGGATCGAGGGCAATCGTCTTATCCCTCATAATCCGCAAAAAAGTCATGCTACCGCCTGTACCTAAGTAACAGTCAGTTCATGAATTTGGTTTTCAATATTGTTAATATCACATAAATTGGAGAACCGGATTGTCCCTAAAACATTACAGAGATGTTATTCAGTTTATGCCTCCAAAATGCAAATTATAATAATATAAAAAATACATTGACTCCAGACTGATGGACCGCTGGAATTGGACTGTTTCAGCGCCCGCGGCAGCATGATGTACACTTCCTGTTATGAATGCACGGGATCTTGACCTTCCCCAACTCATGTTTCATTTTTTTCCTTCCTGCTAATGAAACCCATACGTGGATACTGAGATTAACGAAGAAAGATTTAACAGATTACATCCTAAAGTTGAAAAATAAACGAGCTGCGTTTTAGAGCTTTTAAAGTTAATTAGAAATCCAACAGCAGGCCATTCACCCCCGTCTTATCCCCACAATGCAAACTGCGGAGGACTTTTCCCGGTTTAAACTGTCCCCTTTTGCCATAACTACAGGTTTAAGAACGACTTTGAGGCACTACCGTTTTTCTCCAGTTTTACTTCCCCATCCCCCCTTTTACAATAGCTGTTCATTGTTTAATTATCAGTTGAAAATAACTTCTGTCGGTGCCTAACTGACACGACCTTGTTACAGCTGGTTCGACAAAGATTACGAGGATCAACCCCGCTGATCAATATTTTTAAAAACTAACGTCAGTCGATGCCTAGCAGACATGACCTTATTACAGCTGGTACGACAAAGTTCGCCGGCAGTACTTGAAGTATTAGAACGGCTGTACCCTGAATGCTGAAGCCGGTGGTCAGTTTTCGATTTAAAATAACTTCCTCAGTTGTTTTGCTTCCTCAAGAGGACTGTATAAAAGGAAACATTTGTCTCAGAAAAGCATTACTATCCAGTTGGAGTTTGGAGAAGTTCTTGAATTACAGCTTGAAAGATAAAGATAAAGACAAAGACAAAGATGGTGAGTAGAGGCGGCACTCAATTTGACTTTCAATTACCTTTTTGTTTTTCAGCTTCTTAAACCGAAACCACGAACACAAAGAGTGGAGTGCTTTGTATCACTGACAAAATTTATTTCAGTCATTTTAACCTAAACCAGCTTGGCTTGATGTACTCGTTTTGTAACATTACTTTTCTTTTTCTCATCAGGGATTTTCTTCAATTGTCACAGCTTTGATTTTGTTTGCTTGCATCGGTCAGATGAGAGCTGCAGTGGTGTTTAAGGTATTAACGTATGTTATTTTTAGCAGTTTTCAATTGAGCGTCGAAAGAAATTACACAGTTGCTTTGGTTTTGCATTGCTACGCTTTGTGATTGGCTAACAAATCTCGCGCCACTTTCTCGACCAATCAGAAGTAAAACCAAAACCAATCGTGACTTGCTCGCACGCGTTTTCCCACGCTTGGTGCCGCCGACATGTAATTACTTCGAGTTCTGATTGGTTCATTGTATTGTTTACGACTGCTGTGATTGGTCAGAGTAATTACTTTGGTTTTGGTTTTACCACACTCAATTGAAAACTGCTCTATATGTTAATAATGAAAATATTCCTTTCCTTCTCGAGGTGTGGCTAGCTTTTTTTGCTAATTCACTGAGGGTTAGTAGGTCACGCTAGTTTCACGTTTTCTAAATCAGCCTGACAAGAACATTAGGGAAGTCAACCAAAGTTGATTACGGATGGTCAAACTTGGACAGGATTAAAATGGTAAAGACTATTATTTCGTGGCGCACCTGGAAACTAGCTCAAGCGTACTGACCACGTTAAATAAAGGATTGATTGATTGATTGATTGATTGATTGATTGATTGATTGATTGATTGATTGATTGATTGATTGATTGATTGATCGATCGATCGTGTTACGTTGTGCCTCGTGACATACTCCAAATATGTTTTTTGGCTTTTCAAACTGATACTAAAAATAGGTGACAGTGTCCCTTTAAGCATACGGTAATAGACGTAATACTGTTTAGCTGTGAAGATGGTGGTCTCATACGCTACACCAAAGTTTGAGTGAAATGTTAGAAATAAGATATCAAATCAAATCCTGATTGTTGTTCTAATGTCCATATTTTTTCTTGAACACAGATCCCTGGTCTGGAGCAAACGACTCGGACTTCAGAGAAGTTTAAGCTCCACATCACAGAGAGGGGTACCAAGTTTGATGAAAATATTGAAATCGACGAGGAAAACGACATTGAATATTTCAAAGTGCCTCCTCACAATGAATTATCCGAGACCGACAACATGTACGACTTCAAAATGGTGAGGCATATATATTTCATTTCATATTTCATTTTTTTTTCTCAGAGCGCGAGCGGGCGGGATTCTGCGAATCCTGCAATATGATTGGTTCCGGGAGCGGGCTAAGTTTGCTTATCTAAAATTTAATTACGTGTTTGTTCAACCAACAGAACATCACAGTTAGTCGCGTGAACAGTGACCGCGTTTGTCACATTACTCCACTGCCATCTGACCTGCCAAGACCAAACGTGTTATCAAAAGGACTGAAAATGGTAATAAACTTTTTTAATGTGTTTATCCTCGTATCAACAAGAAAAACTTAAGTGGATATTTTATGATAAAAGAATTCCATGAAAGGTGTTGAGTGTTTTCTACGCCAATAAATGGCCCAAGTCGCAAAGGACAAGTTAGGAAAAGGGAGACGGAAGGAGTAAACAAATGATGATTTTAAAATTAAATTTAATAGGTACGGGTTTTTTTGTCACCTTAAAAGTCGGATAATCAAGCTGGATTAATGTACTAGTTTTCTTTTCCCTGCAGCTGGCTAATTTGCCCCCGTCTCATAAGATTGAAAATCCGGCCCAGGACTGGAGAGTTGGTGACCTTGTTGACAAATGGACTTTAAGACCCGAAGTGCGAGAATTCTGCGGCCAGTTCCCAGTCTACCGATTGGAACCCTTCATTCCACCTGACTCAGTTTCTGTGGTGGCTGAAGACGGCGACGACGACACTCGCGCTGGTAAGTTTGTGTGTATACTGTGCCACAGTTAACCATCTCAAGATTGACAAAAATCAAAATTAAGAGAAAATCCGAAATTTTATTTTGTAAAATGTTGAAAAACAAATCAGGTTACCATGCAAAAGTACGGCCGAAGCGGTTTCATTTGAATGGTCACACCACAGGATTTCATCAACAGACTCAAAAGTTAAAACAAATGGTACCATGCAAAAGTACTGCTGAAGAGGTTTCATTTGAATGGTCACACTATAGGATATCATCAACAGACTCAAAAGTTAGAACAAATGGTACCATGCAAAAGTATTGCTGAAGAGGTTTCATTTGAATGGTCACACCATAGGATTTCGTCAACAGACTCAAAAGTTAGAACAAATGGTACCATGCAAAAGTACTGCTGAAGAGGTTTCATTTGAATGGTCACACCATAGGATTTCATCAACAGACTCAAAAGTTAGAACTACATTACATATCTCCATAATTGACTCTGGGAGTGAAAGACTGAGTTAAGTACAACCCAGCAAATTGTTGCTGAACCAGGAGCTGAACTGTTGTTTTAGAATTGAAAGTGTGAAAGTGTAGATATTTTGGGGCGGTTTCGAACAAACTTAATTTATCTCTTTGAAAAAGATGGAAAGAAAATTAAAGAATAGCTATTCAATAAAACGTGATTTGTAACTGCTATATACATATACCGTTGTAATACGAAACATATTTGATAGGGTCAGTTTGGAAAACTTATATAGGGATTTAATAATAATATAATATAATAATAATCACTTTATAGGACTTGAATCCGGGACCTCCGGATTACAAGTCCGACGTCCCTAACCACTCGACCACGCTGCCTCCCCACAAATGACATATATTATTTTGCTATTCAAGATATTAAAAGACATGGCCTCCTCGTGCAGCTCATATGACAGCCTTATTAGGCACCTGAAACACAGGGTACCCAAGCGTAATATAATAGTTTTTAGTATAAATCTACTAGCGTTCTATCACGAAGGCTGTTCTCTTATTGGCTACGCTACTCACTATCTATATACAGTGTATTCTGTTGTAGAAAGTAAGTAGTAGTATGTGTAATGGCGGCCGCTTCTTCTTCGCGTTTTCGAAGTGTCTGTGAAGAGTATTTGTTGTAAAGTTTTGAACGACTAGTGGATTTATACTAAAACAATTAGATTATTTGCTTTTGATTCCTATCACGCGATAAAAAACTTGAGCTCAAAACCTAATTGTTACGTATGAGCCTCCTATCATTGAAATCAAAATTCAAACATCACGCCTTCCATTCCCACTTGGTTGCCAACTTGGCGTATCTTTGGTAGCGAAACTAACGTGTTTTACTTTGTAATATTTCACACAGCGAGGAGTAGACGTCAATTTAGGAACTTGCCACTTTGCAACAGGAGAATCCCCCAATGTCATCCTAATTACTGGGTGTACAGTTGCAGGATGACAAGCAGGAGCTGTGTGTACTACGCGAAATGCAGACTGGATCAGTCTAATGCAATTGTTAGCTGCTCATCTCTTGTACATGGACACAGTAATCTGCAGTGTTGCGTACCTACGTGCTCGAATAGTATTGGGTCTTGGCCGGGAAAAACTAATTAATTCGTGTCAATTTTTCTCAAACTAATTTTTAAATAGCTCGTCAAGTTTGAAGTAGCAAAGTAAATCATAAGCTTGACGGTAGTTTGGAAACCTAATCTTAATTCATTTTTATACATCAGATCCTAACCGAGATGTAATCAATAGATTGTTTTATTTACACGTGCGCTGTTTCAACGGAGTTTTTTAAACCCTAGGCGTTATGTGTTTAAATATTTAATTGATCGATTAATTGATTAATCAATCGATTAATTGATCGTTTGATTGATTGATTGATTGATTGATTGATTGATTGATTGATTGATTGATTGATTGATTGATTGATTGATTGATTGATTGATTTGGCGATTTTATGCCTTCATTTTCTTCAATCTACTTCTCGGTTCTCGTCGCACGTGTTTTATATATTACATGAAAATTAAGCTTATTTTAATGTGGGATCTGACTCGCGATTTCTTTCCATAAACGAAAATACTTATCAAGATTAAGGCAGCTCTAGATAGAACATTGAGTTTTATTGACCCCTTAAAGCTTAGTAATTGACTCTGAATTACCAAGTATCAAATCATAAGATCACTATAATACACAAAAAATGTATAGTATAATCGCCTTTTCCTATGACTTTTTTTTTTACTTAATTTCAATCTACTTCTCGGTGTTTGCAAATCCTGATGATAAACTCTTTCTCGTCGCTCGTGTTTTATATATTACATGAAAATTAATGCCTTATTTTAATGTGGGATCTGACTCGCGATTTCTTTCCATAAACGAAAATATAAAGATATATTATCAAGATTAAGGCAGCTCTAGATAGAAAATTGAGTTTTATTAACCTCTTAAAGCTTAGTAATTGACTTGAATTAAAAAGTATCAGATCATATGACGACTATAATACACAAAAAATGTATAGTATAATCGCCTTTTCCTTTGACTTTTAAATAGAAGAGAATGTTGTAATCAGGTTGTATTTTTAACAAGTTAAACAGTTATGAAAAATAAAAATAATGTGTTTAAAAGACTGTCAGCGAAGGCTATTTTATTCTTGGTTTCGTATCAGCATCAATTCCAGCGGTGCCCATGCTCCCTCCGGAACAACCCCCGGGACAACCCCCGGGCATTAGCATTTTGTAAAAAAAAAAATTGGCAAATGTCCCATGCCGGGGACAAAAAGAGCTTTGCAAATCCTCGGGGTATAGTTCAAAAAGAAGGAAAATTATTCGAATCAAGGCTCATGCAAACGTTATTTGAAGGCAAACTAAGTCAATTAACGGAGAAGTGTTTCCCCTCGGTTTTCCTCAGTCTAGGGTGGACCGATTAGAGCAAGTTCGCAACAAATTTCTCGTCAAAAATGAAACCAAGATTCTTGGAGGTCGAAAACACAAGGATATCAAATGCCCCTGGGGGTACACTGAGGGAAGACTAATGCCCGATCCCCTGGATTCGAACGTAAGCAAATGTTGTCATTCGATTCATTTTTTCTCCCTTTTCATTGGCCGAGAGCCAACCACATGACCTGCGAATAACCGCCTACTAACAATTCTGCTCATGCGCATATAAAGACAGCAGAGTATGAGCACTTCTCATTCATTTACACGTTTTGTTTTCATCCATAATTTGAAGCATTAAGTTAATTTAACCTTTCTTCTTCGGGTCTGCCTCTTTGTTTGTCTTGGTTGAAGCCGTTCAAAACTGATAGGTTCACCAACTCGCCTAGGTCACCTGGTGAGAAACAATAACCCTAACCCTGAGCCCACGAGACTGTCACGAGTACCCTTTATCATCCTCTTGTTTGATCTTTTTCGGTCTATTTTCCTTCAATTTCAGTGACATTTTTGTGTCGGCGTTTGTAGATTTTGGTCCTGTGGAATCCCGAACGGGGGGCGGGGGAGGGGGGGGGGGGTTCTCCCTTATATAAGCTATATAGGTATATGCCGCACGATAGGGTAGGATTTTTGAGGTGCTTTTTCCTTAAATAGGGTATCCTTTTTTACTTTAAAAACGGCAACACCACAGCGACAAGACGTTAAGAGAAGCCGGATCTGTTGTAGACCTGGATCAGTAAAAAAAGTTCAAACTTTTAAACTTTTTAGCGTAGGCTATTCCGGCTGAATGTGAGTGATTTTTTTAGCGGTACCTCAGTTGAAAGGAGCTCTTTGAAGGTGTATGCAGTAATGTAGATGAATGCATCAAAACTTGTAACGGTCTTGCGAGAATTGTTACCGAGATCACATTGGGGACGAACTATTTTATTTTTGAGGGAGGGGGGTCGGGCAATTACCAAAAAAAATTCCTGCACAGCGAAAGTGGAGAAAAAAAAATTATGCTCATAAAAATTGCCCCCCCCCCCCCCCCCCCCCCCCCCCGCACAAAAATAAAATGGTCCATCCCTTAGTCACATTATCTCGGTCGGAACTGATCAGCAGATCAAACTCGTGTTTTTGTTATGTGTAACGCAACATTTCAAAACAAGTCACGTTAGTACGATAGATTATCATCCAGAGGAGCTATGTACTCAGTTGGTCATTCGATAGTTTTGGGTTGTTTTGTCGATGGTTGTGCGGATAGTTTTCGGATGTGTAAACCATTGCTAATGGTTGTGGATCGTTTTGGGTCGTTGTAGGTAGTTCCGCGATTTAGTAACTACGTGTACTTTCCTCACGAGGAAGTCCACGGGGAGGAAGTGAACTGACAACTGAGGAAGTTACGGTATTTTAAATCGACAACTCGTGGCCATCGGCTTCAGCTCTGGCACAGTTTGCTTCAAGTACTGCCGACAAACTTTGTCGTACCAGCTGTAACAAGGTCATGTCAGCTAAGAAATATTGATCAGCTTTCGTAACAGCGGGGTTGATGATGGGGAAGTACTGAAAAACTAGGGAAAACGAGTTTCCTCGTAAACTTTGTCGTACCAGCTGTAACGAGGTCACATCAGCTATGGACCAATATAGACGTTATTTTCAACTGAAACTGAAATAATGAACAGCTTTCATATAACACCGTGATTGGAGATGGGGAAGTAAAACTGAAAAAAAAAGACAGTACCCCGAAATTGTTCTTTGTAGTCGATCGTCATGGTAAAACGGAAGGGTTGGTGGAAAGGTTGGTAGAAAGGGGTGAATGGTGTTGCATTTAAGATCTTTCTTCCTTAATAATCCCAATATCCAAGTATGAGTTTCAGAAAAGCAGGAAGGAAAAGAATGAAATGAGTTGGAGAAGATCAAGACCCCGTTGATTCATATTAAACAGGAAGTGCACATCATGCTGAAACAGTCCGATTCCAGCGGTCCATGCATGTCACGAGCCGACCTGTTTTTATTTGTAGTGCATTTTTTGCGTATACCGTGTAGCATGAAATTTTTGCGGGAGTGTATTTTGCGGATTGGCGATTTTTTGTGTGTGTTTTGATTCAAGATGACTAACATATCTGCTGGCAACTAATTCTTGCGCTATTCTGTCCCGGGATGGGGGTACTCAACAAAGTTTTGTACGGGGATGCTCCGCCCCGAGGTCCAAACCCTTACCCTTTCATATACCGTTTTTGACAGACAAGTTACCCCTTTCATATACCTTTCATTGAAAATGGTACCCCTTTCATATACCTTTCACTGAAAATGGTTCCCCTTTCATATAGCCTTTACGTACGTCTGTTTGATATATTTTGAAAGGCCCTTTTTATCATACTTAAATGGCAGTTTTCCCTACCTTTTTTTATGGTAAAGGTACCCCTTTCGGGCGGAGCATCCCCGTATAGCTCATTATAGGGAGTACCCCCCCCCCCCCGGGATATTCTGTTCAAGCAGCAGAACATTAACAAGGACGAAAACTCAATATTTTCAACTTTTATTACTTGTTGAGTTACGGTATGTTCTACTTAGAGACATTTCAATGAATTCTTTTAAATCTTTGAAGGTTATACAGTACTTTCCTAAAGGGCAAGGACTAACGCAACAACGTCACGTACTGTGTAGTTTTGTTTGTGAAAAAAAAATATATCATATTAAGCTCGGGCTGTATGTTTTTTCTATTAAAAATCACTTTTTATAGTTCTTATTTACGTCCAATATCGTGCCAGTAACGCAAGTTTACATTAAAAGCAGAATTCTTTATTTTCTTTATTTTTATGGAGTATTATTATCTAAGAGTTTTTTTTCCGCGGGAACTTACTTTTGCGGATCGAGGGCAATCCCTCATAATCCGCAAAAAATTCATGCTGCCGCCGGTACCTAAGTAATATTACTGTAATGTTTTAGGGACAATCCGAATGATATGGCAACTTCGTCGGTACCAAAGGCAAAGGAAGAAATAATGATTAAACTAACTTTCGATCGTCACTATTTTATTTACTGGTATCGCCTTAAAAATCTGAGATACTGAATCGGCAATCATTGGTACAATGTGACCCTTAATCAGTGCACCGGAGCTATACTTTAAATTCAGCATCTCTACTACATGGTAGTGTAGTTGTTAGCCCGCAAACCAGCGCGACTTGTTTCGCTAACCTGGAATTTTAAAACTAACAAAATTTGAATCTCTACTGCGCACATAAATTGCGCACATAAATTAGTTTTCCTGCCCCTAAAAGTTACCGGGACTTTCTAGAAACAGACCCCTGGTCTTTAAAGAGTCACTGATGCTATCCTTTTGAACAGCCAGGTCATGAATTTGGTTTTCAATATTGTTAATATCACATAAATTGGAGAACCGGATTGTTCCTAAAACATTACAGAGATGTTATTCAGTTTATGCCCCCAAAATGCAAATTATAATAAATATAAAAAATACACTGCTGACTCCAGACTGATGGACCGCTGGAATTGGACTGTCTCAGCGCCCGCGGCAGCATGATGTACACTTCCTGTTATGAATGCACGGGATCTTGACCTTCCCCAACTCGTGTTTCATTTTTTCCTTCCTGCTAATGAAACCCATACGTGGATACTGAGATTAACGAAGAAAGATTTAACAGATTACATTCTAAAGTTGAAAAATAAACGAGCTGCGTTTTAGAGCTTTTAAAATTAATTAGAAATCCAACAGCAGGCCATTCATCCCTTCTTATCCCCACAATGCAAACTGCGCAGGACTTTTCCCAGTTTAAATTGTCCCCTTTTGCTATGAATACAGGTTTAAGAACGACTTTGAGGCACTGCCGTTTTTCCCCAGTTTTACTTCCCCATTCCCCCCTTTCACAATAGCTGTTCATTATTTAATTATCAGTTGAAAATAACCTCTGTCGGTACCTAACTGACACGACCTTGTTACAGCTGGTACGACAAAGATTAAGAGGATCAACCCCGCTGATCAATATTTTTAAAAACTAACGTCAGTCGGTGTAGCCGACATGACCTTATTACAGCTGGTACGACAAAGTTTGCCGGCAGTACTTGAAGTATTAAAACTGTACCCTGAATGCTGAAGCCGGTGGTCAGTTTTCGATTTAAAATAACTTCCTCAGTTGTTTTGCTTCCTCAAGAGGACTGTATAAAAGGAAACATTTGTCTCAGAAAAGCATTACTTTCCAGTTGGAGTTTGGAGAAGTTCTTGAATTACAGCTTGAAAGATAAAGATAAAGACAAAGATGGTGAGTAGAGGCGGCACTCAATTTGACTTTCAATTACCTTTTTGTTTTCAGCTTCTAAAACCGAAACCACGAACACAAAGAGTGGAGTGCTTTGTATCACTGACAAAATTTATTTCAGTCATTTTAACCTAAACCGGCTTGGCTTGATGTACTCGTTTTGTAACATTACTTTTTTTTCTCATCAGGGATTTTCTTCAATTGTCACAGCTTTGATTTTGTTTGCTTGCATCGGTCAGATGAGAGCTGCAGTGGTGTTTAAGGTATTAACGTATGTTATTTTTAGCAGTTTTCAATTGAGTGTCGAAAGTAATCACACAGTTGCTTTGGTTTTGCATTGCTACGCTTTGTGATTGGCTAACAAATCTCGCGCCACTTTCTCGACCAATCAGAAGTAAAACCAAAACCAATCGTGACTTGCTCGCACGCGTTTTCCCGCGCTTGGTGCCGCCGACATGTAATTGCTTCGAGTTGTGATTGGTTCATTGGATTGTTTACGACTGCTGTGATTGGTCAGAGTAATTACTTTGGTTTTGGTTTTACCACACTCAATTGAAAACTACTCTATATGTTAATAATGAAAATATTCGAAAGAAAAGTGCTAAATTTTCCTTCTCGAGGTGTGGCTAGCTTTTTTGCTATTTCACTGAGTAATGTTTTTACAAGGTTAGTAGGTCACGCTAGTTTCACGTTTTCTAAATCAGCCTGACAAGAACATTAGGGAAGTCAACCAAAGTCGATTACGGATGGTCAAACTTGGACAGGATTAATTTTTTTCTTTCATTAATGTAGTACGTCGAACGTGCACAGCAGACGTGATGTCGCATGATTCTATATGACTCTAACACGTTCTTCGCTTCGACACACAGGATTATTTAGATTAAAATGGTAAAGACTGTTATTTCGTGGCGCACCTGGAAACTAGCTCAAGCGTACTAACCACGTTAAATAAAGGATTGATTGATTGATTGATTGATTGATTGATTGATTGATTGATTGATTGATTGATCGTGTTACGTTGTGCCTCGTGACATACTCCAAATATGTTTTTTGGCTTTTCAAACTGATACTAAAAATAGGTGACAGTGTCCCTTTAAGCATACGGTAATAGACGTAATACTGTTTAGCTGTGAAGATGGTGGTCTCATACGCTACACCAAAGTTTGAGTGAAATGTTAGAAATAAGATATCAAATCAAATCCTGATTGTTGTTCTAATGTCCATATTTTTCTTGAACACAGATCCCTGGTCTGGAGCAAACGACTCGGACTTCAGAGAAGTTTAAGCTCCACATCACAGAGAGGGGTACCAAGTTTGATGAAAATATTGAAATCGACGAGGAAAACGACATTGAATATTTCAAAGTGCCTCCTCACAATGAATTATCCGAGACCGACAACATGTACGACTTCAAAATGGTGAGGCATATATTTCATTTCATATTACATTTTTTTTTCTCAGCGCGCGAGCGGGCGGGATTCTGCGAATCCTGCAATATGATTGGTTCCGGGAGCGGGCTAAGTGCTTATCTAAAATTTAATTACGTGTTTGTTCAACCAACAGAACATCACAGTTAGTCGCGTGAACAGTGATCGCGTTTGTCACATTACTCCACTGCCATCTGACCTGCCAAGACCAAACGTGTTGTCAAAAGGACTGAAAATGGTAATAAACTTTTTTAATGCGTTTATCGTCGTATCAACAAGAAAAACTTAAGTGCATATCATTTCTTCTCTAGCAATTGAGAAATGAAAATGTTAAAATTTTAATTAAATTTTTAAGGGGATATTTTATGATAAAAGAATTCCATGAAAGGTGTTGAGTGTTTTCTACGTCAATAAATTGCCCAAGTCACAAAAGACAAGTTAGGAAAAAGGAGACGGAAGGTCTTTCAAGAGTAAACAAATGATGATTTTAAAATTTAATTTAATAGGTACCGTTTTTTATGTCACATTAAAATTCTTGATAATCAAGCTGTATTAATGTAATCTTCTTTTCTCTGCAGCTGGCAAATTTGCCCCCGTCTCACAAGATTGAAAAACCCGCCCAGGACTGGAGTGTTGGTGACCTTGTTGACAAATGGACTTTAAGACCGGAGGTGCGAGAATTCTGTGGCCAGTTCCCAGTCTACCGATTGGAACCTTTCATTCCACCTGACTCAGTTTCTGTGGTGGCTGAAGACGTCGACGACGATACTCGCGCTGGTAAGTTTGTGTGTATACTGTGCCAGTACGGTTAACCCTCTCAAGATTGACAAAAATCAAAATTAAGAGAAAATCCCAAATTTTATCAGTTGTAAATGTTGAAGAACCAATCAGGTTACCATGCAAAAGTACTGCCGAAGCGGTTTCATTTGAATGGTCGCACAATAGGAGTTAGAACAAATGGTACCATGCAAAAGTACTGCTGATGAGGTTTTATTTGAATGGTCACACCATAGGATTTCGTCCACAGACTCAAAAGTTAGAACAAATGGTACCATGCAAAAGTACTGCTGAAGAGGTTTCATTTGAATGGTCACACCATAGGATTTCGTCAACAGACTCAAAAGTTAGAACAAATGGTACCATGCAAAAGTACTGCTGAAGAGGTTTCATTTGAATGGTCACACCATAGGATTTCATCCACAGACTCAAATGTCAGAACAAATGGTACCATGCAAAAGTACTGCAGAAGAGGTTTCATTTGAATGGTCACACAGACTCAAAAGTTAGAACTACATTACATGTCTCGGTCCATAATTTACTCTAGGAGTGAAAGACTGAGTTAAGTACAACCCAGCAAATTGTTGCTGAACCAGGAGCTGAACTGTTGTTTTAGAATTAAAAGTGTGAAAGTGTAGATATTTTGGGTTTCGAACAAACTTAATTTATCTCTTTGAAAAAGATGGAAAGGAAATTAAGGAATAGCTATTCGACAAAACGTGATTTGTAACTGCTATATACATATACCTTTGTAATACGAAACATATTTGATAGGTTAGGTTGGAAAACTTATATAGGGATTTAATAATAATATAATATAATAATAATCACTTTATAGGACTTGAACCCGGGACCTCCGGATTACAAGTCCGACGCCCTAACCACTCGACCACGCTGCCTCCCCACAAATGACATATATTATTTTGCTATTCAAGATACTATAAGACATGGCCTCCTCGTGTAGCTCATATGACAGCCTTATTAGACACCTGAAACACAGGGTACCCAAGCGTAATATAATAGTTTTTAGTATAAATCTACTAGCCTTCTATCACGAAAGCCGCTGTTCTCTTATTTGCAATGCTATTCACTATATTCTGTTGTAGAAAATGAGTAGAGTGAGTAGCATAATGGCGGCCCAGCTTCTTAGCGTTTTCGAAGTGTCTGTGAAGAGTATTTGTTGTTAAGTTTTGAACGTCTAGTATATTTATACTAAAACAATTAGATTATTCGCTCTTGATTCCTTTCGCGTGATAGTATCGCGTGATAGTTAAAACCTTCATCAACTATCACGCGATAGAAATCTAGAGCTCATAATCTAATTGTTAAGTATGGACCTCCTATGATTGAAATCAAAATTGAAACTTGACGCCTTCAATTCCCACTTGGTTGCCAACTTGGCGTATCTTTGGTAGCGAAACTAACGTGTTTTACTTTGTAATATTTCACACAGAGAGGATAAGACGTCAATATAGGAACTTGCGACTTTGCAACAGCAACATCCCCCAATGTCATCCCAATTACTGGGTGTACACTTGCAGGATGACAAGCAGGAGCTGTGTGTACTACGCGAAATGCAGACTGGATCAGGCTAATACAATTGTTAGCTGCTCATCTCTTGTACATGGGCACCGCACTCTTCGATGCTGCGTGCCTTCGTGCTCGAATAGTATAGGGTCTTGGCCGGGGAAAAACTAATTAATTAGTGTCAATTTTTCTTAAACTAATTTTAAATAGTTCGTCAAGTTTGAAATCATAGGCGTGACAGTGATTTGGAAACAAACCTGATCTTAAATTCGTTTTTATACATTAGATCCTGACTATAGATTGATTCACTAACACGTGCGCGTGGTTTCAACGTGTTTTTAACTCCCAGGTGTTAAGTGTTTAAATATTTGATTGATCGACTGATCGATTGATTGATTTATTGACTGACTGATTGATTGATTGATTGATTGATTGATTGATTGATTGATTGGCTGATTGATTGATTGATTGATTGATTGATTGATTGATTGATTGATTGATCGATCGATTGATTGATTTCACGATTTTATGCCTTCTCTTCTTCAATCTACTTCTCGGTCTTTGGAAATCATGATGAAAAACTCTTTCTCGTCGCTCTTTCTCGTCGCTCGTGTTTTATATATTACATGAAAATTAAGCTTATTTTAATGTGGGATCTGATTCGCGATTTCTTTCCATAAACGAAATTTAAATAAAATACTTATCAAGATTAAGGCAGCTCTAGATAGAACATTGACTTTTGTTGACCTCTTAAAGCTTAGTAATTGACTCTGAATTACCAAGTATCAGATCATAAGACGACTATAATACACAAAAAATGTATAGTATAATCGCCTTTTCCTATGACTTTTAAATAGAAGAGAATGTTGTAATCAGGTTGTAATTTTAACAAGTTAAACAGTTATTAGGTGTTTGGAAATCCTGATGATCAACTCTTTCTCGTCGCTCGTGTTTTATATATTACATGAAAATTAATGGCTTATTTTAATGTGGGATCTGACTCGCGATTTCTTTCCATAAACGAAAATATAAAGATATATTATCAAGATTAAGGCAGCTCTAGATAGAACATTGAGTTTTATTAAGCTCTTAAAGCTTAGTAATTGACTTTGAATGAGTATCAGATTAAATGACGACTATAATACACAAAAAATGTATGAAGAGAATTTTGTAATCAGGTTGTATTTTTAACAAGTTAAACAGTTATTAAAAATAAAAATAATGTGTTTAAAAGACTGTCAGAGAAGGCTATTTTATCCTTGGTTTCGTATCAGCATCAATTCCAGCGGTGCCCATGTTCCCTCCGGAACAACCTCCAGGACAACCTCCGGGACAACCCCCGGGACAACCCTCGGGCATTAGCATTTTGTTAAAAAAAATGGCAAATGTCCCATGCCGGGGACAAAAAGAGCTTTGCAAATCCCTCGGGGTATAGTTCAAAAAGAAGGAAAATTATTCGAATCAAGGCTCATGCAAAAGTTATTTGAAGGCAATCTAAGTCAATTAACGGAGAAGTGTTTCCCCTCGGTTTTCCTCAGGGTGGACCGATTAGAGCAAGTTCGCAACAAATTTCTCGTCAAAAATGAAACCAAGATTCTTGGAGGTCGAAAACACAAGGATATCAAATGCCCCTGAGGTACACTGAGGGAAGACTAATGCCCGACCCCCTGGATTCGAACGTAAGCAAATGTTGTCATTCGATTCATTTTTTCTCCCTTTTCATTGGCCGAGAGCCCACCACATGACCTGCGAATTACCGCCTACTTACAATTCTGCTCATGCGCATATAAAGACAGCAGAGTTTGAGCACTTCTCATTCATTTAAACGTTTTGTTTTCATCCATAATTTGAAGCATTAAGTTAATTTAACCTTTCTTCGTCGTGTCTGCCTCTTTTATTTGTCTTGGTTGAAGCCGTTCAAAACTGATAGGTTAACCAACTCGCCTAGGTCACCTGGTGAGAAACAATAATTTTCTGAGCCCACGCGACTGTCATGAGTACCCTTCTTGTTTGATCTTTTTCGGTCTATTTTTCTTCAATTTCAGTAAAAAGGACAAAATATTCAAACTTTCAAAGGTTTTGATGTTAAAAGTGACATTTTTGTGTCGGCGTTTGCAGAGTTTGGTCCCGTGGATATCCCGAGCGGGGGGCGGGGGAGGGGGGTACTCCCTTATATACGCTAAATAGGTATATGCCGCACGATAGGGTAAGATTATCAGCATTATCGTTTGCGGTCCTTTGCAGATTTTGGTAGGATTTTTGAGGTGCTTAGTCCTTAAATAGGGTATCCTTTTTTACTTTAAAAACGGCAAGACCACAACGAAAAGACGTTAAGAGGAGCCGAATCTGTTGTAGACCTGGATCAGTAAAAAAACTTCAAACTTTTAAACTTTTGGTATTGTGATCCTTGGATATTCCTGAGATAGGGTCACTAAATTGCAGTATCCACCCCAATGCGCAAAACGAAAAAGATATGGTCTGTTAAAACTGTACTACACGCCTGGTTTTGGGCCTTAAAAGGGTATCAAATCTCGATTTTTTACCCGTAAATAGGGTCAGGGTTTGAGAACCTTGGCGGCACATACCTATTCTAGATTGTCGGGAGTGCCCCGCTCCCTGACTCCCCGGGGGGGAGGGGTGGAATATGTGAAAAGGTCTTGCGTGATTTTAATAGGCATCGACCTTGTGTAAATTTGATCTTTCCGGCCGGCTGTCTTGTAATGATTCAAGTCAAAATAGTGTCTTTGATACCCGGGGGGGGGGGTACTTCCTATAATGGGCTATACGGGGGATGCTCCGCCCGAAAGAGGAAAGGATAGAGAAAACACGGGTTGAAGTATAAAAAAGGGTAGGGAAAACTGCAAAAAGCGCCTTTCGAAATAATATATCATACAGATAGGCTATATGAAAGGGGTACCATTTTCAATGAAAGGCATACGTAAGGGGTACCTTTTCTGTCAAAAATGATATATGAAAGGGTAAGGGTGCCGCAGTCATTTTTTTATGCGCCTTTCGGCTAGAGGAAAAAATTCAACAAATGCGTAATACGACCGATCGCTGATTTACTCGAGCACGTTCATAGTTTTGCTTGGTTTTACAAGCTATATTGGACAAAATCAATTCACGTCAGGTGAAAATGAAACAAAATACAGTCAAATTTGATTCTTGTGCGTCCTGTGGTTGATTAGTCAGCTGTTTTCCTGCGATACTGGCTGGTTTAAGGGTTTCCCCCCGGGGGTGGGGGGTACTCTGTATATGTTTGGGTGGGGTGTGCCACTGGGAATCTGAAACTCTTACCCTATACCTATACCTCTATACGCTATCCCAGACCAGACCAGACCAGACCAGACCAGACCACGGCACCCATACGGCCTATATATGAGAGTAACCTCGGCCCCCTCCACCCGGGAGGGTTTCCCGGCCAATCTTTGCTACAAGCTCGCACTTAGCTTAGCTGTACCGCAATCGTCATCCGGTTTCCGTTCTTTATTCTTTTCCGAACAAGGAAGGAAATAGGAGACGCGTTCGCGCAGCCTGTGACAAAGCTGGGAGGAGAGGGAGAGGGGAGTGGATGTTTTTGAAAAGAAAATATCCTGCAACTGTGAATGCCCGACTTGAGGCTTTGTTTATATTTAACCAAAATGAGTCTTGCAGCAACACAGCTAAAAGCGAAAAAATTGAGAACAGCAAGATCACCTACACCCCTCCCCCCCCTCCCCCTCTCAGAAGTCTAATGGTTTTACCCTAAAATATTCTGGTCACGTCTTTCCTTATTTAATTTGTTACCTGTCAAGAAAAAGATTATATTATGTACTTAGTTTCCGCATTTTGCGTAAAGCAAAATATTTTTACAGGAAGCTTTTAAACTTCTTGCTTGCAAAGATGGAAGGCTCAAAGGCAGGAATTTTGAGTTTTGTTCTATGGTTAATAATTTTCAACGGAACTAAAATTTTTGCCGAAGATATCTATACTAATATTTGGGCCGTGAAAATTCATGATAGCCTACAGGAAGTAAAGCAACTAGCCCTCAAACATGGCTTCTTGTACGGCAAGCACGTAAGTTCAGTTTTGGATTTTTTTCAACGTTTTGCTAGCTATACTACCAGTACATATGTATATCGTGTTGGAACTTACACTGTGTTAAACGTTATAAAGCATTATTATATGTAGCACCCGCGCTGCAGTTTTGCCGGGCCTGCGCTTGGAGACGCACGTAAACATTGCGCGCAGAAAGTTTTGCAGCTGGTCATAGCGAACCATCGCTTCAGTACCTCGCCTCAGAATTCAATGTAATGATTTGGTTTCTCTAAAAAGCTGAAACCCGTCAGAAAGGAAGACTCCCTCTAAATTTCAAGCATCGAAAACTTTTTTTAAATTAAAATTAAAAGGTTAGTTGAAGGTACTGTTTTGATTACTGTTATGGTCACGCAACATCACGGTTTTTCAAATTTTGATATTGGGTGATATCAGGGCGCTGAAAAGAATGGGCGCAAAAAATCCATCGACGCCGCTTCATGGAAAGAGTTGGGAGCGAGATCTTTTAACATTGGCGAGAAACAGCTCCGCAAAGTTGGTAACTTCACAGACGTTTTTCTTGCCTTGGCAAAGCATTGACCACGCGATACAAACGTTTAAACGATATCACTCTCAACCAATTTTCAGGTTCTCTTTTGCTATGTTCTTTTTTTAAATATGCATGCATGTCGTTTAATGTCGCTAGTATGGACCAGACCTACACAGTTTTTGCAATGTTATTGTAATAGTTGTTCCCAGGCCAGGGCACCCTACGAGGAATGTATACGACAACGACTTGGCATTGGCGTTCTTCTGTCTTAATCCATATTATCATTTAAAAGAAACTCTGTAAAAGCTAGGTAGATTCTGCATGTACCGGTCACATATTACGTAAAACAAAAGGAACAAAGAACGACAATAATACAAATACAAAACAAGACCAAAAATACAATACCTCACAAACAATAGAAGACAATGAGTGGTTCATGGGTACCGGTACATGCAGAAAGACCCAAAAGCTAATACAGTTTGAGCTTGTAGGCTCTTTTAGTTTAATATTTTAGCGGCATAAAATTTTAAGAGAAGGAATCGTATTCCCCGATTATTTGCTGCTTTGTTCTTTCCGAAAATGTCGTGCCTCGGGAGCTAATTATAAGCCGCGCGAATTCGAGCGAAAAATATATTTATATATACATATAAACTTGATGGTGTCCCGCAGTTGCCTTCATATGTAAGCCTATATATGAGCATGTTAAACAAATATGGCGGACGGTAAACGGTACGCTAACCATTGAAAGGACCTTATACCAATGTTTTTGGTTGCAAAGAAGACGAAGTGGAATGGCGAAAAGCCTAGCTCATACGCAAATCGAGAGTTTCGACTCGCGGTGCACCCTCCTCCGAGCTTCGCGAGGCTCTGCGAGACACGTATTTCTAGTTTTAAGATAACTCAGCTAGCCTTTCATCGAAACGATTCTTTGGGTTAGCCTGATTTCTAGCCTGCGTAGCTGTACATTTCAGATCGTTTGATCACAGTTCTTCAGTCAAGACAATCCTTGTTCCCACCGTGACAAAGCTATGCAAAAATCCGGCAGAAGGCTGCAGTCTGTTGTCGTCAAGGCTTCGTCTCTGTTTGTCCTTTGCATGTTTATCCCGGATGTTTGTCGAGGCTGGAATTAGCGGAAGTGATAAAATAGATGAATTGGAAAATTTAAAATTTGGAATTCGGAATTCAGAATCCGAACCCCTAGATTGCGAGAGGCAAAGTGAGACAACTGCAGTAGCATGCAATGAGTTAGTACAGTCAGTGCACGTGGCGGATCCCCCTTAACTCGCAAAAAATAAAAAATAAATAAGGTCCGAAATGTTTTTCAGTCTCTTAAGATTTTCACTTTTCACACACCCCTCCCCCCCCCCCCCCCCCACCATTTTTTTATAAAGTCATGCCCATTCCAAACTAACGTCTCCAAGACGAGTCGAGCCGAAATATTTTGTTGAGGGAGTCCTGTACGAAAGATTGATGAGTGTTCTGTCCAACCCCCCACCCCTCCCCCCCCCCCCGAAAAGTCCTGGCATGGGAACGAGCTTGCCCACGTTTTTCACTGTTTTTAAACGGACAGGATTCGTACCTCATAGATTCTACTGACATCAAATGGATATATACCTAATTCAATAAAGGTTGCTTTGGTCATTGGTAATTGGGTATTGGGAAGCTATTGTTTGGCGGTCACTCAAGCAACGCATCGCATTGTGTTCCGTATGCCCAAATGCCAATGCCCAATTTTCAATGACCAACTGCCAAAGCAACCTTTCGGAATTAGGTGTATGATAATGAATGGGGCTTACGGTTAAATGAAATCTTTGTTCTGCCACTTTCTGGAATAATGTTTCAGGCAATCCAAAAATGGCTCAATTTAATAGTTTGTAGATCGGTGTTATCAGTTATGTGAATTTTTGGTGATCTTTGGGAATGCTTTAGAGGTCCAAACCCTTTCCCTTTTATACACCGTTTTTGACAGAAAAGGTGACACTTTTATATACCTAGTTGACTTACATCCCTGATGCATGTTGTAATAACAAAGGAAAAACAGAACAAGCGTTTTTGGCTAACATTTGGGTAACGTTTACTCCCTTTCGAGTCACTTCAGTATAAACATTAAAATTCTTTAATTGACGAATTAGCCGTTACGTGTGACCTACGGTGGGTATCGACTATTTGTCCGGCGTCAAACATGTTACATTTGTCACTGATTTGTTCGCAGCTCTTTGAGAACTACCACATTTTCAAAAGACCTGAATTAAAGAGCAGATCGGAAAAGACACTTGAGTCATATGAAATTGACAGAAAACTGAGATTGGAAGCAAAGGTAAGAGTAATCATTTGTATTTCATTCACTAATTTTGTAGTCAGTAGACGATCGCATACTGAGATTTTATACAAAGTATACACCGCATTGGAATCTGAACAAATCAACTGCGAGAGGCAATTAAAGAAACAATTGCAGTAGCAATGAGCTTTGAGATATAGGGTACTGCATTGTGTGCGGTGGGACAAGGGTGAGAAACCGGAAGAAAGGGGGCCGGAAGTCTACAACAACAACAACAACAACAACAACAACAAAAACCTTTATTAGTTATAGTTATTATAGAATTTATAATACTGGACTGCAGGTAGCAAAAGTTAATATTGGCAGGCCAGTGAAATTAATTACATGATTAGAAATCGCTACACACACCAATTTGTTGAAATAAAAAGAAAGGATCAAACAATAGAAAAAAAAAAGAAGAAGAAACAAAAAGGAAAAAAAAAGAGAAACAAGTGATTGAAATAAAAGAAAGAGAATTGTGAAAATATTAATTAATTACTTTTTGATTTAACTTGAGAGATAATCTCGTCAATATTAATATAGGAATCTGCTTCTCTACGGGAGGTGGGAAGGTTGAAAAAGGGGCGAGGGATCCCAAAGGTGGTGGGAAACGAGATTCCTAAGTTCAGGATGCCGGAACTTGGAATCACGGGCACAGGAAGTGGGAAGTTAAGATCCCCCCCTGTCCCCCACACAAAATAATGCTGAACCAAACGCCACTGACAGTCTTATTAATGACCACAGATTATTATCAAATTGATTTATATTTCTTATTCGTAACGGAAAGTACAAAACAGATCGATAATCTTGATACAGTTCACGCTTATACTGCCTTGTTATATTCAAAATACAAATCTGCCACAATATATTCTGTCAGTGACAAGCTTTTTAGTCCCAAATGCACCAAATTTATTTGTAAATGCAAAATATTTTTTACTAAAATTCCTTTGTATTAAATTATTTTTCAGGTTGAATGGTTTATGCAGCAAAAAGAAAAAAAGTATGAACTTTTGTCCACAAGTTTTAATGACCCTTTGTTTAAGGAGCAGTGGTACATTGTAAGTATAGTCAGTATAGTATATCATTTTAGAACTTACTAAATTCGTTCAAGTGCGTTATTTGACTGAAATCGTGAATTTTAAGTGAAATACAAAATCGCAAAAATTAATCAGTCATTAAGTGATTTGTTATATAGCTACACACAAAAAAAAAACACAACACAAGACAGTTTGAAAAACGCGCCGAGCATTCATCCATCATAATCATGCCACGTTTTGCCACGATATGATCACGTGCGCTAGCGGGCAACAGTGCAATGCTACCCTCTGACTTCAAAATTGTTCCCCGCTTTCGCAAATGTTGCCCGCTTAGGACCATTGGCGGGAAACAGTTTGTTTGTTAGATGTCATGTGACCATGAATCAACCAATCAACGCGCAGGTTGTATTGAGAAAAACTCCACAACTTTATACGAAATACCGCCCTTGCAGAAATTCCCGAAATCAACATGTCGCGTGAATGTCCCGCTGTAATAAGGACCTGTACGTCATAACTCATAAAATGTTTGAGGTTTTCTTTTAAATGATTTCGTAATAATATAAGATCTAACAAGAATGTGTAATGCTAATTGACAAGAAACTTAATTATCTAAGAGAACAGATTCCTCCATTTGCATATTGCAGTGATGCCCGCCTCTATCATGGGACACAGGGTTCTGTTCTCTCACATCATGATACGTTGTTTATTAACTTCTTTAGGAGAGACTTCAAAAGCCAACATTCAATATCACTTCTGTGTGGCCGACATACACAGGGAAAGGAATTCTGGTGGCAGTGGTCGATAATGGAGTTGATGGAAATCATCCTGAACTATCACCCAACTATGTACTGACTTCAACCTTTTCTTTAATATATTTGTTTAATTAACTCTTTCCCTCCCAGCGTCAATTATGGAGACATGTACTGTAGTTCCTATGGTGTGACCATTCAAATGAAATCAGTCTTTAGTAGTATTTTTGCATGGTACCATTTGTTTTTCAATATTTTACAAAATGAAATTTGAGATTTTTCTTGATTTTTTATATTTGGCACTCTTGGGAGTTTAGGGGTTAAAACTGTAATAGTAATGATTTTTAGTATACAAACTTCAGTGAAATACAAGGATTTTCTCCCAGTGAAGAGTGAGGATATCAGTTTGCCCAAATTAAATGTCATTAAATTAAATGTTGCTCAACAATCAAAACATCTTCGGATTTTGCCGGAATTGTTGTTGTTGTTTTTTTTTTGCAAATGCCAGACTTTTTTAAGGCCCGGTTCAAACGTCGAACTTCACATGAGCCGAATCTAATGCAAATGAGCAAAAATTAATTGTTCTTGCTCATTTGCATTAGATTCAGCACATGTGAAGTTCGACGTTTGAACCGGGCCTAAGCTACTAGAAGGCAAAAGTTACAATCTAAATTATTCATCCTCTTTAAATAGGAAATAATTTTTGTCCCCCAAATCAATTATTAATAAATAAAGGAGGCCAAACCATTTATTGTATTGACAAACAATACACGGTTGAAATTTGTATTGTTCAACAAGTTTTCACTTGTTTGGTTAAAACTGAGAATCACTTGTTTGTCAACACGTTACGGATGTGAATATAGGTTATTAATGAACAATTTTCTTACCATAGTATCTACAATGTTTAGTAGTAATTTTATGTCTTAACAATTATTATTACGGTATTTGTTTTGCAGAATTCAAAAGCGAGTTATGACTTTGTGGAAAACGATGCAATACCAGTTCCAAACGGGAGAACAGTGACAGGGTGTGTAGTTGCTTTTTTTGTTTGATATGCATGTGTTCCTGATGTTTGGCAAAAAGAGAAAATGAGGTAGAAGAGCAGATCCTCGTGCCCCATGATAAATATTTAAAATCTATTATTAGTTTGCGCCTTTGCTGGAAGGCTATTCTTAGTCTAGTTCCCCATGGTTTCAAGACTCAGCAACAAACCCGCCAATTCTTAAATGACATGACGTCATTTACACTGACCAATCAAATGCAAGTATCATCCTTAGAATAATTACAAAGTATGACATAATAATTGATTAACTCAATTTAACATCTCCTCAAAAAATTATTAAGTTATTACATGTACCCGTTGTGTTCACATTTGATAAGGATTTAAAACAAAGGTTTTTGTTGTCTAGTACTCAATCAATGATAAGTGGTATGGAGAATCGAGTTTTACATCAAACACGAGGAATGGAGTTTTATCAGAATATCCAGACACCGAGAAGTGGGTTGAAAAACGAGGCGCAACCGATTTTTTTAACCCAGGCCACTTCAAAGTGTTTGGATATCCTGATGAAACACTCTTTCGAGTGTTTGATATAACTGACAATTAAATGCGAAGGATCTATAAAATCGCCAAAATCTATGCAAATGAAGAACGGGACAGACATTTCTGCATGGGCATCATTGATTGCAGAATATCTGTCAGTTAAAAACACTGTCTTGCTGTTATTTGATGTAGCGGTAATTAGCCCAATGTTTTCAAGATGCAATCCATTTCATCCCGGCCATCTGCAGCTCAAGATACCTTTATTACTCTTAATTAGATCACTAGTAGACACTGTAGTAGATACAATCAACTATCTCTTAAGCGACCACCCTTGGTGCAGGAAAAAGTGGTCGCTTAAGGGAGGTGGTCGCTTAAAAGAAAAATCAGACAGTATGTGACAACTGCCTTTTATGTAAGACTTAGGTTAGATTTTAAATTGTACATATTATATATAGTTTTATTTTAAATTCTTAAATATTTTTAGGTAGTATTTAGTGTCCCCAGTTAGTGGTTGTATAACTGCTATTTTAGATTTGACATATGAATAAAGGTTGTTGTTGTTGTTGTTGTTGTTGTTGACTGAGAAATAAAATGGTTATTTTTGGGAAGTGGTAGCTTAAGAGAGTGGTGGTTAAGAAAGAGAGAGTTGACTTTAATTTTAAACAAAACTGGATCCTTATTTTTGGATTTTCACTGATATAAAGATGTGTTTTGGCAGTGACAGAGCCCCTTTAACTAAACAAGTATCACCTTAATTTCTTCCTCATAGCCATGGCAACAACTGTGCTGGTGTCATAGCTGGTGCGGCTAATAACAAAAAGTGTGGCGTGGGATTGGCATACAACGCCAAAATAGCAGGTATAAGTTCTCATTTGTTTTACTACATTTGTTATGAAAATTTGAGTGCTTTTAACCCTTTGAGAGCGCAAGAAAGTTGCAGGCCGAACAAGAGAGGGAGTTCAAACTGCCTCGATATTTCATTCTCGTTTGGTCCTGGCTTAAATCTTAAAAACTGTTGTGAGCCACTTTTAGTTTCAGGTACCACGCAGCTCTTAAGAACCTCTAATTTCATTGGACTTAAGTATCACGCAGCTCTATTGTTTTAAGGGCTAAGGTCCATTGTTGTGTTGTTTGTTCTATTGTTTTCTCAGCAAATTAGGGAAGACCTTGTAAGAGCTGCGTAATGTCTCTTTAATTTTAAGAATTGCTAGCTGAACTGAGCTAAATGACCGTTCAGGAAAACCGAGAAAAACCTTAAGAGGGGTGGCATCCATCATTGTACGTCCGAGGGTTAATTGGTCTCTATTTAACTCCTCAGATTTCCATGGGGTCTTTCTAAAGACGAATAAAATAATCATGAGTGTGACACGCTAACCACCAGGCCACCCCCAATCAAAGTGCAAATAGTTATCTCTAAATTTGCCTTATTTCTTGCCTTTAGGTATTCGCATTTTTGATGATAATATCAGGTCAACTGATGCAACAGAGTCAGCGGCCTTGTCTCACAAATTAGACGTGATTGACATATACTCAAACAGTTGGGGACCTGGTGACATGGGCTGGCAAGTGAAGGGTCCTGGAGTGCTAACCAGTAGAGCTATAGAACTCGGCATTGAGCAGGTATCAATAGTACATTGCCTTTGAAAAAAAAGGGTTAACTATAGATTTAGGAGCTAACAGTGACATTAAAGTGAACTTGCAAAACTCAAATAGAACTTATTTTGGAAACTACAGCTAAAAGAAAAACTGTCAAGTAATGTATCAAACACGAGGAAGAGTGTTTCATCAGGATATCCAAACACCCGAAAAGTGGGTTGCAAAACAAAGGGGGAGGGGAGGGGAGTAATATATATAAAACACGAGGAAGAGTGTTTCATTAGGATATCCAAACACTGAGAAGTGGGTTGAAAAACAAGGGGGGAGGGGAGGGGAGCAATATATAAAACACGAGGAAGAGTGTTTCATCAGGATATCCAAGCCCCCGAAAAGTGGGTTGACAAACAAAGGGGGGAGGGAGTAATATATCAAACACGACGAAGAGTGTTTCGTCAAGATATCCAAACTCCCGAAAAGTGGGTTGAAAAACGAGGCGCAACCGAGTTTTTTTAACCGACTTTAAGGTGTTTGGATATCTGGCGAACACTCTTTCGAGTGTTTGATTTAGCTTCTCGAACTGATCATCAATGCATAGAAAACGAAGGAATAAAATTAACGTCACACTAATGATTTTCTTTGTTACTACGATTATGAGTTGAGCAAGGCACAGGCGAGGTTTGGTGACAAAGTTTTGCTGTTAAAACTACATTGTTGTCAAGGGCAACTTGCTACGTTTCCAGCGGTAACTTGTCTGTTGTGTACAAAACAAAACGGGCGAAATAACTGATGACGTCCAATGACAGACAAGTTACCGTTGGAAACGTAGCAAGTTGCCCTTGACAACAACGTAGTTTTAACGGCAAAAGTTTGTCACCAAACATCGCTCTTGCCTTGCTCAACTGATAATCGTAGTAAAACCTGATGCCTATTAACGAGTTGAGAAATTCTTACCAAAACGGACAAAAGCAAACCACGCCGCGCCAAGCGACACATCAAAATGGTCGATTCCACTCGACATGGATTGACACAACCTCTTTCCCAGGCTCTCTCTCCTTTTTAAGATCACGTGAGTCTCGTTAGGACCCGTTTCGTCGATGGCATAGTGTGGGGTAGGAAAACCACACAAAAATGGATACTTATCATTTAGTCTAGCCTAAGGTTTAGCGATGAGTATGTTCGTTATTTCATATCCGATATTGTTTTATTCCAAGGGTCGCGGGGGCTTAGGTGCTATTTACACGTTTTCATCAGGGAATGGCGGCTTTACTGGAGACAGTTGTGCCTATAACGGTTATGTTAATAGTATTTACACGATTGCCATCAATGGTGTGAACTTGGATGGCTCTCATCCAATCTATGCCGAGGAGTGCCCTGGGATCATGGCAACGGCTTACAGTACTGACGCAGTCAAAGGAAAAGTTGTAAGTAAAATGGTTGACTGTAATAAATGGCTTCTCCCTCCTCCCTCTGCACTGACAAGTTCACTCGGAGTCAAACTTAGACCACAAATGAATAAAGTTGTTAGTTTCTAATTTAAAAGAAAGTGTGGTGCTATGTCAGTGGGGGAATGAAACATGAAAAGGTAAATTGGCCATCGTAAAAAAGATTCAAAAGATTCAGAATCACATTCATTCAGAATCAGATCCATTCAAAATCAGATTCATTCAGAATCAGATTCGCTGTCACTAAGGGCTAGTACTCGATACGCCAGCTTTGAACCTTTTTACGGTAGGCAATGTACCTTATCAATTCAGTTGATAAAACAAAATTTTCAAACTTAGACTATTTACTCTCACGGTGTCTTTGATTTACATGCCGGATAAGGTAAAATAAGTATTGCTGATTTGTAAGGGTTACACTATCTTTTTTGAGACGTCAAGTTCAAAGTGCAGGTTCACTTAACAACTTTATACTTATACTTGTTTTTCCTCAGTTTGCTAATTTTATTTCACATTGTTCAGATAACTGCTGATAAACAGTCAGGATGTGTTGATAACTTTGGAGGAACATCAGCAGCTGCAGCGATGGCGTCTGGTCTCATTGCACTGACACTTGAAACAAAGTAAGACTCCCTTTTTAACTCGTGAATAGGCGAAACGTTAAACGAGTTTTAGCAGACGGAGACAAATATGCAAATTTTCACTCCTTCCATCTTACGGCTGTAAACTGAGGGTGGGTTCAACAGTTCAATAGCTAATTAGCAACTGCATGGATAAGTCTCCTACGTTAGTAGTAAAGTAGGGATGTTTTAACCTTCTTTTTAACTCGTGAATACGCGAAGCGTTGAACGAGTTATAGCAGACGGGGACAAATATGCAAATTTTCACTCCTTCCTTCTTTCATTCCTTCCATCTATCGGCTGTAAACTTTTCTTGATAATTCCGCTGACCAGTACATAAAGCTTGCGCATATATTTTGCCCATTCCAAATGCGATAGGTAATGGTCATCTGCCTCACCCATGAGGACGGCTATGGAGGGAGGGGAGGGCGTGGAGTTGGACGCAGAGGATGGGGGGAGTCGGTGGAGCAAAACGCGTAGGAGACGGGAAGGTCCGAAGGTTGTTTCGTATTCGAAGCCTTTGATTTACAATCTAGATTAGACTTTGTTACCTTTTACTAGACTACAATTCCAGGAGAGTGGGACTTTTCATGTGACACTTAGGCCATCCCAATAAAACGACTCGTTTCCTATCGTCCTCCCTCTCGTGAAAGCTAGTGGGTCTGCCGGTCGCGGGCGAAAAAAACAACAACAACAAATAATTGACTGAATGTTGAGAGGAATATGAATGGCGTCCACAATTAATTTAGTATACATGCTTATAAAATGATGTGATGTCTTTATAAAGGAAATGAAGTCTGGATCGCATTGGAGTTTTTGTTCCTCGCGAAGCGAGGGCCGAAGGCCCGAGCGTAGCGAGGTTAATAAATTTGGCGGCCGAAGGCCGCTCGGGTGCTCGGGTCTCGGGAGCTGAGCCACGCGAATTCGAGCGAAAAATATATTTATATTCATATATATATATATATATATATATATATATATATATATATATATATATATATATATATATATATATATATATATATATATATACGGTGACTTGAAATTCAGCGCAATCGCGATCGAGCAACGAAGACGAACAACGAGAGCATACATTACAAAGACTTCGAACAGCCTAGGCACACCGTTTGACTAGGTTCAAACGCCTTGACAAAATGCCGCCATTAGAATTCTGAACGAAACCGATCAGGAGAGGCGACACCGACTGGAAGTGTTGCACAAAATGATTCTGTTTGTAGACGCAACGAGAGGCGGCAAGAATTACACGATCAGCTAAATACCCGTGACGAATATCTTTCATACCTGATACGGTACGTAGGGAAAAGCAAACATTGATTACAGGAAAAGCTCACAGAAAGAAGAGCGATTAAGAAATGTAGCTCAAATCACCGGCTAAACTACTGAGAGGATAATCAAACACTGAAAAATAATTCTCTTACTACACACTATAATTTGATGTTTATTGATATTCTCACTAACGTCACTAAGGAACTTTTTAAATGATCAAAACTACAGATAAATGATAAAAACTACAGATCACACAGGTGGAAATTATTTCCCAAATAAACAACATTTACATGATGTAGCATTGTTTGTGAATGAAACAGTGATCGAGTTGTATACGTATACAGTATCTTGAGTTTACAGAATTCATAAAATAGTTCAATAAGAAATAAGTAACGAGAATTTCTGTTTACAATTTGGATAAAAACATTTTGTTAGGAAAAAACAATTTTCTGTTAGCAATCATGACCAGCTAATGACTGTAATATCAATGTGTAGCAACGTATACATGTAGCTAAACACATGACACATCAACATTACTGCTTCACATTTATTATTGGAACGGTGATCAGTATCTTAAATCTCCTCACAATATCAGTGTACGAGCAAGTACATAGAGTATACAAATTGAGAACCTGATCACCTTCAACATAAGTTGTCTGTGGAAATTAAATACAAATTCACTGTAGCTATATGGCTATGAGAACTGCATTGACACCAGTAAGGAGAATGTACATCAACAAATTAATTTTGATTTCAAGATTTTTAAAGGCGCTAACTGGTCATGAAGGCCTAAGTCCTGGTCTTAACCCACAAATTCTCCATCCAGGTCTCTATACATTGCTTATGGTATTTGCAGAGAATCTGTTGCTTCATCTTGAATATTCATGTTTTGTAATCAATTTTGTAATTCCCATGACCTGTATCCAAAATATAGTATTGTTACTGCTGGGAGAATCTCATGCCACTTTCACCATTGAGTTGTTATTTTTTGCACAACATCACTTTTCAGCAGCAGTAACCTCCTGTGATCTCAACCATTCAAACGAATAGAGAATTGCATTACCAATTGTTTGATTCCCAGTATATCGAACAAAAACTATAGCAGTATGTAAAGGGAACAAGAGATAGCACTAGCTCACAAGTTTCAAAAATGGAATTTAATTGAGACAATCAAAATAAACAGAACACCACTGCATATTGTCCTGGACAGAAGATTGAGGGGGGGGGGGGGCAGTCCCATGGCAGTTACAGCGACCCACAGCTCAAAAACCAACACTGACCAACACCAGCTCTCCAGGAAGACAGGGCACAAAGTACAAGTTAAATTGAAGAGACTGAGAACGAAAATGTCTCAACTTTAAATGAGGTCATTGCCATCAAGCAACCCAACCTCTCCATTTAAATCGGAAATTCCATCTCTCCCTCCCACATCGATGCATTTTGCAGTGCATCCTCCCCCGAGCTTCGCGAGGTTCTGCGAGACAAGTATTTCTAGTAATAGAAGAAAGAATTATGTGCTTGTGAATAAGCTAAAAATTAAAATTTTGTATGTCAGACAGTGCATCTGCCTTGCGCCTTGTAGCGCCTTGTAGATCGACGTTGAAGAAGGGGCAGAACTTCAAAGCGATGCGCATAGTTTTGGTAGCCTGTTCCAAGCGTTACGATTATGGGACGGGGAGCAGCTGAAAACCTACGCGCGAACGAGCAGGAAAAACGAGAGAAGACTGTGGAGAGGGGTGAAGTAACCCCTCGCTCTCTTTCGCACGCTTTCCCCTCTGTCATCACTCGCATTTTTTTTGCTTTGCGCGTCGCTTATCCCTCGCTCCCCACTATCTGAACGTTTGGAACAGGATAATTTTTGGTTAAGAGTGAATATATGTTAGATAATTATCTTAATTTCCGAAACAATACTGTTACAGCCTTATTGGTGTTAAAATTATCCCGACGGCTATTGGCACCCGGTTTCAGTGGGGGTGGGGCAAAAACACCGGCTGACACCTCAGACTAAATACTAAGCTTTTTTAAAGCAAAATTGGGGAAACTTTTTTGAATGGTTTCGTCATACCGCTTGATCATGAAACGACTTTTTACCTTATAGCCCCTCCTTAACCTGGCGTGACGTGCAACATGTGATAGTTAGAAGCGCAAGACCGGCACCAGGAGGGGTCCCACTGAAGAGTGGAGCCTGGATAACAAACAAAGCTGGTTTAGTCGTCAGTAAGTATTTTGGCTTTGGTTTAATGGATGCTGGCAAGATGGTTCACTTGGCGAAACACTGGAATAAAGTGCCCCAACAACGACGATGTGAGATTAAAGGCCACGATGAAAACAGGTTTGATGTTTGTGGGTTGTTTTTATATAATGTTTTACATCAGGTCACTTCGTTTATAAGGACTTTTTAGAGTGCTAATGTGGTCGTTTGCTTTCTTTGGACGTTGACCAGTTAACTGATATCTGTTACTAGGGGTGCTCATACATAATTATAAAAAGCCCTATAAAACAGATGCACAGCACACCACACATTTCAAACAGAGGATGGTAAGCCTGTGGTTATTTACAAGCGTGGCCATAATGGTTGAACTCAGGTCTACCATGAAATAAACTCGATCCAGCTAGTGGACAGAGTGAGACGTCAACCAGGGACCTCCGGATTTCAAGTCTGGCACCCCACCCTAGGGCAACGTCCTCCTCCAATCCTCCTCCTCATCTTCATCATCATCACAACGCGGACACGCTTGTGGGAGGTTCTCTCAAACAAGCATTTGTTATATACGGCTACTTGCTATGAATAACGAGACTTCTTTTAATTGCAGAACAATCCCATCTAATGTTTCCTTAACATTTGGTAATTGTGATATAAAATTCCTGGAACACGTTCAGGTGAAAGTAAATCTTGATTTCAAGCGCCGTGGAGACCTGTATCTGGAGCTGGAAGCACCAAGTGGAACCAAATCTCCACTGACTCGTCAGCGCAAGATTGACAACCTCACAGGATACAAAAACCTGACAAACTGGATTATTACCACCCTGTTTAACTGGGGAGAGAGTCCTGCGGGGCAATGGAAGCTCAAGATTGCAAATTTAGACCCAACGCGGAACAGTACAGGTAAGTGGATGGATCATATTTATTGGAGACCTTTGTCTCTTACTGTAGAGGCGCGGTGGTCTAGTTGTTAGCGCGTTGGACTTCAGATCTGTCATCGTGTTGTTTCGTTAGACAAGAAACTTTGCTCCACATTGTCACTCTCCACCCAGGTGTATAAATGGGTACCGGCGACTAAATGCTTGGGGTTACCTTGCGATGGATACCATTCCATCCAGGGAGAGTAGCAATATTCCTAGTTGCTTTGTGCTACAGAAAACGGGTTAAGTTCCGGCTGAGTGGGTACCCTGTGGCTCGTGTGCTACTTTACCTTACCTTTGTCTCTTAATACATTCAACTCTTTGAAAAACGGACGCCGCTGTTAAGCAAACACCTCCCTAAGGTAGACATGGTTGGTTGGTTCTTATCCATGTCCCATATACTGTCGTGCTAATACGAACCATCGATCAGCTGCAGTTGATATTGGACAACCCTGAGACCAATTTCGTGCATGAAAGCAAACGTCTGGTCAAAGATACCCAGTGTCGATGAAACATTAGAAATGAAAATCTGTTCACAACCAACTTACTAGATGATAGGCCAGATAAAAAGGCAAATATTTAATATTTCAATGCGAATAACCAAGAGAACGGATAGGGTAACCTTTGAGAATGCCCAAACGCTGTCCATAACTTTTGTGAAATTCCTCAGACGAGTTAAAAAAAAAAACAGTAGAAAAAGGCAAAATTCAGTACTTCAGTTAATACTTGCAGTGTATTTTATTCTAGGTACACTTTATAGCTGGTCTCTGATTTTTTATGGAACAACTGTGGATCCGTTATCAAACAACCTGCATGTTCCACCCACTTCAATAGACGTTACATTTGGAACAATTTCAACATCTTCATTCCCTTGGATTCAACCAACAAGGAAAAGTCCTACTCCTACAACTGCGCAGCCAACTTCTACAATGAGTAGGCAAAACTTATTGCAGTTTCTTTTGTTGTATTAGCGTTACATTGCCAAAAACTGTACGAAGTAAAACATGCAAATAAGTAACATATTAGTTATAATTGTGCTATTTTGAACTGCAGCTTGTTCGATCGGGAAAATATGGTAATGAGTTCTTTTTTCACTCACCAACACGTTTTTCATAAACTATCATATATTTACGCCCGATATTACGAAGGTTGTCCGTTTTACATAACGGGATATACATAGAGCTCCTGTAACGTAAAGTAACAGACGAGTGATTTACGTTAAATGGAAGAAGGATGAATAATTAAATACCCTTTCAATTGTGGTTGACTAAGGCTCTTTCGGAAAAGTCTTTGTAAGCGTCGCGGGAAGGCATGTCATTAGTTTAAACTTGAATAAATGTTTCGAAAAAAGTATAAAGCAACGAGGCGAGGATTCTAATGCTTATAACATAACTCTAGTACGTACGTCATACATGAACGGTATGTCATATATGAACCTAGAATGTGACTTAGCTCGCCACGATTCTCTCGTAGCTCAGTGGTTATAGCATCCGACCGGTGTGAGGAAGGTCACAGGTTCGAATCCTGTCGGCTGCTTTTGTTTGCGACCCGGCCCGGAATTCCAAAACGATTTTCGCCATGTTGTCTTAAATACCCATGTCGTATAAGTTGTAGGATAACTAAAAATTCACATGAATGTACTAAAGGCTGTGTTATTTTCCTTCAGTGACAGCATCTCCAAGAACTAAGTCATCAACAAGAACTACGTTACAACCAGCAACATCAACACTTGCCACGACTTTACAGCCACCAGGTAATAAGTCTTGAAAGTAGTTGACTTCAAATAATCTCTCACAAGACAAACTGAGGTTGGCAAGCTCAAGTTGGTGTGTGTGAAGATCAACAGTTGACAAATTTGTTAGCAAACTGTTGATGACCATTAGAACTGAGTTTCTATGATTCTCGCCATCTCGTTGGCCAACTGTTGTGTGTCACGGCGGCAAACTCGAGTTTGACGTGTAAATACCCATGTCGTATAAGTTGTAGGATAACTAAAATTCACATGAATGTACTAAAGGCTGTGTTATTTTCCTTCAGTGACAGCATCTCCAAGAACTAAGTCATCAACAAGAACTACGTTACAACCAGCAACATCAACACGTGTCACGACTTTACAGCCACCAGGTAAGAAGTCTTGAAAATGGTTGACTTCAAATAATCCTTCACAAGACAAGCTTAAGTTGGTGTGTGTGAAAATCAACAGTTGTCAAATTTGTTAGCAAACTGTTGATGACAATTAGAACTGAGTTTCTATGATTCTCGCCATCTTTTTGGCCAACTGTTGTGTGTCAGGGCGGCAAACTCGAATTTCACGTGTAAATACCCATGTCGTATAAGTTGTAGGATAACTAAAAATTCACATGAATGTACTAACGGCTGTGTTATTTTCCTTCAGTGACAGCATCTCCAAGAACTAAGTCATCAACAAGAACTACGTTACAACCACCAACATCAACACTTGCCACGACTTTACAGCCACCAGGTAATAAGTCTTTACAGTGGTTGACTTCAAATAATCCTTCACAAGACAAACTGAGGTTGGCAAGCTCAAGTTGGTGTGTTAAAGATCAACAGTTGACAAATTTGTTAGCAAACTGTTGATGACCATTAGAACTGAGTTTCTATGATTCTCGCCATCTCGTTGGCCAACTGTTGTGTGTCACGGCGGTAAACTCGAGTTTGACGTGTAAATACCCATGTCGTATAAATTGTAGGATAACTAAAAATTCACATGAATGTACTAAAGGCTGTGTTATTTTCCTTCAGTGACAGCATCTCCAAGAAGTAAGTCATCAACAAGAACTACGTTACAACCAGCAACATCAACACGTGTCACGACTTTACAGCCACCAGGTAATAATTCTTGAAAGTGGTTGACTTCAAATAATCCTTCACAAGACAAGCTTAAGTTGGTGTGTGTGAAGATCAACAGTTGGCAAATTTGTTAGCAAACTGTTGATGACCATTAGAACTGAGTTTCTATGATTCTCGCCATCTTTATGGCCAACTGTTGTGTGTTACGGCGGTAAACTCGAATTTGACGTGTAAATACCCATGTCGTATAAGTTGTAGGCTAACTAAAAATTCACATGAATGTAATAAAGGCTGTGTTATTTTCCTTCAGTGACAGCATCTCCAAGAACTAAGTCATCAACAAGAACTACCACGTTACAACCAGCAACATCAACACTTACCACGACTTTACATCCACCAGGTAATAAGTCTTGAAAGTGGTTGACTCGCCAACTTTTTGGCCAACTGTTGTGTGTCACGGCTTCAAACAGGGGCGTACCTGCCTGTAGGCCAAGTAAGCAATGGCTTACAAGTTTTTTAAAATTTCGATTTCGGCAAAACTCATTGTAGGCCCGAGGGTAATCGCACTGAGAAAATTTCAACAGGTTTTCTCAAGAGTGACAAGTGAAGTCCGTCGCAAAAGTCAGCAAAGCGCTAGGGACAACTGGAGTACTTTTTGAATAGCTGTTACATAAATTTTTTCAGATAGGATTAAAAAAAAATAAAATAAAATTTCACTTGTGTTCAAGTGTACCTTTCAAAAAAAGTTGTTATTTGCTAGTGCAGACGACTGTGTCCGCAATTTCAAAAGCGCCGCGGGTTCCAAAAAAAAAATATTAAAACCCTATGCAATGCCGATTCTCGCTAACATTAAAAATAGAACTGCTAACCCAGGGCAAAACAGTAAGGAAAACAGATCGGCTGTTTTTCGTAAAAGAAAGCATTCGGTGACGTCATAAAGATACGTGACCAACCTTTGCTTTTTTCAACTTGTGCCCCCTGGCTTACTGGTAAAAACTGGCCAGGAACGCCCCTGGTAAACTCGAATTTAACGTGTAAAGACCCATGTCGTTTAAGTTGTAGGACAACTGAAAATTCACATGAATGTACTAAAGGCTGTGTTATTTTTCTTCAGTGATAGCATCTCCAAGAACTAAGTCATCAACAAGAACTACGTTACAACCAGCAACATCAACACTTACTGCGACTTTACAGCCACCAGGTAATAAGTCTTAAAAGTGGTTGACGTCAAATAATCCTTCACAAGACAAGCTGAGGTTGGCAAGCTCAAGTTGGTGTGTGTGAAGATCAACAGTTGGCAAATTTGTTAGCAAACTGTTGATGACCATTGGAACTGAGTTTATATTCTCGCCAACTTTTAGGACAACTGTTGTGTGTCACGGCGGCAAACAGGGGCGTACCTGCCTGTAGGCCAAGTAAGCAATGGCTTACAAGTTTTTTAAAATTTCGATTTCGGCAAAACTAATTATAGGCCCGAGGGTAATCGCACTGAGAAAATTTCATCAGGTTTTCTCAAGAGTGACAAGTGAAGTCCGTCGCAAAAGTCAGCAAAGCGCTAGGGACAACTGGAGTACTTTTTGAATAGCTGTTACATAAATTTTTTCAGATAGGATTAAAAAAAATAAAATAAAATTTTACTTGTGTTCAAGTGTACCTTTCAAAAAAAGTTGTTATTTGCTAGTGCAGACGACTGTGTCCGCAATTTCAAAAGCGCCGCGGGTTCCAAAAAAAAAAATATTAAAACCCTATGCAATGCCGATTCTCGCTAACATTAAAAATAGAACTGCTAACCCAGGGCAAAACAGTAAGGAAAACAGGTCGGCTGTTTTTCGTAAAAGAAAGCATTCGGTGACGTCATAAAGATACGTGACCAACCTTTTCTTTTTTCAACTTGTGCCCCCTGGCTTACTGGTAAAAACTGGCCAGGAACGCCTCTGGCAAACTCCAATTTAACGTGTAAATACCCATGTCGTTTAAGTTATAGGATAACTGAAAATTCACATGAATATACTAAAGGCTGTGTTATTTTCCTTCAGTGACAGCATCTCCAAGGACTAAGTCATCAACAAGAACTACGTTACAACCAGCAACATCAACACTTACCACGACTTTACAGCCACCAGGTAATAAGTCTTAAAAGAGGTTGACTTCAAATAATCCTTCACAAGACAAACTGAAGTTGGCAAGCTCAAGTTGGTGTGTGTGAAGATCAACAGTTGACAAATTTGTTAGCAAACTGTTGGTGACAATTAGAACTGAGTTTATATTCTCGCCAACTTTTTGGCCAACTGTTGGATTTCAAACACCAACAAAAGTACGTAACAAACGTACTAAATGCACTGACATCTAATTAATAAGAATTTTTTAAAGTAGAGCCTTCTGACTACAATTTGTTTCTTTATTTTTCCGTAGCTCGCATGAAGAAAACCCTTATCATTGCTGGTTCTGCTATTTTAGCACTAGTTGTCTTTGTTCTGCTGTTAGTTTTTGGGTTTCGATACCTCTACCTTAAGCGGAAACCAGAGGAAACAGGGCACTACCAGTCAGAGATAAAAGAACAAAGAGAAAATTGCGTCAATCATTTTGATTACATCATGTTTGAAGTAAAACGGAGCCAGACAGAGCAAAGTGGACAGAAACAAGGAGCCTCGAAATATAAATGTGACAACTGTTGTCATTCTGATCACACCAGGCATGTTCGCGGTCATATTCCTCGTGCTCAGCCACTGGGTATTGATAATGGATTTATAGTTTAGCATGTTATTGCATTCGACGATACGAGAACGCTTCTTAATCTCGTGAAGGCAGTCTTTTTTGATATTTTTTGGGTCAACCACGATTTAACATCCCCCTCCTTTCCCCTGGTCCCCACGCATTTTTCAGGGATGCCTCTTGGCTGGCCATTCCTGGCCGCAAGCTCTCTTTTAAGCTGTGACTACTACTAGTTTATATAGAGACATGGACTTCTGTACGGCCGTGCTTTCGCCGCAGTGTGTAGACCTTTAATGGTATGTTCACATCATCACCGAAACATGTTTAAAGTAAACATGTTTCAACGCCGAAACGCGTTTCCTAAGTGTAAACATGTTTGCAATTTCATTGTTCATATTAGTTGTTTGTTTTAAAACACGTTTCACGCCTTGTTCATTAATAGAAATGCTCGCTATAAAATCTCTGTAATAAGACCTACTAAGCCCTTCGGAAACGAAGGGCGATGCGTTGTTTAACAAAGACATTCATAATGCGCTAAAGTGAGGCTGTTTCAATCATGCTCAGAATAATTATGTTTCGATCATGATACGCGCACTAGCTCATTTATTCGTGATCAGACTAAACAGGTTTCGCCCAAGTGTGAACACAGCATTAATTTTTCAAACTTCCGCCCGCCATAACTGACATATGTGTTTTATTTATAAAATAATACAAAATAACATCTTGAAAACGAAAATACGACTTTGATCCTATAACCGTACGGCTGAAAAGCTTCATATCTGTGTGGCGACGGATTGTAAAAACAAAACTAGAATTTAACCCTATTTTGCCTATGGGGGAGGGGCACAAAGTGCCCGCGCTAGCTTTCAACATTCATAACTTCCTTAATATGTATTAAAACGCCATCAAACTATGTGACTTTCCCTAAAATTTATCTGCCAACAATTTGAAGACATTTTATTGATCACGAGACTTGACGTTTCCATAGCAACACGATTTTGACAGCCAGGTTTTTTTTGTAATTTGCATATTTTACCATTGAATGAAGTAAAACTATGTTTATTGGCACAACTTTTACATTTTTATGTCATTTAGCATTTATTTATTGGTTTTGATTAATTTTGAGTCAGTTTGGACGGTTTTTAAGAGGTTTTCAGAAATCCGAGATGGTGGATCCAAGATGGCGGTCGTATAACTAATTACCTAAAAACTACGTCATATGACGTCATCGTTCCATTGTGCGGACCGCAAAGGACACAGTTTTGGATGTACTATGCATGGGTTTCATTGTTATAGCCTTAATATTCTTGAAGTTACAAGGGGGCACAATGTGCCCCCCCCCCCCCCTCCCCCGCCCTCAGGCTCAGCAACTCAAAAAAGACCCAGGCAAAATAGGGTTAAAGTCGCTATGTCGCCATTTTTAGTGTATCAGCCTAACAATGATGGCCCAGTTTTGTTTAAAATTGTTCTACTAGTGCTGTAAGAGTGAAAATAAGTGTCTTGGGCTGCAGATGGCCAGGATGGAAATGTGACCAATTTTTTCATCAATTTTTTTTGTGTCTTGGAAAACTCGTTACAACTCTTGATCTGATCATGGTTTATTATCTCTTCGAAAATTTCCTTGATATCTTCTTCTTAGTGTTCTATTAGCATTTAGTGTATGATAAAGGTATAGTTCAAATTTAACATGTTTAAATTTGGAGGAGCTTTGACCCGAAAACGTGAAAATTCCATTCTTTGGAGTTGAAAGAAATGTATAAAAATGTCAAACACACGTTCAGAGGCATTGTTTTCGCTAATTAAATCAACTGTTTTGTGCCGCTATCGCTGCCGTTGTCGGCGTGAGTAATTGAACATGATTGAATTGTGATTGTGAGAGAGAATTTTTTTAATCTCTGGCGTCGCTTTTCAGCTGGCTACCTTTTGGAACCTCAGGAACATGAAAATTTAATGGCTGCCGTGCAAATGCAAAAAAACCGTTTTCCCATGATCGGATTGAAGAACGGTTTGGACAGGTTATTAAATAAATTATTTCCTTCCGAATGATGCACAAAAATGGAATTTGAAAATTTGATCAAATACAGTTTAATTAATTAATTAATGAATTAATTAATTAATGGTATAATTTGATTATACTTTGATATTTTGATTAATGGTATACTTGCCAAGTGTTTTTAGAAGATAATTTTATACCCTTAAAACTTTCTCTCCAACAGAATCGTTAAGAGTTGTCTGTTTCGCTAGTATTTTTGTAGTAAAAAATTGAATAAAATTTATTGTATGTGTTGTTGTTAACGTGTTGTTTAAGGCGGGACCCAACCTAAATTTGAATGAAATTTTAAGAGGTTTAAAGGTGGTCAGACACGAGGGGTCATGTAGCAGGGACATGTCGCAGCGACATGTAGCAGCGACAAAAATTTGTGTAGTACACACTGAGGGACATGTAGCAGGGACTTGCAGCGGGGACATGTAGCAGGGACAAAATCATAGCGCTTGCACACACATGAAAATGTTGCGGGGACATGCCTCAGGGACATGTTGCAGCGACACGTCCCCTCGTGTGAACTCGCACTTTCACAATTGTGCAACACCAATTTTGGGGACATTTTGTCCCCGCGACATGTCGCACGGAGTTCAACTTGTTGAACTTCATGGGACACGTCGCGCGGACAAAATGTCCCCAAAATTGGTGTTGCACAATTGTGAAAGTATCAGTGCACACGAGGGGACGTGTCGCTGCAACATGTCCCTGAGACATGTCCCCGCAACATTTTCATGTGTGTGCAAGCGCTATGATTTTGTCCCTGCTACATGTCCCCGCTGCAAGTCCCTGCTACATGTCCCTCAGTGTGTACTACACAAATTTTTGTCGCTGCTACATGTCGCTGCGACATGTCCCTGCTACATGACCCCTCGTGTCTGACCACCTTAAAGAATGGATAAAAAAAAAAAATGATTTTTGGAACTCAAGCAGACAGTCGATACCCACACATGAGCACCCCAGGTTGCTAGTGGACTAACTTGGTGTCCGTCTATCATATTAATTATTAAAGGCCATCCGCACTTACCGTGATTCATTGCGGGCGTTCTAGAATTTCGTGGCCCCAGAAATTCTAGATTTGTGTCGGGGAAGTTTGGTTCCTAAAATAATGCGTCTGTATCGTCTATTAACTTCAAGATCATTTCTTTCAAATATTTAGTTCATATTGAAGGCATTGCATATTGTTTTTGTCTGTTTTCTTTTATTTTCCATCGTTACTGATACGTTTTCTAATGCAAACTTCTGAAGCCGATAAAACGTCCTCCGCCAGCGGAGCTCATTAATTATGCCCGATGCAAATCAGATACGCCGACTGGAGAACAGCCCACAAAATACAAACACATCTCGGCTCTCGGTTTCGTCCAATGCAATGCGACAGAAACCGATAACGCAGAGTAGCAACCGCGGACAGCTGTTTCTTGGGGCGGCTTGTTCCCCGCAACACGTGATGTGACACGCGTGATGCGGGTTTCCAAGGTATGGAACTTGATATTGTGTACGGGTCATTGTGCAATCTATTTACTTTAATCTCTAATCTTTAATCTTACGACTGCTTTCTTATAGTTTGTTGCAAACTACACCGCGCTGACGTGCCCCAAGGAGGGCGAAACAGCTGTCCGCGGTTGCTACCCTGCTTTATCGGTTTATGTCGCATTGGTGTCTCGCAAAATCTACCTTTTTACGTAGTCAGATCAGCCTTGCAGTTTGTCGTTTATGTTTGTTCATTTTTTTGGCTGACAAGGTCTTTCGTAGATCCTCGACGTATCGTTTACAGCGCAGCAGCCTGGTTAGCCTGTACCGCAATCGTCATCCGGTTTCCGTTCTTTAAGGCCGGCACACACTAGGGGACATGTTGCGGGGACATGAAGCGGGGGCATGTTGCAGCGACAGTTTTCCTCGTGTGACATCCCCGTTTTTGCGAAAAAGTTCTGTTGCGGGGACACAATTTTATCCCCGCAACAAGTTGCATGAAATTCAGCTGGTTTGAATTCGTGCGTCATGAAGCGGGGACAAAATGACCCCCATTTCAATGTCGTATCGTGTGCACTGCTCTTGCAAACTGTCCCCGCTACAAAATAGAAATGAACCAATAAAAACTCGCCATTGATTATCCCATGAGCATTCAGTAGCAGTCTTTCAAGATTTTTATACCTCACCAGCTTGCGTACTGTCCCTGCAACATGCGCCTTTGCTGTGCACACGAAGGGGCTTGTCCCCGCTTCATGTCCCCGCAACATGTCCCCTAGTGTGTGCCGGCCTTTATTCTTTATTTATTTATTCTTTTCCGAACAAGGAAGGAAATAGGAGACGCGAGCGCGCAGCCTGTGACAAAGCTGGGAGGAGAGGGAGAGGGGAGTGGATGTTTTTGAAAAGAAAAAATATCCTGCAAGCCAACTCTCTTGGAAAAAAATATCCTGCAACCGTGAATGCCCGACTTGAGGCTTTATTTTTTACCAAAATGATTCTTGCAGCGACACAGCTAAAGGCGAAAAAAAATTGAACAGGCAAGATCACCTACACTCCCCCCCCCCACCCCCCCACCCCCCCTCCCCCCTCAGAGGTCTAATGGTTTAACCCTAAAATATTCTGGTCACGTCTTTCCTTATCCTGTCCTTATTTTACCTGTTACCTGTCAAGAAAAATATTATATTATGTACTTAGTTTCCGCATTTTGCGTAAAGCAAAATATTTTTACATTGACTACTGCCTTGAATGCAAACAGGAAGCTTTTAGTCTTGCTTGCAAAGATGGAAGGCTCAAAGGCAGGGATTTTGAGTTTTATTCTGTGGTTAATAATTATCAATGGGACTAAAATTTCTGCCGAAGATATCTATACTAATATTTGGGCCGTGAAAATTCATGATAGTCTACAGGAAGTAAAGCAACTAGCCCTCAAACATGGCTTCTTGTACGGCAAGCACGTAAGTTGAGTTTTGAATTTTTTTCAACGTTTTGCTAGCTATACTACCAGTACATATGTATATCGTGTTGGAACTTACACTGTGCTAAACGTTATAAAGCATTATTATATGTAGCACCCGCGCTGTAGTTTTGTAGGCCTGCGCTTGGAGACGCACGTAAACATTGCGCGCAGGAAGTTTTGCAGCCGGTCATAGCGAACCATGGCTTCAGTACCTCGCATCAGAATTCAATGTAATGATTTGGTTTCTCTAAAAACTCAAACCCGTCAGGACTCCCTCTAAATTTCAAGCATCGAAAACGTTTGTTAAAATTAAAATTAAAAGGTTAGTTGAAGGTACTGTTTTGATTACTTTATGGTCACGCAACATCACGGTTTTTCAAATTTTGATATTGGGTGATATCAGGGCGCTGAAAAGAATGGGCGCAAAAAATCCATCGACGCCGCTTCATGGAAAGAGTTGGGAGCGAGATCTTTTAACATTGGCGAGATACAGCTCCGCAAAGTTGGTAACTTCACAGACGTTTTTCTTGCCTTGGCAAAAAATTGACCACGCGATACAAACATTTAAACGATATTCACTCTCAACCAATTTTCACGTTCTCTTTTGCTATGTTCTTTTTTTTAAATATGCATGCATGTCGTTTAATGTCGCTAGTATGGACCAGACCTACACAGTTTTTGCAATGTTATTGTAATAGTTGTTCCCGGGCCAGGGCAACCTACGAGGAATGTATACGACAACGACTTCAGTGGCATTGGCGTTCTTCTGTCTTAATCCATATTATCATTTAGAGAAACTCTGTGAAAGCTAATACAGTTTGAGCTTGTCGGCTATTTTAGGGTTGATTTCCACTGTCGCGTAATTTTTACGTGCGTAAATAAAAATAAGAGACGATATGTGAACAGCTCGCGAAAACTTTTACGCGAGGTGTTCATACATCGTCTCTTATTATATTTACGCACGTAAAAATTACGCGACAGTGGAAATCTAACCCTTAGTTTAATATTTTAGCGGCATCAAATTTTAAGAGATGGAATCGTATCCCCCGATTACTTGCTGCGGTTCTTTCCGAAAATCGTACACAAACGACATGTTTCGTCCCTCTGAAAACAAAAGGCGTAAAATTTTCCGATGCAACGAACGTTTCAGGCCAAATTTTACTTAAAAAAAACTCTAGGCTTAAATCTAATTTATTACTAATTCCTCGGGCCCGAGCGTAGCGAGGTTAATAAATTTGTCGCGCCTCGGGAGCTAAGCCGCGCGAATTCGAGCGAAAAATATATTTTTAAGCCTATATAGGACATATAGGAGCATGGTAAACAAAGATGGCGGACGGTAAACGGTACGCGAGCCATCGAAAGGACCTTTTACCAACGTTTTTGGTTGCAAAGAAGACGAAGTGGAATGGCGAAAAGCCTCATACGCAAATCGAGAGTTTCGACTCGCGGTGCACCCTCCCCCGAGCTTCGCGAGGTTCTGCGAGACGGGTGCGAGACAAGTATTTCTAGTTTTAAGATAACTCAGGCCTTCACCGAAACGATTCTTTGGGTTAGACTGATTTCTAGCCTGCGTAGCTGTACATTTCAGATCGTTTGATCACAGTTCTTCAGTCAAGACAATCCTTGTTCCCACCGTGACAAAGCTATGCAAAAATCTGGGAGAAGGCTGTAGTCTGTTGTCGTCAAGGCTTCGTCTCTGTTTGACCGTTGCATGTTTATCCCGGATGTTTGTCGAGGCTGGAATTAGCGGAAGTGATATAATAGATGAATTGGAAAATTTAAAATTTGGAATTCGGAATTTGGAATTCGGAGTTCGGAATTCGAAATTTGGAATCTGAACCCCTAGATTGCGAGAGGCAAAGTGAGACAACTGCAGTAGCATGCAATGAGTTAGTACAGTCAATGCACGTGGCGGATCCCCCTTATCTTGCAAAAAAAAATAATAAATAAGGTCCGAAATGTTTTTCAGTCTCTTAAGATTTTCCCTTTCCACCAACCCCTCCCCCCCCCACCATTTTTTATAAAGTCATGCCCATTCCAAGCTAACGTCTCCAAGACGAGACGAGCCGAAATATTTTGTTGAAGGAGTCCTGTACGAAAGATTGATGAGTGTTCTGCCCCCCCCCCCCCCCCCCACCCCCTCCTGAAAAGCGTTGGCGTGGGAACGAGCTTGCCCACTTTTTTCACTAAACGGACAGGATTATTACCTCATAGATTCTACTGACATCAAATGGATATATGATAATGAATTGGGCTTACCGTTAAATGAAATTTTTGTCCTGCCACTTTTTGTTTCAGGCAATCCAAAAATGACTCAATTTAATACTTTGTAGATCGGTGTTATCAGTTATGTGAATTTTTGGTGATCTTTGGAAATGCTTTAGAGAAAGCTTTTAAGCTTTAAAATTGGAGGGAATTTATGAAATTTAGAAACATACCCCGGGGAGTGGGGGTACTCAACAAAGTTTTGTACAGGGATGCTCCGCCCCGAGGTCCAAACCCTTACCCTTTTATGTCTTTTAAATACCGTTTTTGACAGAAAAGGTAACGCTTTCATATACCTAGTTGACTTACATCCCTGATACATGTAACGACAAAGGAGAAACAAAGGAAGCGTTATTGGCTAACATTTGAGCAACGTTGAAGTTAAACAACAGTTGAGTAGATGGACACCGAAACAGTCCACTAGTATCGACCTTGGGTGCTCTTACGTGACTATCGACTGTTTGTTGGTGTTTCAAAAATTATTTTCCGTCTTCCATCATCAATGATTGTTGTCCGGCGTCAAACATGTTATATATGTCACTGATTTGTTCGCAGCTCTTTGAGAACTACCACATTTTCAAAAGACCTGAATTAAAGAGCAGATCGGAAAAGACACTTGAGTCATATGAAATTGACAGAAAACTGAGATTGGAAGCAAAGGTAAGAGTAATCATTTGTATTTCATTCACTAATTTTGTAGTCAGTAGACGATCGCATACTGTGATTTTATACAGAGTATACGGCACTGCATTGGAATCTGAGCAATTCAACCGGAGAGACAAAAATAAACAATTGCAGTAGCAATAAGCTTTGAGATATAGGGTACTGCAATGAGTGGTGTGGGACAGGGGTGAGAAACTGGAAGAAAGGAGGCGGGAAGTCTACGGGAGGTGGGAAGGTTGAAAAGGGGGCGAGGGATCCCAAAGGTGGTGGGAAACGAGATTCCTAAGTTCAGGATGCCGAAACTTGGAATCACGGGCACAGGAAGTGGGAGGTTAAGATCCCGTCTGTCCCCTACCCCCCCCCCCCCCCCCCCCCCAAGTCACCACCCCGATCATGGTCAGCTGGCTACAACAATGGCATTAACGTCCACATGCATAAAATAGAATATAATGCACAAAATAATGCTGAACCAAACACCACTGACAGTTTTATTAATACATGTAGTTCATCTTCTCGTGCTGACTACAGATAATTATCAAATTGATTAATATTTCTTATTCGTAACGGAAAGTACAAAACAGATCGATAATCTTGATACAGTTCACGCTTATACTGCCTTGTAATATTCAAATTACAAATCTGCCACATTATATTCTGTCAGTGACAGGCTTTTTAGTCCCAAATGCACCAAATTTATTTGTAAATGCAAAATATTTTTTACAAAAATTCCTTTGTATTAAATTATTTTTCAGGTTGAATGGTTTATGCAGCAAAAAGAAAAAAAGTATCAACTTTTGTCAACAAGTTTTAATGACCCTTTGTTTAAGGAACAGTGGTACATTGTAAGTATAGTCAGTATAGTATATCATTTTAAAACTTACTAAATTCTTTCAAGTGCTTTATTTGACTGAAATCGTGATATGAATTTTAAGTGAAATACAAAATCGCAAAAATTAATCAGTCATTAAGTGATTTGTTATATAGCTACACACACATAAAAAACACAACACAAGACAGTTTGAAAAACGCGCCGAGCATTCAATCCATCATAATCATGCCACGTTTTGCCACGATCTGATCACGTGCGCTAGCGGGCAACAGTGCAATGTTACCCTCTGACGTCAAAATTGTTGCCCGCTTTCGCAAATGTTGCCCGCTTAGCACAATTGGCGGGAAACAGTTTGTTTGTTAGATGTCATGTGACCATGAATCAACCAATCAACGCGCAGGTTGTATTGAGAAAAACTCCACAACTTTATACGAAATACCGCCCTTGCAGAAATTCCCGAAATCAACATGTCGCGTGAATGTCCCGCTGTAATAAGGACCTGTACGTCATAACTCATAAAATGTTTGAGGTTTTTATTTAAATGATTTCGTAATAATATAAGATCTAGCAAGAATGTGTAATGCTAATTGACAAGAAACTTAATGATCTATGAGAACAGATTCCTCCATTTGCATATTGCAGTGATGCCCGCCTCTATCATCGGGCACAGGGTTCTGTTCTCTCAGATCATGATACGTTGTTTATTAACTTCTTTAGGAGAGACTTCAAAAGCCAACATTTAATATCACTTCTGTGTGGCCGACATACACAGGGAAAGGAATTCTGGTGGCAGTGGTCGATAATGGAGTTGATGGAAATCATCCTGAACTATCACCCAACTATGTACTGACTTCAACCTTTTCTTTAATATATTTGTTTAATTAACTCTTTCCCTCCCAGAGTCAATTATGGAGACATGTACTGTAGTTCTAACTTTCGAGTCTGTTGCCGAAATCCTATGGTGTGACCATTCAAATGAAACCTCTTTAGTAGTATTTTTTGCATGGTACCATTTGTTTTTCAATATTTTACAAAATGAAATTTCAGATTTTTCTTGATTTTTTATATTTGGCACTCTTGGGAGTTTAAGGGTTAAAACTGTATTAGTAATGATTTTTAGTATACAAACTTTAGTGAAATACAAGGATTTTCTCCCAGTGAAGAGTGAGGATATCAGTAGCTTTACGTTAACTACCATGATTGCCTAAATTAAATGTCAAACGAGCTAACAGGTGTTGCTCAACAATCAAAACATCTTCGGATCTTGCCGGAATTTTTTTTTTTTTTTTTTGCAAATGCCAGACTTTTTTAAGGCCTGGTTCAAACGTCGAACTTCACATGCGCCGAATCTAATGCAAATGAGCAAAATCTAATGTTCTTGCTCATTTGCATTAGATTCGGCACATGTGAAGTTCGACGTTTGAGCCGGGCCTTTGCTACCAGAAGGCAAAAGTTACAATCTAAATTATTCATCCTCTTTATATAGGAAATAATTTCTGCCCCCTAAATCAATTATTAGAGCTGTTTTCAATTGAGTGTCGTAAAACCAAAACCAAAGTAATTACTCTGACCAATCACTGCAGTCGTAAACAATCCAATGAACCAATCAGAGCTCGAAGCAATTACATGTCGGCGGCGCCAAGCGCGGGAAAACGCGTGCGAGCAAGTCACGATTGGTTTTGGTTTTACTTCTGATTGGTCGAGAAAGTGGCGCGAGATTTTTTAGCCAATCACAAAGCGTAGCAATGCAAAACCAAAGCAATTGTGTAATTACTTTCGACACTCAATTGAAAACTGCTCTAATAAATAAAGGAGGCCAAACCATCTATTGTATTGACAAACAATACACGGTTGAAATTTGTATTGTTCAACAAATTTTCACTTGTTTGGTTAAAACTGAGAATCACTTGTTTGTCAACTCGTTACGGATGTGAATATAGGTTATTAATGAACAATTTTCTTACCATAGTATCTACAATGTTTAGTCGTAATTTTATGTCTTAACAATTATTATTACGGTATTTGTTTTGCAGAATTCAAAAGCGAGTTATGACTTTGTGGAAAACGATGCAATACCAGTTCCAAACGGGAGAACAGTGACAGGGTATGTAGTTGCTTTTTTTGTGTGATATGCATGTGTTCCTGATGTATGGCAAAAAGAGAAAATGAGGTAGGAGAGCAGATCCTCGTGCCCCATGATAATTATTTAAAATTTATTATTAGTCTGCGCCTTTGCTGGAAGGCTATTCTTAGTTTAGTTCCCCATGGTTTTAAGACTCAGCAACAAACCCGCCAATTCTTAAATGACATGACGTCATTTACACTGGCCAATCAAATGCAAGTATCATCCTTAGAATAACTACAAAGTATGACATAATAATTGATTTTATTATATAGCTGGAGTTTTACTCAACACAATGCACGCATTCATTGGTTGACAAACGTCCAATGAGCGGGCAACACTTGCGAAAAATTAAACATCAATTGAGTGTTTTCAAAAACGAAATGAATTGGCTGCATAATAGTTTATTTATTTATCAGTAGTTAGACAGTTATATTATTTTGATTCTCAGTTTTAACGTACCATTAACTCAATTTAACATCTCCTCAAAAAATTATTAAGTTATTACATGTACCCGTTGTGTTCACATTTGATAAGGATTTAAAACAAAGGTGTTTGTTGTCTAGTACTCAATCAATGATAAGTGGTATGGAGAATCGAGTTTTACATCAAACACGAGGAATAGAGTTTTATCAGGATATCCAGACACCGAGAAGTGGGTTGAAAAACGAGGCGCAACCGATTTTTTTAACCCAGGCCACTTCAAAGTGTTTGGATATCCTGATGAAACACTCTTTCGAGTGTTTGATATAACTGATAATTAAATGCGAAGGATAAAATCGCCAAAATCTATGCAAATGAAGACCGGAACAGACATTTCTGCATGGGCATCATTGATTGCAGAATATCTGTCAGTTAAAAACACTGTCTTGCTGTTATTTGATGTAGTGGTAATTAGCCCAATTTTTTCAACATGCAATCCATTTCATCTCGGCCATCTGCAGCCCAAGAAACTTTTATTACTCTTAATTAGAGCACTAGTAGACATTGTAGTAGATACAATCAACTATCTCTTAAGCGACCACCCTTGGTGCAGGAAAAAGTGGTCGCTTAAGGGAGGTGGTCGCTTAAAAGAAAAATCAGACAGTATGTGACAACTGCCTTTTATGTAAGACTTAGGTTAGATTTTAAATTGTACATATTATATATAGTTTTATTTTAAATTCTTAAATATTTTTAGGTAGTATTTAGTGTCCCCAGTTAGTGGTTGTATAACTGCTATTTTAGATTTGACACATGAATAAAGGTTGTTGTTGTTGTTGTTGTTGACTGAGAAATAAAATGGTTATTTTTGGGAAGTGGTAGCTTAAGAGAGTGGTGGTTAAGAAAGAGAGAGTTGACTTTAATTTTAAACAAAACTGGATCCTTATTTTTGGATTTTCACTGATATAAAGATGTGTTTTGGCAGTGACAGAGCCCCTTTAAATAAACAAGTATCACCTTAATTTCTTCCTCATAGCCATGGCAACAACTGTGCTGGTGTCATAGCTGGTGCGGCTAATAACAAAAAGTGTGGCGTGGGATTGGCATACAACGCCAAAATAGCAGGTATAAGTTCTCATTCGTTTTACTACATTTGTTATGAAAATTTGAGTGCTTTTAACCCTTTGAGGGCGCAAGAAAGTTGCAGGCCGAACAAGAGAGGGAGTTCAAACTGTCTCGATATTTCATTCTCGTTTGGTCCTGGCTTAAATCTTAAAAACTGTTGTGAGCCACTTTTAGTTTCAGGTACCACGCAGCTCTTAAGAACCTCTAATTTCATTGGACTTAAGTATCACGCAGCTCTATTGTTTTAAGGGCTAAGGTCCATTGTTGTGTTGTTTGTTCTATTGTTTCCTCAGCAAATTAGGGAAGACCTTGTAAGAGCTGCGTAATGTCCCTTTAATTTTAAGAATCGCTAGCTGAACTGAGCTAAATGACCGTTCAGAAAAACCGAGAAAAACCTTAAGAGGGGTGGCATCCATCATTGTACGTCCGAGGGTTAATTGGTCTCTATTTAACTCCTCAGATTTCCATGGGGTCTTTCTAAAGACGAATAAAATAATCATGAGTGTGACACGCTAACCACCAGGCCACCCCCAATCAAAGTGCAAATAGTTATCTCTATATTTTCCTTATTTCTTGCCTTTAGGTATTCGCATTTTTGATGATAATGTCAGGTCAACTGATGCAACAGAGTCAGCGGCCTTGTCTCACAAATTAGACGTGATTGACATATACTCAAACAGTTGGGGACCTGGAGACATGGGCTGGCAAGTGAAGGGACCAGGAGTACTGACCAGTAGAGCTATAGAACTCGGCATTGAGCAGGTATCAATAGTACATTGCCTTTGAAATAAAGGGGTTAACTATAGATTAAGGAGCCAACAGTGACATTAAAGTGAACTTGCAAAACTCAAATAGAACTTATTTTGGAAACTACAGCTAAAAGAAAAACTGTCAAGTGATGTATCAAACACGAGGAAGAGTGTTTCATCAGGATATCCAAACACCCGAAAAGTGGGTTGAAAAACAAAGGGGGAGGGGAGGGGAGTAATATATAAAACACGAGGAAGAGTGTTTCATCAGGATATCCAAACACCGAGAAGTGGGTTGAAAAACAAGGGGGAAGAGGAGGTGAGTAATTCATCAGGATTTCTAAACGTACACTGAGGAGTGGGTTGAAAAACAAGGGGGGAGGGGAGGGGAGTAATTCATCAGGATTTCTAAACGTACACTGAGGAGTGGGTTGAAAAACGAGTGTTTTTTAACCGACTTTAAGGTGTTTGGATACCTGATGAAACACTCTTTCGAGTGTGTGATTTAGATTCTCAAACTGATCATTAATGCATAGAAAACGAAGGAATAAAATCAACGTCACACTAATGATTTTCTTTGTTACTACGATTATGAGTTGAGCAATGCACGAGCGAGGTTTGGTGACAAAGTTTTTTGCTGTTAAAACTACGTTGTTCTCAAGGGCAACTTGCTACGTTTCCAGCGGTAACTTGTCTGTTGTGTACGTTATCAGTAACAAAACGCGCGAAATAACTGATGACATCCAATGACAGACAAGTTACCGCTGAAAACGTAGCAAGTTGCCCTTGACAACAACGTATAGTTTTAACGGCAAAAAGTTGTCACCAAACATCGCTCTTGCCTTGCTGAACTAATAATCGTAGTAAAACCTGATGCCTATTAAAGAGTTTGAGAAATTCTTACCAAAACGGACAAAAGCAAACCACGCCGCGGCAAGCGACACATCAAAATGGTCGATTCCACTCGACATGGATTGACACAACCTCGTTCCAAGGCTCTCTCTCCTTTTTAAGATCACGTGAGTCTCGTTAGGACCCGTTTCGTCGATGGCATAGTGAGAGGTAGGAAAACCACACGAAAATGCATACTTATCATTTAGTCTAGCCTAAGGTTTAGCAATGAGTATGTTCGTTATCTCATATCCGATATTGTTTTATTCCAGGGTCGCGGGGGCTTAGGTGCTATTTACACGTTTTCATCAGGGAATGGCGGCTTTACTGGAGACAGTTGTGCCTATAACGGTTATGTTAATAGTATTTACACTATTGCCATCAATGGTGTGAACTTGGATGGCTCTCATCCAAGCTATGCAGAGGAGTGCCCTGGGATCATGGCAACGGCTTACAGTACTGACGCAGTCAAAGGAAAAGTTGTAAGTAAAATGGTTGACTGGAATGAATGGCTTCTGTCATCCCTAAGGGGGAGTTGATCCCATGCACTGACAAGTTCGCTCGGAGTCAGACTTAGACCACAAATGAATAAAGGTGTTAGTTTCTAATTTAAAAGAAACTGTGGTGCTATGTCAGTGGGGGAATGAAACATGAAAAGGTAAATTGGCCAACGTAAAAAGATTCAGAATCAGATTCATTCAGAATCAGATTCACTGTCACTAAGGGCTAGTACTCGATACGCCAGCTTTGAACCTTTTTACGGTGGCCAATGTACCTTATCAATTCAGTTGATAAAACAAAATTTTCAAACTTAGACCATTTACTCTCACGGTGTCTGATTTACATGCTGGATAAGGTAAAATAAGTACTGGTGGTTTGTTAGGGTTACACTATCTTTTTTGAGACGCTAAAGTTCAAAGTGCAGGTTCACTTAACAACTTTATACTTATACTTGTTTTTCCTCAGTTTGCTAATTTTATTTCACATTGTTAAGATAACTGCTGATAAACAGTCAGGATGTGTTGATAACTTTGGAGGAACATCAGCAGCTGCAGCGATGGCGTCTGGTCTCATTGCACTGACACTTGAAGCAAAGTAAGACTCCCTTTTTAACTCGTGAATAGGCGAAGCGTTGAACGAGTTATCGCAGACGGGGACAAATATGCAAATTTTCACTTCTTTCATCTTTCAGCTGTAAACTGAGGGAGAGTTCAACAGTTCAATAGGTAATTAGCAATTGCATGGATAAGTCTCCTACGTTAGTAGTATAGTAGGGATGCTTTAACCTCCTTTAACCTGCTGACACTTCAGACTAAATAAGGGGTGGCGAATGGTAAATCCGAGACTCGCCGAGACGCCGAGACCCTTGTTTCAAAATCCGAGACCGCGACCGCAGCTACGTTATAAAATCCGAGCCCGAGACCCAATGCGGGAAAAAACCGAGCCCGAGACTCAGTGCCAAAAATATCCGAGTCACCTATCAAACAACCGAATAAGGATGAAGAATCAAGAATGCTTAAAAAAAGTATCCGAGACTCCGAGACCTTGAGGAAAAAAATCCGAGACTCCGAGACAGTAAAAACACCAGCCAAACGAGACTTTGAGACTTCAAAAAAAACTGTCGAGATTTTGAGACCGGACCAAAATTTTCCGAGACTCACGATTTTGAAGGTACCATTCGCCACCCCTTAAATACTAAGCTTTTTTAAAGCAAAATTGGGGAAACTTTTTTGAATGGTTTCGCCATGCCGCTTGATCATGAGACAACTTTTTACCTTATAGCCCCTCCTTAACATGGCGTGACGTGCAACATGTGATAGTTAGAAGCGCAAGACCGGCACCAGGAGGGGTCCCACTGAAGAGTGGAGCCTGGATAACAAACAAAGCTGGTTTAGTCGTCAGTAAGTATTTTGGCTTTGGTTTAATGGATGCTGGCAAGATGGTTCACTTGGCGAAACACTGGAATAAAGTGCCCCAACAACGACGATGTGAGATTAAAGGCCACGATGAAAACAGGTTTGATGTTTGTGGGTTGTTTTTATATAATGTTTTACATCAGGTCACTTCGTTAATAAGGATTTTTTAGAGTGCTAATGTGGCCGTTTGCTTTCTTTGGACATTGACCAGTTAACTGATATCTGTTACTAGGGGTGCTCATACATAATTATAAAAAGCCCTATAAAACAGATGCACAGCACATCACACATTTCAAACAGAGGATGGTAAGCCTGTGGTTATTTACAAGCGTGGCCATAATGGTTGAACTCAGGTCTACCATGAAATAAACTCGATCCAGCTAGTGGACAGAGTGAGACGTCAACCAGGGACCTCCGGATTTCATGTCTGGCACCCCACCCTAGGGCACACGTCCTCCTCCAATCCTCCTCCTCATCTTCATCATCATCACAACGCGGGCACGCTAGTGGGAGGTCCTCTCAAACCAGCATTTCGTATATACGGCTACTTGCTATGAATAATTAATCTTTTAATTGCAGAGCAATCCCATCTGATGTTTCCTTAACATTTGGTAATTGCGATATAAAATTCCTGGAACACGTTCAGGTGAAAGTAAATCTTGATTTCAAGCGCCGTGGAGACCTGTATCTGGAGCTGGAAGCACCAAGTGGAACTAAATCTCCATTGACTCGTCAGCGCAAGATTGACAACCTCACAGGATACAAAAACCTGACAAACTGGATTATTACCACCCTGTTTAACTGGGGAGAGAGTCCTGCGGGGCAGTGGAAGCTCAAGATTGCAAATTTAGACCCAAAGCAGAAAAGTACAGGTAAGTGGATGGATCATATTTATTGGAGTCCTTTGTCTCTAACTGTAGAGGCACGGTGGTCTAGTTGTTAGCGCGTTGTACTTCAGATCTGAAGTTCGGTGGTTCAAGGCCTGGTCGCGGCCGCCATGTTGTTTCCTTAGACAAGAAACTTCACTCCACATTCTCTCTCTCTACTCAGGTGTATAAATGAGTACCGGCGACAAAATGCTTGGGGTTAACTTGCGATGGATACCATCCCATCCAGGGAAAATACTCCTAGTCACTTCATAGTATATAAACCAGGTCACCCTGTGATGGACTAGCATCCCATCCAGGGGGGGAGTAGTAATACTCCTAGTCACTTCATAGTATATAAACCAGATCACCCTGTGATGGACTAGCATCCCATCCAGGGGGGGAGTAGTAATACTCCTAGTCACTTCATGGTATATAAACCAGGTCACCCTGTGATGGACTAGCATCCCATCCAGTGGGGGAGTAGTAATACTCCTAGTCACTTCATAGTATATAAACCAGGTTACCCTGTGATGGACTAGCATCCCATCCAGGGGATGTAACAATACTCCTAGTCACTTCATAGTATATAAACAAGGTCATACTGTGATGGACTAGCATCCCATCCAGGGGGAGTAGAAAAAGGCAAAATTCACTACTTCAGTTAACGCTTGCAGTGTATTTTATTCCAGGTACACTTTATAGCTGGTCTCTGATTTTTCATGGAACAACTTTGGATCCATTATCAAACAACCAGCATGTTCCACCGACTTCAATAGACTTTACATTTGCAACAATTTCAACATCTTCATTCCCTTGGATTCAACCAACAAGGAAAAGTCCTATAACTGCGCAGCCAACTTCTACAAGTAGGCAAAACTTATTGCAGTTTCTTTTATTATATTAGCATTGCATTGCCAAAAACTGTACGAAGTAAAACATGCAGATCAGTAATATATTAGTTATAATTATGTTATTTTGAACTGTGGCTTGTTCGATCTGGAAAATATGACAATGAATTCTTTTTTTACTCACCAACATGTTTTCCATAAACTTGCATATATTTGCGCCCGATATAACGAAGATTGTCAGTTTTACATAACGTGATATGCATAGAGCTCCTGTTCCGTTAAGTAACAGACGAGTGATTTACGTTAAATGGAAGATAGTTGCATAAATACCCTTGCAATTGTGGATGACCAAGTGTCTTTCGGAAAAGGCTCTGTAAGCGTCGCGGGAAGGCATGTCATTAGTTTAAACTTGAGTAAATGTTTCAAACAAAGTATAAAGCAACACGGCAACTCTAGTCGACCTTTGGTATCATACTGTTTTTGTTTTCGGCGGGCGATTTGGTTTTCGCCAAACGAAATAAAAATTCACATAAATTAACTTTACCTTAAACTCACCTATTTTCTGTGGCTCTCCTAAACATCAGTTGATGGCAAGTGGTCTGCCTGGGCTCCATGGGGTCCCTGTACTAAGACATGTGGCACTGGAACGAGGACTCGAAAACGTTTGTGCAACAATCCCTCCCAAGTCCACGGTGGGGCAGCTTGTGGAGGTGCAACGTATGATAGAAAGGCTTGTTACGTTCGTCATTGTTCAAGTAAGTTTTAGTCAATAGCCGCAACAAAATGTAGGCTCAAAAAGTACTCAACTTTAAATATTCTTAGCAGCTATAGGTAGCCTACGCGCAGATGTCTCCTGTATCCTTCCTTCGTCTGAAATAGGTTCGTTTGCGCACAGACTACAGCTTAGAAGCTAAAAGCTACAAATTCTCAAGTGGAATGACATTGAATATGGTCGATACACTTAGCTACGATATTGGTGCACCCTTCGCCGAATATGTGGAATATATGAAGGAAATCATATACGAACTGCAGAAATAGAATACAATGAAGAAATAGTCTCTACAGGGATTAACGGAATTAATGCAAAAAATTGCCAATAGGCCCTACAAAATCTTCAAAAGCTTTAAACAAGTTTTAAACCTCCCAATTTTTGCATTAAAAATTGTAAACCACTTACGGTATTAATTGTAATAAACGCCCTGGACCTTTTTCAAATTTTCCCGCTTACAGTTTTTATTTCTCTGCAAAGACCGTTCAAGGATGGAACACAACTTTTTTTTATTAAATCCATAAAACGTAAAATTAGTTTCATTCATGCACTGCATATGCAGTTTTTTCTTTGCGGTGCTCATATTGTTCAAGCAGGATTTGAGGATGAGGGAGGCATTTATTCAATTTTCCCGCTTTTTCTTTCCTTTTTTTTGGGGGGGGGGGGGGGTTGGAGGGGAGGGGTGGCGTTTATTAGAGAGATGTCTTTATTAGAGAGGGGCGTCTATTAGAGACAGGGTGATTATTAATAATTAATACAGTAGCTTTAGTCTGCAATAATAAGTATTGAAATATTAAAAAATGATGTGTTATTTTCCTTCAGTGATAGCATCTCCAAGAAGTAAGTCATCAACAAGAACAAAGTTACAACCAACAACATCAACACTTACCACGACTTTACAGCCACCAGGTAATAAGTCTTGAAAGAGGTTGACTTCAAATAATCCTTCACAAGACAAACTGAAGTTGGCAAGCTCAAGTTGGTGTGTGTGAAGATCAACAGTTGGCAAACTGTTGTTGGCAATAGTCCATTTGCACGATGGCGTCATTTGACTACCAGAATCTTTCAGTTTTTTGTTTTGTAGTGCAAATTATGGCTATTGTTATTTCAACCTCACTGGGATTACAGAATTTAAAGTGCATCTAACCCCAAAATTGTTTTTTCGCTTAATCAACTCTATGCACGTTGAAAAGTTGAATAGTTAAATATTTCTTGTTTATAACGTTGCGTTAGTGAATTATAGAGGTTTGAATTTACAAAATGTTAATAAGATGACGTCAAATCAAGACTCGTTTACAGTATACAACTACTTGTTTCCACCTCCAAACAATATTTTTTTACAAATCAATTGACTATAAACAGTTTTTATTTAGTATTTCTTAAATTGATTATGCTTAAGCAGTGAACTGCGTATTGTAAATTGAAGTAGAAATAATGGTAGTCTTGATTTGACGTCATCTAATTAGCATTTTGTAAATTCAAATCGCTATAACTCGCTAACGCGACGTTAAAAACAAGAAATATTTCACTATTCGACTTTTCAAGGTACATTGAGTTGATTAAAAGAAAAAAATTGGGGGTGAGGTGCGCTTTAAATAAGAAAGGAAAAACGGTAGTTGTAGTCAAATGATGTCATCGTGCAAATGGCCTATTAGAACTGACTTTCTATTCTCGCCAACCTTTTTGGCCAACTGTTGTGTGTCACGGCGGCAAACTCGAATTTGACTTGTGAATGTTTGTAAAACACAAGTTGTTCACTTTCAAAGAATTTAAGCCTGTCCATCTGGCCCGAGAATGACACTAAGGTTTCTGTAAGTTTGTCGTGTGAAAACGCGAGTTTGTCAATTGCCGTGTGAAGGAGGCTTTGAAACACGGACGATGATCCGGGACTGTGGTGTAGCGTGTCATTTCAATTGTCAAGCTTTGCAATTAGGATTTCACACAAAAGTACGTTATAAACATCTTGTGCAGTTTAACAAACAGTTGCTTCTCCCTATTTAGTATTACACTGTACGGCGTCCCCAGTTAGCACTTTCGTACTAAATACATTGACATCTAATTAATAAAAATTTTTTAAAGTAGAGCTTTCTGACTATAATTTGTTTCTTTATTTTTTCGTAGTTCGCATGAAGAAAACCCTTATCATTGCTATTTTAGCACTAGTTGTCTTTGTTCTGCTGTTAATTTTGGGGTTTCGATGCCTCTACCTTAAGCGGAAACCAGAGGAAACAGGGAACTACCAGACAGAGATACCGGAGATAAGAGAACAAAGAAGAAATTGTGACATTCGTTTTAATAACATCGAAGAAAACCGAAGCCAGACAGAGTGGGCAGAAACAAGGAGCCTCGAGAGAAACAAGGAGAAACAAGGAGCCTCGAAATATAAATGTGACAACCGTTGTCATTCTAGTCACACCAGTAGGCATATTCCTCGTGCTCAGTCACAGGGTATTGGGTATTGGGTTTAGCATGTCATTGCGTTCGACAATACGAGAACACTTCCTTATCTTGTGAAGGTAGTCTCTTTTGATATTTTTTGGGTCAACTACGATTTAGCATCCCCCTCCTTTCCCCCTGATCCCGGCGTATTTTTCAGGGGCGCCTCTTGTCTGGCCATTCCTGGCCACTCCTGGCCGCAAGCTCTCTTTTAAGCTGTGATTACTACTAGTTTATATAGAGACATGGACTTCAGTACAGCCGTGCTTTCGCCGCAGTGCGTAGACCATAAAGGGACACCGTCCTGCCGAAATATCAAAATTTCCCTTACCTTATTTTCATGTTATATCGCCAAATACCACCAAATATACAACTTAGTTGGATAAAAATATTCTATAGAGCAAAAAAAAAAAGCAGTACTTTGGAGATAAAGTGCAGGATTGCAAGGATTGAAGTGGATTACAGTTCATGAAATTTGATTTATTGACCGCCTGTCAATAAATCAAACTTGCCATTCTTGTGAAATTTTGACTTTTCTAGCCATTATTCTGTCTGTTTAGTTCATATTTCTTTGCTTCTATCACTTTTGGCGATGGTTTATTCCAATTTCAAGATAAAAAAAGTAAGCTTAGACCTCCTTGCCGTAACCATTAAAACACGATATTTTAGCGGGGACAGTGCCCCTTTAACGGTGTGCTCACATCAGCACCGAAACATGTTTAGAGTAAACATGTTAAGAGTAAACATGTTTAGAGTAAACATGTTTAGAGTAAACATGTTAAGAGTAAACATGTTAAGAGTAAACATGTTTACTCTAAACATGTTTAGAGTAAACATGTTTAGAGTAAACATGTTTAGAGTAAACATGTTTAGAGTAAACATGTTTAGAGTAAACATGTTTAGAGTAAACATGTTTAGAGTAAACATGTTTAGAGTAAACATGTTTAGAGTAAACATGTTTCAACGCCGAAACGCGTTTCCTAAGTTTTAACATGTTTGCAATTTCATTGTTCACATTAGGTTGTTTGTTTTAAAACACGTTTCACGCCTGGTTCTTTAATAACAATGTTCCCATAAAATCTCTGTAATAAGACTCACTAAGCCCTTCGGAAACGAAGGGCGATGCATAGTTTAACAAGGACATTTGCGCCAAAGTGAGGTTGTTTCAATCATGCTCAGAATAATTATGTTTCGATCATGATACGCGCACTAGCTCATTTATTCGTGATCAGACTAAACAGGTTTTTCGTGATCAGACTAAACAGGTTTTTCGTGATCAGACTAAACAGGTTTCGCCCAAGTGTGAACACAGTATTAATTTTTCAAACTTGATCCGCCGGCCATAACTGGGATATGTGTTTTATTTATAAAATAATACAAAATAACATCTTGAAAATGAAACTACGACATTGATCCTATAACGCAGTTTTCCTAGTAAAACCGTACGGCTAAAAAGCTTCATATCTATGTGACGTGGAGACGGATTGTAAAACAAAACTAGAATTTAAGGTGGGTATGTCACCAGTTTTAGTGTATCAACCTATACTGACACTAATTGCCCAGTTTTGTTTAAACTCAATCTATTAGTGCTGTAAGAGTGAAAATAAGTTTCTTGGGCTGCAGATAGCCAGGATGGAAATGGACTGTGACCAATTTTTTTCATCAATTATTTTTCGTGTTTTGGAAAACTCGTCACAACTCTTCATCTGATTATGGTTTATTATCTCTTCGAAAATTTCCTCGATATCTTTCTTCCTTTTAGTGTTCTATAAGCATCTAGTGTATGATAAAGGTAGAGCAGACTTAAATTTGGAGTAACTTTGACGCAAAAACGTCAAAATTCCTTTCTTTGGAGTTGAACGAATGTCAAACACACGTGTAGAGGCCAAGAGGCATTGTTTTCACTAATTAAATCAATTGTTTTGTGCCGCTATCGCTGCCGTTGTCGTCGTGATATGAGTAATTGAACATGATTGAATTGTGATTGTGAAAGAGGAATTTTTTAGTCTCTGACGTCACTTTCCAGCTGGCTATCTTTTGGAACCACAGGAACATGCAAATTTAATGGCGGCCGTGCAAATGCAAAAAGTACGGCCCAAAAAACCGTTTTCCCTTGACTGGATTGAAGAACGGTTTGGACTGGTTATTTAATACATTATTTCTTTCCGAATAATGCAAAAAATGACATTTGAAAATTTGATCGAATTGGCACTTACAGCTTTTTTTTAAGTTGGAGGTGTGCACAGTTTAATTAATTAATTAATTAATTAATTAATTAATTAATTAATTAATGGTATACTTTGATTATACTTTGATACTTTGATTAACCCTCGGACGTAGACGCAAACTTGTACCTCCTCCGTGGTACAAAGATAGACGATAGACGATAAACGATAGACGATCAGTTGAGATACTGGATGAACTTGGGTGGGAGGGATAATCTTGAAACACGAAGGACAAGACAACTAGCCATAATAATGTATAAATTTAAAAATCGAAATGTACCTGATCATTTGGCTCAAATTTTTAACAGTACAAATTCTATGTATTCTTACAATCTAAGAATCTCGACATATAATTTATTTGCACCAAGACCGTATACTGAGGCTGGAAAAAATAGCTTCCACTATAGAGGGGCAGTTCTCTGGAATAGTCTATCAAATGCTATTAAAGGGCAGACAAGCCTGAAATCGTTTTTATCATATTTGTAATTTAGTATAGTTTTAATGACCATTTTTATTTTTTATTGTATGATTTTTGCACGGCTCTCTGGAAGAGCATTTTTATGAATGAGATTCCGTGAAGAAATAAAGATGATTGATTGATTGATTGATTGATTGATTGAATGATTGAAAGGGGGGTTGTTGCACCTCCCCCCCGTTTTTAGATTGCTTGAAACGTGAACGAGATATTTCCTTTAAATCCATCTCAGGTGACGGAAAAATGGCGCCTTAATTTAGATTAGGCACCTAAAGCTGCCCCAGACCCTACAAAAAGTTGCTTCTTCCAAATATTGCTTACTTTAAACCACCATCTTTACTCTTTTCTTTGGCAACTAGCTTTTAGAACAAAGAGTATTCATACACTCCAGTTATCTTTCGCGCAACACGCTCTTAGAACGAGAAACAAACATGTTGAAAAATTTATAAGTGTCCCTAAGAAGATGCAATTTTCCGATCGCCAAATCTTTCCTCCGGGTTGTTAATAATACCGTAAATCCTCTATTAAGCTCCCCCTCTCAAATCCCGGGAGGGACTCCCATATAAAAATGACGGCGGTGCTCGTCGTACCTATTAGGTGTCAAAATTTGTAGATTGGTACCGCTTATGGTGCTAAAATCTAAAATGACCACAGTTAGAATTATCACGTACCTTTTTGGGCGTTGAGCCGAAAAAATGACAGACTATGACAAGTTATGTTTCAGAATTGGTACCTCTTAGGAGTAAAAATTCATTTGAGCCACGCCCATCAAACAAGAACTTTGGTACCTTTTAGGGTGTTTTTCGAAAATTTCCGACGATCATCCCGTCATTTTTGTATGGGAGTCTCCCTCCGGGCCTCTAATACGCCCCCCCCCCCTTTCTCTCTCGTTTGGAGCCCCCTCTCTTTTAAGCTCCCCCTCCTCCTTCTCGTTTAAAACCAAAACAATAAACGACAGACTGCATTTAATTTACCGGTGTGTTTTTACCGTACCAATCCGGACACGAATTCGCATACAGTACTCACGAGCTTTGAGGAAACATCTACTACATAACAATAATCACGAATGTATAACACTTCATTAATCAATCAAAGTATGGTTTAAGGACGTTTACACGTGTAGGAAGTTCGGGTGACAATAAACCCCTCTCTCTATTAAGCCAATCACTCCTCCCCCCCCCCCCCCCCCCCCCCAGCTCCCAATAAAAAAAAACGGGCTTAAAATAAATAAGGATTTACTGTATTCTCCATTCGTACGATTCGCACAAATCGAAAACCCCTCAATAGCGCTCTGAGCCGGGAAACGACCCAACAGTTACACTTCACGGGTCGTCTCATTTCGGTTGGTCCGTGCAAATCGTAGTTTGATTTTTTTCCAGTCGTATCAGGTCTGCTGACGTCATTGTTTGCATTTTATCTCATTAGCATAAAGGCATCGTGCTAAATACGAATTTACTTCAATAGGTTGAAAGAGCTTGTTAAACTTACAAATCTACCCCATTTTTAGCTCTTTACATGTAATATTGAAGAAAATATCGGCTATCCAAAACTGGAAAGTTGCTGGGTGGCAAAAAGCACTACAATTTTTTGTAAAATTTCGAGTTTTGAAAATAGCATTGCAAAAAGAGTATCTTGTATATCGGGCTCAATTTCCAGAGTCAGCTAATTGTGCTATACCCTTTCAATATTCAGAGTTTATTTTTTTGTAGTTCGATTAGAGAAAATGAGGCAAAAATTGTAAACAAATATTCACCTGTTGAACAACTTTGAACGATGAACGATGTCGTGACCGCGTTTTAGTAGTTTGCATCACGAATGAATATTCCGTAATTGTATTCCAACGCTGAAACGGGTTTTAGCTTGACTTCCCGTTCTGTAGTGATTTGAAATAATGGTGCTTTTTGCTGTTTACTTTTTCGATTAACTCTTCCTCGAAATTAACTTCCCGTAACGATTAAACGAGGTTGTCATTCCAAATGACTGACCTATATTTGGATAATGTATCGAAAAAACTCATGCTATTCCAACGCTGAAACGGATTTTAGCTTGATCACGTTCCACAATGTTCCTAAACTTTTCAGAAATTTGATGATCGATGATGAACAGGCCTGTGCGCGAAAGGTTACATTGGCCGGTACCATAGAAATAAATTTCTTTCCATTCATTGTACAGTTTTGAGTTCGACCCGGAGTTTTTCTCCAATCGTGTTAAGCAGTTCGATATGCAAGAAATTCATTGTGACACATCAGTGACTAACAGTCAGTCTCTAACATGTTCACCCCCACCCCCTTTACCATGAAGTGTAGATTTCCTGTTATGCATCAACAAGGTCTTTATCTTCTCCACTAATAACTTTGAATTTCACTCTTTCTCTTCCTGTTTTATTATGCTCGATGGGAAAATATACTAGATTGCATCTCAACAAGACCAACCTTTATTTACACTGTTGCCTTATAGAAAAGCTGAAACCATGGAGGACCGTCTGTGTTCGTTAAAACTGTTTTTAACTAAGACGTCGTTTCGTTTTGATCCCCAATCGATACTGTTTGTGACAGCGAGTGCAATGTATCATTTAAATTAGGTTTTTCTAAAATGTTACAGGTTGTCTGAGAGGCGTTAGAACGAGTTTTGCCAGTGACTGGTGCTAATAAAAAGAAAGCATAATGACTTTTAAAGAATATATTCATTGCAAAACCAGTAAGTGAGTGCCCAATTCCTCTATGTTCCGCATTTTAAGCCCCCCCCCCCCTCCTCTCCCCCTACCCCCCCCCCAAAAAAAAAGGAACATAAACACTGATGCTTCTTTCTTGAAAATGAACCATTGTTGCTTGACCTTTTAAAATGACCTCGTTACAGTTATTACCGGACAAAGTTTGCGGCAGTACGTGAAGAACACAGCTGAAGCCGGTCAGTTTTTGGTTTCAAGTAAAACTTCCTCGTTTGTTTTATTTCCTCTTGAAGACTGCATAAAAGGGAACATTTGTCACATAGAAACTGAGAACGTTTCTGGTGGAGTTTGGAAAAGTACTCAACTGACCAAGACTGAAGAAAAAAGTCAATCAAGTCGTGTTCAAGATGGTGAGTAGAACTGAGAACTATCTTAGAACTATTTTTTAACTATCTTATGCAGACCTTTCTTAGAACTCTATTAGGGCTATAATAGAACTGTCTAGATTTGTGGAAATATTTTTAAATTTCCGTTATTGAGTTTATCGTTTTGCTTCTCAGCTTGTTGAAACATAAGAATACTTTGTGTCGTAGGTTTTACTTCTGTTTAACAATGATTTTCCTTCATATTTTTTCATGTTTCAACCGATTAATGTCCTTTCTTTTTTCTCATCAGGGATTTTCTTCTGTTGTCGCCGTTTTGATTGTGTTTGCTTGCATCGGTCAGATGAGAGCTGCAGTGGTGCTTAAGGTAACAATTTATCTCATTTATACCCCAACACCGTTAATAAGAATATTCCTTGCAGTCAGTTTGATGTTAAACAATCACCCATTTTCCATTTTTGGCGTAATTGATCTAAAATGTCGCTACATTCAAACAGAAGCGCTAATTTTTTCCTCTCGAGTTGCAGGGAAAACTACGACTTTTCATTCGTTCCGTACGGTGTTAGTTGTATTTTACTAAAAGCATTAGGTCTTGGTAATAATATAATAGTGAAGAGAATCAACATTAATATTTTAACCGTAGGTGAAGTTCTAAGCCGTTTAACAGTCATATTAACCCTTTAAGCCCCAATAGTGATCAGCATCAAATTTCTCTTTGTAATGTCAATGTTAAATCAATCACAGAGGTCATGAGAATTAAGGAGATGATGACACATGATGAATTCTCTTGATAGTTCAATAACTTCTCCCCACTACTTCTGTGATAAACGTACGGAGACAAGAAAGGAGAATTTGTAGTTTGATATTGCGGATTAAAGTTAAAGAAAAACTCAACACTTCACTTGATCGGCTCCTGCTATCAAGACCATATTAAGAATATCAAACGTAAGTACACTAATGTAAGGAGTGCCAAATTATACAGTTCTTTCAATACAAATTAAAACTAGTTTTAAAATAGCAAAAATGAAAAAAAAAATAGTCGGATTAATAATCCCGATGGGATTCAAATGAATTTCTACAGATGACATTATTGCCCTCAACATTCCGTTTTGTTTGTTCTGTAGGCTACAGCTAAATGAAATTTTACCATCGATTACATGTTCTATTTTTAACACTTTTTTTATTAGGGGTATTTCATCAAAAGAACTTTAAAGATTTTCATCAAATATATAACTTAGCGTGACAGCCTGCTGTAAAATTTCTTTGCCATGTTAATGGAAGTACTTGTGGCCAATTATATCAATAAACATCCCACATATCTCAACAAAGACCTAGCATTGTTGGCCTATATTTTGAGATCAAAAGCGTAGTATAGTACGTAAACGAATTCCTAAAATGAAAACACAAAATTAATCATGATTAGAGGATACCCCAGGCCGCCAACATTTGAGTCATGGACCAAAGATGGAAATTATTATTCAAATTTCTTTTCGAAAACCCTTATCAAATCCCGATTGTTGTATCAAACGTTCTTATTTATCATTGAACACAGATCGCGGCTTCGGATGTTGCCGTGGAGCGAAAAGTAACTTCAGAGAAGTTTAAACTCCATGTTACAGAGAAAAGCGTCAAGTTTGATGAGAAAATTGAAATCGACGAGGAAAATGACATTGAATATTTCAAAGTGCCTCCTCATAATGAGTTATCTGAGTCCGACAACATGTACGACTTCAAAATGGTGAGAAACATATCATCCTGCTGTGTACTCTGTTTATTGTTATTAAAAAACAGGCTACTTTGAGGCGCGGGGGGGGGGGGCGACAAGAGAACGAAGCGGAGGGAACTGGGGGGGGGGGACGGGAGGTTGACGTTGTATGTTATGGGGCTTGTATCATTGCAAGAAGCTGCAATAGCTATACTAATCGCTATTCACAAACGGACCCTGACAATCTCAGATTAGAGAACAAGTAACAATGGTCTACTCTTGTCACCTTCCTGCTTAACAAAATATTCAATTGCAGCGCCAAATGCCACTGTTTTTTCGCAGCATGTATTAAGGACTGTGCAATAATTATCAGGAGGGGGGGTTGGAAAATGGGCTTCAAGTAGGAAAATATAAGGTAATATCCCCCTTCTAAAGGAGTGAATTTAGTTATTGCCACCCCCCTCCCTCTGATCAGTCAGAAATTTTGTATGACCCCCCCCCCCCCCCACCTTCACACACCTTTTATATACAATTACAAATACCCAGCATTTTCTTAATATACGCCCACCTGTTATTGCTACAAGGTCATGTTTGTTCCAGACGCGGATATACAGCAATATTACATGTTAACTTGTTGGAGACCTCGAAGCAGTGTTCAACAAAGCCATCCGATTCCACTTCTGAATAACTTGATTGCGAATCCGAGTTGCTTGCCCTAGAACACATTTCCTCGTTAACGTTCTCTTCCAGGGTTTCTCGTGGGATGCAAGAATGATCACCACGAGCGTACTGGAGAACTCGTGCAACCAGTACCACTTTACCTCCACTGATCTTAAGACCATGTTGGTTGAGGTACATCTTCAATCTGTTGCAATATGATTATCGACGTTGTATTGAAATTATGATTTTGTTGCAATTTTGTCTGCACTAGCTCAAATTTATTTTGAACCAGTGCAAAATATTTGAACTGGCAAAATATTTTTACCAGGGCAAAATATTTGCACTCGTGTATAACTATATTCTACTGTTCAAATGTTGTTGACAATTCAAATTTAAAAAGCCAGAAACGCTTTATCGCAATATCCGTCTCTATATTATAGAGATAGAGAAGAATAGATAATCGTATTGCAACAGATTGAAATTGCAGTTCAGCCACAGAACAGATCATCAAGCCTTTCAATGAGAACTGTAAACGCTTGAAATAAAATGTTAAGTCCCCCCCTCCTCTTAAGTGAGTTATTTTACTTTGAGCCCACCTATTCTTGCTTTGATTTTACTTTATGCCGCCCCCCTCTGGTTTTCCAACCCCCCCTGATAATTATTGCACAGTCCCTTAAAGATATGGAACATTGAAGTCAAAGGATTTATGCTTAATGTTTTTCTCCGAACCAACAGAACATCACAGTTAGTCGCGTGAGCAGTGACCGCGTTTGTCACATTACTCCACTGCCATCTGACCTGCCAAGACCAAACGTGTTGTCAAAAGGACTGAAAATGGTAATTAGCCTTTTGATCCATGCAATGATTTCATCCCCTTTATAACAGTAAAAGCAGATTAGTCACAATGGAAAGGATGCTACAACTGAACTGATAGGATTAATGAGTAGTTTAATATGCCAATAAACCGTCCAGCTCACAAATCCGTCCTGACTTTCGAGTGTGTCGACAAAATCCTACAATGTGACAACCTCTTCGCCAGTACTTTTGCATGAATACAGCTTATTTGAAAGAAAAAATGACAATGTCGCCTTTCTAGCGTAGAATATCAAGATGAATTAATAGTTGTTTTGTTGTTCTCTGTAGCTGACAAGTTTGCCTCCGTCTTATAACATTGAAAAAACTACCCAGCAATGGAGACTTGGTGATCTTGTAAACAAATGGACATTAAGACCTGAGGTACGAGAATTTTGTGGCCAGTTCCCAGCCTACCGATTGGAGCCATTCTCACCTGATTCAGTTTCTGTGGTGCGTGGAGACGAGGATGACACTCGCGCTGGTAAGCCTGTGCTATTACTGAATTAAACTGGTAGTTTCTTGGTGTTGCGGATGGTGTGGTCACCAAATGACGTAAAACAAAAGATTCAAAAGACACTGAACAATGCCCACACCACAACACAAAAACTAGCCAACAATGGCTTCCGCAACACCAAGAAGCACCCATTAAATTGGAAACCTTATCTCGTTCCCAGATCTCACTTGTGCTGCCTGACCGTGGGAGATCTGGGTTCAAGATTAATTGGAACCAAGACGCCTGTGCATTGTTGCCTTATTATGGTTTATGCGAGGGATGCCGGCTCTTTAAGCCTGTTCATTGTCCTTGTGTCAGTAAAACACTCGTTCTTCTCAGTCATTAGCGATGTTTTTAGTTGCTTGCAATTATTTCAAGAATTAAGGGAATCAATTTCGTGCTGCTCCAAATTGAAGAGTGTAAATTTTGTCTCTTTTTAGACGGAAACGAAGTTAGATATTTTTAGTAACCTTCTTGGTATATCTCTGGCAATTTGGGAGATACATTAACGTGTTTTTTGTTATATTTCACACAGAGAGAACAAGCCGTCAAATTACAGATATGCCCCTCTGTGACAACACCATCCCACAATGCCATCCTAATCGTTGGGTGTACCGTTGTAAGATACGAACCAGTCGCTGCGTGTATTACGTCAGCTGCAGACTGGATCAAGCTAATACAATTGTAAGCTGTTCATCGCTTACTAAGCATCTGTACACCAGTCTGGTGTGTTGCATACCTACATGCTCATGAAGTGTTCAAGCGTGAATGATGTATAGACCGGTTTTCAATTGAGTGTCATAAAAACAAAACCAAAGTAATTACTCTGGCCAATCACAATAGACGCAGACAATCCAATGAACCAACTGAAGAGATCGTAGCAAATAATTACTTGTAGCCGGTGTTAATCGCGGGAAACATGGCGAGTACAAACAAGTTACAATTTGTTTTGCTTCTGATCGGGTTGATAAAGTAGCGCGAGATTTTTTAGCCAATCACAAATCATACCAATGCAAAACCAAAGCAATCGCGAAATTAATGTTGATACTCAATTGAAGACCGCTCTTATTTGTTACAGCAAAATGTCACTACTTACTCGACTAGCTGAAGACAAGATAAGGTACATATGAATTAGCAAAGAAAGAAGCAATAATGTAATGAAATCAGAAAATAGTTTTGCTGGAATCGTGATTTTGTTTTAATAAACCATTATAGATAAGGTAGGTAGCTGTTTGTTACCTAACGTTTAATAGCTGAAATATAGCATTTATTGACTCCTCGAGGTGGCTACACAATTGTGCAAGCAAAATTTTGTGTAACAGTTTTTTATTTTTGGGCACTTCATATTCCCCTCTCAAAGCTTTTAGCATGTGTTTAGGTTAAGCAAGAATATTGTAATTTTCAATTTAAGCAGAAACAAGTCACTGTACTTTTTTTAAAAAAAAAATAAAAAATTGAGCTTGTACGACATGACATGCCTCTTTCTTCTTGCCTAGTGAATAAAAGTGTCAGAAGGTTATACGTAATATCGTAAAGACCCCATTTTCAACCTTTTGAGGCTAATAACTTGAAAACTGCACGGTGAAATTTTCGTCTTATAAACACAACAAACATTTGTGCCAATTTTGAAAAAATCTGTACATAGGATTCAGAGATGTCATTTTTACATAAATTTAAGGTAGCTCTGAACTCTATATACACCAAATTGAAGAAACGTTGACCCGTGAAAAGCATAAACCATGAACGATGAAACCGAATGGGATTCTGGGTAGGCAGCATTGGCAAGCTAGTAACATTCTATTTCTTGATAATCAAGATGTTTTCTTTGTTTGAGACATTTAAGAGCATGATTTATGCATCCTATGTTAATATAATGTGTATTCTGTCACAGACAAAGATTAAATTTTCCAACTTCCCAGTAAATCTTTGGGTCGCATCGTTCATGGTTTGTGCTTTTCACCCGACGTTTCTTCAATTTGGTGTATAATAGTAATAATAATAATAATAAAAATAATAATAATAATAATAATAATAATAATAATAAATATAACCTGTATAGAAATGATTTTTTTTTTAATCAACAAATAATTTTATTAACAATTAGAATAACTATTTACAATACATTAAAATTCTAATACGGTAAAATATGTACATTTAAATTTTTTTTTTCTAGCCTATATTAGAGGGTCTGAATGGGGGGGTCCACATGTCGGTTGTCGGTTAAAATTTCATTACTTTGTCGGTTGTCGGTTAAAATTTTCGACCTTTGTCGGTTGTCGGTAAATCTCAGTTAATAATTAAAAATGCAAGATCATGTAAGTTAATAATTCACATTTGTTATGTAATTTGCGCAGTTTTAAGACTTTAAACTCTAGACGAAGTGTAAAACTTGTAATAATTCATTATTTGATTGCACTTAAACCTAGTTAACTCTGTTTTTTAGCAACGTGATCGTCTACCCCACTTTTATTTGCTAATCTAGTATACCGATAAAATCACCAAAGCTTTTATTCTAGATGTGAATTTGTTTTCCTGTCGATTACGGGGCATCGAAGTAAATCAAGAGAGGTAAATTTGACAAGGGTGAAATGCCCACTTTAGCCTTTCCCTGTGATCCTCAAACACCTCAGTAACATCCCCTTCGTCCACAAATTGTATGCTAACAACGCGTTGTGGTACTGCATTCGCTGATGATACATTGTTTTCTTCAGGGAATCGAAGTCTCTCTTCAGACTCGTCGGTGCGATGAACAGCGTAGACAGCTGGCGGCAAGGCCCCAGCCTTATCTTTTGTGGTCTCGCTCCTAACCGTCCGTTGGCGTACTGGTCTATAACTCTCTAGCCACTCTTTGATCTGTCCTTCCATAGCTGGTGTTATGTCCTCACTTGGCAAAGGTGTCATCGTAGCTATAGCAGAAAGGGGCATGGCAGATCGAGGGACCGGATAGTATGATTTGTCATGCGTGTAGTACTTTGCTGCCCATCTAGATGTGCGCTTCAGAGATTCCTTGCAAATTGTTCCAAAATCCTGCGCATATGTAAGGTCCGTAAATGTTTCATGTTTAAAGTGCGAGACAGCGTGCAAATTTTCCACTTCTGTTGTGAGCAACGTTTCAAGCAGCAGATCATCTAGAAATTGGGGGTTAACGTCCATCACGTTCTTGTATAGCCTGTCCATCCTCTTTTTAAGCAAAGACACAGAGACTTGCATCTTCTGTGATACAGTTCCCTGTGGACCATTGGTTGCAGAAGTCTCGCTCAACTTGTAGCGTTCCTTCACCTTACTCACAGTATCTTTTACATAGTTGTCAATCTTTGTCACGTTCTCTTTTGCTTGTTTCAAAGACACTCCTTCAGGTTTCATACACTTAGAATGACTTCCGAAGGTATCGTAAAGGGAACCAAGAAGCCCCAGAAAAGATATCGTTTCTGAGAGGCTCGTCACTATCTTCACTTTTTCAGCGGCAACATTTGTAACAAACAAAGTCTTGTCTACGGAGCATATCCCCTCGATTTGTTTGAATGAGCACGAATCTTGTGTCCCGTCGGAAGAACTGTTGTGGCCACTTCCTACCAAAGCTCTAACCGAGTTATCATCAGGGTCGTACTGCATGACCTTTCCCGCCTTTGCATCCGTGTACACTACCTTCCCGATCAAGGCGCATACTTGGTTTACCTCAGAGCAAGCAAGAGTCGAGTTGCATACAGCTTGTGTCACCGTCGTGTGCTAAGTTCACATTTGTACAGCCCACCTTGGCTCGAGGCTCCTGAGAAGAATGCGCATTGGTCAAGTAGAGTAATAGACAAAAGGTTTACGATGCTGGATGGATAGGCAGTGAATTTCGTAGCATTGCCGTGAATGGTCACTCCATCAAATGTCAACGCTATCTGATAGACATATTGACTCTCGTCATCACTACAAAATAACAAATCATTGCTTGCAGCACAGATAGCAGAAGGCTCACTATGACGATTAGGATGTACCTGGACGTGTTCCGCACAGTCAGTGCTCTTAGAAATGGCACCCAAGTGGTCGTTAAGTCTTTGGCGCAAAACGGGAGCCATTCCTTCCGTTGGGAGAGATAGTGCCTTTAAGTGACGCAGAAGTTCAGCTCGTCGCTTGAGTGACTTTGTACTTATTTTCACTTTTCCCTTGAAGTCGACAAAAGAAATTGTTGATTTCCCTCTTTCGCACAAGAATGCAATCTCATCGATGAAGCACAAGTTCCTAGCATCCCTCAGTCCATCTCGCACAACAGAGACATCTGCTGGCTGGTGCAATCTTATTTTTAGGAGTCTTGATAAACCTGTCTCAAAGTTGTAATCAAGCGCAAGGATAGAGCCTGTTGGGCCATTTAATAGAAACTGCGATCGGGTGAGGGCATACACCGCGTTGGTTACTTGTCCAAAATCTGTATTGTTCTGGTACGATGGTATGCACAACGAACTTAACGTACTCCAGCACTTTGAGAACTTCTGGCCGTGTTAAACGAATAATGGGTTTCAAAGTTACAAATATCGATAAAATGAGTAAATAACGCAAACTTGTCGAGTTTTTAGCTCAAAAGTTTTTTTTCAAAATTATGATGGCGTGATTAGCGCGCGCATAGCACAGTTTGATGTAAACAAACTGTTCAAACAAACAAAAAGATTTTAAAACCCATCTCATCGTTAATTTTCAATAGAAAGGATCGTTTCATTGAATACGGTGTTGTTTTATCTACCAAACTTGACAAAGTATTTAATATTTTAGCCCTTACTAATTGAAGATAATTTGAAGCTTTTCTTTTCTAGGGAAGGAACCCATTAAATTGCCGCGGGAAGTTTTCAACCAATCACAGGCTGACTTTTGAGACGTCAATACGACTTCATATTGACGTCTCAAAAGCAGGCAAAAGTTTAGGCAAAAGTATCTGAGAATCATGACACAACAGCAGGGCGTCTCGTCGGCTCGCTTACGAGCCGCTGTTCTGGAAATGAGCCCGCCGCTGCTCTCCGAAAAGGAGGATCCCGGGGCTTTAAAGTAATTTGAAGACAGGAAATTCTATAATTGACGAAATTTGGAATTAATGTGGTTTCGTCTGGTGAAATAGAACCCACCAAAGGATCTGGACATTTCCTGCGCTTAAAAATAGATTCATAATGCTATTTTTTTCTGAATACAAACATCCCTATGACGTCGGACCATGTCGGTTGTCGGTTAGAATTTATTTGTCGCTAGTCGGTAATTTTTTCCTCGTTTTGTCGGTAGTCGGTAATATTTTTCGCCCTTTGTCGCTAGTCGGTTAACCCCATTCACACCCTCATATTACATCTCATCTGGCCGATCTACTGCAACTGCAACACTGTAAATCCTTGGTAACACTGTAAATCCTTGGCAACCTAGGTCTTGGGTGCCCTAACAGAACTTATGTCTGGTTATGTTGACTTATTGAATCGATAAAACCTACAAATAATAATAATAATAATAATAATAATAATAATAATAATAATAATAACAATAAAGTCTTTATTTAAAGAGGGTTGCGCTAAATAGCAAAGCTAATAAACTTGTGGCCCTCTATAAAACTGCTCTAATTTACAAAACTATAAAAAATTACGAATTTAGATATAATTGATAAAAATAGCACTATGATAAAAATAGCACTATGTACAGAATGTTTACAAAAATTGTTAAAATGTTTTCCTTGCCAATTAAACGAAAATATATCGAAAACAAAAACTTTCACCGTGTAGTTTATAAGTTATTCGCCTCAAATGGTCCAAAATAGCGGAGTTTTTTGCGTAGCCATAGCAACGAATGATGACGTCATTTGGATACCACTTTGTTGACTGATAAATGATTTACTGGTTTCAAGTAAAAGATTTTTAGCCACACCATCGGGCTAGCTGTAATGGAATGCAAAAGACGAGAGGGTTAAACAATATGGAGCCACCTTAAATATAATAACAAAATAATAAAAAATAAACAGAAATACATACAAATTAATTTAATTAATGTATTACACTACAAAAAATATAACTGACCACTCCTGAGGATTCTGTTGGTCAGAAAGTCTCGAGGGTTAAAACTATCTTCTAAAGGGCCTGCGTGACAGGCGTCGGTTCATTTAAACGCCCCTGGAACTGTGCGTTGTTTTATTGAAGATTTATTATTATTTTATTCTCGTTTCACAGTGATTAAAGTATAGTATATTAGAGTTTTCTTTTGCAAAATGTCACCTCGAACCTTTTTAATGTATTTTGGATTTTGTTGTCTCGGAGGCGCCCCTGCGTTAACTGATTTACACCAATTTCTTTTTAATAATAATTTTATTTTTGTCAATTACAATATATAAACAGTAATACATGCAATAAATTAATTTAATTAATGTATTACATTACAGAAAATATAACTGACAACTCCTTCGGATTCTGTTGGACAGAAAGTCTCTAGAGTTAAAACTATCTTCTAAATGGCCAGCGTGGCAAGCGCTGGTTCATTTAAAGGGCGAAATTTCGAGGACGCGCGCACGAAGGGAACGCAAAAGGGGAGAGGTGGCCTACGCGCGATCCCCACGCGCACGCGTCCTCGTAATGTCGCCCTATAAATGAACCGGCGCCTGCTGGCAGGCATTCTTCTAAACTTCGTGTCAAACAAAGAAAATAACAAGCATTCCATCAATAGACGATTTTCAAGATGGCTTAATTCATTTAACTACATCTACCAAACTTCATTTCGTTTTTGCTTTATTATTAGTCGGGCTACTTGGCTACAAGCCAAGCCCGACTTATAAATTCGGTTGTGTGCTTCTCCGTAAGAAAAGTGTGCTTTTCAAGTGGTTTGCAGCGTGCGGCTAAGTGTTAGTGACGTCATATCAGTTGATATAGCAACTTCAAGCTCATGAATGAATTGGAGTTATTTACAACATAAGGAAAAGGAAAATGACGGAACGAAACATATCAAGTAAAAGGAATTTACATTATTGCCGAATTTGACGAGAGTTCCATTCGATAACGATTTCCTTTTCTTTCTTTTCGAGCAACAGATAAATGAAAGTAATACAGTTAACGTTAAAGTTAAAGTTGACCTTGCATGCACGAGTGATTGCGAAATTGACTGATTAAAGGTTTCAAATGACGTAGTAACGTACGTGACGGATTACCTTGTGTGACCGGAAAAGCGACTGTAAAACAAATCATAACAATTGAATTAATTCTCGTACCTTAGGGGCACTTACAAGACTCTTAAAGCCCGACTTTATTACTTGAAGAGATCTTGTTTCAATTTTGAAATCCCACTAACAAATGTCGTGAGAAAACAAAAAAAGGTTCTGGTAGTTGTAGTAAATGACACCATCAAATACAATACAGTATAAACAATAATGAAAAAAAAAAATGAACCGTAATACATGCAATAAATTAATTTAATTAATGTATTACACTACAAGAAATATAACTGACAACTCCTGCGGATTCTGTTGGACAGAAAGTCTCTAGAGTTAAAACTATCTTTTAAATGACCTGCGTGGCAGTCGAGGGTTCATTTAAAGGGCGAAATTTCGAGGACGCGCGCGAGGGGAACGCAAAAGAGGAGAGGTGGCCTTCGCGCGATCCCCTCGCGCGCGCGTCCTCGTAATTTGGCCTTATAAATGAACCGGCGCCTACTATGCAGGATTTCTTCTAAACTTCATGCTAAACAAAGGAAATAACAACAACTTCCACTGGATTACACTTTAGCCTAAAAACAATATTTCGACATAATTAATGTATTACACTACAAAAGATATAACTGACAACTCCTGTGGATTCTGTTGGACAGAAAGTCAAAGTCTCGAGAGTGAAAACTATCTTCTAAATGACCTGCGTGGCAGGCAAGGGTTCATTTAGAGGCCGAAATTTCCAGGAAGCGCGCGCGAAGGGAGCGCAAAAGCGGAGGTGGCCTTCGCGCGATCCCCACGCGCGCGCGTCCTCGTAATTTGGCCCTATAAATGAACCGGCGCCTACTATGTAGGATTTCTTCTAAACTTCATGCTAAACAAAGGAAATAACAACAACTTACACTGGATAACACTCTAGCCTAAAAACAATATTCGGACATAATTAATGTATTACACTACAAAAACTATAACTGACAACTCCTGCGGATTCTGTTGGACAGAAAGTCTCGAGAGTGAAAACTATCTTCTAAGTGGCCTGCGTGGCAGGCGAGGCTTCGTTTAAAGGGCTAAATTTCGAGGAGGCGCGCGCGAGGTGAACGCAAAAGGGGAGAGGTGGCCTTCGCGCGATTCCCTCGCGCGCGCGTCCTTGTAATTTCGCTCTATAAATGAACCTTCTAAACTTCGTGCTAAACAAAGAAAATAACAAGCATTCCATCAATAGATGATTTTCAAGATGGCTTCATTTTACATCTACCAAAATTCATTTCGTTTTTGCTTTATTATTTAAATTTTGAAATCCCACTAATTAACATCGCGAGAAAACAAAAAAAAAAGAGGCCACACTGGTAGCCTATAGTCATGCGCATGCGTAAGAAAGTTTTACGGTTTATTTCAAATGCGCCTCGCACCCATACCCCCTCAAAGAATTTTGCGTAACACACTAAAGAACACGCTAATTAAGACACGTTTTATGTACTCGCTTTCAATATTTAATTTATTGATTCCCGATCAAATACTCACTCGTCTTTTATTTCCCAAACTGTGACTTCTTCCCGTTACATTTGAAAATACAGCTTTTAAAAGAAATGAAATCAGTAAACAACCGGGCTATTTTTCAATTTTAGCGAATCTCAAAAACAGAATTACGCGACCGTCTGTTATAGTGCACAAAAACTTTTTCTCGGTCTAGAATGACTATTTTGACTAATTCTAGAATAAAATACATCAGTTGTGTATCGAAAATTGTTGGAGAAACTGATTTGGAAATGAAAATTGCAAGACATACACAGACATCTTTGCGTGAGGCGACGCGTGTGAAAATTAAGTCTTGTTTTGTTTACATAATATCAGATATCATTACAACTGAATTTGAATACGTTTTATAAACATTTCTTCAAAACTAACGAGAACACAAAGAAAAAGTCAATCACAAACTAATATCAACATAAATTCCCATCGAAAATGTAATTTCTTTTACGGTAAAGTCCCTCGGCTCGACTCAGGTGCTTTCGAAAGAAACATCGCCCCGCACTGATATTAAAAATCGTATGAAGACTCTATGAAGTTCCTCGAAGCAAGATTTAGTCGCTTAAAGCTCTCCTTTTTCTCACCTTTGAGCATTCGTTAAAGCTTTCTCTTTCCATTTCGAATATTTTAATGTGAGTTATAACTCCGATAACACGAAACTACGGTTTTAAAAACCAAGCACATGCGAGCGCGGCAGCCAGTTTTGTAGAATTTGTCGGTGACCCGACGATCCGGTTACTAAAATATGCGTGCATAAATTTGCATGCAAAATCGTGACAATGAGTAATGAGAATTGTGACAATTAGTAAAAGAAAAAAATGAAAAAAAAGAGGAGCATTTTTTAACTCATTGTGCTCTGCGCATGAGTAATTAAAGGTGCTGGCAGTTGCAGTAAATGACGCCATCATGAAAATGACCAGTATTACCTACAGAACTGTGCATACCTACAAACGCAAAAAAACTTGTTATAGCGGAGCTCTAGCGGGCCGAAGGCCCGCTTGCGGAGCTCCATACTCATAACACCATGCCAGTCAATTTTCATGGTCATTCTCTATTTTCGAATTGCCCATGACACACTTTGTTTTCATTGTTTTCATTGTTTGCATTGTTTTCGCTTATGAAACCTATTGTTTTGTGTCATTCTCGCTGTCGTGGTTGCTTTCAGTTCATGCTCGTTTGTTTATTAGGGAATTTAAAAGTTCCATAATAAACAAACAAGAACTACACGAAAAAATAGAAAATGCCATTACCCTATGGAGAAGAAGGATAATTTGCTCTCATTTGTTGTATTGTAACTTGAGTGAAAACTGCAAAGTCCGTTGTCGAGCTTATTTACTTTTGAACAGTGATCTTGCGATTTTGACAGAGAGTTTTAGCGGGGATGAAAGAGCCAAAAAGCGGCAAAGTAAAAATAGGAAAGAAACATTTTCCGGTGACATTTTCGTCATAATCATGCCAGTGGGGAAAGTCGCAATTATGTCACAGTTTTATTTCTAGCAGGGGGTTGGACGTGGCTTTTTGCTCTTACCAGCTCAACACGATTTTCAAAAACAATTGCCATTGTCTTTTCGACCCAGTAATTGGCCAATAGCCCATATCTCCCACCCAGTTATTTTTAATTTAGTGATAACACCATTTGCTTAGCGCCCGCGACTGGGATTCGAAAAATACGTTTGGTTACCAAGACAAAACTACGAAAGCCGAGGAGGGACTTCAGACTTCGGACTTCGGACTTCAGACTTCGCCCACGGGCGTTAATTTTTGTTTCCTTTTGATTTTGAAGACTGAAAAGTTCCTTTTCGTAGTGATTTTAGATGTAAAACGCATGTAAATTGCTTATCCAATTGCGTAACCAACATGTTCGCATACACAAAGCCCACAACGCTGTTACTATTGATCCCAGACGTCCTTTCAAATGCCTTGAAAATCAGCCCGCTTCACGCACCGTTGGTTTCACTCCGCGGTTTGAAAAAAGTTCATCACGTGATCAAATTTTTGTTGACCGCAAGTCGACCACAAGATCGGTAACCGTTTAACTTGCGAAGAATGAATTTAAACTATTATGCCTTCAAATACGGTAATATATTTCTTGAACTTAACTTTCTGTAGCTTGTAATTGAAAAGGAAGAACTGTTTTTCTAGTAAAGGTATTATCTGAGCACATTTGACGAATGCGAATTAAAATTCATTAATCGGAAGTTTACCAGTTACGTGACGTAACCGATCATGTTTTCGATTTGCGGTCAACAGAATTTTGATCGCGTGATGAACTTTTTTCAAACCGCGGAGTGAAACCAACGGAGCGTGAAGCGGGCTGATTTTCAAGGCAATTTGAAAGGACGTCCGGGATCAATAGTAGTTGAAATCGATTACCTTGTCCACTTTTTATCTAAAAATAGTAGATTTGCATCGTACTCTCCTGTATACAGTTGTGGTTAGCTTTAGACTACTCTAGTTACGCAATTGGATAAGCAATTTACATGCGTTTTACATCTAAAATCACTACGAAAAGGAACTTTTCAGTCTTCAAAAGCAAACGAAACGTCTGCTATTAAACTTCAGGACATGTGACGAGTTCGCTTCTCGCTTTTGTTTACACAATTTATATATATATATATATATATATATATATATACAGCAGTTTGCAAAAATTTTGAACCTCCCAAAATATATCATTATATCCAGATATATAGCATTGTAAGTTTTTAAGGGGGGGGGGGGGGGGGTCAAAATTTTTGCAAACTGCTGTATAAGTTGCACTCAAAAGAATGTTCTTTCAACAAAAAACTCTTTATAACCCAACGCGTTTCGGCGTCTGCCTTCATCAGGGGTGTTTGTTTGATTCTAATTACAACTGATTAGAGTAAATTATCTTGACGAAATAAAGATAGTGATCTTGTAATCATGCGTTAATTATGGTTGTTGATGTTACGTGCGGACTAGAGTAGAACGCCCTTTATAACTTATGTTTCAAGACATTATTGTACACACTACTTTATAAAGGTCCTTTGCGGATCTTAACTTTAGCCTATACGTCTATTCAGTCCGGTAGGTTGCAGAGTTTTTAGCTTTCTTTGCCAAAATATCTCCCTTGTGCGGAGTAATTCCTTTTTTCGTTCACATACCAAAAAATTGCCCCCCCTGAAAGGAGACATTTGCTCCGGGCGTGCGCTTTACTAAAATGAACTTATAATAGATATGAACTGTGTAGCGCCAATCGTATGAAATGAATAGTCATATCAATACGTTTTATATATGTATGTTTTATATTATGGAATGAAAATAAGCACCATAAGCTGCATAACGGAAAGAAATACGTTATCAGTAATTATCTTTATTTTTTGAGGTATATATAAGATATAATCCTAATGCTATTATACATATTATGTATAGATAACATTTAGTCTCATTCAAAGCACAACCACAACAGCAAATGCACAATACCAGCATACTGACAAGTATCACGCCAACAGCCACGAGGGAGCGGGGGACGTCTATAGCAAAACAAAGAAACATAAAATAAAATCATCAGGCTATGCTAAAATTAAACTCTTCAACAGCAGGGGTCATGCATCGTGGTTCTAACTTTTGAGTCTGTGAATGAAACTGGCCTAAAGTGTGACCATTCAAATGAAAGCTACTGAGCAGTACTTTCCTGTGGTACTGTTTATTATGCTCTACAAAGTGGTTTTAAGTCTTCAGTCTGTGGATGAAATCCTAAAGTGTGACCATTCACTGGAATGAATGTTATTGAGCAGTACTTTCCTGTGGTACTGTTTATTATGTTGTACAGAGTGGATCTAACTCTTCAGTCTGTTAGTCTAACCCTAACAGGGTGTGAATTGGTCTGTGTTTAACTGAAAAAGCTCATCGACTTAGTAAAAAATTTAAAGAAATAAATTGTTTCATTTTGTATTATTATATTTACTATCTAAATGAGAAAAGGAGATGGCGTTAATCTTGAACAGGGTGTTATATTTGGGCTGCACTCTTAGCCAGGGTCACGAAAATAGGTCTCTAAATTGTCTTAAACAGGGTAGTGAAATGAATGGATTTCACTACCCTGGATTGAACAGGGTCGGGGTTTAAAGGCCTTGGCGGCACACCCCCACCCAAACATTCCTTAAGTGCAACCCTCCCCACCCCTCTGGGCCTACAACGAGTGTACTGAACTGCACATCTTACTTCGTATTCCTGACATTATAGAGCGTATGCACTCACGTGGCAAGCAGCTATGCAAATTTATTGGAACAAAAGAAAGTGTTAACATAAGAAAAGCGTTCAAATCCCACAGGATTGTTTTGGTACACCAACATGGCCGCCGTTCTATTGTTTTGGTACACCAATATGGCCGCCGTGACGTCATGTGCATACGCTCTATAAAATAAGAGGTATCATCGTATGTTAAAAAGAAAAAAAAAACGACAATCAATTTGCCTACTCTTTAGATGAGTTGAGTCCAACAAAGGTATGAGACTTGTGGGAATAGGCCAAGTTGTTGAGATATCCCAGTCCGAAGATGATAAAGGTGCTGCTTCAAATCCAACGTCATCATGCAAGTTGTTTGATAACGGATCCAAAGTTGTTCCATACAAAATCAGGGACCAGCTGTAAAGTGTACCTAGAATGAAAAAATACACTGCAAGCATTAATCATTAGTTGACGTTCCACTGTGTTTCTCTTTCGTTCTCGTCTGAGAACTTTATTTAAGTTACGGATAGTGTTCGGTTTCGTTAAAGGGGCTCTGTCACCAGATTTTAGTATCACTTTAACCCTTTCACTCCCAGAGTCAGTTATGAAGACATGTAGTGTAGTACTAACTTTTGAGTCTGTTGACGAAATCCTATGGTGTGACCATTCAAATGAAACCTCTTCAGCAGTACTTTTGCATGGTACCATTTGTTTTAACTTTTGAGTCTGTTGATGAAATCCTATGGTGTGCCAATTCAAATGAAACCTCTTCAACAGTCCTTTTGCATGGTACCATTTGTTCTAACTTTTGCGTCTGTTGACGAAATCTTATGGTGTGACCATTCAAATGAAACCTCTTCAGCAGTACTTTTGCATGGTACCATTTGTTCTAACTTTTGAGTCTGGATGAAATCCTATGGTGTAACCATTCAAATGAAACCTCTTCAGCAGTACTTTTGCATGGTACCATTTGCTCTAACTTTTGAGTCTGTTGATGAAATCCTATGGTGTGACCATTCAAATGAAACCTCTTCAGCAGTAGTACTTTTGTATGGTACCATTTGTTCTAACTTTTGAGTCTGTGGATGAAATCCTATGGTGTGACCATTCAAATGAAACCTCTTTAGCAGTACTTTTGCATGGTACCATTTGTTCTAACTTTTGAGTCTGTGGATGAAATCCTATGGTGTGACCATTCAAATGAAACCTCTTCGGCGGTACTTTTGCATGGTACCATTTGTTCTAACTTTTGAGTCTGTGGATGAAATCCTATGGTGCGACCATTCAAATGAAACCTCTTCAGCAGTACTTTTGCATGGTACCATTTGTTCTAACTTTTGATTCTGTGGACGAAATCCTATGGTGTGACCATTCAAATGAAACCTCTTCAGCAGTACTTTTGCACGGTACCATTTGTTTTTGAATATTTTGCAAAATTAAATTTGGTATTTTTCTTGAATTTTGATTTGTGGCACTCTTGGGAGTTAAAGGGTTAAAAGTCAAAATACATTAGTTATATCAACGGAAATTTAGAAACAATGGTCCAGTTTTGCTAACAGTTACTAAAATGACCTGAAATAAGTGCAATGAAACAATTAGCGTTTGGATGATTGTAGCGTGCTAGGATGGAAATGTATTGCAAAACAAAGCGTTTAGGATATTTTTTGCTGTGTCTTTGAAAAATCAATAAATACTTTACTTTATATCTTATTTGATGGTTCAAACAAAATTTTTGCATGATTGAGGGTACTTGTTAGTAATTTTGGAAGAGTGTTCAACTTGACCAAATTAAAGAATAAGCCAAATGGTCGTGACCGCAGAATGCCTATTGTTCTCGGGACATTTACTTCCAGCGCAGAAAATTTCTACATCTGTCATATTGCTCGTTATTATTCATAGACGCTCAAAAAGCGACTTAATTGATTGGTTGCCGGGCACGCGCCGCTATACTTATTAGAGACCTTAAGATTGAGGGTGTCCCCTTAAACCGCAAACCACAAACGTCGGCCAGCAGTTTACAATTCGGAGTTCCCCGTATGAACATAATATGGGCTTAAGATTGAGGGTTACGTTTTAACTATGCCTATTACCGGAGCCATCTTGGAAACAAAGTATACATTCATGTATATACATTCATGAATTCACATATCGTCAAAAACTGGCTTTTGTTTTACTTTATTTATCGTAGTTTAACCACAACGTAATCCGACTGGCAAAACAGTGCCAACAACAAACAGCCGGCTGCCAGGTTTGTTTTCATTCATTCGTTCACTTCTGTTTTAGCTGAAAAATCGTCTTCAAATTACGTTTCTGTGAAAAAGAATTCGATAATTAATAAGCGAAAGAGTTCTAAAAAGTAGTATTTCCTCTCAAACGTGGGATTGTTATGTTTTAGGATGCAAAAAACCTTGCGGTAAATCACTTACGTCTAGAGCGTGGTCTTGCCGTACAAACGTGAACCTCAAACCGCAAACCTGACGGCAAGGTACTGGTCACGTGACTTCTTGACGTTCGCGGTTCGCGGGAAATGCCGAAAAACCTCGATCTTAAGGTCTCTATTAACATGAAGTGGGCGGGCAAAGCAAACAATGTACGATGCGCGTTATTGTTATCAGCTATTGTTTGTCAAAATCACACGATTACCATGTTTACGCATATTTTTCAGCATCATATCAGAAAAGACAAAATGAAAGGATTTAAGGCCCCGTCCATACGTATCCGGATATTTTTGAATCCGCAACTTTTTTGTTGCGGATTAGAAAATATTCGCGTCCACACGTAGCGTATTCGAATCGTATTTGCCCGTCCACACGTATCCGGATTCGCTCTAGCAGCCAGGGCTCCTCTTTAAATGTTGTCAAAAAAGCATACGCAAATTAAAGGCCAAGTTCAAATCAAAGTTCAACTATAAACACTTTATTAGACTAGAAATAAGTGCATGTAAAATTGGAGCGAGAACATTTCGGTCGGCCATGTTGAATATTCGCGCGGTTAAAGACTGGATCTGATACTGTTACGTCAGCGTATTAAAAAATATCCGGATTCGACCGTCCACACGATGCCGTACTCGTAGCGTATTCAAAAATTTCCACTCTGGAATGCGAATTCAAAAAGTTGCGGATTCGTAAGCCGAATTCGCCGGATACGTGTGGACGGAAGGCCAATCCGCAACAAAAAAGTTGCGGATTAAAAAATATCCGGATACGTGTGGACGGGGCCTAAGACTGCTCGATGCACAATCAAACAAAATTGAAATTGGTGTCGGCAAACGAATCTCCGTTCAAGTTTTTAGACTGCTTGCAATTTATTTCAAAGAAAATAGAGCGAGCAACGATCGATCGAGAATCGCAGCGCTCGCCGCGAGAGTACACCAACCTAAGAATATTTTTTTGTCAGTTCTTTGGGTCGATACTTCTGTTCGTTCCTCATAGCTCACGCGCGCGTCATTTTGTATCGATCGTCACGCGCTCCACTCTCTTTGAACAAAAGTAGCGAGTGTCTGCAATCTACTAAATAATAAAGTATCATTATCTTTGTGCGAGCAAAGTGATTATGACTTAGCAACATACACGAATGAATACCCGTCCAGGAATGCCTTCTAACTTTCATGATAATAATCTGTAACAACAAGTAAGTTAAATTTGCTTAACTCAAAAACTACAATAATTTTAAACCTTTTGTTTAAGACACCTAACAGCCATTGGCGCATTTCGATCCAGCAGCATTGCCTTTGTCTGTATCATTTAATTTTATAAATATCCGAGTTCCCTCTCATTCTCGTTTTTTTTTTTTTTTCTTGTTTGGGACATTATAAAAGTGACTTTTTTCTCTTTTTTTTGCGTTCGTCAAAAATCCTTACGTTTAATTTTAAAGAAATATCGAACCGTGTCAATGTGAAAACATAAGCTTACCGCAATATTGCGCTACGCATTCAGTAGCATTTTTTATTCACGGGTTGGCTCTTAGGAGTCTTAGATTTTAAACAATGTCGTTTTTCTCAAAATCTAGTCAGACACTACACAATGAAACTTTTAAATTTTGTAGTACTCACGTATAATGACTAGCTGCAAACGAAGTTTCAAGAGAATTTATAAGACGGTTTTCGAGTAAATCAAAACTCATTTTTTTTAGGCAAAAAAGTAGATCAAAGTAAATAAAGCAAATAATTTGCATCGTGCACCACCGATTTATATTCTTCTGGAATTTGTTTCTATTTGGAATCAATTAAAGTACTAGATCTGAAATTGGCTTTCATTCACTCATACATTCCTTTTGAAAGCACCGAAACAATAAAAATAGTTATAGTCAAAGAATCTTGTGTAAAGCATAACGACAGCGAAAAGAAATAAAACGAGCAAATACTATGATTTGTTCCCTGGCCATATGCAGCCCAAGGCACTTTGTTTTACTCGTACAACATAATTTTAAACAAGACTGGGCCATTATTTTAGCATCAGATCCCATACGCCTAAACCACCTCGGACATCTTATTGAGAATTATATAACGGAGTAACTGGTTAGCTTTCAGTTGAGTTTGGGGTGAGCAGTTTATATGGTTAAATTTAGGTCTCCGAGTCAGTAAACAACGCGAGAAGCTAGGTGGTACTCTGGTACGGTAGGCTATGTAAGCCTACGCCTAGCTGAGGTCACAGGTTCAATCCTGAGTGGGCCCCCTTACCAAAACTACACGTGTAACTCTGGTGTAGGACACATGTGAATTTCACTCATGTGACAGCAGACGTTTTACACATGGTATTACACACGTGTTACACATGTGTTACACATGTGTAACACATGTGTAACACATGTGAAACACACTACAACATTTGCCCACCAACACATGGTGCATTACACATGTATATTATGTGTTTCACATGTGTAACACATGTGCACTTCCATGTGTTGCACGTGCACTTTCATGTGCAACATATACGTGCTACACATGTGTTGGTATGTTTTTAATAATAATTAAAATTAATACCCACACAAGGAATTGTTTGATGATTTATTTGTTAATTATTAAGTGAGCTTGATATACATTGCATTTTCTAGAACCTTAAACCAAAATAATCATCAACACTACATAAAACAAACTCTTGATTTTGATTTCTATCTATAATTGATTACAAATGATTTATTAAGCCCTTATGTAACATATAAATATGGTGTATAAAAATTGTTTTACTCAATGTCTTCATACATGTAATAACTTTAATAGGTAAATAGCGCCTGCAGTGTGCCAGAACTGATAAGTTCATTTATTAATGTATACAATTGAATAGATACTTGTAAAAAGGAAAAATATGATTTTAAATTGTTTGTTTCAAACGTAGCTGAGTAGAGGTTTTATAACTTTTTCATGCAGCTACAATGGAGGACAAAAGTAGCTGGGACACCTGTGAAAAGTTAACAAATAATAATGTAATACTGCTACAGTTATCTTTGTGGCCGCAATTTGAGCGTATCCCCCCCTTTCCCCCCCAAAGCAATGTTGACCAAAGTAAGTGAATATTTTTTCGGCGTAAATGTCCGTTCGATCATTAAATTTCAACATTGCAAGGGGGGTTGGGGGGGGGGGAATTATTTGACTAGTTTTTTGGTAAGTGTCCCAACACTAATGACCTCCATTGTCTGAATGTGTCTGTCTGTTGAAATTGCTCATTTATGCTAGAAACTAACCAAATATTGCGTGTGTAGTGAAGCTGTAATAGGTTAACTGTGTATGAGGGTGTTTGGCATTAGAATGAAATGTGTGACATAACCAAAAATTGGGGGGAGGGGTGGGTAAGTTATTGCCAACGAGGCGGCCGACGCAAGAGGGTCGGCCGTCGAGTTGGCAAATCATAGAGCCGTGCGTGAGTACAGGCGAAAAATCTCATCTCAGCGTAAGGGACCTTTTTTTGACCATATTTGGGTGTAAGTAAACCATGACGTCAGGTGACGTCACGTTCTTGCAGTGTCGCTGCCATGTTGGGTGTTGTTTGAACGTTTCAGCTTGTGAGGTTTTCTCGAGATTTGAGGTTCTTTTAGAGGTGAGTAATCTTACTTTTCCTTTTTAAAAGGGCTTGTGTATCTGTAAATTGAGTTGTAAGCAGCCGCTGATCAAGAAATAGGGTTATTACCAACAAATTTCGGACAGAACCAGCGTGTTCGATTCTCGATTGAAAACCAGCGTGTTTGTTTCGAACCAGCGTGTTCGCTTGTCAGTTTCGAATCAGTGCGTTCTTTCGTCGATTGACACGTTTACAAAGATTTTAGATCAAAGAATTGAGCAGATTACTAGAACACATCTTATAGCACAAAGAATCACCTTGAACGCCAGCGTTGCGTAATTAAAACCACTGACAACTTGGATAAAGCGCGGGTAGACAAATATAAGCCTAAGCTTATTGCTTGATCACTAGCTGCGTTCAATACGTTTTATTATCTGGTTAATCGCCGTTACAAGCCGACAACTAAATGCAGGGTTCTTTGGCTTAGCAGACATTGCTTTTCAGGGTTCATTCAATGTTAAATACAGTGCTGTTTTGCAAAGCACTTGCGCTTTTGAAGCGGAGAGAAACCGAAACTATAAATTCAATCCTCAATTGTTTGCCTTTCATGAATTTTTATTTCGCCAGGTTGAAGAGGGGTAGAACAGCCAACAAAAACTTCAGCTGCGAAACACTCACCACCATTATAAGATGTAAACTGCACGTGTCTTGTGATCCATTTCTCGCTGTCAAACAATCGCGTTGCTGAAAAAGACTCGAGAAGAATTGAAGATTTTCCACCGAATGCTGTACTATTTCTGAGAAACCAGTCATCATAAGTTTCGCTTCCGCTAGTGAATGTGTCTCGGGCGAAAATAACCTTAAAGCGATAACTTTTTCATTTAATTTTCTTTTCTGTGTTACAGATATAGAGGAATAAAACTTGAGTATTTTCGTTGTGTCTGATTGCGAGATGTTTTATGAAATGGTCACGTTGTGTTACTGAAAGGTTTCAAATTACTTTTGACATTATGCAAATTGGGAAAATTTCTTACCACAACTGAAAAAGTATATTTGATTGAAACGGCTAAATTTGTTTTTCTCCTCCAGAATTATCAATTCTGTCGTTAACTTTGATTAAATTGACAAGTTATATTCAATTTTTTTTATTATGAAAATGGCGGGAAAATGTCAAAACTTTCAATATTCCAAAAGTTGTTTTGACCCCAGGTCTGGAGCAGGCAAAATAAACAAAAGATTCACGGCTTCAAGTGTCGGAAACACAAACCAGTTACAAAGATAAATTTAGCTAGATACAAGGTAACTCAAACTAATAACAACCACCAGGAAATTCAGATATAGGCCTTTTTTTAAATCAAGAGTGGTAAGTATATTAAACTGAATAGGCTTGGATTTGTATAACTACATACGGGTAGCCCAGTTTACGCTCATAAAGCGTCTAGTTCTTTATGGAAGCAGTTGCTCGATATTTAAACCTTCGTTTTCCTGTTTTACAGTTTATTCTCAACTAGATAAATTCATGTGCACACTTATTCAAACAATACTAGAACAACCAGTTAACCTACGGAAACACTTCAATATCACAAGATATAACTTCCAACATGAGTAATACTCCCTCACCATTCCACATTTAAAAAACATGATACAAATTGTGGCCTCTTGTCACAGTTGTTTTACACTCTTCCCTTTCCTACTTTTATTTAAAGTATAGATTTCACCCGTGTGTCAAACTTTCACACATTCCAAAGACATTAAACGATTTTGCCTCGTTGGCACTTGCCGGAAGGCACAACTAGTATGTAACTCATATTGCGACGGACCAGTTCTTGGTTTGATAAAATGCCATCGTTCTTTAGTTTTTCAACGCACTATTTGATGTCTCTATGAGCGTAAATTCACGCTTCCATTGAAAGAGTTTTGTTTTCTATGAACGAGAATGAAATATTTTAGCTTACAGGATATTTGAAACCGGAGTTAAAGTCGCGCACGTGATGCGTCATCAATAATGAGTAATGAGAACACTACTCGGCAACAATACTCACCAACATTTTTTGCTTTTTCTCGCTGTAGCACCGAAAGATTGCTAACGAAAGTAGTTCAAATGTTTCAACCTTGTTAGAAGAATTGTTTACTGAGGTAGTCTGTATCAGTAGTGCACGTTTTATTCGATTTTCCACAATACTCGGCATATTAGCGTTAAAGTAAACAACAAATCAAATACTTCTCTTCTTGGTTATCAGTGAGTAATGTTGATAAAATAAGAAAATTCCACAACTTTTCGAGAAATTTAAATGTAACCACATTGAATAAACTATTTCTCATATATTGCTATAGAAAAATTCAGTAAACGCGCGTATTTTCCGTTGTTAGGCTTGAAAATTGGTGTGAGTAATGTGGTGAGTAATGTGGTGAGTAATGTAAGTATTGTTGACACGGCACTTCCGGTTCTAATAAAAATGCGTATCTTTTCAACATTAAGATGTATTTGTCTTTGAAAAGGTACTGCTAGTGCAAAAATACACTTTTTTCATCATACAGGCAGTTTTTTTAGATCAGTAATACGAACAGTTTCATATTTGCGCTTCTTATGTCCCAAAAACAAACTATACAAAGTTAACGGAATGCGATCCTTGTATTTTGAATTTAAAAACACCCAAAAATTGTGCTTTATATGACCCAAAACTAAAGTCATAACGTTCATTTATCACTTTCCGCACCTACTACCACCACCGGCTCTCTAATCATTGTGCTAAAGGCTTTTTTTCAAGCGACAAACCTGTTTTTTTCAAAAAATCTGTTTGAGACAATGGAGGACAAAAGTAGCTGGGACACCTGTGAAAAGTTAACAAATAATAATGTAATACTGCTACAGTTATCTTTGTGGCCGCAATTTGAGCGTATCCCCCCCTTTCCCCCCCAAAGCAATGTTGACCAAAGTAAGTGAATATTTTTTCGGCGTAAATGTCCGTTCGATCATTAAATTTCAACATTGCAAGGGGGGTTGGGGGGGGGGGGAATTATTTGACTAGTTTTTTGGTAAGTGTCCCAACACTAATGACCTCCATTGTCTGAATGTGTCTGTCTGTTGAAATTGCTCATTTATGCTAGAAACTAACCAAATATTGCGTGTGTAGTGAAGCTGTAATAGGTTAACTGTGTATGAGGGTGTTTGGCATTAGAATGAAATGTGTGACATAACCAAAAATTGGGGGGAGGGGTGGGTAAGTTATATGTAACTCATATTGCGACGGACCAGTTCTTGGTTTGATAAAATGCCATCGTTCTTTAGTTTTTCAACGCACTATTTGATGTCTCTATGAGCGTAAATTCACGCTTCCATTGAAAGAGTTTTGTTTTCTATGAACGAGAATGAAATATTTTAGCTTACAGGATATTTGAAACCGGAGTTAAAGTCGCGCACGTGATGCGTCATCAATAATGAGTAATGAGAACACTACTCGGCAACAATACTCACCAACATTTTTTGCTTTTTCTCGCTGTAGCACCGAAAGATTGCTAACGAAAGTAGTTCAAATGTTTCAACCTTGTTAGAAGAATTGTTTACTGAGGTAGTCTGTATCAGTAGTGCACGTTTTATTCGATTTTCCACAATACTCGGCATATTAGCGTTAAAGTAAACAACAAATCAAATACTTCTCTTCTTGGTTATCAGTGAGTAATGTTGATAAAATAAGAAAATTCCACAACTTTTCGAGAAATTTAAATGTAACCACATTGAATAAACTATTTCTCATATATTGCTATAGAAAAATTCAGTAAACGCGCGTATTTTCCGTTGTTAGGCTTGAAAATTGGTGTGAGTAATGTGGTGAGTAATGTAAGTATTGTTGACACGGCACTTCCGGTTCTAATAAAAATGCGTATCTTTTCAACATTAAGATGTATTTGTCTTTGAAAAGGTACTGCTAGTGCAAAAATACACTTTTTTCATCATACAGGCAGTTTTTTTAGATCAGTAATACGAACAGTTTCATATTTGCGCTTCTTATGTCCCAAAAACAAACTATACAAAGTTAACGGAATGCGATCCTTGTATTTTGAATTTAAAAACACCCAAAAATTGTGCTTTATATGACCCAAAACTAAAGTCATAACGTTCATTTATCACTTTCCGCACCTACTACCACCACCGGCTCTCTAATCATTGTGCTAAAGGCTTTTTTTCAAGCGACAAACCTGTTTTTTTCAAAAAATCTGTTTGAGACAATGGAGGACAAAAGTAGCTGGGACACCTGTGAAAAGTTAACAAATAATAATGTAATACTGCTACAGTTATCTTTGTGGCCGCAATTTGAGCGTATCCCCCCCTTTCCCCCCCAAAGCAATGTTGACCAAAGTAAGTGAATATTTTTTCGGCGTAAATGTCCGTTCGATCATTAAATTTCAACATTGCAAGGGGGGTTGGGGGGGGGGGGGAATTATTTGACTAGTTTTTTGGTAAGTGTCCCAACACTAATGACCTCCATTGTCTGAATGTGTCTGTCTGTTGAAATTGCTCATTTATGCTAGAAACTAACCAAATATTGCGTGTGTAGTGAAGCTGTAATAGGTTAACTGTGTATGAGGGTGTTTGGCATTAGAATGAAATGTGTGACATAACCAAAAATTGGGGGGAGGGGTGGGTAAGTTATATGTAACTCATATTGCGACGGACCAGTTCTTGGTTTGATAAAATGCCATCGTTCTTTAGTTTTTCAACGCACTATTTGATGTCTCTATGAGCGTAAATTCACGCTTCCATTGAAAGAGTTTTGTTTTCTATGAACGAGAATGAAATATTTTAGCTTACAGGATATTTGAAACCGGAGTTAAAGTCGCGCACGTGATGCGTCATCAATAATGAGTAATGAGAACACTACTCGGCAACAATACTCACCAACATTTTTTGCTTTTTCTCGCTGTAGCACCGAAAGATTGCTAACGAAAGTAGTTCAAATGTTTCAACCTTGTTAGAAGAATTGTTTACTGAGGTAGTCTGTATCAGTAGTGCACGTTTTATTCGATTTTCCACAATACTCGGCATATTAGCGTTAAAGTAAACAACAAATCAAATACTTCTCTTCTTGGTTATCAGTGAGTAATGTTGATAAAATAAGAAAATTCCACAACTTTTCGAGAAATTTAAATGTAACCACATTGAATAAACTATTTCTCATATATTGCTATAGAAAAATTCAGTAAACGCGCGTATTTTCCGTTGTTAGGCTTGAAAATTGGTGTGAGTAATGTGGTGAGTAATGTGGTGAGTAATGTAAGTATTGTTGACACGGCACTTCCGGTTCTAATAAAAATGCGTATCTTTTCAACATTAAGATGTATTTGTCTTTGAAAAGGTACTGCTAGTGCAAAAATACACTTTTTTCATCATACAGGCAGTTTTTTTAGATCAGTAATACGAACAGTTTCATATTTGCGCTTCTTATGTCCCAAAAACAAACTATACAAAGTTAACGGAATGCGATCCTTGTATTTTGAATTTAAAAACACCCAAAAATTGTGCTTTATATGACCCAAAACTAAAGTCATAACGTTCATTTATCACTTTCCGCACCTACTACCACCACCGGCTCTCTAATCATTGTGCTAAAGGCTTTTTTTCAAGCGACAAACCTGTTTTTTTCAAAAAATCTGTTTGAGACAATGGAGGACAAAAGTAGCTGGGACACCTGTGAAAAGTTAACAAATAATAATGTAATACTGCTACAGTTATCTTTGTGGCCGCAATTTGAGCGTATCCCCCCCTTTCCCCCCCAAAGCAATGTTGACCAAAGTAAGTGAATATTTTTTCGGCGTAAATGTCCGTTCGATCATTAAATTTCAACATTGCAAGGGGGGTTGGGGGGGGGGGGAATTATTTGACTAGTTTTTTGGTAAGTGTCCCAACACTAATGACCTCCATTGTAGCTGTTTGAAAGCTTTCCTTGCCATCCATATGGAATAGCTACAACAAAACAAAACATAAGTCAGTTCCTTGCCTATTTAATAATATCTCTTTTTCAACCCAGCACATACATACATACATACATACATATTTGAAAACAGAAGACAAATCTCAAGGCTTAGCAAGTAAGTATAAGCTTAACTTTTATATTGCATCTACTGTAAGCTCAACTCTCAAATTATAAATATTTTCCTGAGCTACATGTAGTTTTCCTCTATCATGGTGAAGCTGCAGTTTGTAGTGTTACCGGTATTTGTGCTTAATATATGATTGGGAAGGACTGACTGTGGAAAAACAGTTCTCAAAAGACTGAAGAATGAATAAAAATGCATGCATGTTCATTTCAACCAGATCAAAGACAAAGCAATGTGTTGTGTATAAAGCTGATCGTGTTTGTGTTTAAGCAATAAAACTATAGCACCAAAGATTCGTTCTTTCAATTCACTTACCTTATAGATTTAGAAAGAAGATTATCCATATTTTTTTCTGTCTTTAGGCTGTTAACACTTTAGATTCTTTGTAGGTTTCTTGCAACAGTTCAATATGCTCTATTATCATATGACCCGTACGGCCCTGCGAACCTTTTCTTTGCAAAACCATTGATGAAAGTCCTGTATGAGGGCCGTATGCATTTGCGCGAGCGGGACTGGAAAAAGGCGTACGGCCCTGCTACAAAAGCGGACGGCCTCGCGCGTTAAAATTTCAAGTAATTTTGTCTCCAATTTGGTTATATGATAAAATGCTTATTGACTAAGTTAGGTCGGGCCGATGGGAAAATATTTGGCTCTCGGTCATGGCGCACGGACCTCGCTGCGCTCGGTCCGTACGCCATGATCTCGAGGCAAATATTTTCCCATCCAGCCCTCCCACTTAGTCAATAAGTACATAAAATGCCCGCTAAAATAACGAATTTACTGAATGCTACAGTGCATGCTCTGTAGGCTAAAACTGCTGACTGCTGGCTCACTTTCCCCAGGTTCACTCGGCTAAGAAGCAAGATGGCGGACGGTTTGAGTTACTATAAAACTGGCTGCCACTTAAACTATAAAACAAGTTAAAGGGTAAATTGAGAAAATGTTTTCCTGCAAAATTTTGGTTTAAATGGATTTTCACCGTGAAATTGAAGTACAATATAGAGTGTATGGAGTGTAATAGGATCGTGAGGACAAATACATCTACAAGTACTACAATTAGATTGCTCTATTCAGTATTGCAGTGTAAGTCTGCAAGAGCTTATTTATCTGTTCTTCTGTTCCTGTTTGAGCTTAACATAAGGTGAATTGAATTTCTAAAATTCAAGGTTATTGATAACAAACTTTATCATAATACGAACGGGACAAATAAAACAAGAATTCCAAGCTTATTCATTTTATGCAGCTTAAATATATAAATTGTTGTTATCAGTTTCTGCAATGTTAAGCTGCACTACTGCACATGTGTAATACATGTGTAATATATCACACGTATTTCACATGTTCAACACACGTGTGTACCCATGTGTATGTAAATACAAACAAAGCTACAAAATATTGCTCACATGAAATACACATGTGTAACATATGTTCTGGTGTATTACACCAAACTTACAACAACACATGTGCCAACACATGTGCCAACACATGTGCCAACACATGTGCCAACACATGTGCCAACACATGTGCCAACACATGTGCCAACACATGTGCCAACACATGTGCCAACACATGTGCAACACATGTGCAACACATGTGCAACACATGTGGACACATGTGCAGTTTATGTAAGGGGGGATTTTAGATTTTCCTTTTTACACTTAGAAATTTATTGAAAATAAAATTCTAAGTGTTGACATTACGTTATATAATTCTCAATAAGTGTCCGAGGTGGTTTAGGCGGATAGGATCTAATGCTGGCCCATTATTCTTGGGTTCCACTGATATAAATGGCTTACATATCCCTTTTGAAGAGGAAAATATCCATTAGATGTGACCCATGCACTTGCCTGTATTTGGGTAATTTGGGTCTAAATTTGCAATCTTGAGCTTCCATTGCCCCGCAGAACTCTCTCCCCAGTTAAACAGGGTGAGAAAAATCCAGTTTGTCAGGTTTTTGTTTCCTTTGAGGTTGTCAATCTTGCGCTGACGAGTCAGTGGAGATATGGTGCCACTTGGTGCTTCCAGCTCCAGATACAGGTCTCCGCGACGTGCAAAATCAAGATTTACTTTCACCTGAACGTGTTCCAGGAATTTTATATCGCAATTCCAGCCTGAGACTGTTAAGGAAACCTCAGATGGGATTGCTCTGCAATAAAAGAAGTCTCGTTATTACAGTAACAACTGCTGCATTTGGAGGAAACAAGGTAAGCAAACAATCATATAACCTGGGGTGGAATCCCAGAATCAGTTTCATATATTGATTGAGTTTAATTTATTATTGGTTCTTGACTTGTTCCAAGACTTTTTGCTCCACGTTGGTAGAATTTCCTCACCCCATAAACCCAAATTTTGATCTGATGTATAGGAACTGCATGAAAACCACACATGGGGGCATGGTTGATAACGTGTTTGACTTCAGGTCTGAAGATGAGTGGTTCGTTGTCCACTGTCTCTCTTTACCCAGGTGTATAAATGGTTACCGGCAACAAAATGCTGGGGTAACCCTGTGATGGACTAGCATCCCATCCAGGGGTGAGTAGCAATACTCCTAGTCACTTCATAGTATATAAACCAGATCACCCTGTGATGGACTAGCATCCCATCCAGGGGTGAGTAGCAATACTCCTAGTCACTTCATAGTATATAAACCAGATCACCCTGTGATGGACTAGCATCCCATCCAGGGGGAGTAGCAATACTCCTAGTCACTTCATAGTATGTAAACCAGGTGACCCTGCGATGGACTAGCATCCCATCCAGGGGGGAGTAGTAATACTCCTAGTCACTTCATAGTATATAAACCAGATCACCCTGTGATGGACTAGCATCCCATCCAGGGGAAGTAGTAATACTCCTAGTCACTTCATAGTATATAAACCAGGTCACCCTGTGATGAACTAGCATCCCATCCAGGGGGGAGTAGCAATACTCCTAGTTACTTCATATTATATAAACCAGATCACCCTGTGATGGACTAGCATTCCATCCAGGGGGAGTAGTAATATTCCTAGTCACTTCATAGTATATAAACCAGATCACCCTGTGATGGACTAGCATCCCATCCAGGGGGGAGTAGTAATACTCCTAGTCACTTCATAGTATATAAACCAGGTCACCCTGTGATGGACTAGCATCCCATCCAGGGGGAATAGTAATACTCCTAGTCACTTCATAAGCCAGGCACCCTGTGATGGACTAGTATCCCATCCAGGGGGGAGTAGATTAATCCCAGTTGCTTCATGCTACGGAAACCAGGTTAAGCTCCGGCCGTATGGGAACCCTGTGGTTTATGTATGACGTTACAATGAAAAGCGCATGCACTTTGCAGGTAAAGGGACGTTTCTGCCCTGCTTGCAATTAGTAGTGCAGCAGATAATTGAGTCTACAATGGTAATAAATTATGTCCAAAGAAATTAACGAGTACAAACAAACATAAATTATAAAATCCTTTGTAAATGAAATGGCCCAAAGTAAAGCCTGAAACCAATTAATAGCTTCACAAACGAACCACAAACCTGTTTTTATTGTAGCCTTTGATCTCACATCGTCGTTGTCGGGGCACAGAGTTCCAGTGTTCCGCCAAGTGTACCATCTTGCCAGCATCCATTAAACCAAAGCCAAAAAACTTACTGACGACTAAACCAGCTTTGTTTTTCACCCAGTCTCCGTTTTTTAGTTGGACCCCTCCTGGTGCTGATCTTGCACTTCTAACTATCACATGTTGCACATCACGCCATGTTAACAAGTAACTATAACGTAAAAACAAGTCGTTCAGTTAACTATTAAGGGTACTGGCACAATCATGGCACGACCATGGCACGACCATGCCCCAACCTACTCTCAAGAGCTTTCCCCGCTTTCAAAATGACGGGATAAACGTAGAAAATGAAGTCTAGACAATGTCTATAGAATAAATTATCTTGGTTAAGGTGCAGAAGAGTCGGGGTAATAATAAAGGATCAGCCTTACCGGGTTCTATCTGCATATACGACGTTTGAACGATGGAAGCTTCCCTCCCCCCCCCCCCCCCCCCCCAAAAAAAAATAAATAAATAAATAAATAAATAAATACCCAGCTTCTCCCCTTTAAGTATATCAAAGTACATCAGAAAAATCATCTAGTTCAATGTACATGAAATAAGAACTGGAAAATAAATGTAAGTTGTAAAGTTTAAATGAGTATATATGCATAAATATTTGTTCAATTAGATGTTGGATAGTAACACTCAGATTACATACATGCATACATACATACCTTTATTTAAACACGGTAAAAAACATCATTCACAAAGCAAGATAAAAACCGGTTTACATGTTTGCCGTGTGGGAGTACGAGGTGGACATAAGGCGATTGATTTCGTTATTAAACTTCAGTTTATAAGATCTAATGGCTCTGACATTCTGTGGAAGATTATTCCACAACAGTGCCCCACTATAGCAAAAACTGCGTTTTAAAAAATCTGTATGGGGCTTAGGCAGACAAAATTTGTTTTCCTTGTCTCTAAGTTCATAGTCTGTGCTGAAAGGTGTAAACAGGCCTTGAAGATACTCCGGAGTTTGGTTGGCTACAGTTTTAAACATTAGTTTCGCTTTGACTTTCATCCTTCTGGTAGAGAGGTCATCCCATCCTAGACTAGTGCGAAGGGTAGTAGCACTAGAATAAAAATCAGACTTAGTAATAACCCTAATGGCGCGATTTTGTAATTTTTGCAGCTTATCGGCCAATTCAATACTTTGCCCGTCAGGGCAGCAGTAGTCGAAGTGCGGCTCGATAAGAGCTCGATATAGAAGAATAGCCGTTTCTTCACTTATAAAGGGCCTCAGCCTTTTAAGTGCACGTATACCAGAAGAAATGGTCTTGGCGATTTCATCAACATGTTTGGACCAAGATAAATTTTGGTCAATGTAAATTCCCAATGATTTAGTGTCGCTCACTCTTTTAATTACATGCCCTTCAATCTGTACATTAAGTGAATGAGTAGCGGTATTTGCAAGCCTTTGACGTGAACCTATTAACATTAACACAGTCTTGGCAATGTTTAGGCTTAATCTATTCGATCTGAGCCATTCAAGAAGGTTAGATAATTCGCTATTTACTACAGTTTCAAGTTCAGGTAAGCTACTGGCAGCAATACTGATGTTTGTGTCGTCGGCATACATTCGTGGAATGGATTTACTCAGACAGTTCGGCAGGTCGTTAATGTATATCAGAAAAAGAACTGGGCCAATTAGACTTCCCTGTGGGACTCCACAGGTGACAGCAAGCGCACCAGATATAGCTTACCATTGACTAAGCACTTTTGGTGGCGGTCACTAAGATAAGAATCAAACCACTTTAAGGCCTTTTGATCAACTCCATAGCTAACTAATTTCCTTAAAAGGATCTTATGATCGATCGTGTCAAGTTCTGCTCAAGTTAGAAAGTAGTGGAGCTAATTGTAGCATTTAATGTCTAAAAAGTAAAATAAAAATACTGTGACAACATCTCAAAATTGTGCTTCAAAATGTACTGGATTGGGGAACACGCAACAGCCATGCTTTTAAGTATACTGAGTATAGATTGCCAAAAGTATCTAAGGACGTTTTTAAGTATTCTTTTTTCCTAGATCAATATCAGAGTGGAACTTACTGCCCGCTGACTTAGTAAATTGCAAGTCACTATCTGATTTTAAGTTAAATTTGGGAAAGCACGTGAAAAAAGCAAAGTAACTTGCAATTTTAAATTATCATTTACTTATTTTGTTATTTGTTTTTATTTTATTCTAGTTTTTATTTATAGTTGATGTGATACCTTACAAGATTTTATCAACTCAATAAATGTAGATGTAGATGTAGATGTAGATGTTGCTGTAACCCTCTAGAAAACTTGGGATTTCATCCATTCTAGATATAACCCGACTTACTTTGCTTGAAGTGTCAGTGCAATGAGACCAGAAGCCATCGCTGCAGCTGCTGATGTTCCTCCAAAGTTATCAACACATCCTGACTGTTTATCAGCAGTTATCTGAACAATGTAAAATAAATTAGCAAACTAAGAAAAAATAGTATAAAGGTTAGTTATACATTTCCCATACATTCTTTTAAAAGTTGTTAAGTGAACCTGCACTTTGCAGTTTTCTGTCTGAAAAAAGATTGTGTAACCCTAACAAATCACCAAACTAAGAATATACACATAAAATTATAGTTTAGTTTATTTACATAGGAAGATAAACCAGTGTTGACCAGTAAGAGGTTAACAAAGCCTCATAGCCAATAAAAATCTCATTGCTTTTATTACTTCCCATGTTTTTAAAGCTGTAAAGTGACCCCATATTGCACAATTGTTTCAGTCTAAAACAAAATCAGCGTTATCCTATCAAATAACCATTACTCATTGTTGAAACATCTGAATGACAAGGAAACACATGAACTGGCTACTAGTATTATAGCGGAGCACTTGCCAGGCCGAAGGCCTGGCTGCGCAGCTCCATATGCCGTCATTTTTCATGGTCATGGCTAGCGGAATGTTTCGCGGGCGCGTGTGTGCCCGCCCGCCCGCCGTGTTGGAACAACATCCGGGATCTTGAAAGCATGGCTTTGTTTTTCGCGCGGCCACACAGCCGTAAGCTCGGTAAACACTTTAGTTGTTTTGTTGTGTCTAGCGGAGAATTAAAGTCGTTATTTTCCTGCATTTTTTCGCGGTTTGCTACTCAAGACAGGGATACTAATTAAGGTATACTCAGAAGCCGCTTTAGTGGAAAAAGACGAGCTTTCAGGGATAAAATCTTGCTTCGAGGAACTTCATGTATTACGTTTTTATCAATGCGGGAGATGTTTGTTTTCTACGGATTTCAGAACCAGAAGCGGAGATTGAATTTCCAAGCAAGCGAGGGACTTAAAGGTAAAACAGATTAGTTTTCGATTTTATGTTGATATCAATCTGTGAGTGACTTTTTATTAGTGTTATTGTTAGTTTTGGAGAATTGATTTTAAAACGTGCTTAAATTCAGTTGTATCGATCTCTTGAATTTCATCGAAGAAAGCTTGAACTCGATGAGCTATAATTAAATGGTACGCGTTTTGCTTTTAAACGTAAACTAATGGAGATTTGAATAAATGTTTTCGAAAGAAGATTGTGTTGTTTATTTTTATGTGTTTGTTCATTCATTAGATAGATTGAAAAGCGATTTTATGTAAACAAAACAAGACTTTGATTTTATAGTACAGTTCTATCTTCACTCGCATCGCCTTATGCAAATATGTTTGTGTATTTTTGCAATTTTTGATTTTCAAACTGTATTTTATTCGGAAACTAGTGGTACTAATTATTCTAGACAGAGAAAAGTTGTTTTTGTGAACTTTTGTACGGTCTATAAAAATGTACTGTGCAGACGGTTGCGTAATACTGTTTTTGAGAATTGCTAAAATTGAAACTAGCCCGTTCGTCAATCTTAATTCTTGTGCTTCCAACCTTTCACCTTAGTTAAGTTTCACCTTAGTTAAGCTTGTTCAAAATGCGACGCTGTTAGGCTTGGGCTATGTATATATATTAGTATTATGGAAAAGGAGGGATGACAGAAGGGCTTACTGTACGGATTTCGTAATTTTAAACGATTTTGGTTGTTTGGTACACCCATGGATTATCGAATTGCTGAAACCTGCAATTGATGTTCCATTTTAAAGTTTAAAATATTAATATACGAGTGGTCCTTTTAAATTCAAAGTATTTCCTGTGAACGTCTTTTTTTTTTTGGACACTAAGAAAGTAAATAATCAAGGCTCCTATGAGCCAACTCGTGAATACGAAACGCTCTAACAAAAAGATTCTTTACCAAAAAAAATCACGGTATACAGAGATTTTAAAAAAGAAGAAAAGAAAGGAAAAATAAAAATACTCGAAGTCCCCACCAAGAATCGAACCCCGAGCGTCGGACCAGCAGCGCACTTTTCCCGAGTAGTACTGTAGCTCTTCCAGACCTCTATTTTTATTGGCCCCGTAGTACTGTAGCTTCTATTGTGTTTAGGTCTAGAGCTATTGTTTCTGTTGTTTAACCTATTGTTTCGTTAACCAATCACTGAGCTTGTTTGGAAAGGTACAGCCTCTCCCCACTTTATACCATTAAGCAATAGGCCATTTCCGAGTTGCTTTTTGTCTCGTTATCAAAGCGAGGCTTGGTGCACAACCTTTCATGCGAAAATTAGTTTTATTTACATGCGAATGAAAACTAATTTTCATGAAAACTAATTTTTTGGTTGTGCACCAAGCCTCACTCTGGTAATGAGACAAAAAGCAACTCGGAAATGGCCTATTAAGCAACTGCATTAAGGTGGGGTTACACCTAAATGCCATTTTTCCACCACTTGACATGGCTTTAAAGCTATAATGGAAGTATCTCGTTCACGTTTCAAGCAATCCAACAACCCTATGCTTAAAACAGAAGACTATGTTATGGGGTGTTTTGTAAATATTTTGAGTGATTTTTGGGTATGTTTGGGAGGAAATAGTTTTTTCTCAAAGGATTGGTAAAATTTAGAGAAATAAGAAATATTGAAGATTTGGTGAAGTTTTAAAATTAGAATTTGTAGTTAATAATTAATAGACGGATACCAAGTTAGTCCACTAGCAACCTGGGGTGCTCTGGCGTGGGTATCAACTGTCTGTTGGTGTTCCAAAAATCTTTTTTTTCTTCTTTCCCCTCTTTAAATCTCTTAAAATTTCATTCAAATTCAGGTGTACACTCGCCTTAAAGGGGAACAAGTACATAGCTTTCTTAACATTCACATTGAATTTACAGTGCCAGATACGTCCATTTGAAACAGATACAAGTCAAAACGCGCCTTTTAACATGTTATATAACAAAAACATGAAATGAAAAATAATTTGAGCATCGATTTGTAAATTTCCTTTTCGGAGAATTGGAATTTTCCTTTCGCAAAGTCCAGATTTTTAATTTCGCAAGGTACAGATTTCCCATTTCGCAAAGTACAGATTTTTGATTTTGCAAGGTACAGATTTTCCATTTCGCAAAGTACAGATTTCCCATTTCGCAAAGTAAAGATTTCACATTTCGTTTCGTCCCATTCCTTCCGTGCAGTCCATCATTTTACTTACAACTTTTCCTTTGACTCCATCAGTACTGTAAGCCGTGGCCATGATCCCAGGGCAAATCTCTGCGTAGTCTGGAAGAGAGCCATCCAAGTTCACACCACTGATTGCAATAGTGTAAATACTATTAACATAACCGTTATAGGCACAACTGTCTCCGACACGGCCGCCATCCCCTGATGAAAACGTGTAGATGGCACCTGAGCCCCCACGACCCTGGAATAAAACAAGCACAAGCATATTACGTATCTTTATCTTTATTTTAACCGGTTTTTGATCTTTGACGTTTGGAACGGTTCAACGGACACAGCTTCTTAGCTCGTAATCTGGCAAGAATTGATGCATTGACGACCAATTTCATCACAATAATTCCTCTTCGTTCAATGGGAAACAATTAGGGCAGCAACGAATTTATTTAAAGATATCTTATTCAATGAAAAAATGGCACTGTAATCCAATGATTGCTTATATAGGGTCAGTAAATACAGGGAAATATAGGGTCAGTAAGCTGATGGGCGGCACGGTGGTCTAGTGGTTAGCGCGTCGGACTTTCAACCTGAAGGTCGGTGGTTCGAAGCCTGGTCTCTGCTGTCGTGTTGTTTCCTTAGACAAGAAACTTTACTCCACACTGTCTCTCTCCACCCAGGTGTATAAATGGGTACTGGCGACAAAATGCTGGGGGTAACCCTGCGATGGACTAGCATCCCATCCAGGGGGGAGTAGCAATATTCCTAGTCGCTTCATGCTATAGAAACCGGGTTTAAGCTCCGGCCATTGTGAGCCTTCTGGCTCGAGTGCGCGACTTTACTTTACTTTTTTAAGGTGATGGGCCGGGAAACATCAAAACATTTTTTGGATGGCCAAAACCATTGCAAGCTCATGACTTGCTTCTGGCCCCCAAACCCCTACATTTCGAAGGCAATGTGCTATTGATACCTGCTTAATACCGAGTTCAATAGCTCTACTGGTCAGTACACCTGGACCCATCACTTGCGAGCCGTCATCTCCAGGTCCCCAACTGTTTGAGTATATGTCAATCATGTCTAATTTGTGAGACAAGGCCGCTGACTCTGTGACATCAGTTGACCTGACATCATCATCAAAAATGCGAATACCTAAAGGAAAAAAAATAAGGAAAGGATATTTATACATTAGATAGCTACACATGCATCCTTATATTGATGATACTCCTCGTAACTAGGTTTAAGTTAAAATATTGCATCATATTCTCTGTAGTTAGGTTTAACTTTCCAAGATTATTTTACTTATTCTTTATGTAATGTTTGTGTGTATGTTAGTGGTTATGTTTGTGTGTATGATAGTATGTACATGTATGTTAGTATGTACTCTCCATATTGTACCTCCGCTGTAAACATTTAATTTACTTTATTTAATCTAGCACCCTGACATTTTAACTTTTTAGTTATTTCAGGGTGCTGGTACCCTTTAAATATTATATTTATATTTAATTATTCCTTGTAATTTATTTTATTTTAAATATCTCTGGGTACAATAAAGCTTTGTTGTTATTGTTGTTGTTTTTGTTATCATGTATGATTGTGGGAGGGAGGCACGGTGGTGTGATCAGCATTAGATCCCATCCGCCTAAACCACCAAGGACACTTATTGTGCACATTTTGCTAGCCCCCTCGTAACTTCAAGAACCTTAAGGCTATGACAATGAAATCAAGAGGGTAAATAATACGTCCAAATGTTTCTCCTTTGCGGTCCGCACAATGGAACGATGACGTCATATGACGTAGTTATTAGGTAATTAGTTATACGGCCGCCATCTTGGATCCTCTTAAAAACCGTCCAAATTGACTCAAAATTAATCAAAACCAATAAATCTTCATTCAAAGGTACAAATAGGCAAATTTCAAAAAACATGGCTGTCAAAATCTTGTTGCCATGGAAATATGAAGTCACATGATCAACAAACTGTCATGAAATTGTTGCCATATAAATTTTAGGAAAAGTCAAAGTTTGATGGCGTTTGAATGGGACCAGCCGAGTGGGTTACCTGTGGCTCGTGCGCGGCTTTACCTACCTACAGTGTATGATTGTGGTAGCTAGGTTAATGATGGACTAGTGAATTGACATAAAGGCCCCGTACACATGCATCCGAATATTTTCTAATCCGCAACTTTTTTGTTGCGGATTAGAAAATACTCGCGTCCACACGTAGCGTACTCGAATCGTATTTGCCCGTCCACACGTATCCGGATTCGCTCTAGTACCCAGGGCTCCTCTTTAAATATTTTATTATTATTATTATTATTATTATTATTATTATTATTATTATTATTATTATTATTATCTTCATAAATGAACTGGATGATCTTTTTCCGAATTGTTTCCTAAGGGAGCGGGTCATAGCCCATGACCAAAGGTCCCCTAGGGTTTTCTCTTTACTCTAAAGCTCTAAAGCTTATTATTATTATTATTATTATTATTATTATTATTATTATTATTATTATTACTTTATTCATAACACGAACAAACAAACGCTTACAATAGTAAGAGTTACAAGATAAATAAAATACCGAAAGATAGTTTAATTAAATAATAGGTTATTATAATAAAATTATAATGAAATGTTAATAGTACTAATAGTAAATGTTAACAACAGAGCATACGCAAAGGCCAACATTTTGTGGATCCGATACTGTTACGTCAGCGTATTAAAAAATATCCGCATTCGACTGTCTACACGATGCCGTACTCGTAGCGTATTCAAACATTTCCACTCTGTAGGGCGGATTCAAAAAGTTATGGATTCGAAAGCCGAGTTCGCCGGATACGTGTGGACAAAAGTTGCGGATTCAAAAATATCCTGATATGTACCTGCAATTCTGGCATTGTATGCTAATCCCACTCCACACTTATTGTTATTAGCCGCACCAGCTATAATACCAGCACATTTATTGCCATGTCTACGAGGAAGAAATAAAGATAACATAGCCTCGATAAATTAAAAATACAACTAAGAAAGAAAGTTACAAAGAAACAAAAGAAAGAAACAAATTTGAAATATTTACAATACAAAGATGTAAAACGCAGTATATGGAGCGTGACGGTGACGCTCTGAGGCTCCGTGGGGCATGTATTTTAATTTGTAACTGTACTTTGACTCGCAACTTAGGCGTATAAAGGTACCTTTATATCCTTTGTCTGGGCTTTTCATCTATAGATGAGATACCCTGGGAACGAGGTTGTGGTTGGATTTGTAAATGACCCATTTGTATGTTACAGCCTCGGCCACTGGCCTAAGCATTATACACTGTCCAGCTGTAAAAGGCACTGTAAAAGGTTCAAAGGCACATTCGCCTTCAGTTGAGTTACTCACTGTTAAGGTGGCTGAACACAGTTTGCACGCGCTCTTCAATTTCAGCTGCTTAAGTGAGTCAGCACGTGCAGCGTTTTGAGAAAAAAACGTGGCGCCTGTTCAGCGATCATTTTATTTTGCTCAGCGTGGATAGCGAAAGTGTTGTTGAATCAATAGATAATTTATAGAACCATTGAAGAAATACACTGCCTTTTTGGTCGTTTTTGTCTTTGGATCGAGAATCCAGTCAAATGCAACGCATGCACAGTTGACCAAAACATGGTGACTGGATATTTTAGTGACTTTCCTCGAAAATGTGCTGATTTCTACGGAACCACTCGTTAGAATTTCACGAAATTTGGCACAATAATAGTTCCGAATATGCCAAACTCACCTGCCATCAGAAATTTGAAATCTAACAGAGGAGATTTTTACAAAACGCAAACATATTAAACCACAAATTACTCTGTTAAAATTATACGAGACCAGTGTTAACATGGGAATATTTTTCCGAGTTTACTGGAGACAAATGATGGACAAAATCTAACGCCTAGATTTTCTGAAAATAAACGAAGCCAAATATTGCAGGCTGATTTACAATCCACCGTGTTGCCATGGCAACACCCTGAAAGCTCAACACAAACATCAAAATATATAGCTTGTTGCTAAATCGTATGCCTCACCAATTTTGGGCGCCCAGACGTAAGTAGTTTTAAAATGACAATGAATGACGCATAGGTACAGTGAAACTGTGTTCAGCCACCTTAATAAGCTCTGTTAAAAGATTTCCCTCCCTCCCTCCCTGTTGGAGTTACTTGGGTGTCCTCAATAAACTTTGGAGTCACTTCTCTGTGATTGCGTTCGGTTAAGTCTGCGCAGCGACTTCCCCAAGCATAGTGCACTAGTTTTTTAATCGTTTTCGCATTATCGACCTGCCAATATTTTCTGGTCCGATCCAGCTCCCCGGGGAGATAGGTAAGGCTCGATAGGTCAATAAGCGCGTTGCTGGCCTTAGGTTTCAGCTCATATATAGTGCTGTTGATATAGCGCGTTGCTGGCCTGGATTGCAGCTCGTAGCGCCCTAGTTTTCTGGACCTGCCAATACTCTTTTCGGCTTGGCGCCGTTGTTGGCATTAGGTTTCAGCTCTTAGTGCCAGGAGAAGTGAGGTTGTGAAATGGTCTGCACTTAATGGAAGTCGTCTGCATGTCACGCCAATCGCCGAGCGGTGTCCCCCTATTACGCCATATGTGTCTTGTACGTGGTCCTTGTTTTAATTTTAGGTTTGGTATTAAATCTTTGAGTTTATCAATTTATCGGAACAGTGACATTAACAACAGCAAGACAGTGTTTTTAGCAGACATCTTCCAATCAATAATGTCAGAACTGTCTCTTTTTAACGTCATTCTTTTGGCAATTTTCTTTTTTCATTACGATAGCGCTGCGCACAATTACTAAAAATAGATAGGCCCCCTACGTGACTCAGACAAAGTTTGCTGTTAGCTCAAAGGCTTTCAGTATGAGCGGGATGTGTTTTGAATATGAAAAATCAGTGAAATCAGCGGTTAACGTGACCTGAATGTTTTTTGAGCTTCAAATATAATAAATAAAAGGCAATGTTACATTAGGAAGTGAAAACTGATTCAAGAAATATAGATTTTGGCTTAAAATTCAATAAATTATGTGAGATGAAATCCGATCATCGGACTTCCAATCTCTTAGCTCTCATGCAATTAGAAAACATTTCACGACTTGTACCCAAAATTAAGCCAAAGAGGAAAGTAAGTCGTTGTATTCTTCTTGTATGACTAAGATGTGTGCATCGCTAGCTTGGAAAAAGATGCATAAATAGGTTCCAAATGATCCAGAATATGTATTTGATACAAAAAAGTTTACGAGCCGTGTTACCGAGCAAAGCAGAACAAAAGGTCCTGAAGATGACAACGCGAATTTGTTTTTGTTCAAAAATCTTGTCTTTGCGTATATATATTCTAAGGGATATTATATACTGTAAAGTTTGGAGAGTCTATAGGCGGCTATTTGATAAATCAGTGAGCTGCTTATTCTCGAGTATTCGTCAAACGGGTATAAACTTTTCTCCACTCCCGGCTTTCCAGTCTGATTTGGTCGCATTGAACAGCATAAAAATAAACGTATCCTTTCTGTGGAGCAATGGACAGATTATTGTTTCTTTTCAACATCATTGAAACCTGCCTTTTTTGCCATGGACCACTTTACCGCTTGGTTCTCGATATGCTACGTTTCTTACGGCTCAGCTGTATGTGCGCTGCTGCAAACTGAACCTCGAATCTCGATAGTGAAATCTTTCCGAGACAATAATTGCCGCTCTGTATCAATTCTTTGCATTTTCGCCAAAGTTTGAGATGTTCCAAGAATAATTTTTAGGTTTTCTCTTCAACATTGACCCGGGTGTTCGATTTTCTTGCGCAAATATCGGTAAAAGCCGCATCAAAGTGTTCGGCAAAACCACTTTCCCATACAATGTTCTTATGCAGATAACACATGGAGGAGTTTGTTTGTCTGAGTCACAACGGGGGTCAAAAGTGTGTGACGTCATTTGTGCGCAGCGCTAATATATATAGATAGGTTGAGCCTAACAGCGTCGCTCTCAAAACAGAAAGCCCATGGTAAACTTAACTGAGGTGAAAGGTCGGAAACACAAGAATTAAGATTGAAGACCGGGCTATTTTTCAATTTTAGCAATTCTCAAAAACAGAATTACGCGACCGTCTGCACAGTACATTTAGACAGTACAAAAGTTCACAAAAACAACTTGTCCGTCTCGAATAACTAGTAGGACTAATTTCCAAATAAAATACACCTATTGCTTATCAAACATTGTCCGGGAAACTGATTTGGAAATCAAAATTGCAAAAAATACATCAAACATATTTGCATAAGGCCACGTGAGTGAAATTAGAACTACAAAATCTAAGTCTTATTTTGTTTACATAAAATCGCTTTTCAACCTATGTAATGAATGAACAAACAGATAAAAATGGACAACACAATCTTCTTTCGAAAAATTTTATTCAAATCTCCATAAGTTTATGTTTAAAAGCAAAACGCGAACCATTGCCGAGCTGTCTTCGATGAATGAAATCAAAACGACTAAATTTGAGCAAGTTTTACTTACCAAAAATAGCGAGAACACAAAGAAAAAGTCAATCACAGATTGATATCAACATAAATTCGCATCGAAAAAAATCTATTTTTTTACCTTTAAGTCCGTCCACTGCTTGGAAATTCTTTAAATCTACGCTTCTTCAGTTATGAAACGCGCGAAAAACTTTCTAGTTTTTGGATATTTTGTTTGCCATATGCCATAGTTTATCGTAATAGTTTTGTTTTATCTAGATGCCATCGCAATCGCTCGGAATTTAGGCTCAAGTGATTTCATTGTTTCTCTTTTATCTCCGCAATTTTAAATGCGTTTAACAAAAATGTTACACTCTTATCAACTTCAAACTACTGGTACAATATTTTATGTAAGTTTCATATTTTAAATTCAATAAAGGAAAGTTGGTTAAACGGCCGCTCAAAAACGTTCGGTGCAGTTACATGAAAACTGGAGGGAAACACCTTAAACAACGACAAGACAGCATATCTTGCACAACACTAACACAACTTATCCACTCATGTTTTTAACAAATCTGGAAATTACTGGAGGAAAAGCCATCGGCTGGAATGCAAATTAAGCAAGAAATGTTTTTATTCATTCTACATGTAGATCCAGTTTGTTTTTGTGAGCGTTTTGCCGGCTGGGACCAGGGAAAGTGTTCCCTTAACCGAGGTGATAATTACAAAGATTATATGAGCATTTTGCCGGTCGGAACCAGAAGAAGTGTCCCCTTAATAGAGGTGTCTCTTTAATAGACTGAGGTAATAATTACAAATGAGCAATATGCATTTTGCTGTTTTGTAGCGTCCCCTTAATAGGGGTGTCCCTTTAATAGACTGAGGTGATAATTGCAAATGAGTTTATTTAATTACTTAATTTAAATAGTTATTATAACAACTAGTTATTAAAAGTATTTTATAATCTCCACCCACTTGTAACTGCTCTGTGGTAGTAGCCAACTCGAAAGCTTGGCTCCTTTGGCTACTACACACTCTTCTTTTGTTATGTTTAATTCAATGTCTAGTTAGCTCTGTTCTTACTTTTTTTTTATTTCCTTAATGTTGGTTTATTGTAATAATTGAATAAGTGTGAATAAATGAACTTGAACTTGAACTTGAGTATTTTGCTGGCCGGGACAAGGAGAAGTGTCCCCTTAATGGAGGTGTCCTACAGTAGAGGTTCCACTTTAAACATAGAAAAAAGGCATGTACATACCCTGACACTGTTTTCCCATTTGGAACTGGTATTTCATCATCTTCTACATAATCATAACTTGCTATGGCTTCCTGAAGAAAAATAATTAAATATATACATTAATAATTTTTGAAGTCACATCAAATTATGACTGAACACTGTATTGTAGCAATTATAGAAAAAAAATATGTTTATTAAAAATGAATATATTCATTTATTTGTCTCAAAGAAAGCACTAAATTGTATTCTGAAATCTTGGCAAACAAGTTATTTAAAAATTCCTGTTTTTAACCCTTTAAGCCCTAAGAGTGATCAGCATCAAATTTCTCCTTGTAATATTAATGCCTTATCAAATTAAGGACATGATCACACAAGATGAATTCTCTTGATATCCAAACAATTTCTCGCCACTACTTCTATAGGAAATGTATAGGGACAAGAAATGAGAATTTGAATTTTGATATTAGGAACAATTTTTAAGTGGAGGAACAATGGTGTAGTGGTTAGCACGTCAGACTTTCAACTTGAACGCCGGTGGTTTGAGCCCTGATGTCGATCTGCCGTCGTGTTCTTTCCTTTAATAGACAAGAAACATTGCTCCACATTAGGAATTTGTTGTTCATGAACTTTCTTGTAAAAAATATTAAATACAACCAAAAAAAGCACTGCAGGGATTTATTTATAACTAATAGTACATACATTGTAGCTGAAAAGGCTTTTCAAATACGGCAATAATAATATGTACTGATTGACAGAGTGGGAGGGCCTAGCCTGTTCCAGGCGTTAAGTTTGTGGCGCGCGAAAGAAAAATCGGGCGCAAGAGAAAAAACGAGGGGAGGCTGGGGAGAGACCCTATAGCGCCGCGCGCCGCTTTTCGCTGCTCCCCACAATCTAAACGCCTGGAACAGGCTACGGAGGGCCGAATGGGAAAATATCTGGCTCGAGGTCATGGTATACAGACTGAGTGCAGCTAGGTCTGTGCGCCATGACTGAGAGCCAAATATTTTCCCATCTGGCCCTCCCACTCAGTCAATAAGTATCTTTTTTATTATCATATAACCAATTTGGAGACAAAATTGTTTCAAATTTTAACAAAAGGGGCGCACGCTTTAGCAGGGCTCAAGAACAGGATTTTCTGGTCCCACTTAAGTCACTTATGCATACGGTCCTCATACAGGCATTTTGTGAACAGTTTTGAAAAGAATGCACGCGTGCCGGGCCGTATGGGTCATATGATTAACACCGGTATAAGTGCAGTTATAATAGACAAAATTAATTAAATATAGTTCTGAAGGAAAAAAATTGAAGTCAGTACATAGTTGGGTGATAGTTCAGGATGATTTCCATCAACTCCATCATCGACCACTGCCACCCGAATTCCAGAGCCTGAGTTGTATGTTTGCCACACAGAAGTGATATTGAATGTTGGATTTTGAGGTCTCTCCTAAGGAAGTTAACAATGCATGTTTATTAATATTACAGTTTCTGCTAGACTGTATATAGCTACATCATTAGCATTGTGATTTAAGGTTACTGTGAACCTCCGCGGGTGCCTTCCAGAAAATCGTTCGATACGCGCGCTATTTTTCACGAACCCCCCCCCCCCCCCCCCCCCCCCTCCCCCCCCCCCCAAAAAAAAAATATATATATCATTGTAATTAAAGGTAATAAATTTTTGTGCATTCCGAAAATTGCAGTAATTTTTTCCTTTGTTTCCTTTAGTTAAGCATGCGCGAGCCTTAAACGCAAAACCGACGGAGTTGGCTTCACTGAATTACCAGCTGCCTCCGCGTTAGCGCGAAAATCAAAACAAACTGGACCATGTCGCTCGCTTTTTCGATATCTTCATTTGGTTCCCGAGTAAATCCACTTTGAAGTTGGACAATAGAAAATTGTTCAATGCTCATCACACCGTATTAGGGTGCCACAAGAAAAGTATTTGGAATTTCATAAAAGCCCCACATACTTTGGTGCATTAATATCCAACAAACACACTGGCCACGTTTCGCGAAAATCTTACAAATCTACATACCCTATTAATTTATTTGAACAGAGACCATTCTCGCAAAAACAAACCTCGAGTTTTTAGCCTCGAAAGGTTTTCACTGTTTTCACATCTCATTAAAGCGGCTGTCATCGTGGTCGCGCCATGAACCAAGGAGATGAAACATAGAATCCCCTGAAGAGTATCGTCACACAGCAGTGTGTCAACCGACCAACCGCCGATTTCTGGAGTTATTCAAAGGGTAAAAATCATGGAAAAAACGGCGAAGTTTCGCACAATTAACTGCAAACCCAAATGAACGGATAGAAAGTAACGAAAGCGCAGCAAAAATTTTCGAAAACAAACCAAAAAGGCCAGTAAGAGTTTTCTAAGAAATGAAAACACAACAGAAGTGGCCCGCGGAAATTTATCTAAAATACTCGCGCTGGTAACAGTAATAAATGCAAGCAAGTAAGTTATTCGTTCATAACTGTTCTTTTTCTCTTCGCCGCGGTTCTTTTCACTCGTCATTGCTGCAATTCTGCTAACCAAAAATTTTTTACTTGGGCTTTAATGGTCAAATTGTCAGGAATTGGAACAAGCGTAGACGATCGATCGTGTAAAACATGGAAAATCGCCGCGGAGAATATGTTATGACGCTACAATAGAATACCCAATGACGACGCGAAATGCGCTTCGTGTTGCGATGTAAACAAAATATACATATATAACATGCAATGCAAGATCCCGGATAAAGTTTAGCGGGAAAAGTACAAGAAGGCGCTGCACTCCGGAATTGGATTATCGGATTTTCCCCACCTATAGCTACTTATCAACTAGTCCTTTAAAACTTTTTTTAAGAATATTTCGAGTTCTAATTTTAATGATTTTGCAAAACTTCTTTCAATATTTTCTGGATTAATGTTATATCGTAACAGAAATGAATACAACTAAAATTATGCAAAATGGGACCAAAAAAGGTTCACAGTACCAGACGTGGCCATGAGTACGGGGACTGAAAACGAACTGTTAACCCTTTAACGTACTCCCAAGAGTGCCAAAGATAAAAATTCTAGGAAAATCCTAAATTTCATTTTGTAAAATATTGAAAAACAATTGGTACTATGCAACAATACTGCCAAAAAGGTTTCATTTGAATGGTCACACGATAGAATTTCGTCTACAGACTCAAAAGTTAGAATTACATTACATGTATATGTCTTAATAATAAATATTGACTCTGGGAGCTGTGAAAGGGTTTACAAAAATGAATTATAACAAAACTTGCACAATCATATTTACCTACTTTCAAAATAATTAATATCATTACTTACATTTGTGTAAATATTGATTCACATTTGCATACGCATTTGTTATTTTACTTGTTACCAAATTTAAACCGTAATGTTTTCAACGGGTAACTTACAATGTACCACTGCTCCTGAAACAAGGGGTCATTAAAACTTGTGGACAAAAGTTGATACTTTTTTTCTCTTTGCTGCATAAACCATTCAACCTGAAAAATAATTTTAATACAAACGAATTTTAATACATGTATATAAATTATAAAGAATGAATGATCATCAATCTAAAGAAATCAGCTGTATCATAACAGAATAATAGAGGTTTTGCACGGCAGCCATGTTGCATGGCAGGAACAATGAAAATGTTTTGCATTGGAAAGAACATTCTTTCCCATAGGGAAAATAATCTATTGTTCCTGCCATGCAACATGGCTGCCGTGCAAAACCTCTATAGGCCTTGTCACGGTTTCTGACGTCATCTTGGTTGGGGCCGGCTGGGGGCAAACACGGCAAAATTTACAGTAAATGCCGGTATGGGAAAAATCGGGAGTTTGATACTCGATAATTTGAGGTAGGTTGACATTCTGCAATTTCTATGAATTACAAAGTAAAGTTACCTAACAAAAGATGCTGCCGATCAAATTTGAAGGGTACAGGTTAGCTGAGAAGCGAGAAATCGTATTTTTAGTTTTTCATTCAAATGCTTCTAAATTTTCCCGCGAACGGTACAGACAAATATATGAAAATTGAAAATCTTAATTTGCGGCTTTCTTTATAGTGAGACTACATTTCTCAAATTTGATAAGTAATTTGATGGCATTAGAAACCGTGACAAGGTCTATTACAGACCGTACTAGCTAATACAAGATTTTATATTTTGGCATAACCTGCAGGAAGCTGCAGGTCAGATAAACAATAATTAGTCCTGGGAAAAACCAGCGCAATAAGCAACCACATTGTTTGCAATAAATATTTAAAAGAGTCCTTAAAAGACAAGTGACTACAGACATGAAAAGTTTTCATCCAGCAGTTTTCCCGGCTGCAATAATTTTGTTTATCTCAGACCCTTTATTGATTTCGACATTTCAATATCGTCAGAATAGTGAAATTAGCACTTAAATTGGTTTCAGCACTTTGGTTTATACAGTGGATTTTATGACGCTCGCGTTATTGTGTAAACCTTTGAACAGGATTGGACAGCTAAATGATCGAGATGTGCATTTTAAATTTAATTGTTCCAAGAGAACAGCGGACATTAACTCAATTCAACTACACGGGATAGATGTAGGAATTGTTAGCAGCAATCAGACCTTTACCGGCATGTTTTTGTACATTTCCTATATTTTTGCAGGGTGACGGTAAAGTAAACACGGTAACATGTACTTGTATGGGATACATTTAAATGCACAAACTAATGAAGAATTAATTTGCCTGAGAGTTCAGGCATTAATTTTAATTATCCGCTGGCTACAAAAATATTAGTGGACAGAATACAAATAACAGCTTACCTTTGGCTCCAAACTCAGTTTTCTGTCAACTTCATCTGACTCGGGTGTCTTTACTGATCTGTGCTTTAATTCCGGTCTTTTAAAAACATGATAGTCTTCAAAAAGCTGAGAACAAATAATTGCAAATTTCAAATTTCTGATAGAAATCACTCAGTACTGCAAATACTGGCAGAAATGTTTTATCACTGCAATTTTAAGATTTGGCAAAAACTTGCCGAGATGCATCATTTTAACCTAGACTAACAGATTAATATGTTCTTTAGCTTAGATTTAGGAGATTACTGTCAAATAATAAACAATTTATTCAGCGAAACGTTGTGTAATACGGCTGGGCATTTTTACTCATCAGTTTTTATTTGTTCTCGCCTTTTTCTACGACTCGTAAAAATACCATGTACTTATTGACTAAGTGGGAGGGCCGGATGGGAAAATATTTGGCTCGAGGTCATGGCGTACGGACCGAGCGCAGCGAGGTCCGTGCGCCATGACCGAGAGCCAAATATTTTTCCATCCGGCCCGACCTAACTTAGTCAATAAGCATTTTATCATATGACCAATTTGGAGACAAAATTACTTGAAATCTTAACGCGCGAGGCTGTCCGCTTTTGTAGCAGGGCCGTACTATCAGTCATATTACACAACTTCACGCTGAACAACCTCTCAATGTATTGTCGTTATCGCATGTCTTTAATGTATCTCTGAGAGCAGAGAGTAAGGTTAGTGTTTGTATAGTCTCACTCCAGACTCGCTGACGATACGCGAATCTAGCCACGAGATTAACATCATGTAACACTAAACGAAAAGTCCCCTTCTCTACACTATCCCCTCCTAAAATCGAAGGCTCCTAACAGCCAACCCGTGAATAAGAAATGCTAACGCGTAACGCAATATTGCGGTAAGCTTATGTTTTCACACTGACACGGTTCGATATATTTTTTTTTAAAAAATAAGCGTAAGGATTTTTGACGAACACACACACACACACACAAAAAAAGGACATCACTTTCATAATGTCCAGTCCGAAGAAAAAAGAAAAGAAAACAATGCCCTCAGCTAGACTTGAACTCGGGCCTCCGTCAGTCAATCGCTGCTCTAAAGACTAAATTTTGTTATTCTATAAAGGTAGATACGTATCAAAACGCGTGCCTCGGTTGAAAAATCCTTTTAGATCGATTTCAATATTGCATTAAAGACTCTAAATGCGAAGGGAGAGGCTGTAGTTTTCTAAACGTTAAACAAGCTCAGTGACTGGTTAAGGAAACAATAGGTTAAACAACAGAAACAATAGCCCTAGACCTAAACACAATGGACGCTTCAGTACTACGGAGCCAATAAAAATAGAGGTCTGGAAGAGCTACAGTACTACTCAATGCGAAAGATCTTTAAGGTTATTATCATATGACCCGTACGGCCCTGCGAACCTTTTCTTTGCAAAACCATTGATGAAAGTCCCGTATGAGGGCCGTACGCATTTGCGCGAGCGGGGCCGGAAAAAGGCGTACGGCCCTACTACAAAAGCGGACGGCCTCGCGCGTTAAAATTTCAAGTAATTTTGTCTCCAATTTGGTCATATGATAAAATGCTTATTGACTAAGTTAGGTCGGGCCGGATGGGAAAATATTTGGCTCTCGCTCATGGCGCACGGACCTCGCTGCGCTCGGTCCGTACGCCATGACCTCGAGCCAAATATTTTCCCATCCGGCCCTCCTACTTAGTCAATAAGTACATATTACTCATGCGCGTAGCGGCATGAGTTATAAAATGGCCTCCGTTTTTCTTCTTATTATTTTCCTTTTTTTGTGTGTCACGATTTTGGATGCAAATTTGTGCATGCATATTTTAAATTGTGCTCTTCCGGTTCATAGCTTTGCCATTTACACTTCCTGTTTAGTGACTTCGGGCTACTTTCACTTCCGGTAAAACAGCGTTACTGAAGTGTCACGACAGCGTCTCCTACAACCCTACTTACATAACTAATGTTCACGTTAGGTATATATAAGACTTCGAAGAATCACTGGCTTCATTGTGGTACAGGCTTCATTTACAAAACATTCAATAGTAAACAACGTGGTTTGCAGGAATGACTGAATGAAAGGATAAACTCTTCTCCACGTCGGGCATATTCTTATCATGTTTAATATATAAATCATAAAACTTGCTTATGCATGCGCATGAGTATAGGCTGCTTGCAGCCTCTTGTTGATGTTTATATTCGTTAACAGCAAATTAGTTATTGTTATCGCTGGATTCACGCGGGGATTCACGTTGTTCTCAGTTACGAAACGCATTCGTAACAAAGCATTACGTCACTAAGTTTACAGCTGAGTGATGGAACGAGTGAGCGGTAAGGCAATATTGCGGGTTTTTTTAAAATTAAATGTAACGACTTTTGTCGAACGCAAACAACCAAAAAAAACTAATTTTCAGTTCGAAAAAAAAAAGAGAGAAAGAAAATCTTCCCTGACGAGAATGGAACTCACGTCCTTCGGCTCTATTGTCTGATCGTTTACACACTTTGATTTGACTAATTACCAAGCTCAAATTTTGTTATTTCAACGTAGATATGCGGAAAACGGAACGAATGAGCGAGCGAGCGAGTGAGTGAATTGGCCGCCGTTACCGATAACCCGTTCATTATATACGCTTGCGCGTATTCACGGGTTAAAAAGGGTGAATCTCCGGAATCAATGACACTGTCAAAGTAACCAGTTCAGTTCACAAAGAAAATAAACAAAACTAAGAAAAACTGTCCATAACAAATTATAGTCTCAATATCCTCTTAGTGCTGGAGCTTTCTTAACAATTTCGGTCTCAGTTTCTTGCTACTGATAACCCGTTCTTCATAACGGTCTGGGGATCTTCTCACTCGGACAGGTCTTTAATTCTGGAAGGCAGACTCCGGATCCAGTCTTTCACCTTCATGTTCACTCCCTTCCTCCTCACCGCTGAGGTTAGGTGGGCCAGTAGAGTTGGTTCAAATTTAGCATCATCCCTTTGGGTATCCACAAGGAGATCACCGTCCTTTGTATCTGGTGCTTCCATTGAATTCAGCGAAGAAGAGTACCGCTAAATCTTCAGCGACTCGCACAACGAGCTCGACGTCCACAGGTCAGTCTAATCGTGTTTTGCACGGTTTAAAGGAACTGAAAGACCTCCAGCAACAGTCGCTGACTTCAATGAATCAGATGATTTCTACAATGAAATCTACAATGGAAGTTTTCACTCAGAGATAAAATGAGTGACTCGGAATCCAGCGATCGCGAAGATTTCGCTGATGCTGAAACGGCGGGAAATCCGCTCGATATTTGCAGCGAGGTCCTCCTGCAAACAGCTGACTCCTCAAAAAAACGCTCAAAAGCAGATGAGGATGAAGTTTTTGGAGAACTTTCCAAGCTTTATGAATCCGAAGGCACGGTAAGCGATCCAGTAAATGCTAAATTTGCTTCGCTTTTTTGACAAGATGATGAAACAAGCCTCAGCGAAGAGAAAACAAAAGAAATACATGAGAAATACAACAGACCAGAAAACTGTGAAAACCTTATAAATCCAGAAATCTGGAGCAAGATTAGGTCTAATACTAGATCTAGAGATCTTAGGGTGCAAAAACTTGAGACAAGCCTTATTCTCAAGAGCATGATTTCCGCTATCAAAATCTCTGATAAGTTGCTGGAGTGAAAGTCTAACTCCAAACCTGCATCTGAAAGTGATGTGTCCGAGTTTCTTCAACTCTCGCTCGACTCCCTAGCTCTTCTGGGAGACTCTATTAATGAGGTTAATATCAAGTGACGTGAGCTCATAAAACCTGACTTAAATGATCAGTTCAAGCAATTCTGCAGCTCACAAAATCCAGTCACTAAAATGTTATTTGGAGATGACTTGCCAAAGTCAGTGAAGGAACGAATCTCTGAAACTAATAAAGTGGGGGTCAAGGTTTCACCACAGCAGCCAGCACATTACCACAAACATCAAAGGAGATCAAACTTTCCTCATCGCCAGCACCATCAGAATCAGAAGCCTTTTTTATGGAAGTATCAGGGGCCGGCGAAGAGATCCTATCCGGACCCCAAAAGGAAGGGAAAACCCCAACAACAACAATAGAAATTGACAAATCTCAAGACCACCTAGATCTCCAGGCCTACAATAGGCGACAAAATTGTTGACACATCGTCATTTTGAACCCCAATTTCTTCGAGACAAGACATATTTTGACCCCACCCTGCTTATTCCCCCCACCCCCCCCCCCCACCCATCCCCCCCCCAGGCAATGTTGTTTATTGTTTAGAAAGGTATGTGGCTGCACTCCTACAACATTGGAAGGGGGAAGGGGGTTTGTGCAGCAAAGTATAGTGAATGCAAAGAGAAAGTGATGAAATTGCTACGGAAACCGTTTGGAATACACAGTGTATCAAGTATTTTTGTCGCCTATTGTAGCTAGGTGAGTCCTGATAATCATCATGATCATGACAACACACTCACTGCACCATTTGCTGCTGGTAAATTGAAACAATTTGCATCTGTATGGCAAACCATAACTTCTGACTATTTCATACTCAGTGCTGTAAAGGGGGTTAAAATCGCAGGGCCGTAGCTAGCAGTGGGGGCAGGGGGGCAACTGCCCCCCCCCCCGAAAATCCCAAAATAATTAGAGAATTCTCAGCCTTACACTTTCATCTTGCTGTAAAAACGTTGCGTTGTCCCCCCCGCTACAAAAAAAAGCTAGCTACGTCCCTGATATCAAGTTTGCTCACTATACAAAGCAGACCATCATCCACAGAGAATACAACTTCAATGCAATCGAGGTTGTTATTATTGACAACCAAATATAAAAGTTTTTAAAAACAGGAGTTATTGAAAAAGCAACACATTATCATGGAAGAAGAGTACATCTCAAACATCTTTATTCGGCTAAAGAAAGATGGCTCATATCGGCTGATTCTTAATTTGAAATATCTGAATGAGTTTGTACAATACCACCATTTCAAAATGGTAAATCTTAAAAGTGCTATCATTTGTATGAGTCCAAACTGTTTCATGGCCAGCATCGATTTAAACTACTGTTCTGTGTCAATAGATGTAAATTATAGAAAATACCTCCGATTCATATGGAAGAACCAGTTGTTTCAGTTTACTTGTCTTCCAAATTGACAAATAAAGAGTCCAGGGAAAAAAGATTTGATATAGAATGGAAACTAAATCCCCAATTGTTTGAATGTATAATATCCCTCTGGAGCACTCCTTCAATAGACCTGTTTGCTTCCAGGCTAAACTACCAGTTGAAACCTTTCGTGTCCTGGAAACCTGATCCAGAGGTAATGGCTATTGATGCCTTCTCTCAAGACTGGAGGGAACAAAATTTTTATGCCTTTCCTCCATTTTCACTTATTAACAGGGTACTTCAGAAAGTGGAACGGGACCAGGGTCAGGGCATCATTATTGTATACCAATGTGGAAAACTCGAGTTTGGTTTCCCAGGTTGTTACGTCTCTTAACAGACCATCCAGTTGTTATTCCAAAGGGACCAAGAACATTGACTCTACCATTCAATCAGGAGAAGGTTCATCCTCTTCGGAAAACACCAACACTTCTGGCATGCAAGTTATCAGGAACTCCCTCACAACAAGAGGCATTTCGGAAAAAGCTGCCAATGTCATATTACAATCCTGGAGAGGGAGTACACACAAACAATATTCCGTTTACCTCAAGAAAATGTTGTTGTTTTGCAGTTCAAGGGACTTTGATCCATACAAAACCACTCCAACTCAAGCTCTAGACTTTATGACAGACCTATTTGAACAAGGCCTAGGCTACAGTGCTATGAACACAGTAAGGTCTGCCTTATCGCAGATTTTACACATCCCTTCAGGAATTTCATTTGGGAAACTTCCAATTGTTAAGCAGTTTCTTAAAGGGGGTTTTCAGCAAAAACCTACATTACCAAGATACACTATCACCTGGGACCCCTCTATGTTGTTAACTTATTTGAAAAGTTTATATCCAGTTAAAGAATTATCATTGAAAATTCTGACATTCAAGACTGTTGCCTTGGTGGCAATTTTATCAGCACAGAGGTGCCAAACTCTTTATTTCTTGGTCATTCGGAATATGGTGGTAAACAATTCCACCGTCAAGTTCTCAATTGGAGACAAACTGAAACAAACCAAACTTGGCAAACATGTACATGAGTTGGAGTTTCCGGCATATCCAACTGATACTAGCCTTTGTATTGTTGATGTTATGAAAGAATACGCAGCGTTCTGCAAGCTTTGTCCACAAAATATATGGGTTGAAACGACCAGAAAAGACACAGAACTACTGAAATGTGGGTAATTTACGTTTTATTTCAGATAAATGAAACTTTATTTAGTCGAAATGCACTTTTCCTATAGCCCATGCTTTCACGAGCGAACTCGACTGGCTCATAAAAACTCTCTCACGAATGTCATCACTGATTGTCACTCCTTGGATAAACTTGTCCCCTGCCAGTTCCACTTTAAACGAGTAGACGGCCTCTGGGTACGCGTTTTCGACCAATTCCATCAAGCTACCTTATTATACGAATATAACGAAACATTTTAACAACGCGAACAAAATCTACGCGTTATAAAATTCACGCAAATTTTCTAAATTTTATGTTTACATACATTTAATTAACGCGAATTTGATGCTTTATGCGTAATAATTTCTATAGCAACCTGCGCTTTTCACAAGACAAAACAACAACGTCCAACAACAGAACTCGAGGTTTAATAAACCATATTCTAACAATCATACCATCAAATGTATTTAAATGGTGACTATTCAATGAATTACATCGACGAATCTAAAGACATTTTAAAATCATTAATTTCCTATAATAAGGCATCCGCAAATCCATCGAAACCTTCATTTGGCTTTTGGCATCATGACCGCAACTGCAATTTGTAATCTTGATCCTTCTTCTTCCCTGAATCGAATCTTCGGGTCAATTTAGCAGTATATTCTTCGAACGGTAGTGATTCCGAGAGCTTGCATGATCAGCTCTACAGACTGGCCGTAGGCCGGTTGGTCCAGTAGCGTAAGCAAATACGCTCGACAGTCCGCCGGTTTGATGTCCATGAGGTTTGCGTATTGCATGAACTTCGAGAGCCACGTTTAAAAACTTTGACCCACCGAGTAAACTACGTTCCTCCTAGCTTCCATATGTTCGCTTGAAGTCACCATACTCTGCTGCAAAGCTTGAGAAAGGGTATTTACCAGCTGCTGAAGGGACTTCACTGCTCCCCTCGTCAAACGTGTGGCTCGACTTTCGATGGTTTCTTCTTTTGTTGTTGTTGTTCCATGTCGCTTCCAGTCGGAAATGAAAAAACGCTTTTCCCAAATAGGGTCACAAATATAAACTTATTTTATAGTTAAATTTAAACTTTGCAAGTTCCAACACGTACTAACAAAAAAGGAGGGATTTACGCTTATAAAGAAGCAAAGCAAGCTTACATGTTTGTCGTACAAGAAGCCATGTTTGAGAGCTAACTGCTTCGCTTCCTGGAGACGTCCATGAACTTTCACGGCCCAAATATTGGTGTAGATATCTTCAGCAGAAATTTCAGTCCTAGTGAAAAACATGACCCAGATAACGAAGCTCAAAATCCATGCCTTTGCATGCGCCATGAGCGAAAGTGCTTCGAGGAGGCCTCGCGACCATCGCGCAAGCTCCATTTCTCTAACTATGCCTTTGAAGGCTATCGGTGATTTTTGTAACATGAGAACTGAAACAATGCATATGGCCTGTCGCAGCTAACCAATTATATCTTAGCACAAATCTCAACGGACTTCGATATCACATACTGTCACGTACAAGATATATATCAAGAGTATGCTCGCAGAAAACGAATGAAGTCTCGCATGATGATTGGTCAATTTTTATCATCAATAAGAGTACAGACACATAAAATTTTAATTTTTGCAAAATGTCATCCTGTCAATTTTTTAGCCAATGAAATTTCCTTATTGTTATCAGTTAGCCAATGAGAAAGCGAGAAAAGTTATTGACAATGACTGCGTCAATTTGGCGTTTTTGTTATTGTAAAAAAACAAATTGACGTCAGTTTTTTATGCGTCTGTCCTCTTATTGATGATAAAATTCGTCATAACATTGTCAAAGTTTGCTGTGGATCCACGAGCCGCATTATGACGAATTTTACCATCAATAAGAGGACAGACGCATAAAAAACTGACGTCAATTTGTTAATTTTACAATTTAAGGAGTATTGTTCATTTTAAAGAATGAAAATGTAATAGGCAAATTATTAAGCAAGTTGTTGTGTTCTGCTGACCTAGTCAGCGAACACTATTGTGATCGGGCGATGTATTTTTGTGTTCTGCTTGTTCTGCTGACGTAGTCAGCGAACACTAATGTCATCGGGCGAGGTATTTTGTGTAAGGAATCATTTCCGGTGTAAACAATAGAATCCCCCCCCCCCCCCCCTGAAAAATCGCAACCAATCAAAGCGAAGAAATGACGAAATCGGAAGTAGTTCTGATAATTCTCTTACAGTTCTTTATATGCTCAAAACTCGAATAATAGTCCATCTATTCGCTTTAATTAAAGACTGAATTTCAGCTAAAGAGTAGGCTATCAAGATTTTAAAATTTATCTGCCACTACAAATTATTTCAGCAGTCTGAAGCGAAGCGAAATCGCACGATAAAATTATAATTAAAAGCATTTTATAATTTAAATTTAGAAGAAATTAATTCTTTGATTGTTAGGTATCCTATTAGTTTTAATTTTAGAAAATCTTTAAACGTTATTGTAAATAGATCCCCGTACTGAGGTTGGTCGTAGGACGTTTTCTTATAAAGCTACAATTGCTTGGAACTCTTTATCAGATAAGGTTAGACATTTTTCGAATCCAGTAGCTTTTAAAAACCGACTTAAACTTTTGAAGAAAGATATTAAAAATATTAAATTTGACAAAGGTTGCTCTGTCACTTACCATAAAGACCAAGACTTATTATTTATTTATATATTTTATTGTAGCTTGTAGATATATAGTTAACTTAATATTATTTGTATTATGAAATTCTTAGCTTTTATAATTTGTACAGTAATTTTACTTTGTAGTAGGTCCACATCAGCTGTAAAGTTGCCCATTTTGAACCTGCTTACCAAATAAAAGTATGTATGTACGACAACTCATATATCAGTTTGTTCACCCCGTGACTGAGAGAAATTATAATTTCGTAAACAAGCGATGCCATTTTAGCGACACTCAGAAAGAAAAATGCAATTAATAACCTAGAATCGAACCCGGAACCTCTGCATGCTAACATCCCTCCTTCACCACCAGACCACCGGGTTGATCCGGCAAACCCAAGAAAAATTTAAATATAAAAGGTGCTTTTCTTAATGATACATCTATAACCCTAACCCTATCCCTAGATCTTACCTAATCCCGAATCTAGCTTAGGTCTAATAATCGCTTTACCTAACCCAGTTTTATCTAATAATAATAGCCTACGTTCATCCCAATCCAGGTATAAACTATAGAGAATTGGTTACCAATGAATGTTAGTGATGGCATCGACCGTTAAAAATGGCATCGCTTGTTTACGAAAGGGAAATCAGCCTAACCTAGACGCCAGCTGACGAGTTGACGGTATCGTTACGCTCGACTGAGTTTGATGGATAGTTTAAACCCAGCGTTCCTGATGCCGGTACAGTACATCTGCTCACCAGAAAATGCACTCAAATCGTTTGTCAAATAGCATTTGCTAGTACGCTGCACAATTCACGCTATATCAGCAGAACACACGGCCAAGTGGGGCCCTATTTTTGTCAATGTAAGGAAACATTTCCGGTGTAACAATAGTTACAGTGATTGTTTTTCTCCCAGTTTATTATTTGCTCTCGTCATTTTCCATTTCCCCAGAACACAATTTATGTCATTTCTTTGAGATGGTCTGCCTTTTTGTCATGACGTCTAGACAAAAAGCGCCTGTTGTGTTGGTTACATGATCGTGTACGAGGTTAATTCGTCTGGTATTGGGTGATCTCAAGTTCGATACGCCCAGAACTCCATGATGAATGTAAATTTCTGGCGACCTCAACCTCTTACGTTCGATAATTTTAATTAAATATACTTTTCATTCGGTAAACCCAAACAGTTTTGCGTTTTACCAGATCTAACAATAAAAGCATTTTTTTCTGTGTTGCGTTTCCATTTTAAATTTCAGAACGTTTGGACCGTGGATTATTTTTAACATTTTTCAATGAATGTACTAATTTTTCGGAACTGTCGGTTATGTTTTGGTGAATGCTTCTCAATGCAAGGCCGTTTCAGTGAAATGCGTTGTCAATGTTTGACAACGCGTTGCAAATGTTTTGAAACAACTTTGAAATGGTTTTCCGCATTGAAAATGGTCTCCAATGCCGATTCCGGATCAACGTTTGAAAATGCGTTGAAATGAATTTTCGTTAAGCCTGGTTTTCCCAAATAGGGTCACAAATATAAACTTATTTAGTTAAATTCAAACTTTGCAAGTTCCAACAAGTACTAACAAAAAAGATGGAGGGATTTACGCTTATAAAAAGGCAAAGCAAGCTTACATGTTTGTCGTACAAGAAGCCATGTTTGAGAGCTAACTGCTTCGCTTCTTGGAGACGTCCATGAACTTTCACGGCCCAAATATTGGTGTAGATATCTTCAGCAGAAATTTCAGTCCTACTGAAAAACATTATCCAGATAACGAAGCTCACAATCCATGCCTTTGCATCCGCCATCTTTAGTTAATCGAGGCCTACGCAAAACCTTGCAGACTTCAATGGCGATAACAAAGGAGCTACAATGAACTGTACTTGACCCGGTGCACACACAGGCAGCCCAAGCTCACGTATCGATCGAGCGGTCGGTATTGCTCGTAAGACTACTGGTTGACAATATTTCGCCGTTATTGAATTTAAGTTAACGGCGAAATTCATGTCGTTATATTGTATCACAGAGACAATATTTCGTCGTTGTTGAAGTTTTTGCTCTGTATAATATATGTATAATATATATATCGTTTCATATGGACTTTAATACAGAACTGTTTCGTAGACCAACAAAGCGTTGATCCACTCATCAGATGGAATTTAACTGATGAGTGGATCAACGCTTTGTTGGTCTACGAAACAGTTCTGTATTAAAGTCCATATAAAACGATATTGAGTAGAAACACTTTGTTATTACCGCTCCCTTATTGTTGAGCACTATTCTGGATTTAGCAGTGTGGAATTCACCTGCCAGTTATATACATAACAATTTCTTGATATTTATACGTATATCATATATATATTATATATGATTATATATATATATATATATAATATATATAAATATATATATATATATATATATATATATATATATATGGCAGAGAAACTTTTTCGCGAATTTTAAATTTTCTCTATAGAGGAACTTAACTGCGAAACCAGGGTCGCATTTGTCTCAAGACCAAGAACCCGGGATCACAAAAATCGCCTAATACACCACAGCTGAGACACAAGACAAGCAAAGGGACACAGAAAATGGCAAAAGTATGTTTATTTTGTGTATTTATACTGAATTTTAAGCTGAAATACGGCAAAATCGACTCAGTGATAACAATTCCCATACAAAGCCTTATAATTCGGTTTCTCAACTGCCAAACAGTAATCTTAACGCAACACTTTACACCGACCCGCTTGATACATGAGTTTGGGCTGCCTGTGGTGCACATCTTTTGTTTTTTTTTGATCCATGACATGCTATGCGGGTGCTTTCCATTCGACCAGAAATTCCGTTTTAAAATTCCGGGTAGTCCGTGTGACGAATGGAACGATTTTCCGGAATGTTTAATAGGACAACCTCGCGAGGCTGTCCTAAAATTCCGGAATTTCCGTTCCATTCGCTTCCCAACCCTGAATTTCCGTAATTGGTTGAATGGAAAGCGCCCTAAAATAACTTAATAGCACCATTTCTATTGGTCAGTTACTCGAACAAAAGATCAACATCTATTGTGTTGTGCAGGGTCAAGGCGGCCGAAAAACGATAACAAAAACATTGAACAAAGACGTTTCTCAGGTGTCATAACCATTGCATTTATTAACTGTCTTTACTGAATATCACTTTCTTAAAACATCCTGTTTGCATTTTAATGTGCTTAGTGACCTGGCATACATCTTTGTCTGTCTACTCGACCCGGGGGGGGGGGGGGGGGGAAGGGACGGGAAATACATGGGGGAGTGTTGCCTGAAAAAGTAAAAATTTCAATTTATATTCCTTTTTTTTCCGTCCTGACCTCTAAAGCCTGGACGTAACTTATTCTAAAATTTCTTTTTCTTGGGCCATTTTAGTTTTCACAAAAACAAAACGCGAACAGCGGTTACAAACATTTGTCTAAAATGCATTTCTTTCAGTTACCGTTGACGTTTCGTATGTACCACATACATCATCAGAAGTGATCGTTATTTTAAAGCGAACTAAATTGTATAAAGCAAAGAACTGGAAACTAGTAAGATAAAATTACAACTGTGTCACCGAGTAATGATTGACAAAAAAAAAAAACCTTTGAATGCAGAGATCCACACGACGCAGAAATGATTGACAACAATAACAACAGTAATGATAGAATTAATAAAGGTCAAGCTTTTCACTGCAGAGAACTGACCTCAAACTGTCATGAATCAGCAATTGCAAATCACATCTCCTCGACCAACCACAATATGAAATTTGATCATTTTGAAATCCTGGCAAGAGGCCGTTCGGACATACATTGTAAAATAAAGGAGACACTTTTAATTCGAGATTTAAAGCCTGCCTTAAACGAAAATCTTACGTTTTCATTGGAACACTTAGTCGACATTCGAAGGAACGTGACTCGAATATCTAATATAGGATAGAAGCAAAGACCGATACAACGTAGATACAAATTTAAGAGGTGTACTATATTTCGACTGGCCAAACCAGCCTTCTTCAGGTACAATGGGATAAAATTTACATTGGCTTTTTATATATAGTTGACATGTATACGTAACAACGGAAATACGTAGGGCTACGCCTAGAAAAATAACAATGATAGATAGAAATAAAAATAGCTGATAATGAAAAATATACGGAAAACAAAGAAAGGAAACTAATACAAAAGTGAATAATTAGTATATAGTATTTCTTCGCGAATGTTGAGGCCGTGAGGAACAAGTGTCCTGCCTTTTGAAATTAAAAAAGCTTCTTTGGCCTTACGTATTGAGTCTCGGTTAGAGAAAATTTTTTCAATGGGGATTAGTTGCATGTCATTAGCAGTGTGATTAGGAGAGGAGAGAAAATGTTCGGCGGCTGTAGTAGGTTTAGTCTTGGTTTTAGGATTATCTATAGTTCGGCGGTGTTCATTAAATCTGTCTTTTAAGCGTCGTTTAGTCTCGTCTCTTCAATATAGAGTATATTTTTCATTATCAGCTATTTTTATTTCTGTCTATCATTGTTTTTTTTTTCTAGGCGTAGCCCTACAAATTTCCGTTGTTACGTATATATACATGTCAACCACATATACAAAGCCAATGGAAATTTTACCTCATTGTACCTGAAGAAGGCTGGTTTGTTTACTTGCTTGAACTTCTAATATATGAAGCTCTTCCCAGACTGTGCGCACAAGTCTCAGCTTCGTTGTTCGGAAAAGAAACGTAGAAAACAAGAGGCGACTGCGGACAGGCTAGTAGTTCTGCGCTTCTTTTCTCATTTATTAGCATGTTTGCACTGGAATAGGATTGGCTGAGCGGAAGTGTATGACAGTTGATACTTAACACCGGATGTCACGCTCTGACATTGTTTGCTTTTAACCCAGGTCGCACTTAATTGAGAAATTTTCTAGAGAATTTGTTTACTTTGCGGTGAAAATCTGTCAACGCACAATTTTTTTTAATTGCGATCAGTGTTTCGCAAATTTGAAAAAAATGAAAATTCCGGCTGATCTTCAAAGACGCCTTAGTGCATGGCAGGCCGATTTTGAATCAAAGGCTCCTGTGAGCCAACTCATGGATGAACTGGATTAGTGTAGAGAAAGTAGTTAAATAAAAAGGAGAAGAGGAATTGGTGGGATTGTAAATATGTATTTTGCTTGCTTATCAAATGCACATTCATATTTACATCAGCTATGAGAGACAACCCTCCGTGCGTGTCATATTTCAGAATATTTCAATGTAAAATTTGCAATTGACTGGCAAACAGCGCAAACGAATGTAGGTACACAGGCTCACCATTGAAACCTCTTTTGTGGGGCATTTTGATCAGAGCACGCATGTCGACCTACCTTCTACTTGCAGATATACAGAAAACGTTCTTGCAGATTAACGTAAAAGAAGAGGGATAGATATGCATTCCGTTTCCTGTTTAACTTATACGGCAGAGAACAACACCTGCGGTTCACTAGAGTTCCCTTTGGAGGAGAGTCAAGTTCGTTCCTATTAGGTGCTACCTTCAATCATCATTACGATCATCAAGCCGATGAGGTTTAAAATACCGTACAGGCCTTAACCCTTTACCTCCCAAGAGTGCCAAACATCAAAACTCAAGGAAAACCCCAAAATTCATTTTGTAAAATATTGAAAAACAAATGGTACCATGCAAAAGTACTACCAAAGAGGTTTTATTTGAATGGTCACACCATAGGATTTCATTGTTAGATTCAAAAGTTAAAACTACATTACAAGTCTCCATAATTGACTCTGGGAGTATGAAGACTGGGGAAAATCACGAGGAACTGGAAACCTTCAAACAAGAAGCCACGAGCATTCTGGAGAGCGCAACATTTCCCGTACACAAATGGGAGTCAGACATCAAGTCACTGGAAAGCAAAGACTCAACGAATCCAAGCAAGATACTCGGCATATTATGGGACAAAAATTAAGGACGTATTGGAGGCACAAGTGCAACCTTCTCCTAGCAACCAAACGGTGACCAAGAGAGGAATGCTGAGCAACTTCGGAAGCATCTACGATCCCTTGGTATAGTCTCGCCTACTACTGTAAAGGAAAAGGAAATCTACAGAGACGCATGCAATGAAACGAAAGAACAAGACCGACGATGCAGCGACGTTCAAGGCCACAGCAGCATGGATCGAGAAATAAGGAAGAGTGAGATGTTACAATGCGTTCAGTCGCGAAGCAAGAAATTAAGTGGCAGTTTAATCTCTCGAAGTCGCCATGGTAGTGAGGGATGTACGAGCGGCTGGTTAAAGAATCAGGAAAACCCTGTACAAGACGCTAGGATCCACGCACCTTACCTTTGAACAGTTGGAGGCTGTGGTAATCGACATCGAGAAGCACACAACAACCGCCCACCTTCGACGACAAGAGCAGTGAAGGGAAGCCACAAACATCGAGGTCCACGAAGAAGAGGTTACAAAGCTGTACCGGCGTTTAAACAATGCTAGAGAGCACGCATGGCACCGCTGGAAAAAGGAGTACGTTCATAGTTTGATGGAGGCACACAGGATCAACAGAGGAAACAAGGCACAAGTTCCAGAAATCGGAGAAAATTTTCATTTGGTAGGAGAAGAAAAGAACAGACTGAGGAGAGTGGAAGAAAGCAAAGGTGATCCGACACTTAAAAGGAAAATACGGAGTTATAAGAGGAGTCGTTTTGCTACACAAGGGAAACCAAATCCAGCGACCACTCCAACTGGTATGCCGCCTCGAAATACAGAGCTCGCAAGAGGAGAACACAGAGGAGGAACTAGAGACAAGCGTGCAGGACAAAACCGTTGAGAGAAGAAGGGCAGCTGTACACGTCGGAGCTAAATTAAGATTGATTGTCGCGGATGACTGAACTTGACTGATTCGTTTTACCTTTATTACACACTGATCGTGACGCAGTAAAAATTAAGAACATCGAATTTTTAGAAGAGTGTGAGCGGAAGTGATACTTTGTACCGGATGTCACGCCGTGACATTGTTTGCGATATTTTTAAGAGCGTGTATTTAATTATAAAAAAATACGTTCAAATATGAAAGGAGCCTACTATGGCTAATTGTTCAATATCGGTTCTGCAAAGTTATAAAACCATAATAATCGTAAAACAGACACCAAAAAAGATTTGGTGCTGAACACAATAAAATCAGATAATTTTTCCTCAAAACGTCCGAAGACTTTTCGCGCCCGAAAGCGATTTTTTAAATTCAATCTTTTTCAAGTGGCGGCGAAGCCCGAAACCAATGCAAAGTTTCTCGTCGACTTGATATTTTATTACTTAGCTTTCAAACGAACGAAAATTGAATTGCTATTGGTAAATATACTGCACATAACATAGCTGTTCGCGCGGGCCCGAAAAGGCTTCGGAAGTTTCGAGAAACGCACGCCAGGATCCGATTGCATGAAATAAGCTAAAGATAATTAAGTGTCTTGTGCTCTCTTTGGTGTTTTCTTATCAAACTCGTTTATCGATTTTCGGCAAAGAGTTCCACAAAAACGCTAGTCTGTTCCAAGAGTTTTGATAGTGGGGAGCCAACGCAAAGGAAAAATAGCGAGCGCAGAAAAGAGCAACGAAACTCTTTCACGTCCACCCCCGTCCGTCAGCACTCGCCTCTCCTTCGCTCCTTCCAATCTGAACGCCTGGCACAGGCTACCCACTATCTGAACACCTGGACCAGGCTACCCACTGTCTGAACGCCAGGTACAGGCTACAAAACTCTAAAGTAAAAAACCTCTAGTAACCATGCTGTGCACTGACCTTACGATTGTTTAACATGCAATAGGGTGCTGAATCTATAAAGTGGTGTATCTGGGGAAGCGGGGGGAGTCTGTATCCGTCATTGCTAACTGCTATATAGAGTTCTAACGTGATGACGTCACAAAAACTAAATTTGTGAAATTATGGGATTTGATGAGATTTTTGGAACTAAGCAAAATTAGAAGAGTTTGTGTGAAGTCATAAGAGCGTAAAGGTACCAATGTATCTCACCCCAAATTGCAAAAGGATGCTGATTTTTGGCAAGCGGGCATTTTGCATCATGCCCTTTCCGAATGGTCATGACTAGAATCAGGTTGGATCACCTCGGACACTTATTGAGAATTATACAACGTAATGTTGACACTTAGAATTTATTTTCAATAAATTTTTAAGTGTAAAAAAGAAAATCTAAAATCCCCACTCAGGATGACCTCAGCTAGGCTTAGACTTACATAGCCTACCGTACCACAGGTACCTTCTCGGGTTGCTTAGTCCTAAATAGAGACTTTCAGAATCCACGTTTCCCGCTAACCGCGCACCGCGGGTTGAGGTTAGCCGTTTGGCGTTTGCCGTCAGTACATTAGAGACTTTTAGATAGCGGGAGACTGAAGACAGAGTGGGAGACTTGTTTTTCAGGCTGCCTCGTGTTTCCGTTTCAAAAGACAAACAAAGCAAAATGTTCAATTCCTGATGGTGAAACTCATATCAACTGAAACACTAAGAGTCGTTCTACATTTCAATAGCATTCATACGTGGGGTAGCTCAAAATTTGTGCAAAGAAATGCTGAGGTAACTGCCTACGTGTAAACCTACCTTCCGCCGTCGAAAACGTGAAGAATTAACGGCAAACGTCACCCTGTGTATTGGTCACGTGACCTCCACAGGTTCGCGGTTAGCGGGAAATGTGGATCTAAAAGTCTCTATTTAACTATATAAACTGCTGCCCCTAACCTCAACTGAAAGATAACCAGTTACTCCGTTATATAAGTCTCAATAAGGTGTCCAACCTGATTTTGGAGTATCCATTCTAGTCACCACCCTTTCCGAATGTCGCATCACAATCCCATAATTTCCACAATTTTAAATTTTTGTGACGTCACACTTTAGGACTCGATTGTTAAGTAACAATGCGTGTAAGAACTAGGCAATCCTCTATTGTTCTGCGGCATTTTGCTTTCCCCACATAAGAATGTTTAGATTTTCGTACTAAGAATACAACCTATGGACAACATCGTTTTGAAATAAAATTTACTGAAACTATATTTTAGAGCGATGTTTCTTTTGTGTTACAAGATTTCATCCAATCGTGAGACTCCAAAACAATGACCAAGAAAGACTTCTAATTTCCCATGTTTCCCACATAGAAGTTTTGTTGCATTAAAACTCACAATAGTTTTCACTAAAAGGGAGTCAATTAGTAAACTTGAGAGAAATAAATGCGCTACCTGATGAAGTGATGTTAGATTTTCATGTTTTAGCCAGTGAGGTGGACGGTTTCAACAATATCACAATTAATACCTTTCTGCATTCCTTGCCGTTAGGTTGCCTACTTCTTACTAGGACCATTACTTAATATATAATGTTAGATTATAAACAGATTACGTGACGCGCGTCCCAACATCACAACATGACGTTGCTATCGCAACTGTCTAATAGCAATGTTATTGGTTTTTGAATGGGCTTACAAAACGATAATACGTAACTCTCAGTTTTCTACTTTAATATACTTAACGAAAATAACAGCATTTCTCTAACAACGCTAGACTGTGATAGCTGAGAGTATAATTAGTCGAGGGAAAAGTTATGAAACCTACACCTTCAGACTTTGATGGCGATAACGAAGGAGCTACAATTTATGTTGAAAGTACTCCAACCGCGAACATGTTTTTTTTTGTAATCACACGCTATGAGACATTTCTATTGGTTACTTGTTCGAACAAAATTCAAAATCTATTGTGGTCGTGCATAGTCACATAAGCAGCGATTATTTGTGTCGTTTAGCAAAGCTCTTCTCCAGGGAAGGAACGTTGCGTATCGACACTGCGTAGGAAACTGGGTTGTGCACGGTCAAGGCCGAAAAAACCTAAACTAAAACATTGAACAAAGCCATTTCTCAGTCTTCATAACCATTGCGTTTTACCAACTATGCTGGCAGTTACCTTAATGAGGTTAAAGGCTTTGCATAAAATTTGTCATAGAATACAAAAGCGCGCATGTTATGAACGTTGGTATATATAAAAAGAGTTCTCCACAGGAAACATCCTCAGTCTTCAGACGTTCACGTTTGTACAATAAGAAAACGCGACAAATCGTGCTAACTGAAGGCAAATTCGTTATTTTCAACGAAAAACGGAATTATTAATTTCGAGGAATTGTTGCTAAGAGCAGTTTTCAATTGTGTCGTAAAACCAAAACCAAAGTAATTACTCTGGCCAATCACAGCAGTCGTAAACAATCCAATGAACCAATCAAAACTCAAAGCAAATACATGTAGCCGGCGGCAAGCGCGGGAAAACGTGTACGGGTAAGTCACGATTGGTTTTGGTTTTACTTCTGATTGGTTGAGAAAGTGGTGCGAGATTATTTTAGCCAATCACAAAGCGCAGCAATGTAAAACCAAAGCAATTGCGAAATCACTTCCCACACTCACTTGAAAAACCAATGTGAAATATTTCATTCATTTGAATTTCGTCCATTTTGATAAAATTTGTTTCTTTGAAAAAGACTGATCGTACCAATATTTGATGCAACTATCACCTGTTACAGTGCGACGAGCCTTTACCGTGAGCACACAACAAACTTTTTTACAAGTTAGCCAATCAGAGACGGGCACGCCTCCTCGCAATCGTCGCTTCGTGCATAGTTAATAAAGCGAAATGGTGGGGCAGTACGCAGCTCTTACAAGGTTTTCTCTGATTTGCTGAGAAAACAATAGAACAAACAACACAACAATGGACCCTAGCCCTGAAATCAGATTCTTGTTCAAACTTTGCCTACGAGATATTCATTATATAAGAACTTCAATTTTAAAATAAAAAATGGGGGTGCCCGTGTTGGTTAAGGAGCTGTCAGGCATCGAATATGCCCTATTTTAACATTTTAGCAGTGCTGTAGAAGTGCATTGCCATTATTTGAAAACTCCTCAAAACCCAAAAACTCATGAGAACATGCTACAGAAGACATCGCATGCATTGACTTGGACATAAGTAAACTTTTTACATTCGTTTTAGACAGAGAAGTCTTAGCGCTGGGCAAATACCAGACAAAATCCGTTTTTCTGATTACTAAAATGCAAAACAGAGAAACTGCAGTTCCGCTCTATTCTTTTCTCATACAAAGGTTTTGGGTACTTGATTAGAAAGGACGAAAAAAAAGGTGGGGTGCCCGTGCTCGTTTACGAGAAAACAGCCACTTATTTTTAGCGAGCTTAGTCTCAAAGGAAACCTCTATGTTTTTAATGTGCGTGCGCTCGTGCACGCGCTGATGACGCAAGAAATTATGCGCAGTAAGTGATGCGCAATGCAAAACCGTTGAATCACCTTAAGAGCTGCGTGGTATCTGGAAATGGTTATGAAACCTGATAAATGTCTTTGTTCGATGTTTTTGTTATGATTTTCGGCCTTGACCGTGCACAACCACAAAAGATGTTGAACTTTTGTTTGAGCAACTGACCAATAGAAATGTTGCCATTAAGTTATTCAGTCATAGCGTGATTTAAAAACAAAAGATGTGCACGGTCAAGTACGGTTCAACATAAATTGTAGCTCCTTTGTTATCGCCATTGAAGTCTGCAAGGTTTCATAACCAGTCCCTCGATTAACTAAATGCTTCGTGTTTATCACAGGAGTGCAAAGTTAGTTACAAAATATAAAGATTTTATTCGCTTTATTGCTTGTCACGTATCCGCTGTTACGAAAATCATTATAAGAATTAGCTGGTGATATGATTATCGTGGAAACTTGTTAAAAAGTTTGTTGGCTGCTCACAGTAAGGTGCGTCGCAAGCAACGACGACGGTAACGCCAAAGAAAACGTCACTTGAAAAAGGATTCGCGCTATTTTAAACTCCTTTGCAGTTGTTCTAATTTCGTTATTTGTTTAACGTGACCGGATTGTTCAGGAGCTGAATTTGAAGGGATGGCTTTTCAGTTCAAATGGAGAAAGGAAAATTAACCGTCGAATGTTCACCTTCTCCACAAAACCTATAATTTGAATACAGCTGTTGCAACTAACGCTGTCAGATGAGAAAGGCGAAAAGCCAAGACCGCAAGGTAGTATGGGATGTTTATGCAATGGCTATTTACAACTACCCATACTACCTTGCGATCTTGGCTTTGAGCTTTCATCCGACTTATTTGCATGTGAATGAAAACTCATTTTCATTTGAAAGGTTTCGCACCTAGCCTCGCTTTGATAGAGAGGCTAATGGCTAATTGGCCTATTGAAATAGCTGTATTCCTGAAACTTTCACCTCTCATCTTTGTACAAATTAAAATTTCTGAATTGTTTTCGGGATTTTCCGAGGTTAAAATCTTTAAAAAATCGAAACAACGTTCCGCCATATTGATACATTTTTCATTTGACATTGTTGGTTACGGCAAAGAAATGTACCAAAATGTATAAAGCACGTGCAGAGGCATTGTTTTCGCTCATTAAACCTATTGTTTTGTGCCGTTCTCGCTGCCGTCGCCTAATAAGGCTTCTCAAACTCATTAATAATTCATCAGGTTTGAACAAACAACATCACAGGCGTGACGGTGGTATGGAAACCCGATGTTAATTAGCATAGATTTTTGCCATGTTATTCCTTCTTTTTCTCTATATTTAATGATCAGTTTGAAAAGCTGTATCAAACAATCGGCAGTGTTTTTCATCAGGTATCCAAACACCTCAAAGTGGTGGCTGCGCCTCGTTTTTTCAACGCATTTCTCGGTGTTGGGAAATCATGATGAGAAACACTCTTCTTTGTGTTTTGATATGTTACACATGAGACACTCTTCCCCATGTTTGATATAATACTTATTTTAAGTAAGACCCAACCCCAGTGTACCTGGAAAATGGCCCTATATTCTGCATTTTAACCTCGATCCCAACTATAGAAGTAATTAGATGTTCACTTTATAACCACTCTCGGTTCTTTATCAAACCCATCGAACGTTCGAAGTTTTCGAAACATCTTTAACTGTCGTTCGCGGCGTGACTATCTCGTAATGTGGTGCGTCACCTTCATCTTCTCCTTCGCCTATTCCATTAGAACTGCTGACAACAACTGGAGTGTCCGCGGGCGTGCTGCCAGTTTCCACGTGTGCAGGCCCCGCGTGGCTATGACTATCCGATTTGGGTCTAGGGCCCTCGTTTACAAGCCCTGAATAATCGCCATCCACCGTGGTGACAACGTGTTTGACTTCAACAAGTTCGTAGTCGTCGGAAACGGACGATAATCTTTTAGTCTCTTCGGTATTATTGTCGGGTACGGATAATTCCATATTTGGGGATCGGCCTTGGTCGCCAGTGCTCGGTCCAACTTCATCGTAAAGGCTGTCTGGAGTACCTATTGACGATTGTGAAAATTGGAAATAAACTTCGTGCATATATGTATAGAGGAGTTTTTAATTGAGTGTCGTAAAAGCAAAACCAAAATAATTAATCTCAGGTCAATCACAACAGACGCAGACAATCCATTAAACCAATCAGAACTCGAAGCGAATACACGAAGCCGGCGCCAAGCGCGGGAAAACGCGTGCGAGTAAGACACGATTGGTTTTGTTTTACTTCTGATTGGTCGAGAAAGTGGCGCGAGATTTTTTAGCCAATTACGAAGCGTAGCAATGCAAAATCAAAGCAATTGTGTAATTACTTTGCACACTCAAGTGAAAACCGATCTTATGAGACATTAAAAGAATCACGAAATGTTCCCCTGCCTTATCTCACTTACCTTCAGTTCTTCCCATCTCATTCTGAATTTGTTTCGATGACACATACACAGGGGGTAATGGAGGGGGGTTATCATCGCTCCACCCCTCCCCTGAAGTTTCAGTGTCGCCCTCGGTGCTGTGAAGTCTCTTTGTTTTCTTACTGAGATCCACTTTGGCGTAAAGATAATCTAGAGACGTATTTGTAACCGTGCCTTCTGTGGATGTAACCGCGCCTTCTTTTTCCCGCACCACGTCAATAGTGTGGCAGCGCTTGATGTACTCGTTTGCAGGCCGCTGGAGGCTGGCTGTATCGCTCTGTGACCGACTTCGAATCGATTCTGCGTCTTTGACGTCCAATAGTCTTTTCTTCACATCTGAATAATCGTGGCTTTTAACTGCGTTTTCCTGTACTTTATCGACTTCTTCATAGAGTTTTGTGTTTTCTAACACTTCCTGCTTCTTCAGCTTTTTAATTTTTGAATAAGGATCCTCGGGAACTTCGTCTTCGTCAAATTTGTCATCACACTTCGGCTCTTTTTTCTCATTCACCTTCTTCTTAGCGTCTTCCACTTCGTCGTACAAATCTTCAACAGGCTGACTTGCATCGTCAACGACTTCGTAAATGTCGCTACCTCTCCAACCGCTGGGGCGATCTACGATGATCGAGTCGTAAGCCGTAGGAACAGGCCGAGGCTTTCCGACTTCAACCCGAACCGTATCGTAATTATCATCGGCAGTGATGTCGACATTTTCCACTGATTTCGTTTTCCTCATCTCCACAGCCTCATAGTTGTCATCTTCTTCCAACTTTGTCCCATCCGGGGCAGAAATTTGTCTCTGGGGGATGGGCCGGGCCCGAAGTGCGTGTCCAGGGGGACCCGGTAGGGGCGGATGAGCCGGAAGTGTGTGTCCAGGGGAACTGGGTGGGGGCGGTGGGGCCGGAAGACCTCGTGAGTGCCGTTCTAACATTGGTGTCGTCTCTCGTGGTCTCTCACTGTGGTCATCATCTAACGCTTTCTTTTCTTCGCTTCCTGTGGAGCCACTTCTGTCCTTGGATTTCCTCTTCTTTCCTTTAGTCTCTTTTGCCGAGAGTCTTTCTTTATGTTTATGTTCCTCATCCTTGAAACCCCCATCTGAAGTCCTATGATCATCAGAGCTGGACGCACTCTTTTTAGCCGAGCGTGTACGCTTCCAGAACTTCGCTCTATGCTCCTCATGCTCATGCTCGTGTTTGTCGTGTTTGCTACCACGCTTTTTCTTCTCACCTTTATGATCCCCTTCATTCACGTGCTCCACGCTCTTTGGCGGCACATGCTGCGCACTATTTTGCACGTGTTGCGTGCTAGTTGGCACGTGCTGTGTGCTACCTGGCACTTGCTGTACACTACTTGGCACGTGCTGCTCGCTACCTGGCACGTGCTGCTCGCTACCTGGCACGTGCTGCTCGCTACTTGACACGTGCTTGTCGCTTGACACGCGCTGCTCGCTACTTTGCACATGTTGAGTGCTAGTTGGCATGTGCTGTGTGCTACTTGGCACCTGCTGTACGCTACTTGGCACGCGCTGCTCGCTACTTGGCACGTGCTGCTCGCTACTTGGCACTTGCTGCTCCTCGCTACTTGACACGTGCTTGTCGCTACTTTGCATACTTTGTGATGACACATGCTGCACGCTTACCGCCGGCTCCTTATACAGTACCACGTGGTTGTTTGCATCGACGGAATCTCCTTTATTTTTTTCTGCCGTTTCCATCAAACGGTCATCCTTTGTCTCGAAGACTATTTCTTCTTGGAGTTTTTGTTCTTGTGGCGCTGACTAGAGAAATAAAAAGGAGACGTATTTAAAAGCTTATTAACTCCTGCCTACGTTAACTCTTCATTGTACCTTATTATCACTTATTTTCGCGCGACTTTAATTTCGCGAATTTGGAATAGAAATATTTCGCGGGACTTAAATTTCGCGATTTTGACGAATCACCGTTTTTCAAGGTAATTAAATTTCGCGAATCACGTAATAATAATAATAATAATAATAACTTTATTTATTCACGGAGTCCTTATCACTAAAAAGTGGTCTTCTAAAGAGCCGTGCACATTAAACCTAGTAGAAAAAGTTAAGACTTAAAAATTACAAAACTCCTATAATAAATGCTAAACTAAGTTAAGAAAATACTAATATACAATAGCGGAATAAAAACTATTTTTTATTTAACCATAAAGGAATAGAAACGCAACAAGCAACTGGCTGAAATGTTCAACAACGTCAGCAACATAGTAACATATTTTAAAAGTACACTGATATAAGCAACCGAGGCACTATTTAACTCGCCACTTGTGCAAGAGGGGCTGGAAATTCCAGTGAAATTGATTGCGGAGATCGACGCCATCATGAAGAGGCTAAAGCAAAACTATGGAATGTGCGTATTATTATTATTATTATTATTATTATTATTATTATTATTATTATTATTATTATTATAATAATGAGATAACAAACAATTAACTTTGTTAAATTTTTTTTTAAATAATTACAATTATTAATCTACTAAAATGCTAAAATATTCATAATTACAATCCATAAAATATCGTAAAAGTGTTACTAAAAAAAATTTCAATAATTACAATCCATAAAATATCGTAAAGGTGTTACTAAAAAAAAATTGCAATAAAAATAAAATTTATATAAGACGTTTGTATTCACAAGGTGACGGCAATAAAGAATTCTTAACATTACATTATGGCTCCTTCTTCGGTTTCAATGTCAATATCTATGTTCTTAAAATCACAAAAGGCTTTTCTTCTAACTCTTGATCCTCTAAGGCAGATTAATGCGGATCTTAATAGAGCAAAGGATGTCCTTGCTCTTATCCAAGAGATTGTTTTGGCATAGTCTTCTCCTTTCTTGATGGAGATCAGCTGCGCTACTCTGCTATGGTATTGCAAGCACTCCTTTCCCATACCTCCCGTTGATTATAATGAGATTATTATTATTATTATTATTATTATTATTATTATTATTATTATTATTATTATTATTATTATTATTATTATTATTAATATTATTATTATTATTATTAGCGGGAGAGCAGGAGGTCGCGGGTTCAAATCCCGGCCGGACCAACACTCAGGGTCTTAAAACAACTGAGGACGAAGGTGCTGCCTTTGTTATTTCATCTGCAAATGGTTAGACCTTCACGTAGCTCGGATGACCACGTAGAAATGGCGGTCCCGTCTCCAATGGGGACGTAAAAGAACCACTGAGGACGTAACAAAACCCTGGCTGTGACCACCCTCAGTGCCATACATTGCTCATGGGTGGGGTGGGGGAGATGAGCTAAAGCGCCATGAAACATGGATTTGTGCGCTATATAAGTAGTCATTCGTTCATTCGTCTATTCATTCATTTATTCATTCATCCATCCATTCATTTATTTATTCATCCATCCATTCATACTGGAGGAAGAATACAAAAGAAAATCATACGATAAAACTCTTCCTGGCCAAGATGCTACTTATCCGATTTCTCATGGTGATGTAATGTTACACAATTAAGGTCACCCAACTGTTCGTAACACAACTTGTATTAGATACCTTAGATAGGCTTGGTGAACGCTCGTGATATGATAACATTTTAGGCCTGGTCTCTGAACTGCAATATAAAGAAAGTTAACATAAACAAACTTGACAATCAAGTGAGTTCATAATCTGGAAACGTATGATGGTTTTGTAGTCATGAGGATTTTGCTGCATTTGTGTTAGTAATAACCAGAAACCCATAAGTGGGTTGAAATGTGCAACTGTCTCTTGTACGCCTCAAAACAAGCTTCCGATTATTCAATTTGCTTAGAAGTTGTTACAGCCATATTTAGAAAATCAAGATAAAAATATTAACCAATCAATTTGCTAGAACAACTTGCTTCCAATCTCGAGGGACTGAGGGGTTTCCAAATATGGCACTAAGCGAAAAATGAATATTCAGAAGCTGTGAATGCGTGTTACACGTTTCAACCCACTTATGGGTTTCTGTAATAACTTAAAGGGACACCATCCAGCCGAAATAAAAAAAATTTCTCTTGCCTTATTTCCACGTTATATCACCAAATGCCACCAAATATACAACTTGTTAGATAAAAATACTCTATAGAGCAAAACAAAAGCAGTGGTTTCTCGTGCGGATCTAGGGGGAGTCGGGGGCTTCGATCGAACCCCCTAAATTAAAACAGCTAACATCAAAAACTTGTAAAAATATAAAACAAATACAGAATGGCATTTTAACTTTAAAAAATGAGATATTAAAATGCGCTTATTTGGCCTCAGAATGGCGGAAATCGCATTCCCGAGGACTTTGACGGCCCCCTTTATCGAACCCCTTCTGCTAAAAACCTGCATCCACCCCAGGGTTTGGAGATAAAGTGCAGGATTTCGAGGATCGAAGTGGATTACAGTTCTTCAAATTTGATTTAGTGACAACATGGTGGCCAAGAAATCAAAATTACCATTCTTGTTGAATTTTAATTTTTTGTCTCTTTAGTTAACAACTTTTAGCTTTCACCACTTTAACAATTTCGTCTTCATATTCAAGACAATAAAGCAAGCTTAAGGCAAGCCGCTGGTCATAATCATGAAAACACGTCATATATCAGCCAGGATGGAGTCCCTTTAAAACTGTCAAAATTATTATGTTATTACCTTCGCCGATACACCAAAAGGGACCTATAACACCAAAAGGAAGATTGCAATAATTATTGAATTTTGAAAGGTTTTCATGAGGATATTGGAATATTGGAAAATTTACATTTATTTTTATTAATAGTTTTAAGTGATTCTTCAAGAAAAAACTTCGGGGTGCAATATGGCCAGCATGCTTTCTCCTTATCTGCACCAGTACTATGGAATTCCTTCTAGAAGAATTTGAAAAATACTTCTATTTTATCAACCTTTAAAACAGCAAGCTTAATAAATTAAACATTTTTAAGTAGGAAAGTTTTTGAGTTATCATTTAATGATTTTATATGTTATAGTTCTTTATACTTTCTTCTTTTTTATGACATTGTAAGTACATTGCAATTTTTAAATGCACAGATAAAAACATTGTTAATATATTATTTTAATAACCCTATTATTATGTGAATGGTCTTATTGCAGTCTCATTGCTGTGTGGTAGTCCACCTCTGAATGCCCGTTTACACAGGCGATTTTTTGTGCGCAGTTTTTGTCGCGCGTAAGTTGCATCTTCAAATCACGTGTGTAAACTAGCGCAGATTTCAGTGTAATTTGGGCATGATTTGTCATGTAATGCCGCAGAAGTTTCGAACATGTTCGAAACCTGATGAAACTTGGCAGAGATTTTTGGGAAATCACAGCAAATGTCGCACCTGAATCACACATTAATCGTCGCTAGTTTGCACTTGTGACAAAAGTTGCATTGGAGAGCGTGACAAAAATTGCATAAAAAAACGCATGTGTAAAATGGGCCTTGACACCTTTTGGGGTTTCTATTTTTCTGTGAACTGGTCCCAGGAGTGGGGGTAGGGTGGGGGGTACTCTTCAGAATTTTTTTTTTTAGGAGGGAGGAGGGTTGTGCCGCCTGGTTCTGCAAATCCTGACTGTACTTCAGACCAAATGACATCATTTTCCAAACCTGTTTTCAAACCTGGCCTCTGAAATCTAAACCTGTTTTCAGACCTTTTTTTGGTATCTGAAGCAGTAAATTGCACCATATCATATGGAATGATATTTTTTAGTTACGTGTACATTCTTTTTCTCTTGAATTTCGTAAGTGACCACCCAAAATGCAAAGCTTGGTGGTCATCCTTTGGATGAAATGCTAGTTTAGGCTTTTTTGGCACTACGCTTGCCAGTATACCCACAGTAACACCATTAATATTTATCATTGTAACGAAGAGTATAACTTCTAAAGAAAGTTAACCAATTGTGATATACTTACACAGACAGGGCATCTTGTTGGTTTTTGTTACAATCAGCACACAGGCTTCCAGCTATTACAAGAATCACAACCCCTGCAATCAATAGGATAATTGGCTGCAGTGGAATATCATCATTGGGCTCCCTGTACATGTATAGTTGTTCCACGCTCAAGAGTCTCCTTTGCATAGGTGATATCCCTGGAAGCAAAAATCCTTACATATTATTATTTAGAAACAAAATTTCTTTTTTTAAGCCTTGAATATTGTCAGAGGGCCTGCTAAGACAGGGTATTGTGGCCATGGGGAACGAAAGCATGGTGCGTGATATTGAACACATTAAATTTTAGTTTCTGTGACACCTAATAACAAATTTCAAAAATCCCCTAAGTCAGCCCTATCAAAATACAAATTCTCCTTCCTTGTCAACACCAAGAACAACTCAGCGTAAACCGATGCCCTAAGTATGTACATAGGTCCTCAAGAACCTCAGATCAAGGTTCTTTAATTCAAGTTTGTTCACTCTCAAGTGAACAGGCTGTGTGGCACATTATGCATATGATTTTAACTCTCTCTTTAAGCAAAATGTTTTTCTTTTCTTTTTAATTTTTTTATTCCTTCGCGTATAGCTCTCAAACAGTTTATGGTCCCAAAAAAACATAATACTATTTTTCCAATATAACCCTTGGATGTACACACAAACATATACCCCCACCGTGGTACAAGGGGGGGAGGGGGGGGGGGTTGGGATTATTGCAACCAAAAAAATGGAAAATGAAAAATGGTGAAAAACACGCATTTTTATTCAAAAATGGCTTGACCACATGTTACTTATGACATGATATCTCGTTTCCATAGCAACCGATTGTCACCAAACTTTACCAAAATCTGTCTTAAGGATAAACGAACAGCTACTGAAAACGGCATGTGCTAACCTTAAATGGTCTTGAAAATATTGGAGAAAAACCTTAAAGGGGGGAGGCAACCACCCCCCACCCCTTGTACATCCGAGGGTTACATTAAGGCCACTCTAATTCTTATCTTACATGTATATTTATTTTAGTTGTTGTTTAATTTACAGGACCCCATTGATAACAGTGTTTCGTACACTGATGGGTTATATCGGTTAAAATATTCGATATTATTATTATTATTATTATTATTATTATTATTATTATTATTATTAACATTATTATTATTATTCCTTAAAGGGACACTACCCTACTTAAACAACAAAATTTGGCTTTGCTTATTTTCATGTTATATCACAAAAACCACCAAATATACAACTTAATTGGATAAAAATAGATAGCATGGAGCAAAACAGATCGAAGCAGTAGTTTTGAGGTGAAGTGCACGATTGCAAAGATGGAGATGGATTACAGTTCATCAAATTTGATTGACAGGCAGTCATGAAATCAAAATTGCCATTCTTGTGGAATTTTGACATTTTTTAGCCGTTATCTTCTCTCTTTAGTTTAAATATTAAAATATTTCTTTGTGTTCATGAATTGCTTTTGGCAATTTTTCTTCCTATTTCAAACTACAAGCTTAAAGCAAGCTCCTGGCCATAATCACGAAAAAACATGATACCTGTATTTCAGCTGGGACGGAGTCCCTTTAAGAGCTCTGCCTCTAGGCTAACTAGCCTATCTATATTTTTACCACAATTGCCGCTAAACTCGAAATCTGATTGGTCGACGTGAGTGGTAAATGAGAGTCCAGACAACGGTGCTGACGCTAACATCACGCGCGCTTGAAAAACACCAATCAGATTGCGAGAAAGTTATAGACAACGCTTGCTCTTTCTTTGCTGTCACGTCTTATAACAAGACTTCGATTTTTCCTTGTATTTTTTTCTAAATATTGTTGTAAAAAACAAATTTACACCGGTTTTCCGTGGTGTGGACTCTTATTTACCACGATTTACGTCATCACATGGTCAAAATGTTGTGGACTCACGAGGCGCAGCCGAGTGAGTCAGCAACAAATTTTGACCATGTGATGACGTAAATCCTGGTAAATAAGAGTCCACACCACGGAAAACCGGTGTAAATTTGTTAAATTTAACATCCATTTACCGAAGTGGAGGTGGCTCATGATGGATATTTTCTAAGCCATTTCAAAGGTAAATATTCACCACTGGCCACTGACACTGAGGTAAATAGTTGTTTTAGGATATACAAAAACAGTGAGATAATATAGCAAAAATGTGATGACTTTTAACTCATTGATTCCTGTCAGCAATTACAATTTTTGTGCACAAATAATTGCTTGGAGGTGAATAGCACTTGCTATCCTGAGTTTCAGTAGCCAATCAGAGCATGTGGATAATGTTATCCACTGTTTTAGTATATATTTAATATATATATATATATATATATATATATATATATATATATATATATATATATATATATATATATATATATATATATATTTATATCTTATTTGTCCAAGCATAATAAATTATTTAGGTTTTGTACATGAGCATAAAAAATCTGTTATGGCAGATGTAGATAAAAGATCTAAAAATTAATTACCATTCAGTTTATCAGAACTAGCAAAATGACAAAAATGTTTCAATTCTCAATTCTCACCCTCACCTTCTTGAAACCGAATACAGCTTATAAACTTCCGGTTCGAACACATAATCCGTATGATGGAATTCACGCTTGCTGTGAACCAGGGTTGGTCTTTTTCGTCGACGTAGATCTGTGCAAAATAAACAAGGAAACACGATCTTCAGGAATAGCGTCTCGACAAAATAAGCTCAAATTTACATATTTCTAACAAAAATAAAACGTTTTATTTATGCATAACTATAAACAAAGACAATCGAATAGAATAATTGGCTACATATTTCTAGACGATTTGTTGCGAATGGGTGGTTTAAAATGATAACCACGTTAATCGCAAAAAATACTTAATTTAGTCACGCAAATCGCTTAAAAGATATTTCTGGAGAAATCACGATAGACAAAGAATATATAAAGAATCTGATTTTCATTTAAGACTACCTTGTATAATCTTTTATCTTCAATTTTCAGGCGAGCTTCAATTCTGTGGAATGATCTTTTATTTCCTCCAGGTGGTTCTATCCTATTCGGATCATTCCAGATTTCGAGATTGCAATCGCTGGTATTTGCAATAAAAGAAGTCTTGTCTCTGAAAAGAACTTCATAAGCAATGTATGAACGGTTTTGTTTCCAAGGGCCGGGTGCGATTCCGAGATCAAAGCATAGTTTACTTCCGTCTGGACGCGAAGACAGATCCAAAGGCATTCCATAAACATCTTCTATTTGTCCATTCTCAACCAAGAAAACAATCCCCAAAATCATCAAACAGAGCTGGCGATACCTCATGCTGAAGCAAATCTAATCAAAGGCGCTATAGATGCGGTGATATCGTAAATATTGTGCGATATTTGTTAGAGTAATTCGCGTAACAAGTGCAGTCAGCCATCTTTTGTTTTGGAGACTGTTATTACGGAAAGTAGACTGGTAACTAGTCGGCACTCCTACTGTCCATGAAACCTTGCGGGGCGCACAGCACATGCTGCAAAACTTTTCAAAATGTCGTCTGCTCCAAGCTCCGCCGAACTGCTTCACGTTGGAGGTGAAAGAACCACCGGGGAGAACATACGAATGCAAAATGGTAAGATAGAGTGAAAGCTATTGAATAATTCTTGCCCCTTATTAATTTCTTTTGTATTTTTTACTCAGTTACTGCCGTAACAGCGATCGCAAACATTGTCAAAAGTTCTCTTGGACCAGTTGGGTTGGACAAAATGTTGGTGGATGACATCGGGGTAAGCTTTCTTCTGCATGGAGTTTAGTTTTCGGGTAGTTTTTAAAATTTGTATACTTTTAACTGTATATTTTGGGTTATAAATGGGTCTTAGCGAAATGATTGAAATTCGCCGGTACCTAGCAATACATCATTATATGTCACTGATCCGATCGACGCACAAATTGCACATGTTACATTATTTAAATGAGTACTGTACTCATTCTTAGTGTACTCACTTATAACAATGCTTTGGGTAACCAATATAAACTTCGGATCCATTATAAATCTTCACTTTCCAAAACTGACTCTCATACTAATAAAATGTTCTTGCATCTTTTAGCCACTTGAGTAGCAAAGTTTTCAATTGATTTTTGACGCTGTTTTGACATCTGGTTGCAATCTCTTTTACTTTTCTCTTTGACTGACCGATCATCATACAAAATATTCGTGGAGGTTCTTTCCTGGTTGTTTATATCTCTTAAACAGAGAAGTTAGAAAAATAATAAATACATATGTGTCAAAATTTTATTAAACATTGTGATTTTAAACATAACAAATATTGATGCATTTTACTGTACTAGGGTGTCACAAAAAAAAATAATAGAAATTATATTTACAGTCAGCTCAAGGTGTCCATCATGTCCAGACTGCTTTATGTGTGGGTTATGCCGAAGATCTTCGGCATGCACTATTGCATTCTTTGGCATTTTCCAGTATGTGTTCAGGGCTGCAAATAACAGTCGGTCATCTGACAATGGCCGACCAAAATTTGCCAATGTCCGATGAAATCGCAACCGTGGTCGGACATTATGTCCGGAAAAGTTGCAAATGGCTGACCGTGTTTGAAATCGCCCTATAATGCATTGCAAACCCTTGAGCATTTAATACGTCATGTATGCCCGCTTGTAATGCATGGTAAATAATGCAATGTCCGACCAAATTTTTCGTTTGTCCTACCAAAATAGTGCCCAAGTTGGACATATGTCCTTTCAAGAAAAAAAACAATTATTTCGACCCTGTGTGTTGAGTTGATTTATTTATTCTTTAAGTTTCTTAGAACTTGACTGCTTAGAGTATCGGCTGCTGGCAAAAATCATCACCTGCTTTGTTATATTGGCTGTCTGCTTTACTTGGCAGTTCATTAGAAGAGATGACATTTTTTAACAAATGTCGATTACTTTCCAAGTCAGCCATCTACTTCAAACGTTTCTGACAATCCTGCTCCCTGGAGTCAAAATCGTTTTTCATTTTTTTATGTACCAAATATCAAACGGCAAGCATGAAATAACATGCTCTTTATTCTAGGATGTAACAGTAACTAATGATGGAGCGACGATATTAAAGTTGCTGGAAGTTGAACATCCCGCCGCCAAGGTTCTCTGTGAGCTGGCCGACCTTCAGGATCAAGAGGTTGGAGATGGAACAACATCAGTTGTAATACTGGCAGCAGAGTTTCTTAGAGGTGCTAATGAACTTGTGAGACAGAAAATTCACCCCACATCTATTATAAGTGGCTACAGATTAGCATGCAAGTGAGTACATGTATTCTATGCATGAAAATTCAGTTCTAACTGAGTTTATAAAGTGAGTTGGCAACCCCAAAGACATTCAAAAGCTGACATTTTGAGCACTATCCCTTCCTTCATTTTTGAAGGGCTAGCCCTTGAAACATCAGTGTTTGAGTCTTTACAGTAGCCAATTTACTTTATCTTTAAAGTGGGGTGTGGCTAAGAAAACACTTAGTAGGCTCATTAGCAAGTACATCCATGCAATTAAACTCAGTTTAAAAAAAATAATTTCATTTTTACTCCCCTGCCGACGCAGCACTACAGTTTCTTTTAGTTACGCAGGACGATTGGCAATGACGATTTTAAGTGCAATATGGGTGCGCGGACGATTTTCTTATCAGTTTTTGCGTTGCAAAGTTTTTGAATCAGCTTCAAAAACTTACAATGCAAAAACACAAATTTTAATCAAGTTTCATGTAACATACCTGTTGTTAATTTTGTTGTGCTAGAAATCATCGTTGCGAATCGTCCCGTGCAACATCACCTTAAGAAACTAACTCTTTGTTATATGCATGCATTGATAAGTTTATGTTTGACGACTGGGCTGTCAATTAGGGCCAGAGCCAGAGATTTCCCCATGGTATTAAAGTTTGTCTGCCAGCAACTTTGATACAAAAACAAAGCATTGGCAACACTAGAACCAATTTTTCCTGGCTACATTCTTGACTTCCTTGCATGTTTAAAAATTCCCAGAGACCATTGTCAGCTTGATATGCTTTTATCACAGTGTGGTTTTAGAAGCCATGATCACTTCTTTGGGGTCTTCATAACTGTTTCACTCACAGAGATGGACTGTCAGTAATGGAGACGTAGTGTAGTTTTAACTTTCGAGTCTCTTGCCGAAATTCTATGGTGTGACCATTCAAATGAAACCTCTTTTGCAGAACTGCATGGTACCATCTGTTTTCCAATATTTTACAAATTAAATTTGGAATTTTTCTTAAATTATGATTTTAGGCATTCATAATGTGCAATGGAGTTAACTGAATTACCCTTTTGAATTTCAGAGAAGCATGCAAATACATCCAGGAACATTTAACAATCAATGTTGATGAGCTGGGAAAAGAAAGCATCATAAGTGTAGCCAAAACGTCAATGTCATCAAAGTTGATAGGCCAGGTGTCTGACTTCTTCAGCGAGTTGGTTGTCAATGCTGTTATGGCTGTCAAACGTGCAGGAAACAAGGGTGAAGCCAAATATCCAATCAAGGCTATTAATGTACTAAAAGCTCATGGTGGCAGCGCCAAGGAAAGTGTGCTTGTAGATGGATATGCCCTAAACTGCACCATAGCTTCACAAGGTATAGTACAGTACACGCAGTTCAGGAGAAGTGTCCTCTTAATGGAGGTGTCCCAAAGTTAAGGTTCTACTGTATTTGAATTGGTTTCAAATGTTTGTTCATTTTTTTCTGCAGCTATGCCTAAGCGGGTAGAAAATGCCAAAATTGCCTGCCTGGATTTTAGCTTACAAAAAGCAAAAATGCATCTTGGTGTGCATGTTGTTGTGGAGGATCCAGAGAAATTAGAAGCCATTAGAAAAAGGTAAACAGCAATAGAATTTTTGTAAAGTAATCATTAGCAAGACTTGGTTCAAGTATGAAAAGTTATAAGCCTAATTATTTATTTTGTACTGTTATTAATGATTCGTTTAATTAGTACACTCAGGCAGACATCATATAAAATCAAATGAAGCAAAGTTGCATGTATGTGAAAAATTCATTTTGGTCACTCTGAATTTCTGTTTTAAAATTTTTAGCAATCCCTGAAAAGGCATCTCATTTGGCCAGTATTGGGAATTAAATTGTTTAAATACAAAGGTTGACGATTTAAAAAAATATATATGTTATTCTATACGCAGAGAGGCAGACATCACCAAAGAACGTATCCAGAAAATTTTAGGAGCAGGAGCTAATGTTGTATTAGTGAGTGGTGGCATTGATGATCTTTGCCTTAAATATTTTGTGGAAGCTGGAGCTATGGGCGTGAGGCGATGTAAAAAGGGTGACCTTAAGAGAATTGCTAGAGCCACTGGAGGTACGTTGATCCCTGTCAAATTCCAATGCACTAACCACTAGTCCTTGGCTCTGTGTCAATGTGCCTTACAGTGAATATCCAACAAATTTTCATACATTAGTTGCCAGGATATAACCAGATCATTCTTATAATTATTTTTATAAATGCAGATAAGTTTGAAGCAATAAAGTTAACAAAATCTTCCTTTTACACTCATGTGATAAACATGAAGCGACGAGATTTCATTTGATTATGCTCAACTTTGTGAGGAGGGGTGCCCATCAATTGAATTCTCACACTCTCTGACAGCTGACTTGTAAAAAGGTTTGTTGGGTGCTCACGGGCAAGGAGCGTTGCACTGTAAGTGTCAATGTGTTTTGCACAAAAGTGTTATGGAACAAAATGTCATTTTAAAATGCTTGAAGATCCCATCTGGTGGGAAGCTGACCAGTTGGTTATTAAGATAGCATGGCCTAGGATTTGAGTTTTGAGCTTCAGTGTTTGCATTTTTGAAAGGTGAGGTAATGATCACACTTCTTTCTGTCACTGTTTTTTATTGTGGCTAAAATAATGATATTGGACAAATCTTAACCAGCAAATCTTGTGCCATTAATGCGAGCCTACACATTGTAGAGGAATTGCCTTTGAAAAGATAAAAAGTCATGCAAATAACTGAGAATATTTCTTTACTGATGTTTCTTGTTGTTCTGTAGCCACAATGGTGTTAACATTGGCAAATCTTGAAGGTGAGGAGAGTTTTGATGCCAGCATGCTGGGTCAGGCTGATGAAGTAGTGCAGGAAAGAGTATGTGATGATGAATTGATTGTCATCAAACGGTGAGCACTGAAACTAAGCTTTATTTTAAACTTTGTCAGGGTGACAGAGATGAAAGTCTTCTATGGTGAATACAAAACATTTGAATCCGCCTCACTCCTAGACGTTTCGTTTCACCTACACCCCATCCTCTGCTTTCAACTCCTCCTTCCCCCCCCCCCCCTCCCCAATGCTGTCCCTGCAGGACATACTGTATCATGGGCTAATGTTAACAGCTGAACAATTGAGTGATCAACTAGATTTTGTCCCACTAAGTACTATAAATCATTCAGCGCTTCATGTATTCATGCATTAAAAATGCTGTCAGAGCATTGTCTTTGATGGACTAACATATCATCCTGGGAAAGTAACGTTGGCAGTAATTATCACGGAAGAAGTCTTATTCATTTCTTTACATTTCAGACCCAAAGCTCGTTCAGCTTCTTCGATAATCCTAAGAGGTGCTAATGACTTCATGTTAGATGAAATGGAGCGTTCCATGCATGATGCCATATGTGTGGTAAAAAGAGTCTTGGAGTCCAAGACAGTAGTTCCTGGGGGTGGAGCTGTGGAAGCAGCACTGTCCATTTACCTTGAGAACTTTGCCACCTCACTGGTAAGTGATTCTGTGGCACTTAAGCCATTGTAAAGCGGCGCTAATGTGGTTTTCACTAGCGACATCAACAGAAGCATTAAAAAAACAGACAGTGATCACGGCACACACAGCATTTTGGGTGAAGGTGGGCCTTTAAAATTGCGACTGTGCTTAGGTTGGGCCATTTTCACATGCTTATGAAATGGGGGGCTAGTGAACACTAGACTTTAGCCAATTTTTCACTGGGAATGTTAAGAAGAACAGAACTTAATTGAACTTTATTTGCATGACGGATTGTACGCACGTTACCACTAAGCACGAGCATGCACATTGGTTACATTTCTATTTCAAATTCAAACTTGTGTGATGTATTCAAAATGGCATGGGCATCGCGCGAGCGAGGATTTGTGGTTGTGTTTTGGGGGCACAGTGGAATGAAAATAATACAAATGCAGTAGAGCCAACAATATTCTCCTGTAAGTTAATGTTTACCTTACAAGTGCACCAGCTGGCACTTTTCTACATTGATCAATGAACTAATTATGGAAATTTCAGTTGTTGAGAAGCTGATGGTGCCAAGAACAAATGACATTGGAAATGCATACCTCCTGAATAGGAGGTTTTACCTGCGCTGAAAAAATATTGTGGCATTTTTAAGAAAGGCCTATTTTGTTGCAACACAAGTTGCTCAAAAAATTGTGCAGTGTACTCTTTATGTTTTTGTTGCCACAATCATTGCAAGAAGTAGAACTTTTTTCCTACTTCTTCAAACAATTCCAGCAATTCAAGCTTTTGATAAGCCTAATTATTTGGTGTTTGTTGCAAACAGGGATCCAGAGAACAGCTAGCCATTGCTGAATTTGCCAATTCCTTGCTTGTGATTCCCAAGACTCTGGCAGTTAATGCAGCTCAAGATTCCACTGACCTTGTTGCTAAACTGCGTGCCTATCACAACACTTCACAAATCAACACAGAAAGATCTTCTTTCAAATGGTTTGTAATAAGTGGTTGTTAATGATAAAAGAAAATATTCTTTAAGTTTTTTCAGCTTTGTACATCCATCAGTTTTAGTTGTAAGGTAAGAAGTATCAGGTTATGGCTTCACAAGTGGGTCGTTTGGTCCCAGTTTTTATATGTAGTGGATGGCGGACTAGTTCAAATAAAGCAAATTTTGTTTAGAAAACAATCAGCTTAAAGAACACGTCTTGGCATGGCATAAATATACATTGTGTGAGAGTCTAGAAATGAGAGAACTGAATGACTTAATGCATCAAGTGGGAATATCACTTAAGTCATCCAGGAAAAAAAACTTGCATTATTATTTTTATGAAGTGGGCATGTTGCCATTAATGGCAATGAGGTGGATTAACAACTGCATTGCTTAATGGAGGTTGGGTGCCTGGAATGTCCAGGGACTTCTGGCAGCCAGCTCCTAGATTGAATAATGTACGCCCCTATGGCTGGCACAACCCCACAACCCAGCTATGAGCCCCCATGCAATGGAACAGGCACCCATATCAGTGGAAAGAAGAAAACGGGGGGGGATATCTAATTGCCATCAGAAACTCTCAGCAAGTAGTGCTGGCCAAGAATCCTCATGCTGCCAAAAACTCATGCCACTCAAACGAAGTTTAGAACTACTGCACATGTGCTACCCAACCAACCACTAATCACCAGCACCACTACATGGATCCCATGGTGCTCTTTGTTATTTAAAACTCTTTTAAAAGCAGCAGCCATTGAGGAAGGATATGTTTTGAGAATTTCCCAAACATTGACTGAAAAAGAGTTTTGTTTAACTTGGCAGGGTTGGTTTGGATCTGATTGAGGGCAAAGTACGTGACAACAAGAAGGCAGGTGTTCTAGAACCATCCATCAGCAAAATCAAGTGTCTAAAATTCGCAACAGAAGCAGCAATAACGATTCTTCGTATTGACGACATGATCAAGCTACGACCGGAGAAGAAAGAGGAAAGCGCATATGGCCAAGCTATGCAGCGTGGAGACCTGTAAACAATATGAGAACTTTATTTACAAGAACCTCATTCCAAGCCTGATGCCAACTCTGTGGCTCTAGTGCAGCATGTTTTACTCAAACAGCTGAACTGTGCATCTCTAGAAAATATTTGTTCACCATGTGCAATTGCTGTTGAACTTTCCCAGGCTCTCTTATTGTGGAGAAAATGAAATGCAGCAGACAGACGTTTTACTTAAATGTGAATGCTTTCCCAAGAAAAACAGGGATGGGGCAGGGATGTAGCTAAGAGCCGGCTACCAGTGCACAAGCCAGAAAAACCAGCTAAACTTGTTAATGAACCTGCTAAGTGTTTTCTTAGCTACACCCCTGAGGGGGGGGGGGGGGGCGGGGGTACTCCCATATAAAATTTGTGGGGGGGGGGGGTGGGGGTGGGGGTGATCATTCCCTAAAAGGTACCAGATACCTGTTTTGTGGGTGTGGCTCTCATTAATTTTTAATTAATTAATTATTAATTAATTTTTACCCCCCTTTATCAGATGTTTGCTGTCAGCATACGTTTCTGGCTTAATACCTAAGCTAAAAGGCATCAGAATAACTCAGAGAGTGGTCATTTTCCGTTCCAACACCCTCACTGGTCCCAAACTATGAATTTTAACAAGCAGCAAGCAGAGAATAATTTAATATACCGGTAATTTATCTTTTGTCTCTCTCTGCTTTTCTCCTGCACATTTCACTGACTTTCCCCACAGTCTGGGAGCTTGGATCAGGATACATTGGTGATTGCGTTTAGGTATGACCGTATGAACTTGTTATATTGCAAAAGACTGATGACCAGTGAGTAAATAAAAACAATGAACTGAAGGGTGGTGTCATCTGTAATGCAAAATAAAAGTTACAATCACCAACTACCATAGCTTTCTTTTTTGTGTGTGATATTTTCAAAAGAATCTTTGATGCCATTATTTTAGCCCAGTTTAAATTGGGGATCCCACAAAAAAATAAACCTTGGCCCAATAACGAACACAATCTTAGAAAGACAACTCTGATTTGCTGGCAGCTGCTGGAGTAGCAAGGATGAACTGGCTAGCGATACTTTGCTGTGGAACCCAAGGTATGGGTGCATCTCAGTTGGTTGACCTTCATGTGCCTAAATTGACCAAATAGTTGATTATATGGGGTGCCTCCTGCCAACAGCTATGAATGACAGAAAAGGAAGGGAAGAATGAGCCAGAGGATTCTGAGGTGCCCCCTGGACCTGATGATGATGACGACGATGTAATTCGCCCAAGCAAATTTTCAAATCTCACAGTGCAGGCCATGTAAAAGGTTATTCCACAACACTGCTCACTGTGGCAGAAACTGCAGTCTTAAAAAATCAGTATGGGGCTTAGGTTGAACTAACTTTGTGCTGAATGGTTTAAACAAGTCTTCCTTCTCATTACAAGAAGTAATGACTGCGTGATGAGCCCAGTCGAGGACAGTATTCCATGTATGACCCCATCAAATGTCCCAGTGGAAGTCTGACTTGGAAACATCAAAGCGCTAATCAAATAGAATGAAATGAAGGACTACTTGAGAAGATGAAATTCTTCCAAAGAACTTTCTTTAGAGGCAGTTTTAATCAGTGACAATAAATAAACACTTACGAATAGAAACCACAACAGAAAAAGAATGACGATGGAAAAGCAAACAATTTGACCAAAAAGCACGACTGGGCTCTTAGTCCTCAAAGAGAACCAGTCTTCGATCCCTGCCTTGCTTTTCAGCAAGTATCTATGACCATGTGTCTTTGAGCCTCAAAAGAAAAAAATTAATGTGAGGTAACAAAGTGGAACTGACATTGCATCAATAATTCATGAAACAAGTAAAAGAAATTAAAAATATGCTTCAGGTACAATCGCGGCCAAAACCCGTTGAGACCTATCGCTTTTTCGTCATACTTTTCGCACGTTTTAAGACCTATGAATTACCCCGCGTGAAAATCATGCACTCCTCCACTCCCCACCCCTTCTCCTCACCCAATGTTGGCTTCTCGTTCCTAGAAATGTTTGTGGACAAAAACCCACCACAAACAACATTGCTTGGAGGGGACAGGGGAGGGAGGGGTGTGAAATATGTTCCCTTATAAATGGAGTATGAAATCGGAGTATGTGTCTCAACAGTTTTGGCCGACATTGTTAGTAGGAGTGTCTCAAGCGAGCATTGAGGCACAAGTTTAGATTTAGAACCAAACTTCCTCCTCCTCGTAACTTGAAGCCTTGTTGCCTATGCAAGACATTTGCACAAAACCTTGGAAGCTAGATCTAACACTTAAAAACACTTTAATTTTAATAATAATAAATTACATGAAAGGTAAATACCAAGTGTCTTCCTGAATGCATTAATAATTTAAAAGACAAACTAAATCATACACAGTGGGTTTGATAATAACAAAATATTTGAATCCTAGCCTGCATAACCTGGGCGTAGCTGGCACATGAAAATAATATGGGCACAAGAAAGAACGGGGTGCACGAGGTATTATTTTCATGTGCCTGTAGCCTGCATGGCTGGCGGTTTTTTTTTTTGCGCGATGCTGAATTCGCGTTCGGCGAAGCCGCGCGCGCGTTTCGCCGCTCGCGAATTATCGCGCGCGCCAACAAAAAAAAAACGCCAGCTACGCAGGCTATGTGCCTGCTACGCCCAGGCTATTTCAATCATTAATAATTCATGAAGAGAAAAAAAAGTAAATCACTACTCTGAAGGTGATACTCATTACCATAAAGTTTGGCGAATTTTTGGTTTGAATTTCTCCAAAAATGTGTTTTCTCAGGTATCAGAACACGTCGAAGTCGGTTATCAAAACTTGGCTGCACCCCTTTTTCAACGCATTTCTCGGCATTCGGATATCCTGATGAAACACTCTTTATTGTGTTTGATATAAGAAGATACATAAAAACGTTTGAAAGAATGATTCAAAACAATGTTTACTTCATTGTTTTCTTCATTGCACATGCTGAAACACCCTCTCTTGTATTTAATATATTATTAATATTTATTTAGAGTGGTTTACTTATGTAACAATTAGTGTGTGATAGTCCAAATTAAACAAAAGAGAACAACGGAATTATAGTCTAATAGTGTGTACTATTCTACTAACTATTCTACTAACTATATATTCACGGGTTAAGTAAAATCACTCTGTAAGAACATAAAGTTAAACATTAAGTTTTACACTGTAAGTACATGTATAGCCACTTAGACAATGAAAACGTTATGAAACAGAAATTATATAATTTTATTTCATTAATACCCATCCGATAATTTCAGCCAATCTCAATTAACTTTATCTAATAAAGAGTTTACTGTTGAATCCCGATAACTGGATCTGAAAGGGGAAACACAACTGCTTGTCAGAGTTGTTGAGTGTTCAAGTTATCGAACGTTAAATTTTGTAAGACAGAGTGAAGCAGGGGACACTGAATGCTTTGAGTTTGCAAAATTTGGTTTTCAAAGATTATTAAGTGTCAAAAGTAATTTCACGATTGCTTTGGGTTTGCATTGCTATAGTCTCCTAAACAGCCGTTATTAGAGCTCGTCACGCAACGCTCCTACGAGCCCGAATAACGGCTGAGTAGGAGACTAGCATTGCTACGCTTTGTGATTGGCTAAACAATCTTGTGCCACTTTCTCAACCAATCAGAATTAAAACCAAGTTGCTTGCACACATTTTCCCATATTTCCTTCCTCCCTCAAGAAAAGAGGACCCCGAGAATGAGGTTAATTTTTTTATGTGTGAAAACATGAAAAGTTGGTGTAAACGTGTAGTTTGGCAGCTTTAGTTTGTTGTGTAAAGGTGCCTTAAGATTTCACTGCTTCAATCGGTTCCTAACATGTGATCTTTGGGTACTACCTTGGAATTTTTCTTCGACAATTAACAAGATTGGCACCCCTGTTACTGAGGAAATTAAAAAAAATGAATGGATTGGAAATTGAAGTTCTCAAGTTTGAACAAAGGAAATCACAAGTGTGATGGCTGTTGATTTGGAAACCCGATCTTAATTAACATAGCTTTTTGCGATTTTATTCCATCATTTTCTCTCTACTTAATGACCAGTTTGAGAAACTATATCAGACACTCAAAGGAGTATTTTATCAGGTATCCAAACATCTTGAAGTGGGTTAAAGACTACTTGGTTGTGCCTCATTTTTTCAACTCACTTCTCAGTGAGTGAAATTTGTGATCCTCGCAGTGTGCTCTCAACTATCCGCAGTTAAAATAATGAACATATATTCATTCATATCACTTCTCAGTGTTTGGAAATCCTAATGAAACACTTTTCCTCGTGTTTGGTATACTGTTACTCAAGCATTTCTGCTATTTGTAGCCAATGTCATAAGTCAAACGTCTTTAACTGGCTACCTCTCCTAGCCAACCAACTTTTGGCAGAGCATTTGAGGTTGAACATTGCCAAAAAGAGGTTCAGCTAGACAGTGTTAAACTAACAAGGACAGCTATTTAAATAAGCAAGCAACAGTCCTTGCGATGTGTGTCACTGATCTTCTATGCCAACTAGCACATCTACATGTACATGTAAGGCAGATTTAGCAAAGACAACTAGATTTGATAGGAAATGAGGATGCGACAGCACACAGAACACATGTGGTCTTAATTTCAACTTCTGGTGCACACACACGCTTACATCCACACATAAGACCATGACGACATTTTCATGTCGTGCTGACAATGCCAAGACATTCTCAGCAGGCTTACGGCTGTTGAAGCATCATGTCGTCATTGCCAAATCTTTCCATAAAGGCATGTGTCCCTATGCAGTGCTCAACCTTAGCGGTAGTCCACTAGTCCAGGACTAGTAAAAATTCAGTTCAGGCCTTGGCTACCCGGCATGTGATGCCTATTAACTAATAAATTCTAAACCTTACTAACCCAAGGACTAGTATGTTAAAAAGTTAAGGTCAAGCACTGCGGTATGTTATCTCAATTTAAGAACGCTGTTATCGTCTATGTTTGGTAATAAGTTAAGCTTTTTTTGCCTTGGTGCCTGCTTTTGGTGAACCATTAACATTCTCGTACTCGTCAACTTCAGCCTCTTCACTGTCCTCGGCAACGGCATCCTCCTTTTTCTTCTTGTCGCTCTCCTTCTTCCTCTTCTTAGTGTCCTTTTTCTTGGAGGGTGTGGCAGCACTGGCATATTCACGCCACATCCTAATCTGATAACAGATGAAGTTCCAAGCTAACCACGCCTGCATCAGGATCACTGCAGCCATTGCAGTGAGTCTGGTGATAGAATTATCAAAACTTTCATCACTTATATTGTCTTTCATGACAACCATGAACACTTTTGTATATTTCCTAACATTAAACTTCTGGGGGGTACCCACGGGCATGTTCTAGGGGTTCCAGAACTCCCCTTTTTGAGTAAAAAATGAAGAATTGAAAATGTCAATTTGTCTGAATAGAAGCAGACTGGTTACAATGCTCAAAAGCAGTAACAACTTTTAGTAACAACTTTTAACTTGTGCCAGTACAGCAACGAGTTAAGGTTTGCCCTCCATGCTTTCATATCTACTTTTGTGCATCACGTTAGATCTGTGTACGATAATATACACACATGCACTGCAAAAAAATTTTGAGCCCACGAAACATGGGATTCAGTGTGATCGGGACCATTTTGCAAGCAGTAAGTGAAACTAAAATAATTACACACACAAATTGTTGCTCTTAAGGCAACTTCATTGACAAACAGTCCTAGAATCCACTTCAATTTACAATGTTCGGGACTATACCTGTTAGGAATCACCTGTATTTTGACCGCACGAGTATAGGCTACACGTAGCCTCTTGTTTTATTTTTTAACAAGACATGTTTCGATCGATCTTCTATCATAGTCAGTTGCAAACGAGTAAATGTCAATTTTAACCCTTTCACTCCCAGAGTCAATTATGGGGACGTAGTGTAGTTCTAACTTTTGAGTCTGTTGACGAAATCCTATGGTGTGACCATTCAAATGAAACCTCTTCAGCAGTACTTTTGCATGGTACCATTTATTTTTCAATATTTTACAAAATGAAATTTGGGATTGCATATGAATTTTTATCTTTGGCACTCTTGGGAGTTAAAGGGTTAATGTGAAAATGGGGAAAACAGAAAGTTGGTGCTATTTTACGTAGTTGACACTTTACTTCAAGAAATGTTTCCTTCCTGAGCTTGACATGCATGTGGGTTTCGATTGCCTGTGTAAATGAACTGTCTTGAATGAGTAATTTCTGATGAGATGGAACTCCCTCTTGCAAAAAGGCTGGGTACTATGCCCCTGAACTTTTATGGTCACATTGTACGAAAAATTAATTATGCCTGCTTAAGGGCAGGTACAATTTTGGTTATGTCCCAGTACAGTGTGAACACGTTGTTGGATTTCATGTAAAATCATTGAATGCACACTCAAGTGTTATTGTGCAAAATTTGTTCAGAGCCACAACACACCAGCAAAAACTATCACTACAGTCTGTACTGTACAGTCTAATCAAGTCTTACCGAATGGGGGGGCTGTTGAAGTTTCCTAGGTCAACATTGAGACCAGCGTTGTCAAGACGAGGAAGGCCATACCTGATTGACAATAATTATATACAACAAAACAACGATATTATTATACATTGAAGTTAATATCATATGTAAATGTAAAACTGAAACATACTGAGTATTAATTTTAAGACAAAAAGGTTCAATTAATCCACGAGAAACTACATACCAAAAGGTCATGACAGTCAAAGCAATAATTGCAAATCGAGCAACAGCAAACAGAATAGTCCACACCCAAAACCTACAAGAACAAATTATAAAAAAAGCTATTAATAATTAATTCTGAAATTGAGTTCAATTAAGGTCAGAAAGTACTTAAGGAGAACTATTCACAATAAGATCACTTAACTCTAGGTTAATTAGGGTGGCCCTCTAAAAATTCCTGGTCTAATTGGAATTTAGAAATGTTACTTTTTTAGTTGGGAGGAAGAAATGGAGTACCCGGTGAATAAACTCTCGGAGCAAGGACGAGAACTAACTACCAACTCAACCCACATGACGCTGAGCCTGGAAATCAAACCTGGGCCACATCGTCCCAACTCCCTTAAAATAGAATAGTTAGTAGATAAACTTACAAGCTTTTGGCCGCATCTTCTTTGGCGCTAGTACGCAGCATTCTCATCGCATGGTTGATGCTTTCCACAGTATAATGGACGACCAGGCAGCACAGAGTAACTCGAGTAAAGCTACAACCAAAATATTATTATTATAAAATACATAAGTTGTATTTTCCACTGGTTGAGGAACGAAATAAGTGGAAAATGTTTTCTCACACACCTCTGGGGCCTGGGACCGAGGGTCTGTTTTTTGAGTCACATGCTCAGTGTGTTTTGTCAGTTGCTGTTTTGCTGTCCGCCATTGCTGACGTTTATTTTGAGCCCCAGTTCCCACCCAAACCTTCGTTTCAGTTGAAAACATACACTCTGTTGTCAGCATAAAGTCGTACTAAGCTTATGATTGCTGTTTATTATTACTGTATTTTGCCTACATTACGTATAATGCTAGGCGGTATTTGTTTGTAAAATAAAAGAGTCAGTTGGTGGCGGTCAGCTTGACAATGGCACCTGCGGCGGTCAGCTTGACAATGGCACCCAGAGGTGTGTGAGAAATATCATTTATTATAATACGTTTGCCACACTTATGCAAGAAAAAATGCCAACTGAGAAAAAAAGCATTGGTAATCAGTCTTTTATGGCAACAATAATAGAGGTTTGGAAAAAAAGCAATTTTAATTTAGAGCGGGGCATCTTAAAAAATAACTCTTAATTTAGAGACGGCTTGTTATTATAGAGAGCAAGGCATGTATGTGTTAGAGAAGGGGTTAAAAAAATAGAGCAGATGAGAGAGGGGCAAGTAAAGGTGGACCTAGTATTAAATAAACTAAGGGTAGCTGTTATATCAGGGAGAGGGGACAATTAGAGAGGGAACTTTTACTGACAGAGGACCTCAGTCATAACTAATTATTGAAATCCTTACTTCAACATGTAGGCAGCCCAGATAAAAAGCAGATATTCTATATACAACTGAATCTTGGGGAAAATCTCTTCCTGTGATAAAATAAAGATGCATAATGAATTATATGAAACTCATATATTATGTGAACTGTGGATGAAACACAAGTAAAATTTGTGATCCTCGCAGTGTGCTATCAACTTAAGCAGTTGAAAAAGCAAGCTAAAAAAAATCCAGACTTGATCGGGATACAAACCCATGACCTTGCAATATCGGTACAATGCTCTATCCACTGAGCTACCAAGAGGTAGATATTAAATTATTGTGTAGTTCCAGAAAAAATCCATACCCACCCCATGGAAGGTCATTGGAAATTCCTAGGGAGAGGGGGGTCTTAAAAGCCAACATTTTAGAAGCAAAGTATGAAGCTTAACTGGAATTTCCTGGGGGGACGGGGGGTGCTAAACAAAAAACCTTCGGTGGGGGGAGTATGGATATTTTCTGGAACTGCACATTGTGAGTTCATAATAACCTAATGATAGTGAAATATATGAAAATGAATACCTCATTACATGAAATTTTCGCGACAAGTTAATTTCGCGAATTTCGCAATTTTAAAAAAATCGCAAAATTTAAGTGACGCGAAAATTTAATGTCACGAAAATAACATGACGCGAAAATTAAGTGAGGCACATTATGTCAATAATTAAAAAAACAACTTTATTACCATTTTACACGTTTATAACAATCATTTTGAACTATTCTGTGGTAATGTCCTGGTCCTTCAAGCATGAACTACAAACCGTGCCTTGTATACACTGTGAGAACATCTTTCTTGTTACTGTTTACATAGTCAGTTGCATTTGTGTTTATTTGGACATTGTTGATTAAGTTGTTTGATCAAATTCAGGGACATGTTAAATAACATTGACAAAGAAATAAAGTGTGTCTCACTCAAAAACGCGACATTAAAGTGAGTCAAAATGCAAAATTTTCACAAAATCGTGAAATTAACGTGTCGCGAAAATTTCATGTAATAAGGTATATGAAACTCATATATATGTGAACTGCGGATGAAACATGAGTGAAATTTGTGACCCTCGCAGTGTGCTATCAACTTAAGCAGTCATTCAAGCCTGAATGTTTTTTAATGTTGCTTTTTCAACTGCCTAAGTTGATAGCACACGGTGAGGATCACAAATTTCACTCAAAGATAGAAGATGTTAAATTATTGTTCTTCTCCTTATGTACGAAGACCAGTAATTAAGGAGAATTTGTCAGTTGACGTTGGGACTTCAGGGTGAAAGGATGTTGCCAAATACAAAGCACATACATACATAACATCAACATCACATCAACATCACATCAACATCACGTCAACATCACATCAACATCACGTCAACATCACATCAACATCAACATCACGTCAACATCACATCACATAACATAACATAACATAACATCAACATAACGTTTTATTCAAGATGACATGGGCAAAGTGAAATTACAAAAACATCTTGAAAAGGAAAAACAGGAGGTTGGCCCTATTACATTTACCTAACTAAAAAGATAAAACAGGCATGAGCTATGTACAATATAAAAATAATATAGAAAAAGAGAACATTACCCGTTTAGCTCGCATGAAATAAAGCTCAGGAAAACAGTGTACCCAAAAGGATATTTGAAGGACAAAGTAGAATTTGAGAGTGAATCTGAAATAGAAATAAAACACACAAACATATATTAGCTGGTATAATATTACATTTAAAAGGACACTGTTACAGATTCGTATGCACAGACCAGGCTCTCTTCAAATATCCTTTTCTGTCCCAATATTTTTCAAATTGCTGGTTTTCACTTACATCATATCAAAATTCAAGAGCATTAAAAAACAGATTTCAATTCCAAAATGTTTATGGAATTGTAGAGAGTTTAAAACTACACATCTGGGCTAAATGTTTAAGCGCAAGAGCATTTGGTTCAAGAGTTATAGGCGAACCAGTATTGGTCATTTTTAGTATCAAAAATATATGGAGTGCGTCGGCCATCCATGGCGGCCAATTACACCAAAAATCTCATCACAAAAGATTGGCAAACCTCTGTTAAACAGCACTAAATAAAAAAGAAAAATGCAACATTTCTTAACCTAATTCAAAAATTGCAATGTTTTGAGTTTTAAACAACTTAAGCAACTTAATTTTTTAGGCATATTATCCACTTATGACCCATCCCTTGCCATAATAAATTTATGTTTTTATGTATGTCAATATATTATACATTACAGTGCTGCTCAGTAGCTTTCATTTGCATAGTAATATACCTCTGTATTAATTTTAATCTTACGACAACAAAATAGAGCCAGTCTTTTATAACATTACAGGGTTTTCATTTTAAGAATTGAATGGGTGAGTGGAATAAAGCCCTAAGTGAATTCTGATCAACTGCTAGCTTCTCCTTCCAGTTATGTCTTGTATATGCTCATATAACAAAAGGAGAATTTGGCTATAGATCACGAGTCACTTAGGGCCTTATCCCAAACTGGAATAAGGCCTTCAGTGACTCCTGATCTGAAACCAAATTCTTCCTCTGTTACATGAGTATATATAAGACAAACTGGAAGGAGAATCTAGGAGCTGATCACAAGTCACTTAGGGCTTTATTCCACTCACCCCTTCAATTGTAGTAGCAGGAGAATAGTGTAAAGTAACAGGAGAATATTATGAAAGAACGAAGATAACTACATATTGCCATCGAAATTTAGCCGGAGAATTCTGCGAAGTAGGCGGAGAATTCTCCAATCTCCAATGCCTAATGAACACCCTGACATTAAACTAAAGAACACTTAAAACTTACGACATTTCGTTATGTGGATAGCCTTCCCAAAGTTTTGAAATATGTGGAATAAATCCTTCCTACAAAGCAAATTTGATACAAATTGGAAGTTTGTTAAAATTACTAATCACTGACTTTCATAATGCAGAAATACATGTATACATGTATAGAAAATTCCCATAAGATGCTCGACATTGATAAGAAGCTAGCAGATAAATAATTATGTCTGAAAAAGAATCAGTGAAATATTAAGCCATGCTTGAGCATTCAGACTTATTTTTATTTTAGCAACATAGTAGCAATTTGGTTAACCAAATGCAATCCTTTACAAGTTTACGTTTTGGTTCAAATTTTTCTTTGGTTTGATCTAAATATAAAGACATTAACATGGAAAAAACTGATCTCTGACTTACACCAAATGTTACAGTATGTCCATGTTGTTAAATGTATTCCATTAGTGTTAGCCAGGCTCAAATAGCCTCCTTCTTACCTTCAAAATAATGTCTGCTCCCCAAGCAGCAAAAAAAAAGTAGAATGGCAGTAAAGTGCCAGAATCATTAAACTTGGTATTTTTTGTCTTCGAGAGGCGCAGTTTACGGGAGACTTTCTGCAATCAGTAAGACAAAGACTGGTTAGCATAGAGTCCGGGTCAAATTCCACTTGTTTGTTTGTAGTGGTGTCTGGCTTAGAGACACTGGCTTATAACAATTGGGGGTGACTAATGAGTACATTTTTACTATTGCAATAGAAATGCGATAATTGGGGCACTATTGCTAAATAAATAAATAAATAAATAAATGAATAAATAAAACTTTTCCGTCCACCATGATTTTGTGTGACACCACATGATCTCATTGAGTCGCTCCTCTCTAGGGAATTTATGTTGTATGATGTAAAAATGAAAATGATGCTGATAGACTGTGTTGTCCTCACCTTATAGCTATATAATGACACAAACTGCATTCATTTTTTTTTTTTTGGCCCACTATTAAAATTATTGATAGTCGGGCGAAACTTTCGCGATTGTTATCAATAGTTGATTTTATTATCATTGACTCACTATTGCGACACCAACTATAATGATATATCAATAGATTGATGTATTGTTACACTCTTACACTACATGTAGTGTAGTGTTTATTAGGTATATATATGTTGCAGGTAAAATCCGTTCTCAGGTTGAATCAGTATTCAATCTAGGTTTAATGTGTACCCAGTATTCTATCTAGGTAAGCTAACCCTAACTAACCCTAGTTAACTCTTATACAAGGCTAACCATCACCACTAGCACAAAGATACATATAGCCAATAGTGTGATGGTTAGCTTTGTGTTAGAGTTAACTAGGGTTGGTTAGGGTTAGCTTACCTAGATAGAATACTGGGTTTTTAATCTTTTTATCCATTTGTAAACTGTTTAACTTTTTAAATACACGACCACATCAGCTCCGCTGTAATTTTTATCGTGTTTAAATAAATGTTGTTGTTGTTGTTGTTGTACATATTTAACCTAGATTGAATACTGATTCAACCTGAGAACGGATTTTACCTGCAACATATACGGTAAATACCAAAAGTGAAGCCATTCTGAACCAGAAAGAAATCTAACCCAAACCTACATGTACTATTTATTCTTGTTTGACCTGTAGGATTAAAATAAGCATACATTTACTTACATCCCAGACATATTCCTGAATTATTGCGTGTACAACAATCCATGCCAATGAATAAAAGAAAATTGTACAGAAATCTTTGGGTCCATTTGTGTAGGTAGTTGGAAGTTCCTCAGTTCCTACGAGATAAAACAAGTATTTGTGGCTTAGAGAAGGTTTAGGTTAACAGAAAAGCCATTCACTTGAGCCGCGAAGTGGTAACAATGAGCCTTTCTTCTCTCTCTCCGCTCTGTAGCTCGTTGCAGCCACTTCCTGGTTCAAGTTCATTTGTGGAGTAAGCAGAAAGAAAACCAGGAAGTACATGTAAAAGTTAAAAATGTTAATTACACTTTTTATTCAGTCTGATAATTGCCACTGAGCTTGAAACTCAAGTTACTATTTTGTAACATCACATTGTGCTCTACTACATGTAAGGAGCACTCTCTGTCCCAGTGACGACAACCACAAACTTTAATATGTTTAACCTCGTTAAATAAAGTCATTACTTACTAACTTACTGAAATATTATACATAAATGAAGATACGCAAGTTGGTTGTTTTGTGTGATTCATGTTTATTTCAGTTGGATATACTGACCTTCGACAGGGTGTATCACTAAACTTCATCACCCTGATAAGGTCGGTATATCCAACCAAAATATAGGTGACTCACACAAAACAACCAATTTGTACATCTTCATTTATGTTGTTTTATTTTTACTATGAAGAAGTCTACTTGTTATGAATGCCTGTGACAGACTTTATATACTTTATCTTCAGACTAAAAACTTACATGAAAGAATTTTATCCATCTTTGAACTCAACTAAACTACAGTCTAGGCAATCATGACAACCAAAATGGAATGGCCAAAAAAAATTTAAGTAAATGTAAGGGTCATTTAAACAGCCAATAAAATTTCATTGTGTGTCAATACAGGTGCATGCCACAACCTTAAACATGTCCCTAATAAATTCACATAGATGAACGCTTTGCCCTATAAAATTGGCGAATAAATGTATCCAAAAAGCGTTTTTATCGGACACAAAGTTTCCTTGAGAGTATAACAGGTAGAGATGTTTATATTTTCTTTGTGAGAATATCGATAACAAGTTATAACTACAACGTGCTATTGTCTAGAACGAAATGACCAATCAAATATCCACACGACAAAAAAAGAACGAACAAAATAAGGCGAGAAATATTTTTTTATGAGGCTTTCAAAGAAAAGACCTTCGTTGTTAAACGTTAAAGAAGAATCTTTGTGTTTACTGACAAAAAAATGAGACTTGGTATAAAATAAAATGAGTTTCACGTGGTCATTGAAATGGTCTTATTACTAGCTTCAAATGTGTTCTTAACTTAAGCTTAAGTTATATCATAATCGTTTCCATTTAAAATATGGTTTTTTTTTCGATCAAACATACCGTTAACAGTTCTGGTCAGATTATGCTGAGGTGCAATGAATACAGCCGCCACTTTGCTTGTTGCCTAGTTATAGAACAGTAAGTCTTATAAATCTAACAATAATTAAGCTTTTACAACGCGCTTATGTGACTACAACAAAATCAAATGGCTCGCCAAAAATACGCGAAAATCTCACCTGAAACATAAGTCCGATCATGAAAATCATACAGATACAAGAGATTATATCTCCATGATTTGTAATTACGAATTCGTGGCTTAGAATCGGGGCATTTTTGCCCGATTTTCGCCTACTGGGCATTTTCTCTGCGATCAAGTAGAACGGCAAAGAAGAAAAGAAGGAAGATAAAGTCGTCCCCAAGCCTTCACCGCCATTTGACTGGTGCCCAGACCGACATCGCCCAGACAATCAGCTAAAAAGTGAGATACTTGGGGGTGGGGTGGGGGTGGGGCTAGAGTGCAGTGGGGGATATGGATGTGAATGAATGAAACGTTTCTTTTTTTTCGAATTCACAGATCTGGGAAAAATAAATAAAAATATAAAACATTTAATAAATTAAAAAATAATAATAAAGGTGAACAGACCGTAACAAAATGCCGGGGGGGACTCCCATTTAAAAATGACGGGGGGTCTTGACGGAATTTTTCGAAAAAAAAACTTATAAGATACCATAATCTGCTGTGATGAGCGTGGCTCAAAGGAATTTTTACCCCTAAGCGGTACCAATTCTAAAACAACACATATCATATTCTGGGCGCGATCCATTCAACCAAAATTCCGGAAATTTCGGTCCAAACCTCAATGGATCGGTTTGGTCCAACCGGAAAAGACTGGTCCACCTTTTGAGGTGGACCTCTTTTCCCGAACCTTGGCCCGGAAATTTTGGTTGAATGGATCGCGCCCTCTGTCTTATTTTTTTGGCTCAATACCCTAATAATTTTTTTTATTATTATTATAAAAGGTTCCGCGATAATTCTAACAGTAGTCATTTTAGATTTTAGCACCCTAAGCGGTACCAATCTACAAGCAGCCCCGTCATTTTTATATGCCCCGGTCAAACGAGAGAAATTTGCAAAAGTTAAGCAAAGTACTTCAAAGTTAAGGTTGTGTCATTTTCACTGTTTAAAGTTTGCCTATATTACCAATGCACTGTCAATTCACTAAACGTTCAGTGAAAGTTTACAGTTCTAAGCGTTTGAAAACTATAAACTGCAGAATTGTCAGCGCCATTTACCAACACAATTTTGCTCAGGCACGCAGCGTTTTGGTCAGTTTTCAACAAAAAGAAGCTCATTTTTATGAGAAAGATGAAAATATAGTTACATAAACCAATTATTTTATACATCCAATAACTTCTGTAAAAATGCAAGGACCACTTGAACAAACAGTAGCAAAATAAAGCTGGATCTTTGTACAGATCAGGATCAGCAATGAACTAAATAAAAAAACTTTAACATGCAAGGCTGATCAGACAGCAAATTCCGGTTCGATTTCTTTTAATAAGATTTGCCCGATATTTCGGTTAGACAAAACTAACCTTCATCAGGGGCTAGGAAAGCTAAGTGAAGATGGGAAACAAACGGTTACAATATTTAAAATGGGCTAAGATAAAATGCTGACACACGATAGGCTAATAAACAAGTAACGGTTGAAAACTGGAAACGGTTAGTAATGATAATAACAATAAATATGTGGAAGATTAAATTTCGTCGTTTTACACCTTCTTCTCTACAGGTAAAACACGACAAATACGACATCACATCTGCTGCACATCCACTAACGTCATCTATATGATCCAATGCGCCAAATGCCATATACAATACATTGGTGAGACAAAACGACAAGTGAGCAACCGATTGGGGGAAAACAGACGTGCAGTTGAGAAAGCCCTGAAGAAAGAACATCAGGATCAACCTACTGCCGTGTCAGATCACTTTGCCCTCACCGGACACTCCATTACCGACCTCCAAATCATCCCATTAGAACTCATTAATTCTAATAGAGACATGATCCGTAAAGCGAGAGAATCATATTTAATCACTATAGCCAATACACTTGAACCTAGTGGAGACGCGACGAAATTTCATCTTCCACATATTTATTGTTATTATCATTACTAGCCGTTTCTAGTTTTCAACCGTTACTTGTTTATTAGCCTATCGTGTGTCAGCATTTTATCTTAGCCCATTTTAAATATTGTAACCGTTTGTTTCCCATCTTCACTTAGCTTTCCTAGCCCCTGATGAAGGTTAGTTTTGTCTAACCGAAATATCGGGCAAATCTTATTAAAAGAAATCGAACGAATTTGCTGTCTGATCAGCCTTGCATGTTAAAGTTTTTTTTATTTTATACATCCTTGACCGTTTTTCCACTTAATATAAATGAAATCCCACTTAATAAAACAAAAAACGCCTCGGATGTTTGACCGCGGAGAAGTCGGGACCATAGCATTTAGGTGGCTCGACTCAATAACTGACTTGAGAATTAGCCAGAATTGCAATAACATTATACAAATTCGATGTCACGCTATCCTGGGTCTAGACTTTTATCCTGCTCTGTTGTTCTGTGGAATAATACCTAATGTTGTTACAATCCTCAAGCCAGTTGCTAGTATTTCGGAAAATAAAGGAGGACGCTCACTTGTAAACACAAAATCCGCGGGAAAAATTTGGTACATTGGAGGCCCTGGAGACCCTATTTTATTGCCTTACATGTTTTCAATATCCTTGAAACTTGCAGGCCATATAAATTGATGATTAACCTCGAGATTGCCAAATTAAAAACAAAAATTATCAAGCGGTTTCCAAATTATCATCACATTTGTAGGCGTAGACCAAATTACATACAAAAATGGCAATAAGTGCAGCTGAACGTACACCTATCAAAAATCTTTCTTTCTCGGAATCGCAAACTACTTTGAGATGTAACTGCACTCCCAAAGCGCATCGTTTTCTTTAGATACATGCATACATACATACTTTATTACCTTTCCCCAAAGGGGCTTTTCAAAGATAATTAAAACTAACTAACAAGAATAATCGCAAAATAACTAATTACATTATGATCATAAATATAAATCGTATTTACAAAGATAGATATTAGCCAATTATGTCGATAGTATGTTTTTCACTGTATTTCTATTATCCCCAAAACTTCATCCCCAATTTCTAAAACGCTCTTATAGAATTTGTTCCAACTTTGCCATAATCGAGGCGGCTATGGGAGGTACAAGATCCCTTAAGCGATTACCGAAAAAACCTCCTGGTGCCGAGAAATACGACGGCAATTAATAAACGTCATGGCGTCATTACGTTGTTATGGCAATTCCGATGTTAATTTCACACTGGTCTTAACAAATTTTCATCTTTATCTAATACAGCTGCGGTGACCGTTTTTCCATAGCAATGTTAATGACGTCGTAGTTGATGCTCAAACTTGGGGGCGGGGGGGGTGTTGAAGCCACAAATGTAATAATTGACCACAAATGTAATAAAGCCCTCAAATGTAATAAGGATTGACCACAAATGTAATAAAGCCCTCAAATGTAATACGAATTGACCACAAATGTAATAATTGATTTAACCGTGCGTTCTTCAGTTTGCACAGCAGGGTTACCCGCCCTAAATTGTGAGGACCAGGATTTTGCCAGTCATAAATTCGCATACGTACTTGTTGATTTCTTCTGGTTGCATTTCTTGTTGTTGTTGTTTCGCTTTTCTCTTTTAAGAATACGGTTAGTAGATTAACATCTCTTCGCGTTTTCGCTCGAGTGTTTTGTTTTCCTGCTCTTGAATGTATTCTTCAATCGGTTTGTCCAAGGACATAAATCCGGAACTTTCAGTCATCTCTTGAGTTTTGAATAAAGAATTAAAAGTTCAAGCAAATATTTTTGTGAATGAAAACGCTAGCGCCAGCGACAGTACAAGCGCCTTTGAAAATATTGATATGTTTTGACAGGTGCTTTGTGATTGGACGAAACGCTTTTCTCACGTGTGAGAAAGTCGTTTCGCCATTCTGAGTGACTCAACAAGTACGTATGCGAATTTATTTTAAGTGTTAAAAGAAAAGACGGCGAAGACTACGAGCTTTCAAGCCTTCGAGGATTGATTTCGAGTTTCAACCGGCATTTGAAAGAAAGTAAATACCCTGTGAGCATTATTGAAGACAAAGCGTTTGAAAAAGCAAGAAAATGTCTGGAAGCTCGAAGCAAACAACTGAAAAAAGAAGGCAAAGGAAACAAACCAAATACAGCGAAGCCGCTTTAAGCGATGAGGAGGTGAACATTCTTTATGATTTCCGATCGATTCTGTACAATTTTTAATTATTAAAGTGCACCTAAGCCCCATTTTTTTTTTCGCTTAATCAACTCTATGTACGTTGAAAAATCGAATAGTGAAATATTTCTTGTTTTTAACGTCGTGTTAGTGAGTCATAGAGATTTGAATTTACAAAATGCTAATTTGATGATGTCATTTTAGGATTCATTTATTATACAACTACTTGTTTTTACCTCCAAGGAATATTTTTTTACGAATCAATTAACTGCCCACAGTTATATATTTAGTATTTCTCAAATTGAATTCCTTAAGCCGTATACTGCGTATTGTAAATTGATGTAGAAATAATGGCAAAATCCTAAAATGACGTCATCAAATTAGCATTTTGTAACTACAAATCTCTATAACTTACTAACGCGACGTTAAAAACAAGAAATATTTCACTATTCGACTTTTCAACGTACATAGAGTTGATTAAGCGAAAAGAAAATTGGGGGCTAGGTGCACTTTAAGCTTATTGTATTCTCACTACTTGATTGTTTGAGACTCTGCCGGTCAAAGTAATTTATTCCAGAGCTGTTTATTTTCGAGACAAAAATAAATAAAACATACCTTGGCATAAAATCTCAGTATGTATAAAATAAACAAATTACAGCATGGGCAGTGCTTTGTACGGCATTTACGCACTCGTTGGTTTGTATCAGAAATCTCACTCGTTCGCTGCGCTCACTCGTTCGATTTCTGATACATCACCAACTCGTGCGTAAACGCCGTACGCGCGCACTGCCCATGAAGTAATCTATATTTATTACATTTGTGGTCAATTCGTATTACATTTGAGGGCTTTATTACATTTGTGGTCAGTCCTTATTACATTTGAGGGCTTTATACATTTGTGATCAATCCTTATTACATTTGAGGGCTTTATTACATTTGTGGTCAATCCTTATTACATTTGAGGGCTTTATTACATTTGTGGTCAATTATTACATTTGTGGCTTCAACAGGGGGGTATCGCGGTATCGCCTCCAAAACATCCAGTCGAGCCACCTTAAATCCCTCAAAACAACTGCACTTGTCGACGCACGTGTCAAAAAACATCGCATAGTTTCAGGCGCTCCCCACTGAAAATTCTGAACAGAATCTTCCCACAGGCAGGCTGTAGGCCGTGACGGTAAATCTTATGCAAATTCGATTTTAATTATTTACGTTTAGTCTTTTTTTCTGGGTATTAGAACATCTTTATCATAAAATAACATCCGCTTTATTATTTGTTTTGTCTGCGGCGAGATAGAAAAGGCCAAAAGCCGGATGTCAGTTAGGGGATAAAAGTACCTGTTAGTATTTGATGTTTCTCAGTTACACTTTTTATTAAAAAGAAAACTAAAAAGCTTGGTAAGAATACGTTAGTATGACGAAAAGCTAACTGATTTAACCTTGCTATCCTATTTCGCTACTTTTTGCCAGCTGCAAGGGACAGTTTTCGTTTATCTTTTGTTTCACGTTCAACTAGGAACAACACAAGATTTCTCAAAGGTCAGAGTCCAAGTGCTGCTCATGGATTTGTTTTTTTTCTTGTTGTTATATTTTTTGTTTTGTTTTGTTTTGTGCTTTGAGGCCTGGGCTGGATTTCCGCCGTTCGGGTCTTCGGCAGTGCAGTACCACCATGTACTCCCGGGGAGGGGGAGTGGGGTACTCCCTATAATGGGCTATACAGTGATGCTCCGCCCGAAAGGGGTTCCTTTTTTAGGCTGAAGGTATATAAAAGAGCAGGTATTTCACGAGTTAGTGAAGTACAGAACTGGGTGTAGGGAAACTGTAGGGTACTTGCCAGACCGCGGGGTTGGTGTTTGAGCGTGTCACTTGCTTTTTTCATGTTTTATATAAAAAGGAACTTTTTTATATAAAAAGGAACTTTCAAAATACCTCAAACAGACGCTAGTGGTAGTTCCAGTGGTAACGCTTGATGTTTTTTCCGTGGATATGATGCTATGCCATAAAAAGAAAAAAAGATATTTAAGATTTTCAGAAGTATCAGCCATGAGCGCGAGCCCATTAGCTCTCTATCCTGGTTAATACGTTTTGGTTTACTTTTGAACTTCATCTTCAATTCTATAACTTCAATTTCTTAGCTTTTATTTATTTTAGTTTATGTCAAATGAAATGTCTGTAGTATGCAAAGAACACGGTGCGACATCATATCCGCAAAACAAAGTATTGACTCAAGGTCTCTTACATAATCAGTTGGCCTGACGGGGGAAGGGAGGATTGTGTGAACGAATGCGCTCTGTGAGTTTGTTATCTACAAAAACAAGTGAAAAATTATCCGAATTTAATATAGAAAAAATGATACCAAATGATTGTATTTTTTATTTATTTTTCCTGTTTCTTTGTTTGTATTTCCGTTTTGTAAAATCGCTTTGCTTGCATGAGGTCCCCCACGCTTCTTCGTTTTTAGTCAGCTTACACACTCAATCTGCTTTGTGTATGCGAACCAATCACATTGCAGACAAAATCGATAAACTTGCAATTTGCATATACAAGTTATTGTTCACGCGATCCATCTCAACAAATGGCGGCTGCATAACTGTCTAGAAGAAGTTCAGGTGTTCTTCAAGCTAAACCAGGTTTCATTGACTAAATAACAACGCCTTGTGTTGCGAAGGTTAGCAGGATGCCAGAAAAAGAAGCCTTGTTGCCTTTGGAACTGTGGCGGGTTATTTTAAACCACCTTTCGGTGAGAGACCTATGTCGTTGCTCCCAAGTGTGTCAGGAATGGAGGGAGTTAGTAAAAAGCTTGGATTCCACACGCTGGAAACAGCTTTTCTTGGCTTCGAAACGGTGGAAACACCCCAATTGGCCAAACTACACACAGAAAGAACCATCGTCTTGGAAAGATACCTATAAAGTGCATCATTTGGCTTCAAAACAGTGGGTAAATCGAAGTGTAGAGGTTCGCTGTGCGCCTTGCTTATATTTATTCAGGCGAAGATTAGAACGTCGACGAGTGTTGCGTGTGGGAGCTGGCAGAGAATTCCAAACCATTAAAAGCGCAATTGCTTCAGCATCTCCTTTCGATTGCATTCTCCTTCAACCCGGTGTTTACGATGAGCAACATGTTTTAAGTTTGAAATTCCCGATCGAAATCTGCGGCGAAGGTGAACTTGGTGATGTTCTTGTTCAAATAGCCATAGAGCAACAAGCTTCGACTACCCGAATTCAAAACATTATTCTTCAACCTGGTCTTCAAAGATCGCAGACTTCACTCCCTGTCATTTTAAAGGTAGGGCGAAAATTCGCTTTGTATTTAAAAACTTTGTATGACTGTTAAAAAATTAGTTTCATTAGCGGACAATCTATGTGGTCGCTAAAGCTCCACGGTGCCATGAATTACTGACGACATAAAAGTTAAGCTTATATACGTCTACAGACTTTCGATTCTTAAGTTTATGGGCTTGATTTTTTCATCAAATTCTCTTTATTTCTAATTCTTTAAATATAGGTTTACACTTTGCTCTTTTATCGAAAATATTAAAATGTATACCTTAGCTTTTTGAGCAGTTGTTCAGATCAACATGCATAATATTATGTAGTATTTTAGTAAGCTATACAGAATTTCCTTGATTAATGTTTAATGATGAAATTTATATCTCGAACATTTGTTGTTTCATAGGCTGAGATGTTCAACGGTCTGCCTTTTGCAGTATTAAATTTTAATTCTGTAAACTGCACATTACCTCTGTTATGTTTTTTTATATATCTTTTTAAGTACAGATTTTCTTAAACTTATATTTCAATTTTTCTGATACTGCATGGTATTAATTTTTTTGCATAATAAATTTGTACATGTACCAGGTTCATTCTGGAAGCATTGGTTATTCAATATTAAATATTTCCTCCTTTTTTATAACATATCTCATTTCATGTATATTTTTCAATTTTGAACACTGGTTTGATTGTTGTGAGGTGTCAATTTGAGTTAATTTTCTACATCGCCTCTATCTTGAGAGAGATCAAATTGAAATTTTCACATTAATATAACCAGTCACTCTTAAAAAACATTTCCTTCTGCCAAAAGATATATTCAATGATGCGTTTTAATTCTTACTTACATGTATGCTTAAGCCATAAAATGTTGTTTTCTGAACAAAGTCATGTGGGATACTTATACTAAGCCAGGTGAATTATTGATAAAAATTTTAATATAAAATCTTTAAATATAACAGTACAGAAATGTAGAGCTACATGTAAATAAAACTCTTTATGTTTTAATGACCTAAGCTATATTTCCGTACAAGATAGCAAAGAGCTTTATGAGCAGGAAAGAAATCTTTTTTGTTTCCCAGGCATTCAATTTGTGTCACAGCTGGTTTTATCTGCTTCCGAAAAAAATTTTAAAACATCATTGAAAGTGCTAGCATGTGTCTGCCTGACCTTCTTCAGGAAATATGCAAGACAAAATCCATAGCAAATCCATTTAACATGGCTTAAAGATATGATAATGAAAAGGATAATTTTTATATTAAGCATTTTTTTATGAAATATTTCAGAATCGATTTTATTACATAACAGGTTTAATGCTTTTTTGTGACAGTTGGTGAATTTGCATCACTACACTTCATCTCCTCTCTAAATGTAAATAAAAGGTACCAATAAAGATAATAGAAGGTGTTCAACTTGATATGTGCGAATGAGTAAGAAATCAAGTTTAACATGACAAGAGAAATTTCATTTCTCAAAGCAGCCATGTTTATGATAATTTAAATGACTCTGAAATTCGAAAATTCTCGGAATATTGTTGGAAGGTTGTACAAATATTTCTGACTGTCATTTTTCGAACATGTACAATGATTTCCAAGGAAGATCCAAACATGTTTTGATTGTAGATCAACACCATGTAGCTAACCCTGATATATTAATTAAAATGATATCTGTTGAGATATAATTAACCCGTGAATACGCGCAAGCGTAATGAACAGGTGATTGGTAACAGTGGCTAATTCACTCACACGGTCGCTCCTTCCATCAGCTGTAAACTTACACGTAGTGACGTAATGCTTTGTTACGAATGTGTTTCTTAACAAGAACAACGTGAATCCACCATTAACAACTAATTTGTTGTAAACGAATATAAACAACAATAAGCTTACAGCTGTTGAAAACCAACCAATCACAGCAGAGCATCGTGCTTCATAAGGTGACGCGTAACCAGTCGACCCCATCGCCTGAAGAAGACTAGCAGTATGCAGTCGAAACGTCGCGATCCACATCGGAAGTGACTACATCGTGAGACAAACGAAAAATACTTCTTTACTAGTGTGTTCACCACGATGAACAACAACAACCCTTATTACGATATTAAGCTTAAAGATGTTTTGCATTTGGACTCTTTATTTAAATGCAACATTTAAATCGATCTAAAAGGATTTTTCAACCGAGACATGCGTTTTGATGCGTATCTACCTTGAAATAATAAAATTTAGTCTTATCTACATGTAAGTATGTGTTCCACGAAGGTTGAGTGGCTTAGTGCCGGGAATGACAGTCTGGAAGCGCGAGTTCAAGTCACGCTCAGGACCTTTTCTTTTCTTTTTTTTTTTCTCTTCTTTCTTTCTTCTTTGGACTGGACATTATGAAAGTGATGTACTTTTTTAATTTTTTGCGTTTGTCAAAAAAATATCGACCCGTGTCATTGTGAAAACATACATGTAAGCTTACTGCAATATTGCATTATGCGCATTTCTTATTCACCATTTGGCTCTTACTGTAGGAGCCTTTGATTATATTTTTTTTTTCTGTGGTGGGAGAAATCCCTGTATTTTACTGATTGCAGTTTACTTAGTAAGTTACCTTACCACTAGTTCCATTTTTTTAAATTATTTAGGTGGGCACTGGACATGTTCAGGTTGACAACTGCATCCTGGAGCAGGGACAGGTTCAAGTGTCATCACCAGGAAGTATTGTCATTCGTTACTGCACCTTCAACAATGCATTTGTCTCTCTGCGATCTGTTGGCTTCAGCAGGATCCAAAACTGCCAGTTTAGCACAGATGAGACATCGGCAATCATCATAGAAGGCCTTCCTCCCATCACAAGACAGCGACCTATTTCCAGACCAGTTGAGGATTGGATGACGTCTAACGGTATTGACTCGCTGGGTCTAGAGGACTTGTATGACCTTTCAGTAGTCGACGGCGATGCAGGGATGAAGAATGGAGTAAAAGCAATCCCTGGAAAAGGCATAGAACCACAGAATGAGAAATGTCCTCCAGTACCCGTGAAACTTCCTGATGGCCCAATGAAAGGATCGAATGGCAGTCAAGTTACTGTTTTAACAAGTGACCTCAGTCGACCGAAAAGTCCACATGGTTGTGAGACACGCAGATATTATCTTGATACACAATGCCGAGAGGTCGTGAGATCCATACATGGTTGTATTATAAGAAACAATTATTTTTGTGTTGGTAAAGGAGCTGTGCTTGTCAGGAGAAGAGGGCATGCATGGATTGAAGGGAATGAAATTGGTCGTTTGTCGCATGGTGTCAGATGCCTCACAGGCGCCAAGGTTGTGATTCTTAACAACAGAATACACGACTGTGGGACTTCGGGGATTTTTTTCAGAGAGAGGTCCACTGGTTTGGTTGCGGGAAACCATATTTATTCCAACAAGGAAGCTGGTGCAGACATTCGTAGTGGCTCAGACCCAATCTTACAGCACAATCACATTCACAGCGGAAAACGTTCCGGAGTTGTTATTTTAGATCGCGGCAAAGGGGTCATAAGAGACAATGACATTTATGACAATAAGGAGGCAGGAGTGTACATTCTGTATCGTGGTAATCCTATTGTCAAGTGAGTTTAAATAAATTTTATCTTTAAGAAAGCCCCTAGATATAAGAAATCAGATGTTCTGATTGGTTTCCTGCTACTGGTCCTGTTTGTGAAGTTTTGAATCAAAGGCAACAATAGGGATAGCAGAGACCAGTGCTTAAACCACCCAAATAAAATTGACTTCTTTTAACGAGGGTGACACTTAACAATCTTGTGACTGACAACCTGTGGCCCTCACATTCCAGATCAAATTGAATTTTGGAAATGGTAGTTTTTGAGGGAGGAAAAACCAGAGTACCCACAGGAAAAAACCTCAGAGCAAGGGCGAGAACCAACACCAAACTCAACCCATATAATGACGTTGAATCCGGGAATCAAACCCAGGCCACATTGGTGAAAGGACAGCACTCTCACTGCAACACCACCCCTGCTCCTTTTCAGGTTTAAAGTCTGATGTGTTAACCAATGCTCAGATGTTACTGTTATTCTGCATACTTTACCACCATGGACTTTTGAATTTCTTTGCAGACACAACAGAATCTGGTCAGGACGAGCAGCTGGGGTTGCTGTGACTGAAGAAGGCAAGGGCCATATTCTCTACAACGATATCTATGGAATGGAGTGGGGTGGAGTGGACATCCGTAATGGTGGGAACCCTGTGGTGACCAACAACTGGATCAGGGAAGGACATGCTGATGGGATTGTTATTGGAGAGGGTGGAAAAGGAGTGATCATGGATAACGACATACGAGGTAATTCCCATGCTTTTGATGAGGGTTCTGCCTGCATGGGATGGTTTGGAAGGCCACCATCAGGCATTGGTGGGAAATAAATTTGAAGAAAAGCTGATATCATCACCTCTCCATGACAGCATTTTATAAAAAATATTCAACTGGTTATTGCTTTTATGTTTTAATGATAATTTTTTTGTTGTGTCACCCAGGCAACAGTGGCTGTGGTGTGTGGATCCTCACTGTATCCAAACCACTTATCTATGGAAATCGCATCGCAGACTGCGGAGACAGTGGAGTTGCACTCGTTAGCAACAGTGACCTGCACCATGACAACCAACAACTCAGCTCACAATTTGTACAGTCAGAGCAAGAGGTAAGATGTTTGGTTCCGGTCTCAGGAAAACAGTCAGTTTAGTCATCTAAACTGTCAATCCAATTGGCAACCAGTCAGTTAGCCAGTCAATCAGTCAGTCAATAAGTCAGTCAGTCAGCCAGTCAGTCAGTCAGTTGGTCAGTCAGCCAGCCAGTCAGTCAGCCAGTCAGCCAGTCAGCCAGCAAGTCAGTCAGTCAGTCAGTCAATCAATCAATCAGCCAGTCAGCCAGCCAGCCAGCAGGCCAGTTAGTCAGTCAGTCAGTCAGTCAGCCAGCCAGCCAGTCAGTCAGCCAGTCAGTCAGTCAGCCAGCCAGTCAGCCAGTCAATCGATCAGCCAGTCAGCCAGTCAGTCAGTCAGTCAGCCAGCCAGCCAACCAACCACCAGTCAGCCAGTCAGCCAGCCAGTTAGTCAGTCAGTCAGTCAGTCAGTCAGCCAGTCAGTCAGCCAGTCAGTCAGCCAGTCAGTCAGTTGGCCAGCCAGACAGTTAGTCAGTCAGTCAGTTAGTCAGCCAGTTAGTTAGCCAGCCAGTCAGTCAGTCAGTCAGTCGGCCAGTCAGCCAGTTAGTCAGTCAGTCAGTCAGTCAGTCAGCCAGTCAGTCAACCAGTCAGTCAGTCAGCCAGGTGGATAGTCAAACATGGCCTCATAACAATAATGTACATAATTATAGTCCAATGTAATGACTCATTGATCTTCTTCCTATAATCTGTCAATGTTAGCATGTCCAAAGCTACTTTGAGCAATACAACACTGCTGTGATTTTTAACTTGTCAATAAATTAACTTTTCAGGAGCAGCAAATCCAACCATTATTCTTTGATGAAGATTTGTCTTCCACTTCAAACTTTGATGACCATGAGCAGTCAATTGACTTAAATGGTAAGAAGTCGAAACTCCATGATAATGTGTATATGAAAATAAATAATGAAAACTGCGGAGAAAGAATAAGCTTAAGCTTATACAAACGTTGGCACTAAGTCCCTCGTACTTTAGTTGTAGTTTTCATCATCATCATCATCATCATCATCATCATCATCATCATCATCATCATCATCATCATCATCATCATCATCGTCAGGGCTAGAATTCACTCCTGGCGGAGGAACCCCTCCCTGGAATGATCTCACAGGTGTCTGTCTTTAGCCAATCTCGACCATACAGGTCCAAGCTGTCTGGTGAGAGCATCCCTCCATCTTGTTTTTGGACGACCCTGTTTTCTGGTCCAATCTCTTGGGGTCCACTCCGTTGCTCTAATAGTTGTAGTATTACGTCTCATAAAATATTCACGCGCATTATTCGAATAACGTGTCTTTATGTTTTATGTTCAACAGGCCCTCGACCAGACAAAAATTATGCTTGCGTGGACAACAACACGATTTTCGACAACGCAGGTCATGGAATTTATTTTTCCGGCAGCGAAGGGCTTCTCATCCGGGGCAACAACGTTCACAACAATGAAGGCTGCGGTATTAAAATCGCTAAGCCAGCGGAGATCACCATTCAAGACAACAGTGTCTGCAAAAACAGCAGTTCTGGCGTGAGCGTTGAAATAGCCTGCAGTGCAAATGTCAGCGGCAATGGTATCTATGGAAACCGAAAGCATGGAATTGTCGTGTCTGGAAAAGGCTTGATCAAGGAAAATGACGTGTTTTGTAATTCGCTGAGTGGGGTTGAACTTCGAGGTCCCGGAGACCCGTACATCACTCGAAACCGGATCCAATCAACAGACAATTTCGGTGTAAATATTTTAGAAAATGCACGTGGATACGTGGACAGTAATGATATATATGAGTGTGGCACGGTGGGTCTGTATCAACATCCCGACAGCACGGTATTGGTGATAAACAATCGTATCATACCAGTCAATACCAAGAGTGGTCGACAAGTTTGCATCGTCAATGAAGGCAGCAACGACTGCAGGCATGACCCAGTGGGACTGGATCTAGACTCTCCGCCACGCCCTTTACTTCCTAATAAGGACAACAAATTTTCCCGCCCTGCAATGTCCCGGATATCAATGTCATCATCAGGGAATGGACACATAGTAGCGGGAATGGCGGCGTGTCATGGACGAAGTCGCTTCTGTGTTATTTCTTGATCAACATTTCTGGTGTATATACGGTAACTGTAGAAACATTATACGGATTCGAATTCCGGGCTACAATCGAAATTAATCAAAAAAATATTACACTAAATTAAATTCATACGTTTCAATCGTTGCGTTGTTAATAATACGTATTTCGAAACAATAACTCCAAATCATACATTTTTTAATTCTTTCCGATATTACCATTTTCAAAAACAATTTAACCAATCAACGTTCAAGTTGAAATAAAATCGTCCAATAATATCGGTCTTGGCGCGCGCTTGTCCCGCACTGGCGCGAAAGATCATTTTGTCCCACAAAGTACGCATATCCTACATTCCAAAGTCAATCACTCCAAGATTTTCCATTCAAGCCAAAAATAGTAGAACTTAAATATAACGAAATCTCAGTCACAATAGTTTTCTTTCTTACTTCCAAAGTTCGCTATAAACCCAACATGAATAGAGCGCTTTTCCATTGAGTGTCGAAAGTAATTTCGCATTTGCTTTGGCTTTGTATTGCTATTCTTTGTGATTGGCTAAAAACTCTCGCGCCACATTCTCAACCAATCATGAGTGAAATCAAATCCAATCGTAACTTACTCGCACGTATTTTCCCGCGCTTGGCGCCGGCTACATGTATTTGCTTCGAGTTCTGATTGGTTCATTGGATTGTTTACAACTGCTGTGATTGGTCAGAGTAATCACTTTGGTTTTGGTTTTACGACACTCAATTGAAAACTGCTCTAATCTGACCAATCACAAGACGCAGCCAATCCAATGAACCAATCAGAACTCGTAGCAAGTACATGTAGCCGGCGCCAAGCGCGGGAAAATACGTGCGAGTAAGTTACGATTGGATTTGGTTTTACTTCTGATTGGTCGAGAAAGTGGCGCGGGATTTTTTAGCTAATCACAAAGCGTAGCAATGCAAAACCAAAGCAATTGTGTAATTACTTTCGATACTCAATTGAAAACTGCTCTAATTACTCTGGTTTTGGTTTTACGACACGCAATTGAAAACTTCTCTTCCAATGTTTTCTCAAATTTTAGTGCCTTGTCGAGTTTTTATTCTTTTGAAATAAGCACCTTGCACGCAAAAAAAAAAAAGTGTTTTAAAAGAAGTTCGATGTTGTCCTCTTGTCTGTGATAAGATGAGCGGTGAACTTGGGTCAAGCCCAAATCATACCGTCCAGAAGGACGTCGGACACCTTATTGAGACACCTTATTGAGGTTAGGGGTAACAGTTTATATAGTTAAATTAAGGACTAAGCAACCCGAGAAGCTAGGTGGTACAGTGGTACTGTAGGCTATGTAAGCCTAAGCCTAAGCCTAGCTGAGGTCACAGGTTCAATCCTGACTCCTGAGTGGGACCGGATTTTAGATTTTCTTGTTTACATTTAAAAATTTATTGAAAATAAATTTCTAAGTGTCGACATTACGTTACATAAGTCTCAATAAGGTGTCCGACGTCCTTCTGGACGGTATGATTTAGGCACAACCGTGAACTTGGGGTCAATTCAATAAAACTTTTACAAGTGTAATTTACAAGTGTTGCCATTGTTTCAGAGGTTGAAAACAATAGCTGCACTTGTAAATCACACTTGTAAAAGTGTTTTCCGATTTCGAACTAGATAGAAAACTTGTAATTTAACATCGATGTAATATTGAAGAGTGTTGAGTGCGTATTGTTAGTAAGGGATTTGTACATAAGATTGTAAATTTATAATGCTTCAAGTGTGAATTAATATATTCAGTCTTTTCTCTCTGCAAAAATATGCTTGAAACATTCTATGTATGATTGAATTTGACGCAAAAACTAGATACAGCTAAAAAGAATATTTAATACAAATTATAAATATCCAGAGCTTTCGTTTGTTGATACTTGATTAAATGTGTTTATTTTTTGTTATGTCCGATAATTTATATAATGTGTGTACTTTTATGTTTCAAATGAATACATGTCGTAAATTCCTAGACTTAATAATAAATGAATGAGGCTTTAAATTTTACCTTGTGTATTCAAATATAACACTCAGTGACTCGTCTTGGTAACTGATTTTAAAGGCCCGGACACAGGGTGTAAGTTTTCTGGTAGTTTCTTGGTGTTGCGGATGGTGTGATCACCAAATGACGTAAAACAAAAGATTCAAAAGACACTGAACAATACCCACACCACAACACAAAAGCTAACCAACAATGGCTTCCGCAACACCAAGAAACACCCAGTTTTCTTGCAACGTTGTGGGCAACATTTGCAGAAGTAGAATCGAGTTTTACTTTTGCGACGTTGCGCGCAACAAATTGCATCGTGTAAAGCCCCCAAAAAAATCTTGTCGGGCGCAACGTTCAAGAAAAGTTGCATCGCGTGTCCGGGCCTTTAGGTACCTTCCCCCTTCACACGACAAACTTAAGTTGGCAATCTAGTGTTTTCACACGACAAACGTTTGCACATCCGAACGTCGTTAACAGGGTTCTTTCTTCTCGAGGGAGGAAGACCGAGGGGTTGTACATACTGAATGTAAAGCAACCGGTCACACGTCAAATACAAGTTTGCCAACTCAAAAAAATTTGCAAGAATAGAAACAAGTTCTATTTGTCGAAAACAGTTTTCCAACACTGTTTGCCAACTGTTGATATCACTTTCGCACAGCACGCGCGCCATCTTCAGTTGCTCACACGCGCGCCATCTTCACTTGCTCACACGCGCGCCATCTTCACTTGCTCACGCGCGCGCCATCTTCAGTTGCTCATTTTATTTTGTCGTCTGAAAGCGCTTTACTGGGAAAGGCTCAAGACCTGGGTACTTGGTGTATCCCTGATCATAATGTATGGTACTTCATGTATCCCTTATTGTAATGTATTTAGATATATTGCAGTGTAATTTAGGGTCGGATTACAGTATCTAGGGTTGAAGCACTGATTTTAGTATTTAGGTTTAAGCACTGATTCCAGTATTTCCAATGTATCGAAAGAGTTAGTTCTAATATATGGTCTGGGCTAGCAGCATATTATCTTATATCCCTTAAAAATTACAGATTTCGGCAGCTAGTCCTCGGTGGTGTAGTGGATAGTGTGCATAGATTTGATCATACGGCCCGGGTTCGACTCCCCATTCTGCTGTTTTTATCTTCTTTTTCTACTGAAATAAAGACTAAGTGTTTAAATACAAAATAATAAGGGATACACCAAGTACATACCGCTCAAGAAGGGAATAATCCGCTGAGCAAAGCGAGTATGGGCGCAAAAGATTGTCTTTAACGTCTGTAGGTAGCCTGCGAACAGGTTCACGATTTTCTTGCGTCATCAGCACGCGCTCGCACAGTCCGAACCAAGAAGGTTTCCCTTGAGGATAAGTTGGTCAAATGAATAAGAGAATGTTTACTCCTAAACAAGCACGGTGACCTATGTTTTTTATTGCTTAATTTTACTATTAAAGCATCCTCTTTGAGTTAAAAGATTTTAAAAATATTTCTTCGTCAGGAAAAAAAAGTTAGCACTAAAACGTGTACACCCATTACCGGCATGGGCATAAAATCATGACCTTAAAGCTGCTGTTACACGTAACAATTTGTCCTGCAACTTGTCTCGCCAAAAAAATTGTTGCAAGTTGCACGCACGCTTTTTACGTGTAACACCCCTTCATGCAACTGAATTTTTTTTTAAGTTGCACGAAAAGTTAAATCGCTTTCTACTTTCTGCAACAAATTTCTTCAAGTTGCACAACAAAAATACGTGTAACATGGCTCTTGCAACTTGTTCCGCCGCACTCTTTAGTCAACAGATGCGTCATTTTCCAACTTACGCAATTTTTTTTTCGCGAGACAGGTTGCATGACAATTGTAACGTGTAACATTGTACGTGCAACTTGCAACAAATTTTTTTGCGAGACAAGTTGCAGGAAAAATTGTTACGTGTAACAGCAGCTTAAGATGAGGGTCGTGAAGGGGGGGTCCTAATCCCATTTCCCAGCAAATTGTTTTTTCAAATCCCAGCTCAAATCCCACAATCCCAGCCTGTGTTGCTCAAATTGAAATCCCATTCCCATTTTTCTATTGTTTTTGTTTCATGAATCCCAGTCCCAGTGCACAAAATCCCATTTCCCAGCCTCTAAAAAAAGGCAAATTCCAGCTCCCATTTTACCCCTTCACGACCCTCTAAGATCATGCACGCAAGGAGCATTTTGAGTTAATGTTGTTTGTGACTGCGTGCATGTACCGTGAATCACATATCAAATTGTTCCTCATGGTCAATGCATTATATATACACCTAATTGAAGAAACGTTGACCCGTGAAATGCATAAACCATGAACGATGAGACCGAATGGGATTCTGGGTAGGCAGCATTGGTAAGCATAGTAATGTTCCATTTCTTGATAATCAAGATGTTTTCTTTGTTTGAGACATATAAGAGTATGATTTATGCATCCTGTGTTAATATGATGTGTATTCTGTCACAGACGAAGTTTAATTTACCCAACTTCCCAGTAAGCCTTTGGGTCGCATCGTTCATGGTTTATGCTTTTCACCCGACAACGTTTCTTCAATTTGGTGTATATGTATTACAGTTTTTCGAGCATTCAATTTTAATTATGCTTCAAGATTGTGCGTAAAGTAATGTGAACCGATCAAATAATCATGCGCGTGATAAGCAGTACTAAAGCATGGGAAAATAGGGTAACTTTATCAGGTAACTCTCAAATAAAGCAAGGACCACTTGGACAAACAGCACGGCGAAGTGAAGCCGGATCTTGGTGTAGATCAGGATCAGCAGTATTGAATAAAACTTAAAACTAAATGCAAGGCTGATCGGACAGCTATAAAGGGTATTTTATTGCCCAATATTTCGGTTAGGCAAAACTAACCTTCATCAGGGGCTACAAAGAGCTAAGTAAAATGGAATAAAACGGTTACAAGATATAAAATGATTCAAATGAAAGATTAAATATGATTGGTTAACAAAAATAAACAGCAGAAACGTTTACAAAGGCTACTATAAAAATAGAAAGTAACTTTATCAGGTAACTTTCAAATAAAGCAAGGACCACTTGGACAAACAGCACGGCGAAGTGAAACCGGATCTTGGTGTAGATCAGGATCAGCAGTATTGAATAAAACTTAAAACTAAATGTAAGGCTGTAATGCTGCTGTTGTCTATTTTTGTTAACCAACCGTATTTAATCTTTTTTATTTGAATCATTTTATATCTTGAAACCGTTTTATTACAGTTTTACTTAGCTCTTTGCAGACCCTGATGAAGGTAAGTTTTGCCTAACCGAAATATTGGGCAATAAAATACCCTTATAGCTGTCCGATCAGCCTTACATTTAGTTTTAGGGTAACTTTAGTCCGTCTCTTCTATTTCGCAAGCATGGTGACCTATCTTTTTTATTGCATTTTTCGAAACAATGCTTGGTAAGGAACAATTATGGAAAGTTTAAAAGAAAAAACGTTCGTCAACTTTCACCTTAAAGTGCCGCTAACCCCAAATTTTATTTTTGCTTAATCAACTCTATGTACGTTGAAAAGTTGAATAGTTAAATATTTCTTGTGTTTAACGTCGCGTTAGTGAGTTATAAAGATTTGAATTTACAAAATGCTAATTAGATGACGTAAATTCGGGAATTTGCCATTATTTCTATGTCAATTAGCAATACGCAGTATACAACTTGAAAATCAATTTGAGAAATACCAAATATAAACTGTGGATAGTCAATTGATTCGTAAAAAATTTTACTTGAAGGTAAAAACAAGTAGTTGTATAATAAATGATTCCCGAATTTACGTCATCTAATTAGTAATTTGTAAATTCAAATCTCTATAACTCACTAACGCGACGTGAAAAACAAAAAATATTTAACTATTCAACTTTTCAACGTACATAGAGTTGATTAAGCAAAAAAAATATTGGGGGTTAGGTGCACTTTAAGGGAGGAAAGGAAAGAAAAGAAAAGTAAGAGAAGAAAATGTATATTGCGTGAAGCCTGGGGATACCAGACACCAGACACACACCGGAAATGATAGTTTCATGTAGTCGAGGCTGGTAATCGACTCGGTGGTGGATCGAGGGGAGATGAACAAGGAAGAAGTTTTCCATTTTCAAATGAAGGGAATTTTCTTTTCTTGCTTTGGGAGCAAATTTCATCTTATTTAACAGCTGCTCCCTAATATCGTACCCTTAACATAATCCTTTTGGATTCGCAATGCCTTCTTTGGAGAATTATGTACAGAAAATTCACAAGAAACTGAACAACGAGGGCCTCGAAGAACACAAGGTAAAGAGGTTTTTGTAAATTAATCGTACACAATTCTGTTTGTTGTTACACGTGTTCACTATTGATAATGGAGTTTCTCTTTTGGTAAAATTTACAGATAAAGAAATATCTTCAAGAGCTTGACCGAATTCAGATAACACTGGATGTTTTGAAAGTAAGTAAACTTAAAGACGCCATTTTGGTTCAACGTCGGGCAGGCATATTAAATATTTTAATAAAAAAAATTAAAGACCTTTAAATACATAAAAATTTCCGTTATTCCTTCACTCAAGAAATTTAGAAAAAAACATCAAGGTTCTTAGAACTTGAAATAAATATATATATGTACTATTGATTTATTCATCCTCAGTGCAACAAAGTAATCTTGACCAATCTCAGTTAATTTCTCTTCCCCTGGTGGGGAATAGGGATAGAAACGTCTTGTTCTCTTGAAAAAAAAACTGTTACCCTCCGATACTGTTTTACAGTGTTTTATTTTGTTTTTCTAGAGAATTTATAGGAAGAAAATATAAGCAAAAGTGACAAAAGCAAGGATATACAAACAAGCTGATAAAGTTCCTCCAGAAATGGCAATTTTGATTTCTGGACTGTCTGTCACAAAAACAAATTTGATAAACTGTATAACCTACTTCTGTCCTTTCATCCTAAAAACGACTTCTTCTGTTTTGCCCTGTTGTTATCAATTTAACCAATTTAGTTGTATATTTAGTGGCACTTGGGCAATATCAGAGATGCCAACCTCTGGATATTGAAAATAGGGAGTTTTTTCTGAGGGTGAAATGTTTTTGCACCAAAGGCGTGAATCAAGCGACGTTTTTTTTTTTTTTTGGTCATGAGCATGTAGGGGGGTCCGGAAAACTGCATTCCAGAGACCCGAAAAGCGTTTTGTACGGGAGACGGGGAGATTCGTTCCATATCCGGGAGACTCCCGGATAATCAGGGAGAGTTGGCATCTCTGCAATATAGCATGAAATTGATATTTTGGCAGGGTCACCTCCCCCCTCCCTTCCGCAATAATTATACTGCATAAATTTCTTTACTTCAGGTAACTGGGATTGGAAGGGCAGTAAATCGATATCGGAAACATGGCAGTGAATACATTGGAGATCTTGCTTCGCACCTTGTGACAAAATGGAAAGATCTGCTAAAACAAGAAGCTCCCAGTCCCAGCAATAAATCTTCGTCTTCGAAGGGAGATAATAACAGCATCTTTCACTTGAACAGTAACCATAGTAACCACATAGGGATGGACAGTGCTAATATATATAGTACACCCTCAGCAAGTGAGGTAGAAATGGACCACATAAGCTATAAACATGTGGAATCCAGGCACAAAACTAGCGAAATCAAAGCAAAGTTGAATACACCCTTTTCAAGAAATGAAGAAATGGACCACATACACAACAAACACATGAAATCCAAGCATGAAACGGGCAAAAACAAATCAAACGTGATTACACCCTTGGCAAGCAATGAAGAAATGGATCACATACACAACAAACACATGAAATCCAAGCATGAAACGGACAAAAACAAATCAAATGTGACTACACCCTTGGCAAGCAATGAAGAAATGGATCACATACACAACAAACACATGAAATCCAAGTATGAAACGGACAAAAACAAATCAAACGTGACTACACCCTTAGCAAGCAATGAAGAAATGGATCACATACACAACAAACACATGAAATCCAAGTATGAAACGGACAAAAACAAATCAAATGTGATTACACCCTTGGCAAGCAATGAAGAAATGGATCACATACACAACAAACACATGAAATCCAAGTATGAAACGGACAAAAACAAATCAAACGTGACTACACCCTTGGCAAGCAATGAAGAAATGGACCACATACACAACAAACACATGAAATCCAAGCATGAAACAGGCAAAAACAAATCAAACGTGACTACACCCTTGGCAAGCAATGAAGAAATGGACCACATACATAACAAACACATGAAATCCAAGCATGAAACAGGCAAAAACAAATCAAACGCGACTACGCCCTTGGCAAGTGACGAAGAAATGGTCCAAGCAAAAAAGAAGCATGTGAAATCCAAGCACAAAACAGGTGAAATCAAATCAAACATGACTACACCCTTGGCAAGTGACGAAGAAATGGACCACATAAATAACAAACCTGTGAAATCCAAGAACAAAGCTGATGAAATCAAAGCAAAGGTGAATACACAAAATGTTAATTTCTGAATTTTAATTTTAGGGGCCGATTACATGACAAATTTCAGCCCGCGCGCCAAGTTTGAAATTGAGCGGGAAAATTGATAACGAGAATCAAAATTGCGTCACTGCGCATGCCGAAATTCACTTTTCAGCCCAGGCTGAAATTCTGATGCGATTACATGGCGAATTTCAGCACGTTTGGCCAGGCTGAAACTTTGTTCATGTAATCGCTAACTTCATTTTAAGAGGATTTATTTCGGAAGCTGGGCTGGAATCTCAGCCCACGCTCAAATTCGCCATGTAATCGGCCCCTTAGTTAGAACAACAGTAACTTGTAAATTGCACTCTTTTTAACACAACTCCACCATTGCCTTAATTTTTATTGTGTATAAATAAAGTAATAATATTGTATTGCATTAATGTAGAATACATTGCAGTTACTGTAGGTTGAAAAATAAGTTCTTAGAGCACTCATCATTCCAGTGAGTGACTTGCAAAATGTACTTATACGCAGATTTATTTCATTTAGTTACTCAAAATAATTACTATTTAACCTGAAAGAGAAAATCCTTCTCGTCAAACCAGGCAGGTGATGTACATGCATGTTTGTACTCCTCCAGAAGGATTTATACTCTCATTAGCAAGAGTGCAAAGGCTTACACTTCCAATCCTGTTCCACCAAAGATGTAATAGCACTCACTTCTGTACTTGTAGGCTTCTGTGATCTTGTCAATTTTCTTTGGTAAAACTAAGCAAATTTTTTTTCAATTATTTAGCTTCATACTTCCCTTTAAACTCTCTTGGCTTTTGAAACGTACTCCCCCTTCTAATAATCTCCATGGGGGAGGTATAATATTTTTTGGAACGATACAATAAAATTGTTCATAATAGCTTTGTGATACATAAACCACAGCTAATTATAGGTGGTTTTCATGTTACATCATGACGGCCATGTTGGTGCACACCTACAAAAGAATAATTATTTTAATGAACTTCTTTTGTTAATTGTGCACCAACATGGCCGCCATGACCTTTGTCATTTGAGTCCCACAGGACTGAAGGTCATGTGAGTGAAACCCATCTATAAGCACCAACGTAACACTGATGAGCCATGGATCTGGTTCATTTGGTCTGCTCAAATGAACACTGACTAAACCTCACCTGTGTATAAATTGTCATTTTAGGCACGATCAGCACCTCAGCTCTGCGATGTCTCATTCGGCTGTGAACCAGTAAATGTTAAACAGAAAAAAAGACCCACTAGCTCTGCATCTGCTGCTATGGCAACCAAAATGTCCTCAAGTGACAGCGTCAGACCAGAGTTGGAGCTTCCTCCTTTGCCTTCTTCTTTGTCAGTTAACAAATCTCTGCTTCCTGAAATTCAACCGACTTATAAACCAATAAGAATGCCAGGATATGGGGACATATCTCCGAAGAAAAAGAAAGGTAACAAAATATCACAATCCTTGATTTGCGAAAGATTAAATGAGCATTTTGTCGGCCGGGACTAAAAGAAATGTCCCCTTTTGGTGTCCTCTTAATAACGGTGTCACCTTAATATAGAGGTGTCCCAAAGTAAAAGTCCCACTATATTGTAAGTACAGTCAGTGTGGTATCCCGATTTTTCGAATACTCAATTATTCGAAACTCCCGATTATTCGAACCAAAACTTGTTTCCCTTGGATTTGATTTCAGTTGATGCCACCTTCGATTTTTCGAACTCCTGATTTTTCGAACCAATTAACCGTTTCCCTTGGAGGTTTGAAAAATCGGGATTCCACTGTAATTGAAATGTCTCGATATAGAGAATTTAGTGGAATTTATTTATTGTTTACTGAATTTTAAGGTGTATTTGGAGGTGAGCTTGATGAAAATGCTGTGATGTCCAGAAAATCTCGCACACAGGTGTTTTCTGGACGGAAATTAGCAGCACACGGAGGTTAGTACTTCTGTTGTTGGTAGCTACATTTATTTATAAGGTGTACTTTATTTTTTCATAAAAAGATATCCATTATTCCTGTATTGTTCTTTCTTGTCATTGCAGTTGTCACATCTCTATTTGAGTCGTGTATGAAAGTGCTGATAGAGAATATCGATGGTAAGTACATGTACACGCACATGTATAAAGCTCTTTGATGCTATTAACAAGCTGGTGATTCCTCTGTTTTACATTGTGCAACAGTTACTGCGCACAATTTCCCATGTCGTTAGCATGTGCACATTCAGAATACAGGTTTCCTTTTCAACTGCCATAAACGAGATGTTACCCCCCGCCCCCCGGGCCTTATTTATTTTCAGGCCTTCAGTGGGAGGGGGGGGGGGGCCTATTTAAAACTCTCCATTTATATACTGATAACAGAACTTAATAAGAAAGTATTGAAATTCTCTCATATGAATTTGGAAGTTTGAAAAGTTGAGATCAAGAATATGTGATTCTAACCCGACCTAAGTGACTGTGTCTTCCATGGTTTTGTGGGCTCGGGGGTGGGAGCTTATTAAAAACTTGAAGCTCAAGATGGGGGCTTAGTAGATAGGAGACGTTAATAGAGAGGGGAGCTTAATAGAGCATTCTAAAAGAAATAAGTGGCTGTTTCCTCCTAAAAGAGCACAGACACCCCACCTTTTTATTCATTCATTCTGACCAAGTACCCATAACGTTTGAATAAGAAAAGACTGATCAAATTTCTATTGTTGGAAAATAAATAAATGAGGGAAATAAAACTGAACTGCAGTTTTTCTGTTTTCCAAATTTGTTCCCAGGACAATTATTTTGTCTGATATTTACCTTGTTTTGGGGTAGCTGAAAATATTTTAATGCTGATCCATTTTACAGTCAATTTAAATGTGTTTGAATGTTTTATAAATAGCTCTTGACGACACTGGTGGAGTACCATATGAGATTCTTCAGCCAGTTCTTGAGAAGTAAGAAGCAATTTAATTTATTTTCAATTACTAACATACCATTAACCCACAATCTGCTCCCATTCAGCCTCATAGCTCAAACAGTTTAGAGCTAAGAAAGATCTAATCATGGGGTGGTTGTGGGCAGGATGAAATATACTTTTCTTAGTTGCCTTGTGTGGTCCCATTTTCTTTATAAGGCTAATGCTCAGTAGGAAGGTTATGGGTTGTTCTTAGCACTAATAAAAAGAATTTACCATAAAATTAATTCTCTGATTTCCCGCTTCTCAGGTAGCCATTAGTTTTGCCTGTATTATAGCAGCTTATTTATTTTCCACTTATTTTATATAGGAGCATAGCATTAGATTTCTCTGGAAATATGAGCCTGATATACTAGATACACTTTGTGCAATGCTGTTTTAAAAACTCAAAAATTTACGAAGAATGTATGTCATTAGCACTTTTGCCATCCAACAGTTATGCAGTTTTTAACAGCAGATATTTCCTTAAATATTGCATGAAAAAAGCTACAAATTGCATTGATAACTAAGTTCAACAAGTTCTTTCAACTTTTGAAACCAATATTATTCGTTTTTAGCATGGTCCCTACTCTACGTAAATTTGTATGCTAATGAAGCAAAATGTAAACAATGACATCAGCAAAGATCGCCCTATAAACACTTACTGAGAGTAAACAAAGTACATTTAATTTAATTTAATTAACTTTAAATTTGCCACAGGTACAGTTAAAATATTCTGGGCTCTGAGCCAGCGCTCCAAGCTGCGACCATTTTGGTCGCCATGGCAAGTGAAAAAAAAATTGGGGACTGAATTATCGGTGAAGGCAACAAAGGATTTAAGCTCAAAACAATAAAGTTGACTTTACGTTTTATTGATTTTTAATTGAATCATCATTAAATCAAAGAAATATTACCATGCTTTTCTCCTGTATAAGGTCAATGATGAATCTGTTCCTCTTGCATCGCAAGACATGTGTACTGGCATAAGGATCTGTGTAACGCAGCTTCGAATTCATTGAACAGCCATTTTGAAAACATTCAGCAGTAGTGTCTTCATGTAAAGTAGCATTAAGTGTCTTGCGTTAATGAAAGAACAATTTTTGAAATTTTAAAAATGTAGATCTCCAAAAGGCGACTTATTGAAAAAATGAGCTTAGAACAGTGTGAGCCCTTCAATTTTAAAAATATGACTGAATTGTTGATTAAATTTTTAATGGTAATTTGAAAGGAGATTAGATTATGACTGGTAACATTTCTTTTTTTCTTCATTTTGAGGTGTAATCCACAGCAACTTTTACATCTGGAAGAATGCAATCCTGTAAGTTATGTTATTCTAGCACATAAAATTATGGTGTATTATCTCAAACTTGCAGCAGATTCAAAATCATAGGTATAATGACTTGAGATTAGGTTGGGAACCTGCACAGCCATCAGGACCTGGTTAAACATCCATAAGATAGTTTGTGGGTGATAAATATTGCTTCATTTTCTAAATAAAGATTACTTTGTTGTTGTTGTTGTTGTTATTCATTTCTGGATTTTCTTACACAGTATTTTACTGAAGATACAGAGCCACTTTGGGAAAAACATTGCTGTAGAGAATTTAAAGGGACAAAACCTGAATGTAATCACACCTGGAGAGAGCTGTATATGGTGAGACATCAACTTCTGATTTCTAATTCTATATTTATTAATACAGTGACAGACAGACAGACAAACAGGTGATCAAGATTAAGAGCCAAATAGAACAGATCTTTTTAAAGTTTACCAACAAAGTCGCTTGCAAAGCAATTACCCAGTCAACAGCAGGGAAGAATTAGTGAGAACTGTTACTAGCATTATAGTTGTAAGGGACCAGAAAATTACTGGTCCCATTTGCAACTGCTGTAAGTGGCCTTCGCCGTTAGGTAATTGTGACTTCTGACTCCAGGTGGGTACCCAAGCCAAGTTTTGGTACAGCAGTGTGCCACCCAGGCTGTTACCCTGAATCTGTTTATGACAAAACGTTCCCACTTCCCGTACCCTGAAGTGACTTGAAACATTGAGCATTTCATTCCTGACAGATTCAATAGAAATAAGGTTGGAGTGCAGAAACAGTCTGGAAAAATCTTTCCTAGTTTGTTAACTGATGGGCATGCATCTAAGTAAGTACCCTGTGTATGACAGAGTTGAGTAAAAAAAAACCCAGTTATGAATTTAGGATAAGAGCACATCCCTGTGTAGGCTATATATAAAAGCCCCCCTTCCCCCCCCCCCCCCAACCTCCCTTACTTACTTTTCCTAGCATTGTTGGGTTTTGCTTACAGGTTTCCCTGTGTTTTTTTTTCTTTAGAACAATGAACAAGAAAGAGAAGCAAGGCTTAAGAAAATAAATGAAAAAATTGCCGCTAGTCAAGCAGCAAAAAAACCTGGTAAGTCCGAACAATCAAATGAAGTTTATCCCTTCTTAATTGAAAACTCTATCAGAAGGACATGTCTATAATGTGGACATCCCCCCCTACCCCCTACTCCCCCCCTGCCCCCACCCCCCTAAAATACATGATTCCAGAAATACTAAAATATAAAGCAACTTTAATTGGAGTCTAACTCCATAATTTGAATTCTTTTCCACTGACTTCCTCTCGGTTGGAGTGATTAAGCTCTTGGCTTATAGGTGAGGTGGAAAGATTGTTGACTGAAATCATAAATCCACTTATCACGGCACCTTCAAAGAACGTCCACTTCAGTGGCATTTTACTCATGCTTGCTGCATTTTCAACAGTGGAAGAAGTCATTGAAGGATTTAGATTTCTTCTTCAGTTAATGGTGCAGCAGCCATGTCTTTGTTGCTTTGCCAGTGGCCAGCTTTCTTTGAGTTCTTTCCATTTTGACAATAGACAGTTTTGAAATCAACTCAAATTGTCTGTCGTTGATGACACAAGCTCAGTAGTTGTTTTTCTTAAAGTGCTTCTCAAAACTCGATATCAGGCTTCTTAAACTTGAGGGTTCATAATTTTCTCCATCTTTCCATCTAACAGTGCCTTTAAACTCTGTGAGATACTTCTCCAGTTCTTCTGGTGCTATAGTGTACAACTCTCACTCCTCATGTTTTTCTTTTCTCAAAAATTATTTCACAATAAAGGGACTATGTACAAGTTACTTGCTACAAGATATAATATATTAATATACTCTTGTCTTACGACGTTTTCTTTAACTTTTCTCTCCAAGAACGGCAAGTCAAACTTGCTTATGTCACAACTGAAGCTAAGCCTCCACCCGCAGTGCGCAGAAAGCAGGCCAAATTCGGGACTGGTACAGGAATCCATCCCAGTCTTCCTGTGACAACTCCTTCAAGAAGTGTGCCACAGGCACACCACAGAAATGTTGGTCCTTCACCAGCAAAGAAACTAGCAGGTACATAGCATAAATACTCTATTTAGCCGCCCCCCTCTAATACGCCACCCCACTTTAGAAGAAAACATTTATTAAGCCCCTTCGCTCTTTTAAGCCACCCCACCCCTCCCCCTTCAGAAAACAATACACTGCATGTGAACTAAAGCATGATACTATGATTTATTAATGTCTTGGGAGTTAAATTTGAAACGTGGTTGTATCATCGATTGTGTGTGTGCTTTACATGTAATCATTGTATGCGATAAAGTGGCTTTTGTTATTGGTATAAACTAGGTATAAACCATTATATAGGGGAAAATAATGTAATTGTAACATGAAAGTTTAATCCTGAGATTACAATGCTCGAATAAAGTTATCATATCACAATATTATTATATCCTGATAGTGTACATCGTTTTGCATTTTGCTAAATCAATAAGCCCCCCTCTCTATTAAGCCTCTCCCCCTCTAATAAGCCACCCCTCGAATGTACCTTAATAAAGAACAAGAGGCTGCAAGCAGCCTATACTCATGCGCATGCGTAAGAAAGTTTTATACCGGTAATACAGTGTATATATATATATATATATATATATATATATATATATATATATATATATATATATATATATATATATATATATATATATATATATATATATATATATATATATATATATATATATAAATATGATAAGAAGATGTCCGACATGGAGAAGAGTTTATCCTTTCATTCAGTCATCGTTCCTGCAAACCACGTTGTTTACTCAGCTATTGAATGTTATGTAAATGAAGGCTGTACCACAATGAAACCAATGATTCTTCTACGTCTTATATGTACCTAACGTGAACATTAGTTGTGTAAGTAGGGTTGTAGGAGACGCTGTCGTGACGCTTCAGTAACGCTGTTTTACCGGAAGTGAAAGTAGCCGGAAGTCACTAAACAGGAAGTGTTCATAGCAAAGCTATGAACCGGAAGAGCACAATTTAAAATATGCGTGCATAAATTTGCATGCAAAATCGTGACACCAAAAAAAATAAATAAATAAGAAGAAAAACCGAGGCCATTTTATAACTCATGCCGCTACGCGCATGAGTAATTAAGCCACCTGGGTGGCTTAATGGAGGATTTACAGTATGATGATATATATATTTTTTGGGGGAGAAGGATTGGGGTTAGTCTCCCACGCAGCTGTTATTTGTCTTGTCACGCAATCCTCCTCCCCACTAGTTAGTGGGGAGGAGCATTGCGTGACGAGACAAATAATGGCTGTGTGGGAGACTAGGTTGGGTGGGGGTCTTATGAGCTATATACCATTTATCCCAAAAGTGGCATGGGAGGAAAATTAAATCTGATAGCTCTTTTTTTTTAATGATGTTGTAAATGTTTATTTAAATTATCCTGTTTTATCTTCAGTGCCTGCTCCAATGATGAAAAAGACAATGAAACTGTTTAAAAACCAAAGGTTAGTGAATTGTTTTATTTTTAGGCCATTCACTTTGGCTCAATATTGAAAATAATGTCTCTATGTGGAAAAAAAATAGATTGAACTGATATTTCTAAACAGTCTGTTGTTTTTATTTCTTTTAGAAGCAGAGCCACTACAAGTATCAGGCGGACATAACACTTGAGATGAAAATATTAGGAATATTACTTTTAATAAAATTAATAATAATATAACTTATTACTAGGTTTATAAGTTTATAGTTGTATAATATTATTGTGTTGTTTGAAAAAATATCCATGCTTCCCTTACATAATGGTTGTGGTTTTAACCTCCCACTTCCACCTCCAATCCCCTCTCTGGGAAGTCCAGTTTTGGCTTTAGAGACACCCTCCCCCTGGGAATTTTCTCTGATCACCCATGGGGGATGGATATGGATATTTCCTGGAACCACACATTGCAGCTTTCTTATCCCCTCCCCCCCCCTTATATTGTTAAATTATGCAATAGGATTCCAAGTACAAATAAGTTAAACAAGGGAGGGAATGTTCATAAGTTTTTCCCTGGGATAAAATGAACAGGGCTTAATATGCCCCACTGTGTCTTCCAGTGGGAAGACCGTAGGGTGGAACTTTGTATGTCCCCTGGTGAATAGGTTACATTTCACTTAGTATAACCCCTGGAGAAGATTATACTGATGGTGAAAATTTCTAAACTGAACGGCATATACATTACAGGTTCGTATACTCCCAGGGTTGCCTAGATAAATATAATTTATCCCCAGGGGGATGATAGTAGTATCCCAGGAACCTAATATAAATTATTCCTGGGGAAGATTGTAGGGTGGGATTAGTAAATTATTCCTAGGGGAACATTGAAAACAGTTAATATAACCCCAGGAGAAAATTGTGTAGTGGAATTAGATACAGTCAACTCTCTAAAAGCAGACACCCCTTGTGTAAGGTAGGCTCGATAACCAGCCGCTGTTCGGGAAACGAGCCCGTGCTCCTCCCCCGGGGAGGCTCAGGGACCAGACGCGAGAAAGCGGCGGAAATCGAGCCTATGTGTAAGACAGACACAGGCCTGGCGTGCATTTCTCAAAACTCCCGAAGACTTTTCAGGAGTTTTGAGAAACGAAAAGTTCAATCTCTTTAAAGTCACAGCCAACTTTTTAGCCCAGAAACCAGTGCAAAGTTTCTTGTTTATTGCTTAGCTTTCAAAACAAACAAAAATTGAATCTCTGTTGGTAAATAGCCTGCACATAAAATAGCTTTTTGGGCCCAAAACGTCTTGGGCAGTTTTGAGAAACGCACAGCTGTTGCTTAAGTTAAGAAGATTACAGGTTATAGGTTCCTTAAGTTATCCTCTGGAGGATACCATATAATTCTGAATACATGTATAACCCTGTGCTTATATTTGTTCAAAGAACTTTAAAAGGATAAACCCTTTCACTCCCAGAGTCAATGATGGAGACATGTCCTGTAGATCTAACTTTTGGGTCTGTGGATGAAATCCTATGGTGTGACCATTCAAATGAAACCTCTTCAGCAGTACTTTTGCATGGTACCATTTGTTCTAACTTTTGAGTCTGTTGATGAAATCCTATGGTGTGACCATTAAAATGAAACCTCTTCAGCAGTACTTTTGCATGGTACCATTTGTTCTAACTTTTGAGTCTGTGGATGAAATCCTATGGTGTGACGTACCATTCAAATGAAACCTCTTCAGCAGTACTTTTGCATGGTACCATTAGTTCTAACTTTTGAGTCTGTGGACGAAATCGTATAGTGTGACCATTCAAATGAAACCTCTTTGGCAGTACTTTTGTGTCGTACCATTTGTTTTTCAATGTTTTACAAAATGAAATTTGGGATTTTTCTTGAATTTTGATGTTTGGCACTCTTGGGAGTTAATAAAGGGTAAGAATCAGCTTTCAAACAATTGCAACCCGCAGGATTAGGATTTTAAATTGTGTCTTCAGCTTCAAATATACAATGCAACTGTTGGAGACAGTACTAAAAGGATTTCATGAGTACGGAGCTTTTTCTTTTTTTAAAGGAATGTTTATTTATTTGTTTTGGCAATTTTGAATTGAATATGTACAATTTGTAGCCTAAATTAAATCCTCTTTCTTGGTGATCGTCGATACTCCGGTGAAGGGGAGTAAAATAATTTATTAACAATAATAATTTATAGAAAACATGCAGTAATATTTCATTATTGTTATGAAGTATCCAAAGATCATATAATCATATTAAACATAATTATTTTGTTCTTAAGTTGTGATTAGTGTCTTTGACAAATAATCATATATTAAGGAACAATCCGTGTAAGAAGGAGGCAATTCTCTATTGTTCCGATGCATTTCGCTTTCCCCACATAAGATAGCCTGTTCCAGGCTCTCAGATAGTGGGGGCGAGGGACATTTTTCGCTCGCCTCCACTATCTGAGAGCCTGGAACAGGCTACACATAAGAATGTTTACATTTTCGTACTGAGAATACGTCAACCTATGGACAACATGGTTTTGAAATATAATTTACTGAAACTTTATTTTAAAGCGATGTTTCTTTTGTGTTACAAAATTTCATCCAATCGTGAGACTCCAAAACAATGGCCAAGAAAGACTTCTAATTTTCCATGTTCCCCACATAGAATTTTTGTTGCATTAAAAATCACAATAGTTTTCACTAAAAGGGAATCAATTAGTAAACTGGAGATAAATAGATGCGCTGCCTGATGAAGTTATGGTAGACTTTCATGTTTTAGCCAATGAGGTGGACGGTTTCAACAATAGCACAATTCACACCTTTCTGCATTCCGTGGATTTGGGTTGCCTACTTCTTACACGGATTGTTACTCAAGGTGATTCCTCAGTATTGCATTGTGCATCACTACTGCGCATAATTTCTTGCATCAATAGTGCGCACTCGAGCACGCGCACAGTCTGATCCGAGAGAGTTTCCTTTGAGGATGAGTTGGTCAAATGAATAAGGTGAAAAAGTTTTCCCAGCGCATGGTAACCTATCTTTTTTATTGCATAATTGTACTGTTAAAATCGCCCTTTTTAAGTTAAAAGAGTTTGAAATAATTCTTCGTCAGGAAATAATGTTATCGCCAAAAACATATGACACCTACTACTCGTGGCCATAAAATTATGACCTTGAGATCATACACGCAATATATGTGCCCGATATTTCGGTTTGAAACACAAACCTTCTACGGGGGCTAAAATAAAAATGAGTATATACGTTAATATCGTTACAATTTAAAAAGTTTAAAATATGGAACCAAGAAACATGATAGGTTACTACATTGACAGGTAAATAAAAAAAGCGTCCTATGAAAAACTGACAAATATGATAGTTGACTAAATAATGACAGGCAGTTTTGCTAAGATAACATAATTAGTGCAGTTCATCGCGTTTATCAATACCCGAAGGTTCTAGTGTTTTTGCTTTGTCGATGAGATGAGCTTCACGCGCCTTTCTGACAGAGTCTCTTATGTTTTTTATTAGCTCAATGGGAATGAGTATGATATCATTGAGTGAGTGGCCTGGCTGGTTGAAGTGTTGTGAGATTGGAATAGGCGACTGTAGTAAATGAGGTTTTGTCACTGAGCGGCGATGTTCTCCGAAGCGTTCGTTGAGTCTGCGTTTAGTCACTGAGCGGCGATGTTCTCCGAAGCGTTCGTTGAGACTGCGTTTAGTCCTTTAACTATGCTCACAAGCCACCGCGTAAAGTGGTAAACCGATCAAATAATCACGCGCATAGATAGTACTGCATGGATAAATAGGGCAACTTTGCTCCATCGCAACTCTTTCGCGAGCATGGTTATTGCATTTTGCGAAACAATGTCTGGAAGGGAAAAATCAGGGAAAGTTTTAAATAATCACCTTTAATGATTAAGCCAAATGTAAACATACTTTGTGTAGTGGTAATTCGAAGTCAGGTCTCGGCGTCGTGTTGTTTCCTTATTAATTCCGAATTAAAGCATACGATAATAGCTTTTCACTGTTATTTTCCAATTTCTGTCAAACGTAAAGATATAAATCCTTCCCATAGTATGACTTCCCACGGTCTTCGTCGTCTTTACAGATGTCTTAGAGAGCCTCTTGTTTGGACCCGTCGTGAGCCTGGGTGTCCTGTGGTATGACCGTTAGTATCATAGTGGAACATAGACTGGAAACTAACTTTGTGTTTCTCAAAATGGCGGATTCGAATGAGAAGGTTCCGCTTCTAGGACTTCTTGAATAAGTCAAGTTCGCAGGACGTAAAGAGAAGATATCCCAGTGGGTTGTATGAGTGGGCCGTAAACATCAGCATTCATAAGGCGGCAAGGTAGGGAGACCGGAATCAAAGAGTGTGTTCGATTGCTTTTAGCAGAACTACGTGAAATTGCGGCTTGAATATAAGCTCTTAAGCTTATTAATCACATGACAAAGATTTCCTCCCCGTTAACCGAGCGATATGCAGAGAAAATATCCCGATAATCCAACAAGAGAAGTATTTGAATCTGCTAAGTGTGGAGATGCTGTTTTACTCAGTGAAGTTCTTCAGCAGATGAACAACAGCGAAAGAACTTCCGCGTTAGAAACAGAAACAGCCCATGTACTTTCGAATACAATCATGAAATGCACACCACTAACAATGGCTGCTTTAAATGGAAATCTGGACTGTGTGAAGCTTCTTTTGAAATACAAAACAGACGTTGAAAGCAGACGTGAGGATGATTTTTCAGATGAAAGGTGGACACCTTTAGCTGTTGCAGCAGCTAATGGTCATGTTGATGTTGTGAGTTTTTTAGTTGCAAATGGAGCTGATGTTAATTCATGTACAAAATACAACTGCACTCCTCTGATGTCAGCAAGCCAAAATGGTCATGTGAATGTAGTAACCTTTCTTGTTGAATATGGAGCCAACATGGATCTTCAAGACAACAATGGTGATACAGCTTTGCACTATGCTGTTAGTGGTAACTCTTCTGATGTTGTTCACAGACTTTTGACTCTTGGAGCATCCCAGTTGTATAACAATCAACAGTTAACACCTTTGCTTTTAGCCTGTAACCGATGTATGATTTCAATGGTAGAAGATTTAATCAGCAGACCAGGATGTACAAAGGAACAAAGAATTAATGCCCTTGAGCTTTTAGGTGCCTCTCAATCTGTTTCTGTAGAGAATGATGAAAACGAGAGAGCTTTTCAATACATGAAGCGTGGTATGGAAGAAAGGTTTGAAGACCCTTTAAATCCTCTGTTAAAACAACAAATGGAACCAACTGAAGCTTATCAAAATAGAAAAGAGAGTCAAACTCTTGAGGAACTTGCTCAGATAGAAGGTGACAATGATGCAATTATGATTGAAGGCTTTGTTATGAGAGAAAGAATCCTTGGACAAAACAACTTGGAACTTCTTGATCCAATTCGCAAGCTTACTGAGGAGCTTCAATTTGGAGGCTTTTATTGTTATGACATCTGCATAGGATTGTGTACACAGGCAATGAAAATAGCGCAGTGTTGTCATCAATCGGCCATCTTTGAGTTAGAATGTTTAACATTTGTGTTTCGTGATATGGTTCAAGATCATAATCATCCTCCAAGTCAAAAGGTTGTCCTCAAAGTGCTTGAGCTAACAATTCCCGAGTACGAGAGAGAAAGAGAAACCTTGAGAGTAAAAATTGAAAAAGGCAAGTCACATAAAGAACTGAATGATAATAATGATAATAATCGTATCAATAAGAAAATTCTCCATTGTGATTGGTCATCCCCTTGCCAACATCTTAATACCTTATTGGCACATGGTCATGTGAGTGTCCAATTACAACTATCCAATTACCATTTTTTGTAATTAGATAGCTACTGTATAATTGGACACCTACATTGCATGCGCATCAATCAAGTGAGCTTAAATGGGTTCTTTTTTGCTGTAATTCCCTCCTGGTTTCAACTAATAGAAAATATTCTCGACGTTTTAAGTACAAAAAAGTCCACACAGACTTTCCTAATCTTGAATTTTGTTAATCAGATGCAATGAATTATTAACTGAACTTTGTGTTGTACAATCTAGGGATAATTCAGGCTTGTAATTTCCTCACACTATGTGCTCAGCCAATTTGAAATTACTTGCCCCATTACACATTAATTATTATTATACTCCACTCATTCCATTTACAGTTACTACTAATAAAAAATATCACTATTTCCACTAAGAAGCCAATAGCACTTTACAAATATGTTATGTTTAAAATAGAAAAAAAAAATACAATATAATCCACATCTTTTAAAACTATAAAACAGATAAAATGCACCTAAAATACATATAAAGTATAAAATTACATTTCTTATTTAAATCAATAATGTCTGTTTGAATATAAATGTTCTCAATCTACTTTTAAGAAACACCTAATGGTTCAATGTTTGTTCTTATTCCATCAGGCAGATTGTTCCACAGAAGGGGGGCTGTGACTGAAGGGATTCTCTTTCGCAATGACGTACATGTACCTGTATTTGATCATATTTTACAACTTTTGCAATTCCTTGCCAAAGATGAACTTTGTGGGAAGTGTGAGTGTTGCAAAGAATACGAAAATTCAAGTATGTTATTGTCACTACAGAAGCTTTGTACCTTGAATCCACGTGATGGCAATGGAAATACATTGTTGCACATAGCTGCCGCTGGTAGAGATCCAATTAGAGGGCATTTATGGGACTATGATAATTCACCTTTGTTTGGATTTCCATGTGTTAAGACAGTGCAGCTTCTTTTAAATGCAGGGTTTAATGTTAATGCTGTCAACAACAATGGGGACACCCCGCTTCACAGAGCTGCAACTTTTAATCCCAGGCATTGGAAAAATTACCATCTTATAACTGATATGCTGCAGGTGTTGTTAGATGGAGGTGCTCATCATGATTACACGAACAATGATGGCAAAACAGCCATGAAAATAGCTGTAAATGTTAGAGCATACAACTTTCTTTCTTATAGGGAAAGACTTGAGTTAAAGTGTATCAGCGCCAGGGCAGTAAAAAAATTTGGACTTCCTTATTTGGGGGAAGTTCCAAAAACACTGGAAAAATACATAAGTATGCATTAAAACTTGTTAGTACTTGTGAATATGCATAAGTAAAAACATACAGTCAAACCTCTATTAAGCGGCCCTCTATTAAGCAGTCACCCTCTATTAAGCGGTCACGTAACAAATCCCCGGAAATTACTTTCCATATTTACTGTAAACTCGACCATAGCGAAGCAGGGACCCGAGTGGTGGCGCCGCAAAATGACGTTTGTTTTCTCAGGCTTACTTGACCACTTTTAAGCGGTCACCTCTATTAAGTGAACGCGGTCACCGTTTAGACTTCCCAATTGGCTAATTTTTATCGTACTTCGCCTCTATTAAACAGAACCCTCATTTGCGCTAAACAAAGTGAGTGACTTGCTTCATAAAATTAAGCTACGTGACTCCAAATCCTGTTGTCTTCGTTTCATGTTGAATGTGATGGCAAAACTTTTGATGATGTGGTTTACAATAAAGACTTGCCTTACAAACAACATTATAAAATCTGATAGCCAGACATGAACTTCATTGGACATGCAATTACATTCTCAATTTCTATTTATCACATTTTGTGTTACTGTTGCTGTTAGCCATAAAATATACATCATGAAAACAGGGCTGCTGCTGCTCGACATACCTTTTTGGGGGTCAAAATTTGTAGATTGGTACCGCTAAGGGTGCTAAAATCTAAAATGACCATGGTTGGGAATATCACCATACTTTTGGTGGATAATTTGATCCAAAAAAATATGATAGAATATGTCTTGTTTTGTTTAAAATTGGTACCTCTTAGGGGTAAACATATATTTGAGCCACGCCTATCAAACGAGATTCTGGTACCTTTTAGGGTGTTTTTCAAAAATTTCCGACAAGCACCCCAGTCATTTTTATGGGAGCCCCCCTCCCTCGAACACCTGCCTCGGGTATGTTTCCCCTGGGAGCATGCTCGCAAAAGCTCCTTTTGAGGCTGAGATTATTTCGAGAGAGATACAGACTGCAAGTATTCAAAATTCAGTACAGATTTGATAACAATAATAATAATAATAATAACTCCCGTATAAGATTGACTGGGGTGATCCTCTGAAATTTTTGAAATAATAATTAATAATAATAATATGATAATAATAATAATAATAATAATAATAATAATATAATTTTTGAAATGTACCAGAAACATATTTTGCGGGTGTGGTTCGCATTAATCTTTACCTCTGAGAGGTACCAATTCTCTCCGAAAAATTGTTCCTGTTAGCATGTTTATCTGGGTTAATACTCTTAAAGGGAGGATTTTGCGGTTCGGCACATGTGAAGCCATGAATAATAATAGTAATAATAAATTAATAATAATAAAATCAATTTGTATTGTGCGTGTTACATTGGAATATGTTCACACGCGCATTACATTATTTTTGTTTAACTAACTAAAAATCTATATTGACAAGATAAAAATTTACATGATAAAAGTTACAAGATAAAAATTAACAAATTAAAAATTTTAAAATTATCAACAAATTACCATCGAATAACGAAATTAATTGTTAAAAGCTAGCCTAAAAAGGTGCGTCTTTAATGCTACCCATTTAATTTCATTGTTTAGACCAATCGGAAGCGAGAAGATAACTCTGGCGGGAAATTTGCCCGTGAAAATGTCAGTGGTTTCCGTAGTTATATGTACAGCGTAAAGCTTCATACAGGCATTAAAGTGCAAATATTATTTGTTCAGGGGGCAGTTTCTCGAAAGACCCGGTAATTACCGGGCCCGGAAAGCTGTTTTATTTTCATTGAAGATCGAGGTTTCAAACGTTTTGCAGATAATACGATAAAACTATCAGTTAGCAAAACAAAATGGACTGGTTTGTTCGCTACGACCCGCGCTTTTATTCTTTAGATTCTGATTTCAATATTTGGCTTCGGGCCCGAAAAGTTACCGGGAGTTTCGAGAAACGGGCCCCTGATCCGGAAACACTTAACACCGTTACAGAACAATTATTGACTATACCTCGATATAACGAACATTTTGGTTGTTTTTCCGCAAATTCGTTATAACGAGGTTTTCGATATAACGAACCCTCGATATAATGAACCAATTTCCCCAGTACCTTGGCACTTCGTTAAATCGAGGTTCTACTGTATTAGAAAAACTCAGACAGTGGTGGGTCAGCGGTAGATATTTATCATTTTACGTTGGTCGGTCTTTCTCGAACGTTGCCTTTTTTTCGTTTAAGTTTAAATTTTAAATACGATGTGTAATGTAATGTTATAAAAAGTATCGAGTAATGTTATAAGTGTTTGTATCTTTTCCTCTAGGTCCATTAACACTGCACTTATTATAGGGGGATTACGTTACCATGTATTTTTTGGCCACATCTACATGGTGGTTTTCGTGGTTTTTCGTATCTGGCGTCAGGCACAATGTTCTGAACTTTTGAAAGGTTATGTAAGTGAAATGTAATTAACAAGGATCAGGAGAATACACAGAATATGTTATGAGGATACATGCATCAGATGACTGACTACTGACTCATTAGTGGAGTCAGAATTGTTCATTGCTGAGCGGGTCTGCTCCGCTCTACATGAGTGAACATCACGCACGAATAAAAACCAGCGGTCGCCCGGGGCAGTAGAAATACACTTAATTAACCCTGTGTCAAATAAAAATTCAAGAAAAATACCAATTTTATTTTGTATAATATTGAAAAAAAAAATAGTACCATGCAAAAGTAATGCCAAAGAGGTGTCATATGAATGGTCACACCATAGGATTTCTTCCACAGACTCAAAAGTTAGAATCGGTATCGGTAGGGATGACGCAAAAGGAAGTGCTAGGCAATTTTCAAGACAAAAAACTAATTGTGTACGAAAACGCAGTTGCACACCCTAAATTAACCTTGAACAACATTACGTAGCAGTTTTTAAACGATTTTGGATAAGCTGGTGAGTTTTCAACGCTTTATCAGTTATCACCCAGCAAGATGCAGCGAAATGCACGGTCGCATTATTTACCCGGCTCGCGTGCCAGACAAGTCTTCGAGGCTGCTCGGGATGGGAACGCTGTGAAACTTGGGAACGTTCTTAAGCAGATGAAAAGCCATGAAATAACTGAGGCATTAGAAGCAAAAACCACTTCTTCAAGTTCGCTGATGGGTGACGCCGGCGAAGCCACTCCGCTAATAGCTGCTGCTGAAAATGGCCATCTTAATTGCGTGAAGATGCTTCTGAAGCACAAAGCTAACATCACAAGTCGAGGCCTTATTTTTTACCGGAACGGCATGCAGAGGGCAAAACTATTAAGCTGGAGACGTTCGCGTTGTACTACACCATTAGCTGTTGCTGCTGCTTACGGCCATATCGATCTTTTGAGATATTTGGTTGAAAATGGATGTGATGTTAATGCACGCATGGATAGCAACCTCACCGCTCTTATGCTAGCAAGCGAAAATGGTCACGTCAATGTAGTAAAATATCTCATCGAACACGGAGCTAACATGGAACTTCAAGACGAAGATAGCAATACAGCTCTTCACTACGCTGTTTGTCACGAGAGTGACTCGTGTGATGTTTTGAAATGTTTATTGGAAAAGGGAGCTGCAGTTAATGAGCAAACTTATTTAGACTGCACACCTTTGATGTTAGCAAGCGAAAATGATCACATGAATTTGGTAGCCTGTCTTATTGAAAATGGAGCTGATGTGCATATTCAAGACGCTTCTGGCGAAACAGCTCTTCACTATGCAGTGCATTATCACCGTGAGTCGTGTGGTGTTGTGAGATGTTTGCTTACAAATGGAGCCGATGTTAACGCAAGTGCAAATGGCCTCTACACCCCACTGATGTTAGCATGCAGAACCAATAGTATCAACTTAGTAACTTGCCTTATTGAACATGGAGCTAACATTGATTTTCAAGACGGAGAGGGTGATACAGCTCTTCACTATGCCGTTTGTGGAATTCTTTGTGGTAACTTTGTGAACAACATGAGTGTAGTGGCTCACAACCTTTTGGCACTTGGAGCATCCCAATTGTACAACAATCAACGGATGACACCTTTGCTTTTAGCCTGTAATCGATGCAAGATTTCAGTGGTAGAGGTTTTAATCAAGAGACCAGAATGTACAAAGGAACAAAGAATTGATGCTCTGGAGCTTCTTGGTGCCTCGATTGCCACTAGTCCCTTTGATGAATACCACATCCCCGAAGACGGATTTGAGTACATGAAGCGTGCTATGGAAGAAAGGTTTCAAGATCCTTCAAATCGTTTGTTAAAACAAACAATGGAACCTGAAGAAGATTACCAGAATCAAAAAGAGAGTGAAACTCTTGAGGAACTTGCTCGGATAGAAGGGAACACAAATGCCATAATCATGGAGGGCCTTATCATTAGAGAGAGAATACTTGGAGCAGACAACACAGCACTTCTTACGTTTGTTGGAAATGTCGCCGATCACTATAATGCTCGTGGGGATTTTCCCATGTGCATAGGATTGTATAGTCATAAAATTAAGATAACCCAAAGTTGCAATGAATCAGCCACCTTCGATTTACATCGGTTAACTAGTTTATTATACAAAAACTTAAAGTTGTGGAGCAATGTTTCAACACAAAAGGTCTTGGGTGAGTTGCTTGAACAAACCATTTTCGAGTATGATAAAGAACAAAAGTCGACCATGAGAAGCACAGATCTGCGTGTTCTGTTGGATTCTTTAATGAAACTTGTGCAAATTGCCAAATTCAAATATTGCGAGGAAAGCAAAACCTCGCGTATATCTCTGCTGTTGCAAAAACTTTTCCACCTCAATCCTCGAGATGATTGTGGAGAGACCTTGTTACACAAAGCCGTTGAGTATCTTAGTACCAGTAAATTTCTATCCGCTGATACAGTGAAGCTTCTGTTGAGTGTAGGACTCAATGTTAATGCTATCGACAACAATGGGGACACCCCACTTCACAGAACTGCAACTTTTAAACCTAGCAATGGTGATGAGTTCAATCTGTTGTCTGACATGTTGGAGGTGTTATTAGATGGTGGTGCTCATCATGATTTTATCAACAATGATGGCAAAACAGCCATGGACATGGCTCAAACTGATGTGGCGCGCACGGTTTTTTCTGCCGAGAAAAGGCGAAAGCTGGAGTTGAAATGTATCAGTGCCAGGGCTGTAAAAAAGTTTGGACTTCCTTATGTGGGAGTGGTACCAAAAACACTAGAAAAATATATTAGTATGCATTGAGACTTATATGTACGCATTGAAATTAGATACTTCTCTAAATTGTGCAGAAAAAATATGCAAGAAACGAAAGCTGTTATGCCAATAGCTGACATGGATTCTATATTTAATTATAAATATTAAGGGGAACTTTTTTTGTTAGAAATAAATGCAATGAGACTTATTTAATCGTGGGTAATTTAAAAAATATTGTTGACTCGCTCTTTACTTGAACTCTTGTGAGTATTTTTCGTAGTGATCAAATGATGTTTTCTCCTGGTATCATTTCGGTACAGAGCAGATGTTTTGCGATAATTATCACTCGGTATTTTTAAAGAGAAATTAATCCCGTGGGCAAATAGCTGCTTATTCCAAGGCCAATTGGGCAATTTTCGATTTTTGCTGCAGGTTGACATTTCATGGCAAGCCTTTCCTGGAAAAGGCCTATATTTTGTATCCATTCTATTGTATAGAACTTTCTTGTCTCTTTCCGAGATCATACCAGTTGATATTTCGTAGAAATTCTAGCTCAACCTTATTCCCGCTTATTTCACTGAGCAACCTTGCGATCGTTGAAATATTTACACACCTTGATTAATCTATTGCACTTATGCCATTCAACTGTCTTATTTTTCAGTAAAACTATATCGATTAAGGTAACCTTTTCAGACATTGCGTGTGGATTATTATGCTCACTTCACACAAGTGAGGTAAAATATGATTTTAATAATACAGGAACTATTGTCAACAAAAGATCGCTCAAGGTCACTCAGTGCAATAGGGGTTTACTTGTTGACACGGACAGTCGAACCTCCCTATATACGGACACCAAAGGGACAGACCCAAGTGTCCGTATTATAGAGGTGTCCGTATTATAGAGGTAGAGAATGTATGAATTTTGGTATCTTCGGGACCAAGAGAACTGTCCGTAATAGAGAGGTGTCCGTATTAGAGAGGTATCCGTATTACAGAGGTGTCCGTATTATAGAGGTGTCCGTATTATAGAGGTAGGGATTGTATGAATTTTGGTATCTTCGGGACCAAGAGAACTGTCCGTAATAGAGAGGTGTCCGTATTAGAGAGGTGTCCGTATTATAGAGGTGTCCGTATTATAGAGGTGTCCGTATTATAGAGGTAGGGATTGTATGAATTTTTGTATCTTAGGGACCAAGTGAACTGTCCGTAATAGAGAGGTGTCCGTATTATAGAGGTGTCCGTATTATAGAGGTGTCCGTATTATAGAGGTGTCCGTATTATAGAAGTGTCCGTATTATAGGTGTCCGTATTATAGAGGTAAGGATTGTATGAATTTTTGTATCTTAGGGACCAAGTGAACTGTCCGTAATAGAGAGGTGTCCGTATTATAGAGGTGTCCGTATTATAGGTGTCCGTATTATAGAGGTAAGGATTGTATGAATTTTTGTATCTTAGGGACCAAGTGAACTGTCCGTAATAGAGAGGTGTCTGTATTATAGAGGTGTCTGTATTATAGAGGTGTCTGTATTATAGAGGTGTCCGCATTATAGAGGTGTCCGTATTATAGAGGTAGGGATTGTATGAATTTTGGTATCTTCGGGACCAAGTGAACTGTCCGTAATAGAGAGGTGTCCGTAATAGAGAGGTGTCCGTATTATAGAGGTGTCCGTATTATAGAGATGTCTGTATTATAAAAGTAGGGATTGTATGAATTTTTGTATCTTCGGGACCAAGTGAACTGTCCGTATTAGAGAGGTGTCTGTATTAGAGAGGTGTCCGTATGGAGGGGTTCGACTGTACCACTTTAATATGGAAAAGGCTGGACTGTTTTTCTACGTTTTGTAACGAATTTCAAATGGTATTTTTACGTTCACCATCACTGTAAATATCTAAACTTTACGATAGATCTTTACCTTGTAATTTTTATATTTCTTTTGTAGTATTTTTTGGCTGAGCATTTCCGAAACGTTAGTGGAAATTAAGAGAGAAGTTAGCTTCGACGCTGAGAAACATATTGCGGAAGGAATATATGTTAATTATTTGTCTTGGTCAATCGTGTTAAGGCTTGCGTGGGCCTGCCTTACAGTTTTACATGATTAGGACATTGATTGATAGCTAATTATCAGTGTCAGGATTTGGAGAACCGAGCGGCACACGCCCACCAAAAATTTCGAGGAGTACCCCCTCCTCCGGGATTACACAGCATCAGAGCATCAGTGGAGTTTTGTTTTTCCGGTTTGCCTTCGCGTAACAAATAGACAACCTCGTTCCCAGGGTCTCTCTTCTTCCAGCCCCCTGGAGCGAGAGAGGGGCGGGAAGAAGAGAGACCCTGGGAACGAGGTTGACAAAAAGATAGTTAAAGGGCTCTCAAATAGTCACGAAACAGCACTTGAACAATATCTGAAGTGGAATGTAAACTAAAACCGCAGCTTATTGTCAAAGTCAGTCAAAGTTATGTTTTGTATCGACGGTAAGGATAAAAACATGATACCCTGGTCGCCAACTTCATACCTAACGGAGTGTCACAAGCGCACCACAGGACTGAGGAGTGTAATGTTTTATATGGCCTTAACAGGACAGGAGCTCAGCTCGAAAGCATACAGCTTTATATGATATGCTTATGTAAATTTAATGCAGTATATTACAAACGGAAATTGAGAACGGTCGCATATCAATCATGACAAAGCTCCTTCATAAAGGAATTAAATATAAACGTTTTTAGTGTGCTTGTGTTTTCCCAGACATTGTCACCCAGTGTATTTCCACAGAATGCAGCAAGACACAAGGCCCTATACAGCCAGCTCATGTGCAAGGCAAGTTTTCGAAGCTGCTCGGGTTGGAGATGCTGTAAAACTTTGGAACATTCTCAAGCAGATTAAAAGTACTGATGAAATAACGGCGGTTTTAGAAACCAAAACAACTTCAACAACTTCAAGTCCCTGGCTGCCGATGGCTGGCAAAATCGTAGGCACTCCACTCATAGCTGCAGCTGAGAAGGGACATCTTGATTGCGTGAAAATACTTTTGAGGTACAATGCTGACATCGAAAGTCGAGGAGAGTATCTCTCCTAGTGGGCATCTCGATGGTTTGAGTTGTTTGGTTGAGAATGGAGCGGACGTTAATAGCGCACGTTTGGATACGGTACCTCTCTAATGATGGCTAGTATGAATAATCACGTGAATGTGGTAACCTTCCTCGTCGAAAACGGAGCTAACATTGATCTTCAAGACAAAGAAGGTGATACTGCTCTTCACTATGCTGTTTGTGCTAACTTGTCAAGGTTACTCAATCCTTTTGACTCGTGGGGCATCCCAGTTGTACAACAAACAACGGTTGACACCTCTTCTTTTAGCCAGTAATATTTGCAACGTTGCATTGGTGGAAAGTTTACTCAACGATCCACATTGCACAAAGGAACAAAAAATTGATGCCCTTGAACTGATCGGTGCCTCAATTGCCACCCAACCGTCTTACGAGACTGTTTCAGGCTACATTCCGGAGGAAACATTTAAGTATATTAAGCGTGGTATGGAAGAAAGGTTTCAAGACCCTTCTCAGCCTTTGTTGAAAGAACCAATGGAACCAATTGAAGCTTATCAGAGTAGAAAAGAGAGCCAAACTCTTGAGGAACTTGCTCGGATAGAAGGGGACAGAAATGCGATCATGATGGAAGGTCTTATCGTCAGAGAGAGAATTCTTGGAAAAGACAACATGCAACTTGTTATTCCGATTCAAGCTGTTGCTGATTACCATTGTGGTCGAAAAAGCTTTGATATTTGCATAGGATTGCTTGTACATGCAATGGACATAACACAATATCTTGATAAATCAATCGATTTAGACTTGTTACGTATAATTAATGTACTTCACCAGATGATCCAAAATAATTTTCCCCTAGGACAGAAATTGTTAATCAAAGTGCTTGAGCAAACAGTTTTGGAATATGGGAAACAAGCAGAAAAGTTGCGAAGAGAACTTAAAGCTGTAACAAGTGAAGAAGTGAGGAAATTCCTGAAAGGAGTAAAGGAAAATGAGGAAAGAAACCTGATGCAGCATTTGTTAAGACTTCTACAAATCTTTTCCAAAGTTGGTCATTGTGATGAAGACAAAAGCTCGAGTCTGTCAGTGTTGCTGAACAAGCTTTCTTGCTTAAATCCTCGCGACGAGTATGGAAATACATTGTTACACCTTGCGGTTGGCCAAGAGTGGAATGAGTTTCTACATGCAATGACCTTCCCTTATTCACCATTTACGTTACCATGCACCAATTCAGTGAAACTTCTTTTAAATGCTGGCATGGATGTTAACGAGAAAAACAACAGTGGGGACACTCCGCTTCACACAGCTGTCTCTTCTGAACCCCGTAATGACAAGACTCAGCTGTTAGCTGATGTGTTGGAGGTTTTGTTAGATGAAGGTGCTCATCATGATTTTGTCAACAATGCTGGTAAAACAGCTATGGACGTGGCTAAAACTGGTGTAGCGCGTATGGTTCTTTCTGAGAAAAGAAAACTGGAGTTGAAGTGTATCAGTGCCAGGGCTGTGAAAAAGTTTAAACTTCCTTACTTGGGATTGGTTCCCAAAACACTAGAAAGATACATTACTATGCATTAAGAATATGTAATAGTTATATTGATGTATGCACTAAAATAAATTAACATGCATAAAAACAGTTATCTTGCAAAAAATGAGTATGTTTTTTTTTTAACGATCGAGTATGTGTTAAAACACACAAGCATGCATTAAAATAGTTTAGGTTTGCGCCAATTTTGAATTTAACTATATTATTGTTTACAATAGAATGCCTGTAAATAATTTTCAGCTCACAATTTATCTTTAAAGACTGTCAAACTGCTAGACGTTAACAATTAAAAAGCATTTAAACAGGAGAAACAAAAACTCTTAGTTAAAGTGCCAGTTCGATCAAATTTTTAAATTTCATTTTTGTAAATTTTTCGGAAGGAAGTAAATAATGTATTTAGAAACCTGTCCAAACCGTTTTTCAATCCAGTAAAAGAAAAATGTTATTTACGGCCGTACTTTTCGCATTTAGGGGTGGCGAATGGTAAATCTGAGACTCGCCGAGACGCCGTGACCCTTGTTTCAAAATCTGAGACCGCGACCGCAGCTACGTTATAAAATCCGAGCCCGAGACCCAATGCGGGAAAAAACCGAGCCCGAGACTTAGTGCCAAAAATATCCGATTCACCTATCAATTAGCAAACAAGGATGAAGAATGAGAATGCTTGACAAAAGTATCCGAGACTCAGAGACCTCGAGTAAAAAAATCCGAGACTCCGAGACAGAAAAAGCACCAGCCAAACGAGACTTTGAGACTTAAGACAAAAACTGCCGAGATTTCGAGACCGGACCAAAATTTTCCGAGACCCACGATTTTGAAGGTACCATTCGCCACCCCTGCATTTGCACGGCCGCCATTAAATTTGCATGTTCCTGAAGTTCCAGTCACTTTCACTGTCTATCATAGTTCCTTGAATCCACATGATGGCAATGGAAATACATGGCATCTACATTGGGCTACATTGGGTCTACATTGGGCTACATGCAGGGTTTAATGTTAATGTTGTCAACAACAATGGGGACACTCCTCTTCACAGAGCTGCAACTTTTAATCCCAGGCATTGGAAAAATTACCATCTTATAACTGATATGCTGCAGGTGTTGTTAGATGGAGGTGCTCATCATGATTACACCAACAAAGATGGCAAAACAGCCATGAAAATAGCTATAAATGTTAGAGCATACAACTTTCTTTCTTATAGGGAAAGACTTGAGTTAAAGTGTATCAGCGCCAGGGCAGGAAAAAAAATTGGGGGAGGTTCCAAAAACACTGGAAAAATACACTGATAAGTATACATTAAAACTTGTTAGTACTTGTAAGTATGCATAAGTATTAAGAACATACACTCAGTCAAACCTCTGTTAAGCGGCCCTCTATTAATCAGTCACCCTCTATTAAAAGGGGCAGTACGCAGCTCTTACAAGGTCTTCTCTGATTTGCTGAGAAAACAATAGAACAAACAACACAACAATGGTTAACAATAGACCCTAGACCTAAAAACAATAGAGCTGCATGATATACAGGTCCAATGAAATTAGAGGTTGTAAAGAGCTGCGTGGTATCTGTCTATTAAGCGGTCACTTAACAAATCCCCGGAAATTACTTTCCATATTTACTGTAAACTCGACCATAGCGAAGCAGGGGCCCGAGTGGTGGCGCCGCGAAACGACGTTTGTTTTCTCAGGCTAACTTGACCACTTTTAAGCGGTCACCTCTATTAAGTGAATGCAGTCACCGTTTAGACTTCCCAATTGGCTAATTTTTATCGTACTTCACCTCTATTAAACAGAACTCTCATTTGCGCTAAACAAAGTGAGTGATTTGCTTCATAAAATAAAGCTACATGCTGGCTCCAAATCCTGTTTTTTTTTTCGTTTCATGTTGAATGTGATGGCAAAACTTTTGATGATGTGGTTTACAATAAAGACTTGCCTTACAAACAACATTATAAAGTCTATAAAATCCGATAGCCAGACATGAACTTCATTGAACATGCAATTACATTCTTAATTTCTATTTATGACATTTTGTGTTACTGTTGCCGTTAGCCATAAAATATACATCATAAAAATGACAGGGGTGCTCGACATACCTTTTAGGGGTCAAAGTTTGTAGATTGGTACCGGGTCCTGTACGATTACAGCCGATTAAGACGTATCAACTTTTTCGTGCGACTCTTGCTGCGCTGATTGCGTCATGCCAACATAGTACACGACATCGCTCTTGGGCCACAATACACAGGACAGTTATGCTGTCCACGAGCCAAGTTTTTTTTAACCGACTTCGAGTTTAAGTGCAGTGCACTTCGACTTCCGAGAGTGCAGTGCAGTATTACGGTACCGTACAGTGCAGTGCAGTGCAGTGCAGAGCGGGTTGCTCAAAGCTCGATTAAGCTAACCCAGGGTTAGCGTCAATTTTGATCCCAGTTTAATAAATACTTCAATGGAGATTTTTTTGGATTCCAGTTAAATACTTCAATGGAGATTTTTTCCAAAGTATTTTCGCCCTTTAGTTTCGACTTTGACTTGTCTTCGCGTGTAGCTTAAAATATGTTTTTGATAACACTTCTTACAAGAGAAATGAAATCCTCGGTTAAGTTTTAATCCTGGATTAGCGTTAACCGACTTTCGAACAACCGGGCCCAGTACTGTACAATGCCATGCAATGCAATGCAATGCAATACCGGCTCATCACATGAGACAAATCGATCACGTGCATGAACCTTTGTACCTGGGAATCTGCAATCATTCTGAAAAAAGGCTTGAGAATAAAACAGTGAATCTTCAAAAAAAAAATAAAAACAGTAAGTTTTATTTATACAAAGATATTTTATTGAATTTAATAGATTTATATACATTGTTGGATAAAACACCACTAAAAGCTAACGCATCAATTTACAGAGCACCCATAAACTCTCGCATGGCTGGTTGATATAAATTAAACAGCGTTATTAAAAAATCAAAGTTTCGACTCGCAGAAGTCTGTAAAAGATTGTACAATAATTTATATCAAAACTTCATTGAAATATAAGGAATTATCCTAATGAGAAAAAGGATCCTAAGACATGGAGATAACAATGATTCTATCTTGACTGTAAAGCGCGATGATATTGATATCAACAGGTACAGGGATTTTGTTCTTTTTGTTAAAAACTGCTCTAAATACACGGCTAAGTACCTTTCCCTTACACAAAATGCTCTTAGGAAGGAGGGGGGAGGGGGGGGAGGGAGGGGGGAGAGAGGGGGGGAGAGAGGGGGGGAGGGGGGCATGTGTGGGGTATTTGACTTTTCTGCAGATCTTCACCCCAGGGCCAACCACGTTGCTCACATCAAATGAGATCAAATACCCTTCATTTTGAGCAGGTTACTTCCCTTTCAACCCTTGATCTCCCAAGAGTGCCAAAAACGAAAATTCAAGGCAAAACCCAAATTTCATCAAATATTGAGAAATAAATGGCACCATACAAAAGTACTGCCGAAGAGGTTTCATTTGAATGGTCACGCCACGCCTTAGGATTTCGTCCACAGACTCAAAAGTTAAAACTACATTACATGTAAAAATCGGTATAGTAGTGGCTAAAAGGGATGACGCAAAAGGAAATGCTCGGCAATTTTCAATAAAATATTTAATAAGACCCTTTTAAAACGTCCCTTTTGGCCCTGGGAGTGATAGGGGTAAACGATGAAACATTCATGTCGTCAGCCCGAGGCCTAAACTTCAAGTCAAACTCCAGAGGATGGGGATAACAACAGAGGTCACCTGCCCCACATAGTTATATTACATAAGTTTAGAGAAGATGTACGGGCTTAAATCCAGTACCAAGAAGACTCTGTTATACTGAGGTTTCCATAGCAACCCTTCAACTCCCAAGAGGGCCAAAAATCAAAATTTCAGAAAAATCCCAATTTTCATTTTGTAATATATTCAAAAACAAATGATACCATGCAAAAGTACTACCAAAGACGTTTCATTTGAATGGTCACACCATAGGATTTCATCAACAGACTCAAAAGTTAGAACAAATGGTACCATGCAAAAGTACTGCTAAAGAGGTTTCATTTGAATGGTCACACCATAGGATTTCATCAACAGACTCAAAAGTTAGAACAAATGGTACCATGCAAAAGTACTACCAAAGAGGTTTCATTTGAATGGTCACACCATAGGATTTCATTGACAGACTCAAAAGTTAGAACTACACTACATGCCGGGTTAAGCAGGGTTCAGCTTTGATTTTTAGGCCACAAGCAGAGTGAAATTCAACAGGAAATAATAATAGAGTGAGCTATCAATCCTGACAGATCTGATGGCACTTGATGTGTGTGACTGTCCCAGTAAGGCTGATCCTTGATGTTCAAGACTGACTGCACATACAACTCACAGATGGAATGATCTGAGAAGTTGTGGATAATAGAACAGGCAAAGGAAAACTTGTCACAGTATGAGTGGCAGGTGTAAACGGGGAGGGGGCGCGAAACAGGAGAGGGGGAGAAGGGAAGGAACGCCTGCTATAAGTATTGGGCCATTCACATTAGGCCCAGCAATTTCCTGGTAATCCAATTATGTCAAAATGGGTCTTTATTGCAGGCATCCTTTCCGTCTTGCCCCAGTTCCCCTCTCCCGAATGCATGCTACGCTGGCTAAACTTGTCACCATACTTCAACTGAATTCACATAGAGCAGTATTAAATTGACTGTCAAAAGTAATTTTGCAATAATTACTTTGCTTTTATATTTCTACGCTTGGTGATTGGATAAAAAATCTTGTGCCATTTTCTTAACCAATCAGAGGTAAAACCAAAACCAATCATGACTTACTCCCACAAATTTTTCCCGGCACTCGGCGCCAGCTACATGTATTTGCTTCAGTTTGTGATTGGTTCATTGGTTTGTCTGTGTCTCTTGTGATTGGCCAGAGTAATTACTTTAATTGGTTTTACGACACTCGATTAAAAACCACCTTTGACTAATAGAACAGGCAATGGAAAACTTGTTACCATACTTCAACTGAATTCACATAAAGCAAAATTGCTGTTAAATTCTACCACACACAGGCCATGAAACAATCACCAAAACATAACAGCACGCTGTCAGCCTGGAAAACAGTTGAGTGTCTTATAACCTCTTGTTGGACACTTAAAAACTATTATCAAAAGAGAAGTTTGGGTCGACTTGTGCAACTTTGGCAGCATAGAAGGCATGCATCACAGTTAACACTTGCTGCATGTTGGTGAACTCTAACTCCTGAAAGAATGAAAGAAATAATGTTAACGAGAACAATATAGTACCCTGTATTCATTAGCGATCATCTCTTGTTACCAACCACCTCTCATAAGTAACCATTGCTTGTTTGTGGTATGCACCTCTCATTAGTGGCAACCCACCAATACCAACACAACCCACAACACACCAACACAACCTCTCATTAGTTACAACTTTTCATTAGTAGTCATGATGATTGATCGTTAACAACAACAACAACAACAACAACAACAACAACAAAAATCTTTATTAGTTAGTTATTATAGAATTTACAATACTGGCCGTTAATTAGTGACAACCTCCAGTAAGTATCCACTTAACATTGGTGGTCATCTCTCATTAGTGACAACCCCTTGTAAGTATCCTCTTCTCATTAGTGGTCATCTCTTGTCAGTGAGCATCTTTCATTAATGATTACCTTTCACTAGTGACCACTTCTCGTTAGTGGTTATCTCTTGTTAGTGAACATCTCTTGTAAGCGGCCATTTCTTGTTAGTAATCAACTCTCATTAACAACCACCTCAGTGTCCAATTAAGCTTGGTTTCCACTAGCAACGTTAGAGAATTGTAAGCGGAATCGGAATCACAAGAATCCTATGATCTAGTGGAAATCAAAACGACAGAAGTGGATAGTAAGCGATGGAAGCAAAAAAGGAAAAAAACAAAACCTTGAATGTAAGGCTCCTTACGCTTCTGACTCCAACTCCAACTCCGCTTCCAGGATTATTTGCTCGTGGGAACCAGCCCTTAGTGTCCACCTTTCATATTTGAACCACTGAGGTTTTGATCACAAGTAGTTGTGTCTGTTATTAAAGACCCAGTTTTGTCCAATATGCATTGTGTGCTGCGAACATCAGAGGCCATTTTCTTGATGATGCAAAATCTGGTAGGTCTTGTCTGTTTGCATCAGCCATTTCAGTCATTAAAAATTGCTCTTATCCATTTAATCAAGTACTTTATTTATCCGGCGGCAGTTTTAAGTTCTTAAAACTTTTAAGAAACTTAAAATTTAAAACTCAAAACTATTAACTTCTTAACACTTTTAAGTTCTTAAAAGAACATATTTATTTGGAACAAGTTTGAAGAAAACAGAAGCATGTGACAATATAATAATTCCTTTCTACCCGATTAAATGTTTGCCGCAAGAAAAGCAAAACACCGGAAAACAAGAGAAGCCTTGCTCCCATGCAAACCAAAGCAATAACAGAGGTGTGGGAAGCATAATGGACAATGCTGGGCCTTTAACATTTAAAGGAAACAAAGAAAACATTTTGATGTGGGCAAAAAACTTACCTGTCTGTCGAAAGGACCAGCAGGAGATGAGGAGAACAGCAACACAATTTTCTGATAACCATCATCAGACGAGCCACGGAGGAAGGAGAACCGATATTGCCATAGTAGAGACTAAAAAGGTAAGTGAAAGGATGTTAATTTGTATCAGCATTTGTCCTCGGAACTACGGTATACCTGCCAAGTCTCACGCCTGCGAGTCCAAAACTCCGATCTCACGCCTACGGAGCAATTTCTCACGCCTGACTTACAGATTTGAGCTATCAGCCTTAACTGATCGCACGATCCAATTAAAAATATAGTTACTTTCATGAAAAAATGGCACTTTTTTGTATTTTTTTTTATCGTTCTGAACATTACAGCTGGATGTTATTTAACGGAGATCGGAGGTCCATGGAAACTTCCAAATTCTTCGGAACATCTTCGGACAACTTCGGGCATCTTCGGAATAGATCGGGTTCTCTTCGGATTTGGTCGGCCCGCCTTCGGAAATCATAGCACTCCCACGAAAAAATTCTCACGCCTTTTACTCGGAAAAAGTTGGAAGGTATACTAAGGTACCAAAGGTTAAGTGAGTCCCACAATTAATGGCCTTTTCAAACAAAATACAAACCCTGTCTGTAGCACTGTAGAGTCTTAAGCCTCTTTTCAGGTCAAACACAAGCTTCACACTCTGACCACGCCATTTTCCAGGAAATGTTCGAGACTAAGGAGAAAATTAAACACAGTCAAAACATTTTTTACCCCTTAACGGTACCAATTCTGTCATTTGTCAAATTTCTGTCATATTTGTTCAGCTCAACACCCTAAAATTGCAATGATCTATCCCCAGCACTACGATGTTTCCAAGATTACCCACGCCTCTCAGTGAAGGAGGCACGGTGGTGTAGTGGTTAGCGCGTCGGACTTTCAACCTGAAGGTCGGTGGTTCGAAGCCTGGTCTCTGCCGTCGTGTTGTTTCCTTAGACAAGAAACTTTACTCCACACTAACAACAACAACAACAACAACAACAACAACAACAATTTATTTACAAATAATAATAAAACAAATTATATTAGCAACCCGCAAATAACTAAAGTTAATCGTGGCGGGTTGCTACACTGTCTCTCTCCACCCAGGTGTATAAATGGGTACCGGCGACAAAATGCTGGGGGTAACCCTGCGATGGACTAGCATCCCATCCAGGGGGGAGTAGCAATATTCCTAGTCGCTTCATGCTATAGAAACCGGGTTTAAGCTCCGGCCGTTATGAGCCTTCTGGCTCGGGTGTGCGACTTTACTTTACTTTACTCAACACCCTAAGCGGTACCAATCTACAAATTTTGACCCCTAAAAGGTACAACGAACACCCTCATCATTTGTATATGGGAGCTCCTCCCACCCCCCACCCCCCTCCCCCCTGGGCTGGGAGCATTTCAGCCATATAATAAACATATATTTTAGTTACTTGCCTACCTCTACATGAATGACAGCTTGATGAGTGGACTTCTGAACACAATTCACAATCTCAGTCAGGTCTGCTTCTGTGTCTGTGATTCATGCAAAAAGATGAAACCTCAAGTGTCAATGCAAAAATGAGAAGTACCTCCAAAAACAAAAAAGCTGTTGATTGGGGGAGGGGGGGGGGGGGGGGGGTCATATTTAAAGATACATGTCATATTTTATGATTCCCTCCACCCTCTCCACCTCCCCCTCCCCTCCCCTCCCCTCCCCTCCCCTCCCCTCCCCTCCCCAAATCAAAAGATAGCACTAACACACAGCTTTTACTTGACGAACACTCGACAGGGGTTCACTGTGCAACCAGGAGACAACATCAAGGCAGCTCACTTCTGATTAAGCTGACATGCATTAAATTAACTGACAAACTCACCTACTCCAAGGTAATGACTATCTCCAGAACTGGACTGTATACAGAAGCAAAATTCTCGCTTGTCTAGAAGCTCATCATCCTAACAAGAGCATCACAAATTATTTCAGTTAACATAACACAATTTATACAATGGGTCTTAGTAGTTAGCTAGAAGTGAGGGTGATAAAGTTTCATTGTTCATCCATTATCTGCAATGCAAATGAAATGATTTTCCACAGTGATGAATGACTGTACATGACTTGTATTTACTGTTCATTCCAAAAATAAAAGCATAAAATTTAACATTTCTAACTTAATAACCAACTGGAGTGTCTATGCCAAAATGAAGCATGTTTGGAGCATAATGGTTTTTTTTTAAAGGCGAAAACGGCATATATAAGAGTTTGCTTTGAATTGATTCATTAATATTCAATTATACTGGTATAGTACACCTGCCAAGTCTCACACCTTTTTAGGTGTGAACCTGAGAGTCCAAAACTCCGATCTCACACCAACTCACGCCTATGGAGCAATTTCCCATGCCTGACTTACAGATTTGAGCTATCAACCTTAACTGATCACATGATCCAATTAAAAATATAGTTACATTCATGAAAATTTGGCACATTTTTGCAGGTTTTTATCGTCTTAAACTATACGATTACAACTGGATGTTATTAAAAGGAAACTTCCAAATTCTTCGGAACATCTTTGGACAACTTTGGCCATCTTCGCAATAGATCTGGTTGTTTTCGGAAATTCTGGCCCTCCCACAAAAAAATTCTCACACCTATCACTCGGAAAAAGTTGGCAGGTAAAGTATAAATGGCGGTCATTTTTTTTTGACAAAGAACCTAGTTGACATTATTTTTACTCACCCTACATATGTGACAAACTACTTCCATTAAGTTGTAGGACACCTCACTTCTGAGCCAATCTCTTGTAACAACCTACAAAAAAGGGTTTATGGCAGCATCTTGTTAACCCTTTCACTCCCAGAGTCAATTATGGAGACATGTAGTGTAGTTCTAACTTTTGAGTCTGTGGACAAAATTCTATGGTGTGACCATTCAAATGAAACCTCTTTGGCAGTACTTTTGCATGGTACCATTTGTTTTTCAATATTTTTTAAAATGAAATTTGGGATTTTTCTTGAATTTTCACTTTTGGCGCTCTTGGGAGTTAAAGGGTTAACTAATCCAAACGACTGGGACGTCAGAAAACAATGAAGTATTTAAAAGGCCAGGAGAAGAAACCTTGATCATAGTTTTCATTGTACTTAATCTTTCTTAGATAAGTAGTTCTACAGGTAATTTACTCTAGTGTAAATTCACATGACTCCTAGAAAGACCATGTAAATATGATACGATTTCGTGTACAAATAAAGATTGATGATGATGATGAGGGTGAAGGTTTAATCAAATGCCATACAGATGCCATAGCAAAGGCAGCACCTTCATCTTCAGATATTTTAAGACCCTGAGTGTTGGTTTAGCTGGGATTTGATCCTCTGACCTCCTATACAGACTACCTTTTGTTATTTAATGTTTGTGTCAAGGTGCGTTGGTATAATGGTTAGCAAGTTGGAGTTCAGATCTGGAGGTCAGTGGTTCAAGGCCTGGTCTCGGCCGTCGTCGTCCTTAGACAAGAAACTTTACTCCACATTGTCTCTCTCCACCCAGGCATATAAATGGCTGCTGGCAACATTATGCAAGGAGTAACCCTGTGATGGACTACTGTCCCATCCAGGGGGGAGTATATAGTAATGTGTCTAGTTGCTTGTTACAGAAACTGGATTAAGCTCTGGTCCATGCACTGTAAGATGCCAGTGGCTCGTATGTGCGACTTTACTACATGTTTGCAGTGTTCCAGTTAACTTTTAAAGGCAGGGAGTCCATGAATAATTTTAAGAGGTCAACAGGTGGTGGGTCTCTCTAAATCTTCTCAAGTTAGCCATTTGATTTGTCAGGTCAGGAAGCCAGCCTTGTCGGGTTTTTGACCCGAGACCCGTCTCTTATCTGGAACACTGTGTTTGTAATCTCAAGTTACACCTTAAGTTTATAATTGCAGTTGCAATTACTGTGCCTTTCATTAACATCTGGAATTTGAAATTCAAATTTCCACCAAAGGTTGCGTTTTACACTGCCGTCAATCATCTTAGCTTACCTCTCAGGAAACAGATCTTCACTTCAATGAGTTCAAAAGGTCACGTCCGTGCATTATGACTGGTAGATTTCGATCCATTTTGTTTGTTTCTTTTTTACATGGTTCGTTGGCTTTCGTATTAATTATGATTGACGGCAGGGAATAACGCAACTGTTGGTGGAGATTTCAATTTCAAATTCCGCATGTTATTGAAAGGCGCAGTAATATACCATACTCACTGGAGGCATTTCAAATATTTGAAGCTCTGGGCCCTTTAGTGTTAGGAACTTTCTTTTCCAGACATTCCAATGACTCGTGGATTTCATTCTTTCCCACACCCAGCCCACATGCACAATCTATAATAAATAAAAAAAAACATACAGCTGCTAAAATACAGAAACTACTAATAAAATAACAACCAAACTTTTTAACCTGAAAGCAGGTGGTTACATCTTAGTTTCCAAAGTACAAAGACATTGCCTCTGTCCACCTAGGTAATGAATTGGATGCTGGCGAATCACTAATTAAATCAACCATTGAAATACTGGGATAAACCATGTGTATAATTCTATGCTTTGCTCCACATTGTCTCTCTTTGCCAAGGATGATAACTGGTAACCATCAGTCAATAGGGAAATGTCCTTACAAAATGCTGGGGATAAATTAACCCCGTGTTATAAGCATTGTTCACACTGTCGCTATTCAAGCTGTCTGGCATCTAGATGGGTGCTGGCAAATCATAGGGAGAGCTGTCAAAATACTGGGGAAAGCCCCTGGGGAAAACTCCTGTCTTAGAACTCCTGGTGAAAAACCCCTGTGGAAAATCCACTCGTTGCTTGCTGTTAATAAAAATTAGAATTAAGGGGTGGTGGTGTGGACAAACTAAGAGGTTTTTTATTGTGAATATTTAAAAAAAAAAACAGTTGATATACAGTGCAAAACATAGACTGACCTGCTCAGAAGCTGGCAAAGATGAATTGGAAAGATTCATCTACAATACAATCACAGAAACCCACCTTGGTTAATCATTTGAAGCAAAATCACACATGTACGGTAAAATGAAATTATAAAATAAAATGGAAAAAACTGGCTTTTAAACAGCAAACAATCAATGATTGTCCATCTCACCGACTGTTCAAGTAGCATAACTACTCTGTCCTTAATGGCCGAGTACCATGACAACAGTTCCCCTTTGTTTTCACTGTAAAGCACTACAGAGGCTCCACCGTCCATTGAGCTAACCTCAAATGCATTGCTCCTGTTACAAAATGGCAAATTAGGATTAGTAACGAGCTGTATTTGAACAGATATAACTCACTCCTTCATCACGTTTTCATGGAATTGTAAAGTGTTATCACTTTATAGTTTGAATTACAGACTATTCCTAGTTAATGAAAATTGCACTGCTGTCTTTGTCTTTATCATCAAAGTCATGATGACCATCACCAATTATATTCACCATATCAGTCATCGTTATCATCATCATCATCATTGTTGTCATCGTCGTCATCGTCATCACCATCATCATCATCATCATCGTCGTCGTCATCACAATCATCGTCATCATCATCGTCATCATCACCATCATTGTCATCATCATCATCATCACCATCATCATCATCATCATCATCATCATCATCATCGTCATTATCATCGTCATTGTCATCATCACCATCATCATCATCATCATCATCATCATCATCATCGTCATTATCATCGTCATCGTCATCATCATCACCAGAAGCAGCATGGTATCTTTTTAGGGAAGCAACAACACCATCATCACCAACATCATTGTCCTCGTCATCATCACCTCCATCACCACTATATATCATCATTGCCATCACCACCATCACTTCACACAGATAAGATGCAGAAACATTTTCACTGGACTTCACTTGCCTGAGAGAATCCTCTCCTGTCTTATATCTGGATATTGAAGCAAATGTCAGTGGAAGCACAATATTGTCTGTCCAGCTCTGAAGAGAAGAGTTAGAGTCTGTTTCTCCAACTTCTGACGACTGTTAAGAAAAAAAGGGCAATTCTATAAATCTTGATTACATACATGTATTAGTTTGTACTCATATCGGAGGCATCAAGTCTTGATGTTTAACCTTTTCAATCCCAGAATCATTTATGGAGACATGCAGTGTGTAGTTCTAACTTTTAAGTGTGCTTTGGTGTATCCACTTTTAAATGAAACCTCTGGCAGAATTTTTGCATAGTAACATTTGTTTGTCAATAAAGGAAAGGGGAGAAGTGGGGGAAGCGGGCTTGAGGGCTTATTTAAAACTTCCATGGTAAACTTACAGTGTACTCCATAACAGAGTGAATAGAGGTACCTTTTGACTGCTGCTTTCTTTATAGTCTGCATCACTGGAAGACTCCTCAATACCTCTGACAATTCCATTGGCTGTGAGCAACATGAGACAAAATCATTAACATACTGTGTGCTTTCAGCCGAAAACGAGGGGAATGAAGATAAAGAGCAACATGTATAATAATATTTTAATCATCTCACCTTGCTTTGAAACAACAGGGGTGACTTCTGAAGTGGTACCAGCAGTGAGAGTTGTATCATCTGAAGTGTAAAGAAACAATCACTTTACGCATTGAATGTCATTGCTCTGCTTAACTCTTTCCCTCCCAGAGTCAATTATGGAAACATGTAATATACATGCAGTTCTTACAATTGAGTCTGTCTGTGACCATTCAATCATAACATACGTGGACATTTTAACGAAGCAAGCTCTGGTTACTGGAGGCAACATATGTGTGCAGAGTGATGTGTTTTGTACAGGTTGAGGCCTCTCTAAGGCAGACATCACTTTAAGATGGATATCTGTCTAAGATGAACAGCTTTCTAAGACAGAAACCTCTCTAAGATGGACATCTCTCCAAGACACACACCTTTGACACCTTTGTAAGATGGGCAGCTCGCTCTGGTCCAGAAAGTGCCTACCTTACTGAGGGTTGACTTTATATCCTGGGTAACAGAACTTGGAAAAGTGTTCATATGTGTTTGTGTGCGCATGAGCAATAAGACACCTCTCTAAGAAGGACACCTCTCTAACATGGACACCTCTCTAACATGGACACCTCTCTAACATGGACACCTCTCTAACATGGACACCTCTCTAACATGGACACCTCTCTAAGATGGACACCTCTCTAACATGGACACCTCTCTAACATGGACACCTCTCTAACATGGACACCTCTCTAACATGGACACCTCTCTAACATGGATACCTCTCTAACATGGACACCTCTCTAACATGGACACCTCTCTAAGATGGACACCTCTCTAACATGGACACCTCTCTAAGATCGACATCGCTCTAAAGATGGACACCTCTCTAAGATGGACATCATTCTAAAGATGGACAGCAGCTGGTTCTGTCCAGAAGCAGTCCACCTAAATGAGTAAATGAATAATGTTCATGTATGTTTTGTGGCCGGCATGAGCTGTGTTAAAGTACCTGCTAGAGAGCCAGCATAAGAGTGAACTACGGTCAATTCAATCTCTGATCCACCCTTCTTTAGGGCTGCTACCTGATGATCAAAGTGAAATAAAAAGTCAGTAACACTTTCACATTGCGTCAAAAATGATAACACATTTAAATCATTAATACATTTCAACAGTTTTAACTTGAGTTAGGTTATGGCTGTTTTAACTCAGATGTGGGTGGATGAAATCCTAAAGTGTGACCATTCAAACGAAAGCTATTGAGCAGTACTTTCCTGTGGTACTGTTTATTATGCTATACAAAGTGGTTCTATCTTTTGAGTCTGTGGATGAAATCCTAAAGTGTGACCATTTAAATGAAAGCTACTGAGCAGTTCTTTCCTTTGATACTGTTTATTATGCTGTACAAAGTGTTCTAACTTTTGAGTCTGTAGATGAAATACTACAGTGTGACCATTCAAATGAAAGCTACTGAGCAGTACTTTCCTGTGGTACTGTTTAATATGCTGTATAAGGTGGTTTAAACTTTTGAGTCTGTGGATGAAAATAACCTAAAATCCGCAAAATGGTCTATTTGTTATAATTTTCTTTTAGCTCTGATACTGTTCATGTAGTTCCAACAATCAGTAAATGGCTGAGCATGAACTTACAGCCTCATCATGTGTGGCTCTTCTTATGTCTCGCCCATTTACCTAATGGAGATAAATTTTAAAACAGGTTACCAAAAGTAACATAAGTAAAAGAAAAAACAAAAACAAAAAAAATAGGAAAACCACCTGTAGAGTGAAACCCTGTTAATTGAAGACCAATGGGGTTACACCATAAAAAAGGAACAGGATTTGCAGAGAAAAAGCTGAAGACTGTTAGTATGAGCTTTATTCAAGCCACAAGAAGGTCACTCTAACAATCATTGCATCTTTAACCAGCCAGTACCATCACCCCACATTATGGATTGCGTGTAGATTTTGTAAGCAAAAATAAGATGGTGTGAGTGAGGACATAGTGGGAGCCGCTTGCAAGCTATGCAAGCCATAAGTACGAGTCATGCATAATTGATCAAAGCATAGCATATGCATGACCCGCATGGTTCACACGACTTACATGGCTTGCTGGCTCGTATAATGCCCAGCCCCGATGATGTTCTATCTAGGGAAATTAATATTTCCTTACCGCAAGTATAATATCACCCTCATGAAGCTGGCCTGTTTCATGAGCTAAAAACAAGGAAAACAGGGATCAGCTTAGCCAAGTTAAAACGGGATAAATAAATATACCATTTACATAGTGCAAATTCTATTTTCATAATCAAATGCCCTTCACAGAACATACACTTATGAGAATGAGATCGGACGTCAGCTTATGAAGGCGCCTCAGGCAGCCGCTATCGGTCCATTGTTGATCTCATCTCCCCCACCCACCTATGAACAAGTACAACACTGAGGGTGGTCACAGCCAGGGTTTGTTACGTCCTCAGTGGCTCTTTTACGTCCCCATGGGAAATGGGACCGCCATTTCTACGTGGTCATCCGAGCCACGTGAAGGGATGATCACCAATCAAACTGTTTTTTTAGAAACATCACATGTAGTCTGATTATCAGATGGTCAGTGGTGACTTGCATTCACTCTCTTCTCTCCCCATCAGATGTTCTTTGTTCTAGGGCTTGTTTGTTACATCATCTGACCATTGATTATTTCCACCAATCCGAATGAAGAATTAACCCTTTAAGCCCTAATATCAAAATTTAAATTCTCATTTCTTGTCCCTATACATTTCCTATAGAAGTAGTGGGGAGAAATTGTTTGGATATCAAGCGAATTCATCTTGTGTGATCATGTCCTTTATTCTCATGACGTTTTTGATTGATAAGCAGGGTTCAAAATAAAATCACAGTTTTAAGCTTGAATTTGTAGGCTTTTTTTGTCTAGGCTCTTTTTATCCCGGCTGTCAATAAATGAATGAGCACATACCCTCAGCAGTCAACAACATTATTATTATTTATTTTTTTTTTTCACTTTTGCGATTTCTCTTTCTTTGGTAAAAAGTCGCCAGCAATTGTGGTCAAAGTGCTGGCTACCGCCGGCAGCCGGCTGCTATTTTGAACCCTGATAAGGCATAATTTGATATTACAAGGAGAATTGAAATTTGATGCTGATCACTCTTAGGGCTAAAAGGGTTAAACAATTTTTTCTATTAGTATGAATGGGACTAAACATACTCTGATTTGTTGAAATATACGACAGTCAAGTGACCTAATAATAAGCCTACATGGCAGGCGTAAACGGGGAGGGGGTAAGGGGCGTGAAAAAGGAGAGAGGGAGAAGGGAAGGGAACGCCTGCTATAAGAACCCGGCTATTCGCATTAACCCACCGATTTCCTTGTAATCGAATTACATCAACTGTCAATATGTTCACCAATCAGAAACTGGCATGTGCTTTTACGCATGGATGACTTCACACAGGAATTTACTATGTTTACTGCCCAGCGTGACTTAGCCAATCAGAATTTTACAGCTGCCAGCATCTGCAGAAATGAACAAATGGGGGTCTTTATTGCAAACGTCTTTTCTCTCTCTCCCCAGTTCCCTTCTGCCCGACGCCTGCTATGCAGGCTACCTAATAACAAGCCCTGAAATAAAGGACATCAGACAAGGACAGGAGTGATTGAGCAACCTCAGAACATCTGATAATCAGGTTACATCATGTGGAGCTAAACAAAATAAAAAAATTTGATTTGGCTTTGCACGGGTCATGGCTCATGTATGACAACTGTTTTGTGATGTATTGTGTTAGGAAGTGTTAGCTTGTATTGTATTGTATTGTATTAGGTTTTATGACGTCAGTCAGGTCGTTGTACATGAGCCATGACCCCTTTGCATCATGATTATGAAATGATTTCCTCAGTAATACCTGCTTGGTCCTTGTATATTCTTGAAATAGCTATTGGAAGTTTGCTTTCCTGTCCACCCTACAAAAGAAGTATTATAATGGAAACACATTGTAACAATGAACTTAGTAACAATTAAATGTGTATATTATATAGTAGACCTTCCAAGTCTCATGCCTTAGGCGTGAGTATCACGCCTGCGAGTCCAAAACTCCGATCTCACGCCTACTCATGCCTATGGAGCAATTTATCACACCTGACTTACAGATTTGAGCTGTCAGCCGTAACTGATCGCATGATCCAATTTAACATATAGTTCAGGTCATGAAAAATATCATATGGCACTTTTTTGTACATTTTTATCATTCTGAACGTTACAATTACAGAGGTCTGAAATCCATGGAAATTTCCGAATTCTTCGGAACATCTTCGTACATCTTCGGAACAGATCGGCTTTTCTTCGGATTTGGTCGGGTCACCTTCGGAAATCTTGGCACTCCTACGAAGAAATTCTCACGCCTATCACTCGGAAAAAGTTGGCAGGTATATCGAAGGAACAGGGCACAAAATGGTCTTTGTTGACCAGCATAACCTCCACTGTGTTTTTCCAAAATAAAATCCAGGTCCCCTTCCTTACAGAACATTTGTTGGTTTGATTCACTCACCCCCCCTAATTAATTTAATTTAAAAGGAATCTGGTATTGTAGATGATCCAAATCATCCTCACAGTACCGGTAGTTAGTCCTGAACATTTACCTTTATGCTCATTCCCAGACCTCCAACTTTTCTTCTTGTAACTTTAACTTTTCTCTCCTAAGGGCAGAACAATATCCAAATAAGCGATAATTATATTGAGGCAATCTGCAAATGTTAAAAAGGCAAATTTTCAGAAATAACTTTTTAAATCAGTAACTAAGAAAAATTCACATATCTAGGGGTGATTAGTGTATCTATCTAATAAGATGTATTTATTAGTTTTATGCACAATTTGTGTAGTGTTTTATAAGACAGGAAATCTTTGGTCACATAAATTGCAGTTTGAAAAATGATCTCATCTGTTCTAATTGCTGAGCAAAGCAGATGTAAGGGAATTGTAATTTGCCTAAGATGAGCCCACATTTGATTTGATATGATTAATTTCAACTCATATTTTGGGCCCTCGGGTGGTGCCCTAGTCTTTGTTGTCATGTTGTGTTCTTATACAAGAAACTTCACTCCACATTGTCTCTCTCCACCCAGGTGTATAAATGGGTACCGGCAACAAAATGCTGGGGGTAACCCTGTGATGGACTAGCATCCCATCAGGGGTAATAGTAATACTCCTAGTCACTTCATAGTATATAAACCAGGTCACCCTGTTATGGACTAGCATCCCATCCAGGAGGGAGTAACAATACTCGACTGGTCACTTCATAGTATACAAACCAGCCATCATGTGATGGACTAGCATCCCATCCAGGGGGGGGGGGGGTATAGTAATACTCCTAGTCATTTCATAGTATATAAACCAGGTCATCCTGTGATGGACTATCATCCCATCCGGGGGGGGGGGGGGGGGGGGTAACGATACTCCTAGTTGTTTCAAGCTACAGAAACTAGGTTAAGCTCTGGCCAAGTGGGTCACCTGTGACTAAGGTGTGTCTTTACCTTTACCTTGGCCCTAGGGTGGGCATTTTGAACAAAAATTCATTAGAAAAGTCAAATGCCTCAATATACGGTCCCCCCCCCCCCCCTTGGGCTTAACACTGAGAGGTGTATAACTGCATCCCCATAACAAGGCTCAATTGTATTAATTACACCTACCCCTGATGGGGGAAGTTTCTTCTGCGTTGGGGAATGAGCATCCCCATTTGTGCTCTGAAAATAAAAGTGAAACAATTGTTAGAAATTAGAAACATGATTCATTTGCATGAGAGCGGCATAATTTTTAAAAACATTCTTCAGAGCAGCTCCTTCACTGGAATGGCACTAACACGCTGGACTGGGCCCCTACGATCACATAGAACTTGGGGGAGCTGATTGCGGTATGCCTGCAACCTGACCACAGCTCAACACTGTCACACCACCTCTGAATGCAATGGAGAATACCTATTTGGGAGAGGTGGGAGGGGTGGGAAATGCCAGCAAAAACAAGGTGGTGAAAACTATGTAGCAAAGCGACATCATGTTAAGCGATCTGTGGGGTTGACCGCTGCGAAGCTAACCAGAACCCAGCCCCGCACAAACACCATTTCTCTGCTGCCCTAACTCTGGTTAGAAAATCAAACCACAATAACTCTTTTTGACAATTTAACAATCTTCGCTTTCTTTTCTCAACTTACCCCCGGTGGTGATTTTTTCCATGTCAGTGAGTCAGGTTTGCCATTTGTGCTCTAAAAGGTAAAAAAAAATCCATTGATTTCCATAAAATTGTTTATTTTCTGCATCTATGAATGAATACTACCCCCACCCCCTGCACCCTACTCCCCACCCTCCCCACCCTCCAATGCTGTCCCCATGGATAATGCAGATGACCATTACATATGCAGGGGCGTAGCCAGGATTTTTTCAGAGGTACGCACAATCAATTTTGAAACACTCCACCTACCTCCTCCCTCCACCTTCAAGTCCCAAATCTTTAGACTTTTTCAGGTACGCACGTGTGTACGTGCGTACAGGTAGCTACGTCCCTGATATGACAGGCTCAATGTTTACAGCTGATCAACCCTGAGTGAAAATTTGCATATTTTTTCCATATAGCATAGTGGAGTATATAAATAAAATAGTTAGATAGATAGATAGATAAATAGATAGATGGTGCCACTTCCTCCATTGCAGCGAGAAGCTGAATTGCAGAGGACCAGAGAGGTAAGATTGGACGTCTGCATATAAGGCGCAAATTGCAGCCGCTTCAGTCCATACAAAAATATACTGTAGCTTGTTCAATTCTTTGCATATTCACAAATTAAAACCTAAGAGTGACCATTTAAATTAAAAATAAAGCTTGTCAGCAGTACTGCTGTGGCACTTTAGCGGTGTGGAGTGATTCTAGAATACCTAGCCACTTATTTACATATGCCTGATCATTTAGTAGAAGGCATATGAAAACAAAAGGATTCATTCTTATTTAATGAGATTCTCCTCAGTAGAAGGGTGTTCTAGAATCTTGCCAGAGGTACTTTGGTGATTTTTTTAGTTCAACAATCAACTTCATCCATGAAAGCACAACAAAAAAAAAAACAAAGTTTTATTTCAATATTCGGAAACACACAACGAAATACAAGTTAACTAATTAATTTAACATAAAACTGAATTTATCATTTGTCACCGAATAACAATAAATTTTAATTACTTGTTCTGTGTAAATTAACTAATAATTATTTTCTATCAGTACCCTGTTACTGTAGTTTTAAAACGTTTTTGTAAAATCAGCTTGAAGATTCGTGACGAAGCGTTTGTTTTACATGTCTGTGTAAAGTTGATCGCTGATAAGAAATGACAAATGTCTAAATGACAAGTTATCTGCAACACTCAAGAGCTGGGTGAATGAAATGCCATGAATATGCTAAGAAATTCATGAGTTTACACTTGCAAACAAACAATGATTTATTATTGTTATACATCAGCAAGTTCAATAAGTATCCATAACTTGAATAACAAAATTCCCAAAGTGTTAAAAACGTCTCCCTATTTATGAAATGCAGCTGAAATGCGGTCATGAAAAATTTCTTTAGCCGAGCTGATTATCTCTCTGTGATATTGTTTTATTAGACAGACAACAGAAGTTAAACATATGATTTTTCAGATCGGAATTATGCAAATCTGTTGATGAGAGCAAAGGAGAAACAAAGGAAATAATCGAAAGGAGTCATTTGTGTGATTTCTAATTCACTTCCATGAAGCTTAAGCTAAATTAACATGTATCTACAACTTCGACCACCCGGCTTTCAAAGAAGAATGAAAATTAAAAGCTGATGTACTGCTACAACACCAGCGGTGACGCCTAGCTGGGAAATTAGTGAATACATTGAATTATTTTTATCCTGTTCGGTGTAAATATAAATAAATGCGAAAAGGAAGTCAACAGGAAACTTAATAACAATCGAATAGCTTGGAGAAATCGAACGGTGGTGTCCATTTCGTGCAGTGAAGTCATTTGCAAATGACACTTTACATTTTTTTTCATGAAGTTGATCTTTGCTAATAACGAGACGTCGTGTTAAAATATTCTTGGTGGATTGACTTATCATAACCTTGAATGAAATGTCAGAACAAATAGGTTTAATTTATATCAGCTCACCTCTGGTTGGATCGGTTGCGTTGAAACCGTGGAAATGCTCCCGCCGCCTTCCTTTTGTATAGTCAAGGCATCGCGCGACAACTTAACTCGAACCTTCTGCAACTCGGAGCGATTAATTTGCATCGAAATACAGCCTGTTTTCAAGAAATTCTGCAATCAAAGCCAAGAATATAACGTTCAGTAGATATTTAGCGATACCATCACGCAGGAATAGCTTATGAATAAACTACGTGCTTGTTGAAGATCATACAAAAACGGAAACAGGCTAGAATTACCTCGGCCATTTTCGAAGTGCTCAATTACCGCGACTCGCTGCTCGAGTGATGTTATTCACACATTTAAACCATGAATAAAGCAATTTAAGCGAAGCATAAAGGTTTTTGAACTTGCAAATTTCTCAATGTCCTGCAGTGCTTAAACAACCGGCACAACATGCGCTGATCCCAAGAAATTTAATGTTTTGATATCGCAGATCGACTCGCAAAATTTTATTATTCCTGCGCGCGGGCGCAAATAAACCTCATTTGAGCGACCAATTAGCTTATGGCCCGCTTATTGCATAATGCAGTCTTGTAACGCGATTTAATAAATGAATGAAAAAATATATTGTCTGGACTTCAACGCCTAATTCTATACAATCAGATAACGAAAACCTTTCCTTCCTACTATAAAAGTTTATATTAAACACAAGCACACAAACTGGATGAAGATCAAGCCTGAAATTCTCCACATCACTTTGTCGATGCGTTGGAAGCGGAGGGTGGGGGGTGGGGGTGGGGTGGGGGAGGGGGAAGGGGGTGGCTTTGAGGGATTGGATTTTTTTCCACACAATGGAGTCAATGTAGACGTATCATGTTGCTAGCCTGAGAGCAATTCATCCTTGCTAAAAGCGCCCTTTTAGAATAAGTAAAGAAATTGTAAATGCAACTGTGAAAAAAGGCAAAAACGAAAACAGACTAACAAAAGGAAATGTATAAAACGTTTAAATGCAGAGGACCACTCAACACTACGATAAATAGTGGTAACTTTCTGTCCAGATCTCCTTTATGAAGGGATGCGATTAGACGTCGTCACCCTAAGTGTAGATAAACCATTTAAAATGCAAGGCTAGAGCAACGGAAATCCTCGGTAGGAAAAAAGATGGCGACTGGTACATTTACGCATAATTTTTAGCGCACAAACACCTTAACAACGTTTATAAAAATGTAAAGAAAAGTTATAACATCTTCAAACCTAGTCTACACATTTTCCTTAGTACTGGAACAAATATTGTAAAAATTTGGCTTTCTTTGTGCCTTTTGGGCTGTGTTAGGTCCGCAAGGTATTGTGGTAAAATGAACAGCGCCATCTTTTTTCCTACGATGGATTAAGCGCAGGTTTAATGGCCAATATTTCGACTAGTAGAACTAGTCTTCTACAGGGCCAAACAGGGGGAAGCTCCTTTTTCTTTTCCCCGTATCCTCGCCTAATCCCCCGGGGGGGACTCCCATATAAAAATGACGGGGGTGCTCGTCGTACCTTTTAGGGGTCAAAATTTGTAGATTGGTACGGCTTAGGGTGCTAAAATTTAAAATGACCACCTTTAGAATTATCGCGGTACCTTTAAGGGTATTGAGCCGAAAAAATGTGACAGAATATGACATGTGTTGTTTTAAAATTGGTACCTCTTAGGGGTAAAAATTATTTTGAGCCACACCCATCAAACAAGACCTAATTCCCGAGCCCAAGAGCTTGCTCGCAGGCTAGAAGAATATGGGGAATAGTTGAGACATTTGAATATACCATCAGTTAGATAAATTAGAATGGGTAGCATTGACGTATTTGATGACATCACAGAAGTGCAGGCGAAACCTTGCTAACGTCACTGTTAGATTTTGCTTCTTACGTAGAAAATTGAAGGAGCTTGTTAAACTTAGTAATCTATGCAATTTTTGAGCTCTTTTTCTGTAATGTTCAAGAAAAAACTGCAAAATTGCTGGGTGGCAAAAGCGCGAACTGAATGAGCCATACGTTCTTTGTACAATTTTAAGTTTTAAAAACAGCATGAGCACAAAGAATATTTAGTATATTGGTCTCAAAATTCTAGAAAAAGCTAATTGTGCTATAACATTTCAATATTCGGAATGTGTCACGTTGCTGTGCATGTGAATATGTGTTAATGAGGCGATAATTGTAAATAAAGATGCACCTATATCGGTCATAGGCTCGAACTTCAAAAACCTCTTTTGTTCTTCCTATCGAGGACAGATACCACTCAAATCTTCTTTAGGGTGTTGACTGCCCCGGGCGACCCCATATAAAAATGACGGGGGTGCTCGTCGTACCTTTCAGGGGGTCAAAATTTATAGATTGGTATCGCTTAGGGTGCTAAAATCTTAAAATGATCACCGTTGGCATGATTATCGCGGCACCAAATAGAGATTTATGACAATCCAATCAATGCAACAATCTTAAAGAGTAGAAGGCATTCGTAGGAATCGTCTCTATCCCTATCAAAAATTGCCAAAGTGTCAGTTCATGCGTTGTTTTAGAATTGGTTCCTATGAGGGGTAAAAATCCATTTCAGCCACCGCTCATCAAACGAGATTCTGGTACCTCAGGGTGTTTTCGGAACATTTCCGACGAGTACACCCGTCAATTTTTATATGGAAGCGAATATACACAGTTCACGACAGTTTAGTGACTCGCTGGCAACGCAACGCAGGTTTGTGCACCCCAGTGGAAGTGGTTTTCGAGCTGTTTTCTCTGAAAATGGGAATGTAATTTGACAATTTTGGTTTGAAAATGGGTGTAGATTTTCGTCATTTTGGTCATCTGAATATAAAGGAAAATGGAAAGGTAAAATCGCATATTTAGCTCCGAAAATCAGGGTATTTGTATCCAGAAGCGGTTTTTATACCCTCTCCAAATATTTCCAGGGGGATCTCTTGTCAATTCCCCTCTATAATTTTCTACTGAGCTCCTGCAAACACATCGCAGACATAGTGTGACCAGGTGACATGCTCGACCTAACTGAAGGAGGTGCCCCTCCCATTATCTCGCCAAAAAAGGCCGGAATTGGAACTGCGCATGCCGAAATGTTTTTCAGTCTCCAACATTTTCGCTCCACCTCACCCCCCCCCCTTATTCACTCCGCCCCCCCCCTCCCCCCTTCACCACTGAAGAGTATATACCATTGTAGCTTTTGTTTCATTTTGCTTAGCATTTGTTTCATTTTGCTTTGCAATTATTCGAAGTCAAACGTGCCTGGATTTATTGCAAGAACACAATTTCCTTTCTGATTAGTAACAATGGCCTTCGGTCCTACTGGAGGCGCGGGGCGAGGTCAATGGGCCACAAAACCGACAGACTTCATGCATACTACATGCCTAGCGAGCATTTTGTAAACCACACTGATAATCTGGGCGTTAATTACCTACCTTACTATACTAAGCACACCATTTCCTTAAAACAGCACATGCATCAGAAGATTGCAATACTATTTCTAAAGCCTGGCGAGAATTCAAAATTTTCCCGGTTTCGCACTCGCGTTTTGAACTAAATTTCATACAACATCACGCGCGGGTTCCACCTAAAGTTTCGTTACTTCCCACCAGCAGAAAAAGTGATAAGCAAAGGTGACGAAAGATAAAATCGATGAAAGAAGAAGGCACCAATCGAATAAACCAACAAACAATGAACCTTCAGCTGTTATGACAGCCTTTCAAAAAGACCGCTCAGGAAGCCATGCATGTTGGGCGCATCGTTGCTTTTCGTTTCTTTGGCTAAAAAATGTTTGCAATTCAGTTAGTAATATTCATCTCCAGTATTCATTTATTTTAAACGAGCCATGCCATCGTCGACTTCTTTTTTGGCGTAACATTAAAAAAATATATATATAAGGTGATTTTAGCAAGCAGATTTAATATAAAACAAAATGAAATTCCCGTTTAATATCGCTGATTGTACCGATAGGGGAAGAAGATAAGCGATATAGGCATTGATTTAAGATGGATAAGAGATAAGACGATCAAATCCGACAACAATACGTGATCTATTCAGTGACTATTCGGTCGGGAATTGTATTCAAAAGTTATTGAATTATTTGTCTCTACAATTTTCTTAATTTATCCCTTTTCAACTCGTGAACTTTGAACGAGATATAGCGTGGGAACTGCGTGGGAATGAATTAATCGATCAATCTCGTACCCAGAGTCCTCAGGCTTCCTGGCGACGCTCCGCTGACCAAGAAGCCTGAGGACTCTGGGTACGGATTGTTAATCGATCGAGCCCGCGATAAAACGCCGGGCCTCGAATAAATGCCGGGACAATACGTTCCGTACGCTTTGCCATTTTGATAAAAATAAAAACGTAACAATACTCACTGTGCAGCATTTTCGTTCGCGGTCCTTTGCTTCTTATTTACTCGAATAAACGCCGGGTCCGCGAGGCGGAGTCCCCTGCATTTAAAATCGAGAAAATACGGTACCCATGGGGACGGCTTGGAGGGAGGTGAGGATGAGGAGTTGGACGCAGAGGGTGGGGGAGGGGGTGGGGTCGGTGAAGTAAAACGTTTATGAGACGGGAGGGTGCGAACATTTCGTATTGACGAGTAATAGGCTCATAGGAGCCTTTGATTACTTTTAGTACCCTCAAAAGTGAATGTGTTCAATAGTCATAAAAACGATAAATACACCTTATTCGATGGTTTAACAGGTAATACGCTCAGATATTTTACTAGTTGCGAAGTAGTTGAGTAAAATATCCGACGTATTATCTGTTAAACCATCGAATAAGGGATTTATTATTCGACTGAAATTCTTTTATTTATAATAGCTTCTGTGTCTTGTAACGGGACACTCAGGTGTAATATGACAATCTACTGTGTAATACGCTCGGATATTTTGCGTGTTCTCTTTCCCTTATATGGTAAAATGACGTCACAGTCGAATAATAACAACAACTATTGCTCTTGCGCCATAGTAAAAAATTCACATACATACACACAAGGTATGACATTTGTTGAGAAAATTAAATTAAAAAGCAAACAAACCCGAATCACTACACTAAAGAAAATATATATAAAAAAGTAATCAGTGGTTGCTGTAAGGTCTGTAAGTGCTGATCCAAACCCCAAATCCAGGGACGGAGGAACCGGAGAAATTAGACTGAGGTGCACCCCCGGCACCGCCTCGCCTCTTAAAATTCTGCAGAAATTTTTTTTCAGAAGATCTCGACCTCTCAATTTTAAGTATAACATTCAATTTTCAGTGGCCACGCCTTACAGGCATAAACGTTTCCAAAGAAAAGTTGAGTAAGAACCCGGGAAGGGGGTACTCCTGAAAAGATTTGTTGAGAAAGTTATCACGAACTGGAAACTTGCGACGGACTTCGTTACGTTTGACCAGGGCTAGCATGCACTTGCGATGAGTTACGTTGACTTGCGATCACTTCGATCAAGCTTAAATTTCTGCGCAAGTAGGCGCAAGTTTCGTCACCGTTTGGCTCGCACCAAACGCAAATTGTGGCAAGTCAGTGCAAGTCAAGCGGCCATTAAGAACGCGCGCGGGACAAGGCCAACCAAACTTGCGACTTTTTGCGAGTATTTGCGACTCCGTTTAGCCACCCAGTGCAAGTTAACGTAAGTTGTCATTTTCCGTTTGACCAGGGCTTCACCGATTTTTCAAAACAAAATATTTCATTTTTACCCTACCCATTTTTTCGACCAAAATATAAAGTTTTCCCTCCCAATTTCCAGACCTGAGCCCTAAAGGCCCGGACACAACTTTGCGCGCAACAAGATCTTTTGGGGTGTCACACCAGATACCACGCAGCTCTTTGCAACCTCTAATATCATTGGACCTGGGAATCACGAAGCTCTATTGTTTTCAGGGCTAGGGTCCATTGTTGTGTTGTTTGTTCTATTGTTTCCTTAGCAAATCAGAGAAGACCTTGTAAGAGCTGCGTACAGTCACACGATGCAATTTGTTGCTCGCAACGTCGCAAAAGTAGAACGCGATTCTACTTCTGCAACTGTTGCGCGCAACGTGGCAAGAAAAGCCGTTTTGCAAAGTGCTGTCCGAGCCTTAAGTCGATACGCATTTTTAGACCTGAACCCCAAATCGACACCCATTTTCAAACCTAATGGACCGCACACATTTAGATTATACAGCCAATACGGGATATCAATGTAAGGGAGAGCCCCACCCCCTCGGGGAGTAAGGAATTCGTCATGTCCCGGATCTTTGCACAGACTACGTGATCAATTCAGCAGAAAATGATCCCATATGCCCTTGATCAGTTACAAGTGCAGGTATTTCACTATGTTGATTAAAAGTTGATACTCAGGTCACGATATACAGTAACGCTTGTGATAAATTAAACCACTACAAACGAATATCCAAAACCTAGCCATATTTAGCCTTTTAACAATAAAGCTGCCTAAGTGATTAACAAGATCATTCTTACTTAAGAGATTTCCCTATGACTTGTTTTTTTTTAATCGAATTTTCCAGACCGTAGAATCCATCGCCTCTGAACATTAAGCAGATTAACCTTCTTTGCCCAATTTAGCTGGTTTTAACATTTTGGATTTACAAACCAGGAAACCCGAGCAGCTGCTAACTTTAGCCCTGATCGCCGTTCGCACATTCCATTGAAAGAAATTAACAGATCTAGAGCGAACGCGTAAAATACGATTAACTTAAATCGACATCGCGTGAAACATTCAATTATAGCAAGCTTATTTCAACATCTAAATTAACAAGAAATTGTATTGTAAACAGAGGCTTTTCTTACCTTCTCATGAAAAATAACGCTCAAAATGTTCAGTTTGGACCGCGAAACGTCGGAAAACTCGGTCTAAAGCAATGAGGTCTATGAAAAGGTACAGCAATTATAAGAAAACATCTTGCTCTCGATCCCAGATACTTGTGTCGTGAGAATTTTCGTGACGGTCGGTAACACTATATAATATTGATATTGACATTCCACGCTAAATTGTCTGCACTAATATTATGGAGAATTGAGGGTCAATATGATTTGAAGTGGGTTACAGTATTACAGACAAAAGTGACGGAAAATAGACAATATTAAGAACAGGAAATCCAAGATCGCTTTTTTGGCCAATATCGCAATTTTAAATCACTCGAGCTCTTTCCAAAACACTCATCTTCGCAATATCTAACATTTTTCAAGTCACTCCTTCAACGGAAACAAACAAATTGAGACGGAAATATTTGAAAAAGTTTTGGAACTTCGGTACGTCATGCTGGGAGAAGAAATGCGGGGCACGTGGTGGATAATTGTCGAAAAATGAGGTAAGAATTCCCATGTTTCTGGGAAAACCAAGAAAAATGGGAGGAAAATACGAGAAGCAGACTTGCTTCTCTCCCCCAAAACCCTTTTTTTTTCTTCCTGCTTAATCTTGGACGGAATCAATACAGAAATGAAAGCTACCATCCCTCCCCCTCCCTCCCCCCCCCCCCCCTCCCACCGGATTCAAATATGAATATCTCGGACGGAATAAAAAGAGAAATGAGACCTCTTCTCCCTCCGATTCACATTTTTTCTCATCACTGAATTTGGGGGAGGGAATGTCTTGATGTCCAAGATATAACATTATATTACCATATTCATTATTAATTATAGTTATTAATTAGCTAATTATATTAATTAACTATATTAACAGTCAAATGTCTCAAAGCGGATACCTCTGTAAAGTAAATTTTTGCTAATGTTTCCTTCTTACCATATTCGTTACATTTAGCGTATGTTATATAAGGACGCCGGAATTAAAAAATAAACAATAGAACTCGGGAGTGTTCTTTTTTTTAATTCCCAAGTACATATACAACCTCAACAATGCTCAAAGAACAAGTTTACTATTTCCTCTATAAAATGTCCAATGATATGCGAGCGCTCATATTCTGGTGACGTAGCCTGCGTGCATGACCAATAATAGCGCGCGCGCATTTTCCTTTGAACATTTAATCACGCGCGTGACTTAAGGTTCGTGCTTTATGGAGATAAAATGAACTCGATCTGACCATTCCTTTCAGTTGAACATAATTTTTTTTTTCACTTGGAGACTCCTTGCAGCCTGCTTGTTGAAACGTTAACAAATTTCCAGAGCAAAATCTCCTCTTTTTTTCAAGCCAAAATTTAAGCAAAAATCTACACCTAAATTCAGACTGAAAACGGTCTAGGAAATGAAACTTAACCATCTTCTGACAGAACAGTCAAATTGTTTACCCATCTTTAGAATGGATTAACCTGCGATCACCCCCTATTTCATTTCGCTTGGTAATGCCCTATTTCAGCAAGCGACTAATCTCGTACCCAGATCTCACTTGTGCTTGTACTGTACTGAAATGCGACCGTGGGAGATCTGGGTACGAGATTAGCAAGCGACAACATAAGAGGAAAAAGGAGGGCCTGATCACTTGTTAGAACTCCCAGGGAGATTCCCATATCAACTCGACAGGGGTTATGGACAGAAATTTTGCAATAAAAACCCCTAAAACTTGCATGAGTACTAGAAACGCATTTTGTGGGTGTGGTTCAAATCAACTTTTACCCCTGAGAGGTACCAATTCTTTTTGAAAAGTTGTTCATGCATGTCAGCATATGTTCCTGGCTTTATACCTAGAACTATAAGTAATCAACCATTAGAAAAATGCATTCACACAAAAGAAGGTATGTGACAACGGTCGGATGCCAAAGTAAATGCCAGTTCCCACCCGGTTTGCCCCTGAAAAGAACGAAAGAATCTTCGGACAATAGTTATTTACAATTCAAACACCCCAAGTGGTACTCACCGCACCACTGTTATATAGGCCTTTATCACGCGGCAGCCATGTTGACTCACCGAAAAATAAAATGCTTTGTTTTTGCCCGCCTAACCTCGTTTTCAACTTTTTCACTGCGAGGCTTTACGGCCTATTTTTTTTGTTTTTATACAAAATGGTGGGGCATGATAAAGGCCTGTTGCTATTGGGAGTCCTCCCCCAGGGTTAGACAATATTAATACAATTGACATAGCGCCTTTTCTCTTTTCTGGTGGCATCCAAAAGTGCTTTACATCAAATCTTAAAAACTATCAAACTATCTTTAAAACAAAAAATTATCAGTTAAAAACTACAAGCACACAGTCTACTAAAACAAGTGATCAATAAAGCTTCCTAACATATTATTACATCTTAAAAACTATAAAAAATATCTTTAAAACTGTCAATTATAAGTTCAAAACTACAGGTCCAGCAGTCACCAAAAATAAATGTTCCTTAAAAAGCTTTCTTAAAAATATACATCTTAAGTCTCTTCTTTAGGACAGCTATAGAAGGACTAGATTTAATAAAAAAAGGTAGTGAATTCCAAAGCTTTGGTGCTCAAACTGAAAAGGATCTATATCCATATGATTTATAAAGATTAAATGAGGGTGACTTCAGCATCATTTTCGATGCAAATGGACCCTTAGGATATCTTGGGAGAAAAACTGATGGATGTATTCTGTGAAAAACTAACAAGGTTTGCTTTTGAGATAAAGGAACTTTTTGTGGAAAAGTTTGTTGTAGGTTTGTTGCTATATTTATTTTGTTTGATTTTCATCACATTTTTCATTATCTCTCTTGATCAGATTGACTCCTGCTTCTTTGTTTGCATGACAGAACAAATAAACCTACTGGATAAGATTCCTATTGAAATTTCCAATTTGAAAAGGAGTTTGTCAGGGAAATTAGCAACTCATGCAAGCAAGTTGTTTGGGGTTGTTGCAAGCAGAAGTTTGCAAAGTTATACGGAAAGGAACATCCGATTTGACTGTAAACAAACAAACATGGTCATTTACAAAATAATGCATGGTTTAATTCTAGCTGTTACCATAATCCCCCCCCCCCGGAACAAATCCGTTCCATTCCTTCTGGCCTGGGGAATTTTTTTTCAAGCATTCTTGTCCTGGGGGTAGGCCGCCAGGCAAATTGAAATAACTACTAACGCAATGACTTTGAGCCAAGCACGTAACCATTTTAGAAGTGTCAAACAAAGGTGATTAAATAACGGCTAAATTGACACATTTCCGCCTGTCTGTAATCTGACGTGCACCTGATTAAAGAAAAGAAAAAACATAAAAGAGTGAAAGGATTCCATGAGACTATTTTAATATTGCATTCAGTAAATAACAATTTCTAGCATCAAGGGAGTGTGTTTGGGCTTTCCTCTAGATCTCTCTTTTCTCTTAGGGATCGCTGAACAGGCATTCGTGGCTGTGAAGAAATGAATACGACTGTGTCGAGGAACTCAAATATATTTAAACTGTTCTATTAAGAGGATTACAATAGCGGCTAAACACAAGCGAGTCGAGCGAGTCGAGCGATAAAAACATGTGTTCTCTCCGTAATTTTCCACGCATGTTCAAGTGACGTAAGCAATCACGAGTTCTAAACAGTCACGACCGCTGACCGGAAGCAATAAACAACATTTGTAAACGAAACTAATCTAAGTGTTCATTTTACTGTTCAGACTATTCCACATCCTCCGGGGGCGCGCGAATATCCCTTGTCCAATCAGCAATTCTCTTTACAGCACGTCGGGCAGCGTCTCTCTGAGATTTTCTCACTGGGGTTGGGGTTTGTGCTGTGGTAGCTACATCTGTTGTGTGGCTCTGCACTTCCTTGGCCTGAATCTCCAGAGGGTGCAATCTTGTTATGGGGCGGTTTGTTGTTCCGTTAGCTGTGCGTACATTTGCGGAGCGTACAAATCCATCGTGACCCCTATTAATGGATGTAACAAGTGCTAGTTTCCAGTTTACTCTAGGACGATCATCGTGGATGAGGACTACGTCGCCAACCTTCACTGTTTCTGCATTAATTCCGGACTTTTTGTGGAACTCTCGAAGGGAAGTGAGGTATTCATGGCTCCAGCGCTGCCAAAAGTGTTGAATCAGTAGGGCGACACGCTTTGCCTTCCTCTGGATATCTGTGTTTTCTTGGTAGGTAGGATCACTCACTTCGTCGTTCCCTACTAGTGGATGTGGAAGTGACGTAATTCGTCTACCATAAAGAAGATGCGCAGGGGTTAGAGCTTCTGCATCCTTAATGTCTGAAGACACATAGGTCAGGGGGCGATCGTTAAGAATTGCCTCTACTTCGACAACAATAGTTTGAAGAGTGCACAGATTGACTGCAGCTCTGCCCAGTACCTTCTTTAAGGTGGACTTCGTGAGGCCGATTAGGCGTTCCCAAAACCCGCCGTGCCAAGGCGCCCTCTTGGGGATAAACTGCCAATCAATACCTTGTCTTGCAAGTGTTTCCTTGAGTGTATCAGATTGAAACAGTTCCCTTAGTTCATTGTTTGCTGATAGAAATGTTGAAGCATTGTCAGATATCAGCTTCCTTGGAAGAGATTTGCGACTCGCAAACCTGCGAAATGCGAGTAAGAAAGCTTCGACAGTTAAGTCTTCAACGACTTCAAGATGAATGGCTCTGGTTGTTGTGCAAGTAAACAGACAAATGTACACCTTTGTTTCAATCCCAGCGTTACGAACATACAGGGCTCCAGTAAAGTCGACACCAGTGACATCGAAAGGTTGTGTTTGTTGCAGTCTTGACTTGGGAAGCGGTGGTGGATCTGGTGCATTGTAGGCTCTTCCTGATACCTTTCTGCAGGTTACGCAGTGGTCAATTAGGTTTTTGACGCGTTGTCGACCAGACGGGACCCAGTAGCTTTGACGAAGGGCGGTGAGTGTCGCGTTGACTCCTGCATGAAGTTGTTTAACGTGGGTAGATCTGTGAAGTGGTCTTTGCTTGGTAGTAATAGAGGGAATTTAGTGTTGTCACTTAACGGGGCATTATGAATTCTCCCACCACAGCGTAGAAGACCGTCGTCATCAAGGAAAAGGCGAAGCTGGCGTACCAAAGTCGAACGATGGCGAGACGTGGAGAGAAGATTGTTAACTTCGGTAGGAAAGACAGCGTATTGACGATTCTTTACCCACTCCGTCATGACACGATCATATTCCCTAGCTGTGATTGGTCCTTGTTGAGTTTCTTTCTTCTTTAAACGCTGGACGAATCTGAAAACATAGGCAGTTATACGTAGAAGCTTCGATAAACTGCTGAAATCTGATGGGTTAATTAGGCGGTGAAGGCCTTGCTGTTGATCTGGAACAGTGGTGTTCGACGACCCTTCTCTAATGGTCTCCTCGGTGGGGAGATCAGAAGCTAGCAAATGGAGAACTTCTGTGGGAGGCCATGAGGGCCACTGAGATTTGTTTGGTAACCATGTAGGACCGTGCTTCCACAGCAGAGAGGTCTTCAGTTGGTGTGCTGTTATTCCTCTTGTGAGTAGATCAGAGGGGTTATCAGTTGTAGGACAGTACTTCCAGTTGGTAACAGACGTCAGTGTCTTGATTTCTTGGATGCGATTACTGATAAATGGTTTCAGTGTCTTGGTGCTGTTAAGCCAATGAAGAACGATCTGGCTGTCGGACCACAATGTGGCACTTGTAACTGGCAGTTGTTCCTGTAGATATGACGTTAAACGTGCGCCTGTTAGAGCTGCCATAAGTTCGAGTTCTGGAAGAGTAAGTTGTTTCTTCGTTGGTGCAACGCGCGACTTTGCCATGACAAACGATGACTGGTCTCCTCGTACTAAGTAGCCGACAGCTCCGTAAGCCTTCTGACTTGCATCCACAAAGACATGTAGTTCTGTGTCGTTGCTGTTGACACTGTCATCAGGAGTGAAGTATCGGCGTCGGAACTCGAGTGTAGTGGCGTCTGTAATCTCCTTCGCTAGAACGTGCCATTTTTGATCAAGAGATGGTGGAAGAGGTTCGTCCCAATCTATTCCTTCCTGCCACAGTTCTTGTATCAGGATCTTGGCAGCAACTGTGACTGGTTGAAGAAGGCCTAGTGGATCAAAGACCTTTGCTGTTTCTTGTAGAACCTCTCTCTTTGTTGATAGTTGAGGAATAGGAGTTGTTTGTTTATACGGGAATCGTAGTTTATCTGAATTTATATCCCACATCGTTCCAAGAACCTTTTTGGTTGGGCTGATGTCAAGGACGTGATCGTTGGCTGCAAGATGCTGAACTCCAGGACTGTTCGAACTCCATGACCTGAGATTGAAGCCCGCGGGTGACAATTTGTTCCTGGCATTCTTGTAATAGTCGACTGCTGATACGTTATCACCTGTTCCGGATACGAGGTCGTCCACGTACAGATTTCTTAATAAATCGATGCTGACTTGATCCACAGACTGTGTAAGGTGCTTGTTGAGTGTGGCATTTAAGATGAAGGGAGAGCTTGTGGCACCAAACATAACAGACTTGAAACGGTACACAATGAATTCACTCTCTGGGTCGTTTGCATCAGATAGCCAGTAGAAACGTGTGGCATCACGATCGCCTTCGTCGAGGTTTACATGTAAAAACGCTTTTTCAATGTCCGCAGTTATGCCATACTGATGGAGACGGAAGCGTAGTAGTACACCAGTAAGGTCATTGAGGAGTGGAGGGCCGGACTGTAAACAATCATTCAAGCTGGGGTGTTCCTTTTGTTTGAAACTGCAGTCATACACAATGCGTATGGGAGTTGTGGCAGAGTCCTTATGGACGGCGTGGTGAGGTATGTAGTGACATACACCATTTATTGTGCTTGGATCTGTTACCCTTTCGATGAAACCTCGAGACTGTTGTTCTTGGATGATGTCATTGTACATGCGCAGTTTCTCAGGATCTGTAGCCAATCGTCTGACCATGGAGCGAGTTCTCTGCTTCGTAATTTCTGCGTTCGACGGTAGAAGAGGGTGTTCTGGTTGCCATGGTAACTTTGCGCTGTATCGTCCGTCCTCCAGCATGATAGATGTGTCTTGATAGTACTGTAGGAAGTCAAATGTGTCTTCCGATGAGGTTGGTTGAACACCAACTGATTCAATGCGCCAGAAACGTTCCAAATCAAATTCCTCTTGTTGATGATCAGTCATAACATGTAAAATAGAAGCGTTGGGGTTCTCTGAATTGTTACATTCGGAAAGGGGACCTGATAGGAGGTATCCTATCTTTGATTTGGCTGCTGTGGGACCTGGACCTTTAACAATCTCGTTTTCAACAACATCCCAGTAATGATCAGCACCTATTAGAATATCAACTGTGAAAGGTGAATCATCAACGTTAGTGTGTGCTAACGTCAGTCCCTTTAGATGTGGTAAATCCCTTACATTGGTACCAGTGTAGGCAGTGAGAGGCGCAGCTATGGTTGGTACAATGATTGTACGAATGGGTATGGTCTCCCCTTGAATAGTTTTAAGGTAAACAGTAACAGTGTCAACGCGCTTAACAGATGATGTTTTCCCACCGAAGGTTGACAGTGATATGGTTTCTTGTGTTTCCGGTTTTAGATCAAGTTTGGCTGCAACGTTTGAGGTGATAAAGGAGCGTTGGGAACCCTCGTCAAATAGAATGTGTGCATTGATGTGGGTATTGTGGCTTCCAATAGGTGCTACAGCTGTTTTCAGTAGGATGGGTGTATGTTTGCATCACCAATGTGTAGGGATGGAACTGAAGGTAGCGTAGCCTTGTCTGTGCTGGGTGTACTTGTAACCTTGTTTGCAGTTGATTCAGTGGGTGTTACTGTGGGAGGTGTCTCGACATTCCGACAAAGACTGGTGTGATGTTTCCGATGGCATACCTTACAGCGGTTGCGTGATTTGCATTGAGATACTGGATGACGATTAAGACAGTTAAAACATGCCCTTGCATCGCGTACAAGGGCGTGTCTCTTTTCCTTATCTGTCACAACATTACAATCATTTGGACTGTGTTCACCCTTGCAGTAAAGGCATGTTTGTTTGGTGGGGTGCCGACCAGAGTTAGAAGGGGAAAGAGGCGAATGTGGCTTTGAACCCATGTAGAATGCAGCGGTAGCAGAACTTGTAGAGTTGTCACTAAATTCATAATCACTGGAACTGTTTTGTCCTGCCTCTAAGATTTCAATCTCATTCAATATTGCTTTACGCAAATTATCAAAATGCCACTCCTTGTTACCGTTTTGTCTTGCTAGATTTCTCTTGATCTCGTTAGGTAATTTCTTCTGAATAATTGGGACAAGAATATCTCCGTATGTTTCCGTTGTCTTGCCTAATGCCTCAAGTCCCCGGATGTGAGTTTCAACCGAGTCGTAGAAAAGTCTCAAACTACTTAAATGATCAGTTGGCGGTGGTATGTTAAGTAGTGCTTCCATGTGTGCGTTGATGATCTTGTGGGGTTGAGCAAACCTTTCTTGTAATAACTCTACACTCTTAGTGTAATTGGCATTCGTTAATGGTAACCCAGCGATGACTCTTTCGGCACCGTTGGATAGTTGTGCCTTCAAATAGTTGAACTTTTGTACATCGCTAATTGTAGTGTTATCGTGTACTGCCGACCGGAAAGCGTCCCAAAAGGCTTGCCATTCGAGCGGGTCCCCATTAAACGATGGCAGCACGAGTTTAGGTAAACGATTACTTTGAAATGAATGAGTTGTACTCACCGGTGGCGGCGTGTTCGATGAATTCTCTGATGCGGCATGTGAATCAATAGGAGAACCGTTACCTGTTGTTCCGGTTAACGTGGATGAAATGGGTTGCTGATTTTGCTGTCCAGTTTGCGATGAACTTGGGGAGGTAATGTCGGTATTTTGAGGAGATGACACCTGCTGATTGAGGTTCTTGCTTGCGAGTTCAATTAACTTGTCGGTGACGTATACTTTCTCCAAGATAAGCCCATTTAGTTCCTCTGCTGCGAGTATTTCTTGTTCAAGATCCTCAGGATTTTCCAGCAAATCCGCTATTTTGTTGTTAAGTTCCTGAAAGGTTTGTTTCTTCTGTTTTAGCTGATCGACGAGGGATCTGAGTAGAGCTATCTTCGGTTCGGTGATTGTGTCTTGCGTCGTGTCATCGATTTTCTGCTTTAACTTCGTTACATGCGCCTTGTGTGCTCTCCTCGATGCTAACAGTTTGGTTAGTTCCTCCATCCTGGTCCCGGCACCAAAAATGTGAAGAAATGAATACGACTGTGTCGAGGAACTCAAATATATTTAAACTGTTCTATTAAGAGGATTACAATAGCGGCTAAACACAAGCGAGTCGAGCGAGTCGAGCGATAAAAACATGTGTTCTCTCCGTAATTTTCCACGCATGTTCAAGTGACGTAAGCAATCACGAGTTCTAAACAGTCACGACCGCTGACCGGAAGCAATAAACAACATTTGTAAACGAAACTAATCTAAGTGTTCATTTTACTGTTCAGACTATTCCACAGTGGCGGCCATTTTTACATACACTCCTTGATCCCTGAGAGAAAAGAGGGACTGCCCGTAGTCTACTAGGATTTTTTTTGGAAATTTAGTGTTTGTCTTTTAATAGAGTTTATTCACTCTACTTCAAAAGCATTTTCAATATTGTTTTAAAACTTCAGATTTTAAATCAATATTCTAATTTTCTTACAAAAGGAACCTGTTTATTTTTATTTGATGTCAAGAGTCCCAGGGGTTGGGAACAGAACGTCAAGTTAAAAAAAAGCCAAATCCCTGGGGGCGTTCCCAGGGGGAGGGGGGATGGTAACAGCCAGAATTGAACCATGCACTCTCTGACATTGAGAAAATAAGTGAAAAAAGTAGTTTTTCAAAGTGTTTCACCTAATTTTGATGCCGATTGTAGGTTCCCAAGGAGTATTTACACCCTCCTGGTTCGCTTTGGTTTTCTACGTGCATGTAAGTCATCAAGGATGTCATCCAAAAGAAACGTTCCTGTCCGTGTCGATTCCAAGAACTTCACCCTTTCCTCTAAAATCCGCTTTTCATTCGCAGGCGTGAGCTCTGAATACAACTTCTGTTCCTTTATGACATCCCAATGTCGCTCAGGCTTAGACGCAAATTTTGTCATGCAGCGTTGAACAATGTTTTCCTCCAAAGCGTACTTTTGACTGAAGAGTACCACCGCAATAGCCTCGTCTGCGGTCATGTCTTTGTTGCACCAAGAACTCAAATATTTTTCGCAACACTCCTGCAGTATATCGATTTGATATTCATTCGCGAGCGCAAGAAGAGAAAAACAGTTTTCATATGTGATGGCAGAATTTCTGTCAGGGTAGATGGTCTCCAGAAGTTCTTCAATTTCATCCGCCTTTTTCTCCGGAAGTGCGATTTCCAACGCAGATTTCTCTTTGAAATTCGACGACAGCATGGCTTCGAACACTGGTGAACAGACGATCAACAGTTCTCGATGGACATGGAATTTCCTACCTTCTACAACAAGTACCAGGTTACTCGATTTCCACGGCTCAGAAAATGATCTTTTGAGCGAATTTTTATGGAAAATTGGAGAATTGGGCGTCGCGGCCATTTTCCTACTTTCGTTGCACTTTCGTTAACTTAGTAACCGCACGAATTTCTCCCGCGCAAGGGAACGTACCACAGACATCCCAGACTCTAAAAATGTCAGCCGCTGGTTACCGTTTTCTGACCGCCGTGGCCCGCCGTGGAGGCAAATTGCAAGCAAACTGTCCAAAACATTGTTTACGGCATGGAAACTAAACTTCCTTTTCTTTCTAAGGCACGTATATCGATTTTTGGTTTCAGACCTACGCACAAAGGCCCACAAAGCATGAACAAGAAATTAGTAAGCTTGATTTTTCTTTTTCTTCGGTTTACTCTTCGTTCCTTTTCCCAGCTTTTCCTCACCCTCGTTGGCCTTTTACTAGACTTAATTTATATAGTAAAAGTTTACGCTGACGAAGGTAACATTTTTAACAAGAAGGGGCAAGTGGTAGGAAGAACTGATTTTCCTTCGTTTGCAAAATTTCTTCCTTTATATGCGCGAGTTAGTTATAAGACGTCTTTTGTCATAAAATCGTAGAAGGCCATGGTTCTGCCACAGGCGGTTTCGGGCGCTTTTATAGGCGTAAATAATCTCCCTAGGGACATTGGTCCTACTACATTCATTGCAAAGATCAGGCCGTTGCTTGAGTATGCTTCGCCGATCTGGGGGGAGGGGGGGAAGACTACCTGGCTATCTTGAAGATCCTCCCTAAAGACAGTGTTGAGCTACTTAAAACTAGGCGTCAAAATTTAACAAAGAAAGAATTCAAACGCATTTTAGAGTCTAAAATACATTCGTGCAAACGTTTTCTTGACAAGGCAGCGGGACACGCCGATAATCTAAGGTCCTCTACCAATGCGTATGCGCACCTCAGACCGCCAATATCATGTCCGTAATCTTCTTTTATTGCTAGAGGTGCCAGGTTAAATTTTTAATTCTTAATTTTTTATAGTGCTCTTTTTCCAAATTTTCTATATATTTTTTTTTAATTGTAACACAACCGTAATTCTTTTTAGCCAGCAGTTTGTGAATAAAGTTATTAGAGAGCTTAAGCAACCACAACGGTGACGGCAGCGAGAACGGCACAAAACAATAGGTTTAATGAGCGAAAACGATGCCTCTGCACGTGTTGCACGTGCGTTTTACATTTTGGTACATTTCTTTGCCGTTCCCTGCAAAACAACAACGTCAAATGATCAAATTATAGGTTTTGTGGAGGACGTGAACACGCGACGGTTAATTTTCCTTTCTCCATTTGAACTGGTAATCCATTCCTTCAAATTTAGCTCCTGGACAATCCAGACACATGAGACAAACTTAACATATTGGAACAACTGTAAAGTAGTTTAAAATAGCGCGAATCCTTTTTTCAAGTGACGTTTTTCATGGCGTTGCCGTCGTCGTTGCTTAAGTCAATTAAATGGGTTAAGACAATAGGGCCATTTATACGAGACCAAATAAGTCGCGACTTGCATAAGTCGCGACTTACAGAAGACGCGAACTAGACCATTTATACGAGTGAGGCTTGCGTAAGTCGCGACCTAAATAAGATGCGAACACATTTTTGTATCATTTATACGAGTGGTTCGCGTCTTCTGTAAGTCGCGACTTATTTGGTCTCGTATAAATGGCCCTAATGTATCACAATCTGTATTTTGAAAAGATTCTAAATAAAGAGGACTTGTGTCTGGTGTGTGGCAAACAAATCGCTATAGACACAACACCTGACAAAAGGTTAGTCATCTTAAATACATGTAAGAATATTTCCAAAACACCAGGCAAATAACAGTACTTTGAACATATTTTGTGTACAGTGGTACACTTTTTTTGAGTGAACACCGACTTCCTGAAATATTAAAAAAATCCATATAAAAGATCTCAGTGCAGTTTGGAAACCATTTTTTTATCGCCAGTCGTGATTTGCTCATTGTCATAAAATTGTGAAGGAGATTCATGCAATTTGTTCTTTGGTGCTTTTCCTCAGGTAGTAAGTATTTACTCTTTGCGCTCATTTTATGGGGGAATTCCTTCACCATTGTCTTATTATTGGGCAAATCATAGCCAACGAATCACGTTCAAAAAGCCTGTCTCTATGCTCTGCAGTGAAATCAGCTGTAATGTTTATGAAGGTGCTCCCCCCCCCCCCCCCCGTCTTCTGTGTGTCTCCGATAGCAGGGGAACACGCTTCACACAAGCAAGACCAAGGAAATAAAATACACTTGCGTTTATTTATTCTTTCAGGATTTCCTATTAATATATGTACAGTCGCAAGCACTTAATATTATTCTGTACAATAGATGTTCCATAAAATAACTTTCTGTAAAACTTCATTGTTAATTTCCAAATACGAATATGATACTGTTAGCTCAGCGAATGCATTTGGCTTGGCAAGAAGACTTATGGAGAAAGCAACTCAAAATAAAACTGACTGTTTCCGGGACCAGGCAATATTGCTTTCAATAATATTATAAATGAAGGGGGAAAAACTGTTTCTTCGGCTTGGTGATTTCAGTGCAAGTGCTGGATTTAGTTCTTACTTTGCAATACAGTATATATATGTGGTCTTAGCATTTAATGAATTTAACGATTAGACGCCTTGTTTGAAAGTTATATATCTGATGCATAAAGAAGACTCGACTTCTCTTCAGTCGGGGGAATACAATCTGTCTTCCGCTCAGAGCTACTAGTTACCGAGAAGAACCGAAGCCCGAGGATTTCGCTCGAAAGGCTGCCGATGGCGAGAAGCCGACGGAACAACCGTCGGCGCACTCGGTCGTATGTGCTTGTGCTGTGGAGGGCAACTCTCGGGAACTCCTCGAGTTTCTGTGAAGAGAAGATGGGAACAACGGCATTTGAATTCTCCCGATTGTGGAAGACGTTGCAGAAGTTTAGCGGTGCTGCGTTGCGTGAGTGGAAAAACTAAATCTGCCTATGATCTACATGGAGCTAGCAAACGAGAAGAGAAGAAAGAAAAAAAGCAAGGCGTAATAGAACGTGGGCACGAAGCAGGCTTTTGTCTTGGCTCTGTATTCCATATCTAGTCATCTACTCTTGCTGTGGGAATGTCTGTTGCCAGAGGAATAAGACATGTTCATGCCGTAAAAGAAAGGATGTGATATCGCTTCTTTTGCAGTCAGCCGTTTGTCGGGTTCATAGTCCAACAGATGTTCTACAAGGTTAAAAAACAGTTCATGTGTTTCTCCTTCTCCGCGCTTGTATTTCTGTGAGAATAAAAAACAATGGCGGTACATAAGAATGATTATTGGTATGGTTTTCTTTTTATAAATTGAGCAAAAATATGCAACTGGAGCTAAGTGCAGAGAAACATGCAAACAGTTTCAAGGGCGGGAAAACTGGCAATTGACACCAAGCACGAAAGTAAAATGAAACTGATTTCAAGTACAGAAATATATGAAAGCGGTGCTAAGCGCGGGAAAACATGCCACTGGAGCTAAGCGCGGGAAAAAATGCTACTGGAGCTAAGAGCGGGAAAACATGCTACTAGAGCCAAACGCGGGGAAAACATGCAACTGGAGCCAAGCGTGGGAAAATATGCAACTGGAGCCAAGCGCGGGAAAACGAGTGTAAGTCAAGTATGTTTTTTTTGTCTTGCTTCGAATTTAAAATAAACAAATAAAATACAGGAAATAAATGACACTATACCCTGAGAGCCTTGCAATTCTCCCTGACATATCGGCCAGCAGAACTCCTTTCGTCCCAATCAAGTTTACCTTTGTAAAAATACTTTGTTTTTCTAGAAGGAGAACGATAGACCTCAAATAAGACTAGAAAAGAAAAAGGCAACTGCTTGAACACTACATGGAACCAAAGATGAAAACTTGAAATGCTGGACTCCGTACCTGGATTTTTTAACCATATGCGATGGTAATGGTCCGAGTATTCTCTCCATCATTGCAAGATGTTCTCTGTTCTCGTGAGTCTTAAAGAAACAAAATACTCTTATTGGAGTGGTTTTCAAATGAGTGTCGTAAAACCAAAACCAAAGTAATTACTCTGACCAATCACAACAGATGGAGACAATTCAACGTCGCAACCAGCAGGTGCCAAGTGCAGGAAAACGCGTGCAAGCACCACAATTTGTTTTACTTTAACTTCTGATTGGTTGATAAAGTGGCACAAGATTATTTTAGCCAATCACAAGGCATAGCAATGCAAAACCAAAGCAATTACTAAATTACTTTTGACACTCAATTGAAAACCCAACCCATCTTACCTACATCAACATGTAATAAAGACAAGGAAGTACTAGCAAATTACCTGAAACAACGTAAAGCCTGTATAAAGCTCAAACATGATACATCCAATACTCCACATATCACATGGCTGAGACCAACCAAGTTCTACAAATTGAAACGAACAGACCAGACAAAAAGTTACAATCACATAAGCGCTTTAGTCTACCAATAAGCACATCTCTTGGTGCCTGTTACATAAACATTGTGTGCCTGTGATGAAGGGCCTTACATAGACAATGACCCAGGCATTCATTTTTATACCAATTGCACTCACTTTGGATGCAAAAGGGCATCTAACAAACATGTGATGTACAGGGGTAAGGAGTGTAGGTGTAGAGTGTTTGCAACTTACAGTCCTTTTCATATTACTTTACCACGCAGTGTTGCGAAGTTCGTTGGGAAATTGGGTACTAGACTACAAACTAGCCAATAATGACAAGAAGTAGAAAACAAAAAAGGAAATTTGGACAAGTTCACAACTTCATTCCCACCAAAGTACACAACTGTCTTATATAAGATGATGGAAACATTGACTGCACAGGGAAAATCTTTGATAATGTACTTCGCAACGTAATTGGCTAGTTCATAGCCTAGTACCTTAATTCCCAATGAATTCGCAACATCGCACGGTAAAGTTATGTGTAAACTGTAACTGTAAATAAAAGTTCTCAAAAATGGCAGTGAAGCCAAAGCAACAATAACAAAAGAAATTATTAACATCCAACAGGCAAATGGAAAACTGCTCACCAAGAATGACTTCGGGTGCACGATAATGTCTTGTTGAAACTACAGTACTATGGTGTTCATGATCAAATGTTGCTGATCCAAAATCAATGAGTCTCATCTCAGAACTCTTCACTTCCCGCTCATCTTTTTTCTGCGAGGAGAACAATGTGTGATTGTTAGATTGATACAAACATTTTACATCCAAGAGTGGCCAAAATGAAACCAATACCAAACGAAACAATACCATAAGAAGTTACTACTGAAGATATTTTATTTGAATGGTCACACTGTAGGATTTCAACCACAAACTTAAAATTTACAACCACCTTGTACAGCATAATAAACAGTACCACAGGAAAGTACTGCTCAGTAGCTTTCATTTGAATGGTCACACTTTAGGATTTTATCCACAGACTCAAAAGTTAGAACCACCTTGTACAGCATAATAAACAGCACCACGGGAAAGTACTGCTCAGTAGCTTTCATTTGAATGGTCACACTTTAGGATTTCAACCACAAACTTAAAATTTACAACCACCTTGTACAGCATAATAAACAGTACCACAGGAAAGTACTGCTCAGTAGCTTTCATTTGAATGGTCACACTTTAGGATTTCAACCACAAACTTAAAATTTACAACCACCTTGTACAGCATAATAAACAGTATCACAGGAAAGTACTGCTCAGTAGCTTTCATTTGAATGGTCACACTTTAGGATTTCATCCACAGACTCAAAAGTTAGAACCACCTTGTACAGCATAATAAACAGCACCACAGGAAAGTACTGCTCAATAGCTTTCATTTGAATGGTCACACTTAAGGATTTAATCCACAGACTCAAAAGTTAGAACCACCCTTGTACAGCATAATAAACAGTACCACAGAAAAGTACTGCTCAGTAGCTTTCATTTGAATAGTCACACTTTAGGATTTCATCCACAGACTCAAAAGTTAGAACCACCTTGTACAGCATAATAAACAGCACCACGGGAAAGTACTGCTCAGTAGCTTTCATTTGAATGGTCACACTTTAGGATTTCAACCACAAACTTAAAATTTACAACCACCTTGTACAGCATAATAAACAGTACCACAGGAAAGTACTGCTCAGTAGCTTTCATTTGAATGGTCACACTTTAGGATTTCAACCACAAACTTAAAATTTACAACCACCTTGTACAGCATAATAAACAGTATCACAGGAAAGTACTGCTCAGTAGCTTTCATTTGAATGGTCACACTTTAGGATTTCATCCACAGACTCAAAAGTTAGAACCACCTTGTACAGCATAATAAACAGCACCACAGGAAAGTACTGCTCAATAGCTTTCATTTGAATGGTCACACTTAAGGATTTAATCCACAGACTCAAAAGTTAGAACCACCCTTGTACAGCATAATAAACAGTACCACAGAAAAGTACTGCTCAGTAGCTTTCATTTGAATAGTCACACTTTAGGATTTCATCCACAGACTCAAAAGTTAGAACCACCTTGTACAGCATAATAAACAGCGCCACGGGAAAGTACTGCTCAGTAGCTTTCATTTGAATGGTCACAATTTAGGATTTCATCCACAGACTCAAAGGTTAGAACCACCTTGTGCAGCATAAAGGCTCACGGTTAACATTAAATACTTTTCCAAAACTTTGAGCTTCTGTTTGGAGTGTGACTGAGGCTATCTGCCAGAGTTTATGGTATTATTGCAGGTCAGAATAAAGTGTACAATGAACAAACCATTCTTGGATTGTAATTAACATTACAGTCGGAGTTCACAAACAGCATGTTCTCTGGCTTGAGATCGGTGTGGCTCATCTTCATGTCATGAAGAACTGAAAATTAAAGATGATGTAATAATTATTACAAATAACACACAGAACACAGATAGGAATCTTATACTATCTCACTAATGTAAATTCTCTATTAAGCCCCACCTCTCTTTCCCCCTCCCCTTTTTGGAGCAAGAAATTTATGACCCCCCCCCCCCCCCCCCTCTTTTAACCCTTTAAGCCCTAATATCAAAATTTAAATTCTCATTTCTTGTCCCTATACATTTCCTATAGAAATAGTGGGGAGAAATTGTTTGGATATCAAGATAATTCATCTTGTGTGATCATGTCCTTAATTCTCATGACGTTTTTGATTGATAAGGCATTGATTTTACGAGGAGAAATTTGATGCTCATCACTTTTAGGTCTTAAAGGGTGAAGCCGTTACTTACACTTGACTGCAACAACAAGTTGATGTGAAATGTGCCTCACTTGATCAATGGGGTATGGTTCATAACTGTTGTCCTTCTGAAAAGGTTAAGTTAAAGAACATAAAATTAATGAAAACTATATTTACTGAAATCAGGCAAAATAATTCATCCAAAATAAAAAAACAAATTATGAGCAATTTTACTTAACAGTATAGCAGAAGGTTGATAAATAAAGGAGAAAATTCATTTTTTTATTTTACTCACAAATAATTATCGATAACAGTAAGTTGACAAAATTATCAAAAATTATTGGCAAATCCAGGATCTTTCATTATGTATTACACTGAAAAAAGTGGGCCATTCTGACATTTAAAAAATAAAAGAGAAAAAATAAACAGGCAACTTACCATGAAATCGAAAACACTTAATCCCATCTTCTCAAACACGAGGCACATGTGTCCATAGTGATTGAACCAATCAAGTAACACTATACACAGACTGAAAAAAAAAAAAAACAATTCCACCTTTCATTAACACAGCTTATGAAGTGCCATTTCAATCAAATTTTTAAATTTCATTTTTGTGCATTTTTCAGAAGGAAATAACGTATTTAGCAACCTGTCCAAACCGTTTCTTAATCTGATCAAGGGAAAACCTTCTGTTTCGGCCGCACCTTTCGCATTAAATTTGCATGTTCATGAAGTTCCAAGTTTAATGAGCGGAAAAACAATGCCTCTACACATGAGTTTGACATTTCAATACATTTCTTTGCCATTCCCTGCAAAACAACAACTTCAAAAAGACCAAAAAGTGTCACAAAAGTTTGATCGAACTGTCACTTAAAGTAATGCAACTTTGTAAAACACATTGTTTAGATTAGAGACTATTGCATTTGAAGAACGCAATCCTAATTTCGTGTTGGAGACAAATTTGAGATTTTTTGGTAGACGGTCTTCCAAATGGCCCCCCCCCCCATTGTTTTTTTCAGGGGCTCATTTCTGCCGGAAATTCCTTCGAATGCATCTCCATGATCTGTGATTACTGCTAGTATTATACCTTCTTCCATTTCTATCTCTCTGTTGGATCTTTTCAAGAACTTTAATTTCTAACTTGGCAGCTTCCCTGAAAAAGTTAAACAATATAATAAAAGAAATTAGAATTAATATTATTGCATTTAGTTAACATAATATTTTGACACACAGGTTTCAGAACGGATCAGAGAATACACAAACCTGTATTTTTCAACATTCTTGATAACTTTTATTGCAACGTATGTATTGGTTTTCCTGTAAGAGAAAGCAGCAAATTGTGGTTAATCAATATTCTCTTTTTTCTTATTAATGGCTTCTTCACAATGTATTGATAGAGCCATTGATGATTCTATCCCTTTGTTATCTGTAGTTAATCAAACTATGGAACACTCAAAAGAGTGTTTCATCGGGTATCCAAACATCTCGATGGTGGTTAAAAAAACTTGGTTGTGTCTTTGTTTCAACCCACATCACAGTGTTCGGGAATCCTGATGAAACACTCTTCCTAAGTTGTGTTGGATATATTTTAATTGCAATTAATTTGGTTTAGCATTACCACGATTAGTGATCAGCTAAAACATCTTGTGTTACTTTTCACCAAACAGAAGTCAAACCAAAAGCACTTTGTGGCTACAAGAATTTGCTTCATGTTTTGATTGGTAATTGTTTATTGGATTACTTGTGTTTTTTTTTTTTTAATTTGCCAGATGGGTTGGAAACTTAATTTTGATATCACTCATCATTTGGGCGAGTGACTTTCAGAACTGCATCCAAAAATGTACAATTTATAGCATTCGTCCAAAGAGATTGTGACACTAGCCTGGGTGAGTGTTAATTTCCATCCCTGGTAACCAATGTTTTGGTTTTACTACAGTCAATTAAAGAGAAACTGTATTGCAGACAAAGGGAAAATCGGATCACAAACTCACCTGTCAAAGCAATCAAGAACTTTTCCAAATGTCCCTTCTCCTAATAAACTGCCAATCTCATCTGGAAAACAAACAGATACCAAAGTCAAGATCTTGTATATGTGAACAGAAACATCCTTTTGTCAATACAACATAATGTATAGAAAGATTGGAATTAGCACCAAAGCAATAAAAAATTATTGCAAGCCTGAGACAACTCTACAGTTTGGTGAAGAATGTAAAGCATTTTAGTAAACTTTTCACAAATTCACTAATGCCCATTTTTGACATTTTCACTCTACTCTTAAGGGCACGATCTTACAATACACAATGCAGTGAAGACAGGTTATAAAGAATACATTCAAAGGTACCATTGATAACCAATGGCTCAGCAGAATTTTAAACCATTTATATGAAGAGAAAAAGTACCAGGCAAAATGAGGTATTAGTAACATGTATCTACCAGCTACTGTATGAAACAAGAAAAATTAGTACATCTGGAGTTCAGCATGTCGCCATGACGATAAATCAGGTGACCGTCCTCGTCATCCTTGACGCCTGACAAGCCTCTGCTTGTTTCTTCCTCGTAAGTTGGCTTCTGTTACCGGCCGGGCAGCGCATCCATTTGACATGTGCAATTCATTCATTCATAGACATTTTTCACCGGTGGGCACGGGAGCAATTCATCACATCATAATTTCATGTCGCATCAGCGTGATCATGTCCACAGTTCCGCCCCGTTTTCAAACATATAGAAAATAGTAAAATATACACACACAGGTAGCACGTGAGTTTTATTCATAAAATATTGTTAGGGCAGTTTTTAATTGACTGTCAAAAGTAATTGAACCCTTTTAGCCCCTATATTTAGGTCTCCAGATAATTCTATGTTTTATATCAGTTGGTAGAAGGCATTTAAACATTGAGAATATACATTGTTTCTTAGTACCTGTTATTATTAATCATGTAGTGATAACGCTTGGAGAAATTAGATGTTCATCTTCACTGGGGCTAAAAGGGTTCGTACCACATGCTTTAACCAATGAGCGCAAACTTCAACAATGTTAAATTTGCTTTGTGATGCTTGTTGTGTATTTCTTAGCGTGGAGGAAACTTTTGGTGGTTAGCTATTGTGTTGCGGTGATGTTATTGTTTAGAGTCTTTTTAATCTTTAGTTTTACGTTAATTGTTGATAACTTCCGCAACACTGTTGCATGATGCCGTTTTTTTATGACATTCTTTAGAGCTCATTCTTTGTTTGCAATTGATGCAATCGGCAAAATCTGATAACTTTTGCTATTTGACAGTCATTACAAAACTACCCTTACACCTTAGGCTTGTATTGGTAGATTCCAAAAAATCTATCAAAGTTTCGCCTCTTTGATGTGACAAGTTTTGTTTTTATTTTTTAGTACCCAAATAAGTGTGCACCTGACTGTCTCTTGTAATACAACTTGTTTGATAAATATTGATATTAAATGATACAATTTTCTTTAGTGAAAAACCAAATAGGGATAAAAAAAATGGAAAAGCTATCTGCCTGTGAATAAATTCCAACGTACCCAACAATTCATTATGAATTATATGCTTGCCAAGGGCTGTCCCCAGGGGCGTGGCCAGGACTTTTACAGAGGAACGCACAATCAATTTTCAAACACTCCCCCTAACCTCAAGTCCCAAATCTTTCTTTTTTTTTCAACTTTTTTAGGTTCCCTGATGCTTTATATTTCATACAGAGCCCCAAAACAGCACAGCCCCAAAGGCGATTGTGATTTATTTTATCTCCTTATTAGTTTACTTTGCTCAGAAAATCAAATCGTTTCATGTGACAAAAAACCCTGTCACCACAAGCAATGTCTTTTTAGGCACGTGCTGGAGTGAAATCGACAAGCCTTTTGTCCTTGGCATGTCACAACAAATTTAAAATTCCATGTGTTAAACAGTAGGCTTAAGTTTAAGAGTGAAAAAACACTCAAACTAGAATGGAAATTTTATAATTATACTACTCTCAAATCTGTAACCGAAGTTTGAATTCAGAAAAAACCTTTTTTTGTTTACAACCGTGTCGTAAATTTGGTAAGAGTAGCTTAAACTTTGCACTTTCAACGTACTGAGAAAATTAAAGATTGAAGAACGTTTAATTATTGTCTTTACATAACTTATATTTCGTTTATTTCAAATGAGAAAGAGTAAGAATATTGCTTCTTACCGTAGAAACAACAGAAGGATCATTGCGATGTTTCTGTCGTCTCAATTTTCGATCACTGCGTCGTGTACTATGACTTCTGTTTCTGGAAGAACGGCGATGATGCCTCCTTCGTTCTCGACTTCGGCTCCTTGAGCTATGACACTTAAAATGGCGATTTTCCGACTCAGGACTATATTCCCTGTCCAAACATCGATGCTTCGAGTAGTAAGTTACCGAACAATCTTCTCCGGAGCTGAGAGAACGCTTTCTTCGAGAGCTTCTTGGCATTTTGATGTGCCTTTCACAATACCTCCCGAAAGATGGCGCCGAAAAGCGACTCACTCAAAAACCGGACAAACAGGTTTTTGCACAATGTCGTGATGTCATCAATGATGTCACTAATTGAGATCACGTGGTCGTCGCTTAATTCAAAATGGCGGCCATCAGAGGTGCTTCTTTGAAACAAGTCGCAAAAGTGACCGTTTCATTTTGTCCTTTTGATCCCATGACAGCAACTGCAAGGTAAAAAAAGAAATAATTAATTTGATCTCTTAACTTCTTTTTTACAATAAAATTTTGCTTTCTAACTTGATGGTTCTTGCAGGCCCAGTCTCCGGGTCTTTCTGCGTGTACCGGTACTCATTGTCTTCTATTGTTTGTGAGGCATTGTATTTTTGGTCTTGTTTTGCATTTGTATTATTGTCGTTCTTTGTTCCTTTTGTTTTACGTCATCTGTGCTCCGGTACACACAGAAGGAACCCAGTCTCCCTCCACCAGCTTTCTAATACTTTCCAGTAAAAAAAATGTTTTTCTTCGAAATGCGCTCTTTTAGTCTTTATGGTCTTTTTTTAAATGCAACTTGGTCTATTTTATGAGTATTGTGATAAATTTTGCCCATTAAAATGGTCAATCCTGATTAAATTACTGAAAGCCAACTCTAAAGCTGGCAACGTGCAAAACTTTACATAAATTGATTTTTGCTGCACTGGATTTTATCAGGGAATTCCTCAGAAGAGTTTCGTGTAAAAACATGAGAGACTCCAATTCTAAATGTCAAGTTACATCAGATGTCAAGAATGATGGATCAGAGCCTGTGATAGAAGTTGTTTTCAGTAAGTAGTGACCCCAGTTGTTCTCAGGGTGGATAGCTAGCTCTATACACCGGATAAATCACTATCCAGTGGGTAAGAATAAACAAAATCCTTCGCGTTATCCGCTGAATAGTGATTTATCCAGTGGATAGTACTATCCACCTTTTGAACAGCCCAAATTATTCTGATCTCTAGTGAGAAATCAGGTTGTTTTTAGTGTTAAACTTATAACTGCTTAGTGTTGGCATGGTGGTTAGCACGTTGGACCTTAAACCTGAGGCTCGTGGGTTCAAGATTGGTTTCTGCCGTTGTGTTGTTTCCTTGGACAAGAAACTTTGCTCCACATTGTCTCTCTCCACCCAGATGTATAAATGGGTACCGGCGACATAATGCTGGGGGATAACCTTGCAAAGAACTAGCATCCCATCCAGAGGGGAGTAGTAATACTCCTAGTCACTTCATAGTATATAAACCAGGTCACCCTGTGATGAACTAGCATCCCATCCAGAGGGGAGTAGCAATACTCCTAGTCACTTCATAGTATATAAACCAGGTCACCCTGTGATGAACTAGCATCCCATCCAGGGGTAGTAATACTCTCTGTTGCTTCATGTTACAAACATGTGGTTAAGCTCCAGCATTTGTGAGCCATTATGCTTGTGAAGACTTACCTTTTTACCTAAAAACTGCTTGTTTCTGGTTTGAAAAACAATGTGACCATGCATAATTGAATATGAACTGCAGAAATGGATTGGATTTCTTCATTTTTCACATATTAGGGAGCTTAAGCAATGACAATGCCAACGGCAGTGAGAACGGCACAAAACAATAGATTTAATAAGCGAAAACAATGCCTCTGCACATGCGTTTTACATTTTAGTACATTTCTTTGCCATTCCCTGCAAAACAACGACGTCAAATGATCAAATTAGAGGTTTTGTGGAGAATGTGATCACACGACGGTTAATTTTCCTTTCTCCATTTGAATTGGAAAGCTGTCCCTTCAAATTCAGCTCCTAGACAATTCAGTCACACTAGCCAAACTAAACAAATTGAAGTTGCTGCAAAGTAGTTTAAAATAGTGCAAATCCTTTTTTCAAGTGATGTTTCCTTGGTGTTGCCATCGTCGTTAACTTAGCTCCCTATTATCCCTGTTATGACTCTAACTTAACAAATAGGTCTGCAATGCATTCAAGTGTCTACCCAAAGGTTATGCATATTTACTCGTTTGATTTATTCTAGGTAATTCTCAAACTAAGAAAATTGCACATTGAGCATACCGGTAATTGTGAAATCTTTTTTTTAGATGACAAAGACACTCTAACAATGAAGACAAATAACCTCAAACTTATGGACATGCTAGCATTGTTTAACAAGAAATGCAGAGAGAAGGAAGGTTAAATGATTCACCAAACAAGTGTGCCAGGTAAAGAAAAAAGAAACCCTTGTTATCCTTGTAAAAATGTTACATGTATATTTTTAAAGAGTGTTACATTCCAGCAGAACTTTGTTGTTGAAATGCTACTTTCCAGTGTTAGAAACAAGAAATGATAAAATTCTATGTTCTTACGAGCTTGTGGCAATGCAACATTTTTTAAAAATCCAGTTGCCTGTGCAAGCCAAACATAACCCTTTCAAATTCCATATTCAATTGAAAACTGTCCTAAAAATGAGCAAGATGTTTGACTTTAAAAATGTTCACTTCCTTTGTAGAGAGAACCACCAGAATTGAAATTACAAATAGAAATCAACAGAGGAAGGCAAGGCAGCTCATCGTGATGTATGTGTACAGGATGAATCCCAATACATGTGATGTGTGTTAGGCAGTCTGTATTGGTTTGGCAATCAAATGTGCATGTCTTCAAACAAAAGCTCTGGAGCGATTGGATAAGTCAGAAGGGTAATGCTGAGCTGAGACACAGCCCACATAGGGGCATGTATTTTGCATTATGTGCCTCTTCCATAAATAAGAATGTAGTGAATATCAAGAGCACATGGTTGTTCAGCAGATGGGGATTTTTATTTCATATTTCATGGTAAAGTGAATCATATTTATCAACCTGATGGCAAAGACAGTCCAAAATACTGAAAAGACTTTTCTTTATTTCTTCTCTTAGTCTATTGTTATTTTGTGATGTTACAGTTCCTTCATTCAAGTAAGACACCTTTTGAATATGACTTTAGCTAGGTTTTAAAATAAGTAAAAAACAAGTATATAATAAAGGACTTGCATTCTGCTACTTAAAATATAAAAGGCAACTAAAGTTCTTTTTACTGCCCTTGAAATTTTATATACAATATTTAACAATGTGCAACATTTTGTTTTCTTCTCTTTGAAGTGTTCTTGTTAAAATAATGAAAGTTTCTAACAGACAAAATTAATAAACATTCAAATTTTACAGAATTTATCGTGATGGCAGTCAATCTTGTATTTGTTCTTCTTCCAAAATATTAACTTTAGTCACTCCTCAAAACCTGCAAAAGATTAAACATAATAAAATGTTAAAAAGTGACGACATGTTTCAATTTTGTAACAGGGCACCAGCCATTTTGTTGATCGTGTGATTAAATGTGTGGTCAACAAAATGGTTATTGTGTGATGAAATTTCTTCTTCTTACTTCTTTCTGGCAAAGTTAGTGACAGAGGTAACATAAGTTTGAATTAAATTGGCTGTCAGAGCAATTAAGATATCTCAATATGATTACCTTCTCTGGTATTCTGTATTGATCCCATTTGGCTGCCTTTTCCACAAGTTAGGATCAGTATCTCCCTGTGGCACATTTGCTAACAGTTCTTCTGTGGTTGTGGGTGGTCTTGCATGTTTTTCTCTGATAGAGTTGATGGTGGCAATGGGGTACATTTGGGCATGTGATTCCAAGTATTTTAACACATACTCATCAGCATCAGTTATTCTGAAGCGATGTTTAAAGATCTGTATAAGCGCTCCAATCTGGAAGTCTGCTGGGGTGTAGAATTCCGGATTATCGACAGATGATCCTGGTTTAGTTGCATGTGTGCGCTCAAGGAATTTGCCACCAATGATTCCTGCATTTCTCACTGAAGGTTCGTAGATTGTCAGCATGTCATCTGCCAGGCGGTAATAGATGATGAAGCGTCTATTTTTATCCTCTGGTCGGAAACTCTCCTGAAGAAATAAACAACTTATATTAAGCTTTTGTTTTCATTTTAAGGAACCATTCAAATGAAAGCTATTGAGTAGTACTTTAATGTGGTACAGTTTATTATGCTGTACAAGGTTCTAACTTTTGAGTTTATGGATAAAGTCCTAGAGTGTGACCATTCAAATGAAAGCTATTGAGCAGTACGTTACTGTGGTGCTGTTTATTATGATGTACAAAGTGGTTTTAACTTTTGAGTGTGGATTAGAGCCTTAAGTGTGACCATTCAAATGAAAGCTATTGAGCAGTACTTTCTCACGAACAGATGCGGTTTGTTTTTTTACTGTTTGAAATTTGTTGCCATTTATCAATACTATTTATATGAACTTACCATGGTTGCAGCATATCTGAGGACTTTGTGATCGTTTTCCAGCATTTTGATGAAGTCTTTCTTTGGAGGCTGAGGCACCAGAGACAAACAAGACTGGAGGCTGTCTTCAAGAGAACCAAACCCATTGTACGGTGGAACATCCTAACAAAATGAACATTAAACTTTATCAATATTAAGCAATGGAATAACTCATACTAAATGCTTAAAACAATACTGAATTAAGGGTTAGTTTCTAAAGAAACCATGGTGCTGCATAGGTGGGTTGGGGGGATGAAAGGCCTCTGTAAAGAGATTCAGAAGTTGATGTTTTGAACACTAGCCCTTTGCTTTGCCCTTTGCCCTTTGCTAAGCACTGGCAAAGGACTGTCACTAAAAACATCAGCTTATGGGATCTTTTTATTACGTGACAAAACCAAATTTTCTTAAAAGGCTGAAATCAATGCTCCCCTCCCATAAGGGACGGACCATTTAATTTTTGTGGGGGTGGGGGGTTGTTCAATTTCTTCTGAGCATGAATTTTTTTTACAGCATCACTATTTGCAAGAATTTTTTTTTACCATAATGCTTGAACTTTTTTTTCCACATGCTTTCTTGTGCACGATTTTTTTTTTCTCTTAAATTTCTTCTGCTGAATTTTTTTTTGGGTAATTGCCCAAACCCCCCCCCCCCCCCCCCCCCAACAAAAATTAAATGGTCCATCCCTAAGGTCAAGTGAAAACAATGAATGTTCGTTCATGAAATTTCCAACTGGATGGACTGTGAAAATGGTAAGCAACCCAGATTGCCCATCTGGCAAACAATACCTTTTGCAAGGGTTCTCTTGGTTCTCCCTTCACATCAACTGGATTAAAGGCAGTTATTCCAAAATTGTCTCTGTAGTAGTTCTTTGTGAATTCATCGCAATCATGAAGAAGGAATCTCCGTCCTAGGATAAAGAGAGTCTGGCTAACCATGAAGTCTCGTGGAGTGAACCAGTCCTTGATTTCATGATCAGACAATTCCAGAACACAGGAGGGGAAAGATGCTGAAAGAGAAGAGGAAAATGAGTTATTCTTGAGAGTGATCAACATTTTAATCAGTGTGGACTTTGCAGGTGCAATCTCCACCTCAACAAAAGAAATCAGGTCGGGTTCTCAATATTACACGACTTGGCAGTTGCTTACATTCTACTTCAGTTCTGTTCTTTGGCAGTCTCTGTCGGCACACAAGTACAGGAAAGGGGTCTCTTCCATCATTTGCAGTGTGCACTTCTCTTATTTCCACAGTATCATCTACCAGATAATAATGGATGATCTGCAACAAAACAAATAACAGTCACGATGGAATATAGAAAATCAGATGCTACAGAGTTAAAACAGAATCAAAGTTAGAAGCACTGGAATACAAGAAGTGCAATCAAAAGCATAAGAAACAAACACATTTTGACCCTCCATTTCTTGCATCTGTGCTTGCATTTGCGTTATGGTTATTCACATGTGTGTTTGCTTGAGCTTGCATCACTAGACAAGTGTGAAACAGCCTGAAGGATAAGTTATCAAAGATGTTACAGTCAAAATACTCAGCATGTTCCGCTTATTATTTGGAAATGACTTTCATTAATCGGAAACATATTGCATTATTGAAATCAAAATTCAGGTTTTAAATTGATTATTGGAATCTTCCAATGGTAGCCTCATTCGAAATAACGAATGCTGATTGGTTTGTTATTGACATCAGGCGAATGTTCACGTGCAAAGCAGGCAACAGTTGGCGGCTTGACACATCTGACCTATTTCTGTTCGCTCAACAACAATTCATCACTGAGTATTTTTTTTGACATAAAGAAGCTCTGCATTTACAAAACCCCGAAGAAGAATTCTTAAAATGCTAGTGTGCTGGTACTGAAAGATAAATTTTCACCGAAAGTGAAGAAAATTTCCTATGAAGTCCAAGCGACTGAATTCTCTGAAATCAACAGTGGCCAACAGTTGCATATTTCGCCTGTGAACTTTTGACCAAATTCAGTAAATAAACCAATCAACATTCGTTATTTTGAACAAGGCTATCATTGGAAGATTCCAATAATCAATTTAAAACCTGAATTTTGATTTCAATAATTTAATCCGTTCCCGATTAATGAAAGTCATTCCCAAATAATAAGTGGTAGTATTTTGATTGTAAGTAGGTCACTGATATTGTACATGTACTTACACAAGGTCTCATTTCTCCAAACATGCTGTCCCTGTCATCCCACACACAGTAAAATCTCAGAACTTTTCTGTCCAACTCAATGAACTGCTTCAGTTTGTCGAATGAGGAAGGTGTCTTGTAGGTGCGGAGAGGCTGCTTGCGGGATTCAGTGTAAGGATCTGTCTCTGGCATCACTGGATCATTGAGTTCTATTCCCTCGCTGGCCATGTATTCCTAAAGTAGGCAGTAAGAGAAGAGATCTATGAAGAGATCTACAAAGGCTAGAGCAGAATGCTATAACAACATCAGGTCCTGGATGGTACTGGTAAGGACCTGGCACTAGTTTATCGCACCACAATGTTCTTGTTTTGTCTTTTAGTCATTATTTAGCAAGAACGATCATTTATATTAAACATATTCCTTGTGAAATGGAAGGATTCCTATTTATGGTGAGAAGACCATCAACAGATCATTGAACTAGTGACGAAAAAGCCGACAACAAGCACTCTCCTCCGTTGTACATCACAATAAACAGGTTATACACTCGTCTTCGATCGCGACCACCATCTTTGTTTTCGCGGTGCAACAAAAACCTTCCTCACCACAAGTAGACTACCAACCAGTGGTGATATGGATCGAAACAAAGCACAAGAAGACAAAACGAGAACCATGGTCCTATAAACTAGTGCCAGGTCCCTATCGGGTAAATCATACAATGTACGTAGCATCCAGGACCTTATCTTGTTATAGCATCATCATCATTGTGATGCCTGAACTTTGTGTTACTGGTATATTATATACAGCTGAACCTCTCCTTAAGGTAACCTTTCTATAATGGACAGTTCACTTTTTATCAAAATTCATACAATCTGTACCACTATTGTAGGAACATTTTCACAAGGCCAATAGGGTCTATCCCTTTGGTTGACTGCATAAAAATGAAGCTTACTAACAAAAGAATCATAGAAATTTAAACACTCAAGGAATACTTAAAGGGAATTGTACCTTTGTCCAAGCATCACAGTTGTAAAGATGGAACACTTTTCCATAAAAAGTAACATTGATCCCAAGGTTTAGGTCTTTCCAGTGCCAGTATTCACCAAGATCATTCTTTGGTAATCGCTGCCGCTTGATAAGTTTTCCTTGAGGAATTCCACTGAAACAAAAAAAAATGCATTTGAGTTAGACAGCATAAGGGCATCACATGGGTGGGATGAGTGCACGATGATGATATGGTAAATCAGAAACCGGTAAATCACAGTGCCACTAACCCATAACACTTATATATGAGAGTTTACCCCCACCCCCCCTCGGGTTTAATACATAGTAGAAATCTGAATGAGGTTGACTGTTTACAACTCATTCATTGGAATTCTCAAGATAACCTGTGGTGTCATCATGAAGTTCATATCACTTTACTAAGTTCATAAAACGGTTGATCAAGTTAAATGGGTCTTATTCCTTCCTTTATCCCCCAATTATGTGGTAATTAAAATTATTGACATCTTGATCCAGGCAGAGTAGTGCAAACCCGATTGGCTGGAAGACATGGTATTGCTTTTAATATGACTGTAACTACAATGTACCTGTTATTAACGACCGGTTCCACCACTGCGATAGAATCATCTTCCAAATAGTAATAAACTTTCACTGGACGAACTCTGTAATATTCATTTGCAGACTCGTGCACAGTTTGCTTGAAATACGCAAAGAAAAGCAAAACCTTCTTGTCAAATCCTACATGAGCTGGGACAAAATCTTCCGGTGGCGCCTGGACTTTTTGCCCATATGTCAATGAAGGTTTGAGATTTGCTAGTTCGTCCAGTTCTTCTTGTGTCAGTTTATTCACGGGTATTGGGTCGCCGCCGATACCTATCACAGGGGCTGTTGGCAAAGAATAACCGTTTCTCCATCCAAGTGTTTGAGGTCGATGATATTTGGTTTTCTGAAATCAAAATCAGAGGAAATCGAAGACTTGAGTTTATTTGACAAATTTTCGAAGTTAATGTTGTATGGATCACTCTTAAAAAAACCCTAGTTTAAGATTTCGAATAACTATAACTCAAAGAGAAAGAAGAAAACAGACATCCTGTCCAAAGGAAACGAAAACAACATCCCTTGTCATACATTTTAGAATCTTCTGATTTTTCTACAAGTTGGCCATAAAACACTTCAAAATTTTAACCTACCGTAGGATCTGTGAACGAATTTCCAGGGAGAAATGGTAGAGACGTCATCTTTGTGTCTTTTTCACGTTAAAATCTTGTATAATTCGCACCGATTTGTTCGAAGAGATGTTTTCTCTGTGGTTCAAAAGTTCTTACTAACAAACATGGCCGCTCTCGTTGCTATTTGGCGGCGTTTGTTACCATGGTTTCTGTTTGAAGACACGTTCATTCCCGCAACTATTCATGGGATAGAAAACTTGACCATTGGACTTATGGGATAGCAAGGCTAGTACTTGGTGTAAGCCGGACTATTATGTCCCGGGCCACACCCATCTGCGTAAGAGTGCTGCAGTGTGTCTCTTTCAGTGTCTGTATTCATTCTAGAAGTCCGTTGTGCCTTTAGTAGCTGGAGTGTCTGTAGTAGCTGTAGTATCTGTAGTATCTGTAGTACCTGTAGTATCTGTAGTACCTGTAGTACCTGTAGTATCTGTAGTACCTGTAGCATCTGTAGTATCTGTAGTACCTGTAGTACCTGTAGTACCTGTAGTACCTGTAGTATCTGTAGTATCTGTAGTACCTGTAGTACCTGTAGTACCTGTAGTACCTGTAGTATCTGTAGTACCTGTAGTACCTGTAGTATCTGTAGTACCTGTAGTACCTGTAGTATCTGTAGTATCTGTAGTATCTGTAGTATCTGTAGTACCTGTAGTATCTGTAGTACCTGTAGTACCTGTAGTACCTGTAGTACCTGTAGTATCTGTAGTACCTGTAGTATTTGTAGTACCTGTAGTATCTGTAATACCTGTAGTACCTGCAGTATCTGTAGTATCTGTAGTACCTGTAGTATCTGTAGTACCTGCAGTATCTGCAGTATCTGTAGTATCTGTAGTACGTGTAGTACCTGTAGTATCTGTAGTATCTGTAGTAACTGTAGTATCTGTAGTACCTGTAGTACCTGTAGTATCTGTAGTAACTGTAGTACCTGTAGTATCTGTAGTACCTGTAGCATCTGTAGTATCTGTAGTACCTGTAGTACCTGTAGTATCTGTAGTACCTGTAGTATTTGTAGTACCTGTAGTATCTGTAGTACCTGTAGTACCTGCAGTACCTGTAGTATCTGTAGTACCTGTAGTACCTGTAGTATCTGTAGTACCTGTAGCATCTGTAGTACCTGTAGCATCTGTAGTACCTGTAGTACCTGTAGTACCTGTAGTACCTGTAGTACCTGTAGTATCTGTAGTACCTGTAGTATCTGTAGTATCTGTAGTACCTGTAGTACCTGTAGTACCTGTAGTATCTGTAGTATCTGTAGTACCTGTAGTATCTGTAGTATCTGTAGTACCTGTAGTACCTGTAGTACCTGTAGTATCTGTAGTACCTGTAGTACCTGTAGTACCTGTAGTACCTGTAGTATCTGTAGTACCTGTAGTACCTGTAGTACCTGTAGTATCTGTAGTATCTGTAGTACCTGTAGTATCTGTAGTACCTGTAGTACCTGTAGTACCTGTAGTACCTGTAGTACCTGTAGTACCTGTAGTATCTGTAGTACCTGTAGTATCTGTAGTACCTGTAGTATCTGTAGTATCTGTAGTACCTGTAGTACCTGCAGTATCTGTAGTATCTGTAGTACCTGTAGTATCTGTAGTATCTGTAGTACCTGTAGTATCTGTAGTACCTGTAGTACCTGTAGTACCTGTAGTACCTGTAGTACCTGTAGTACCTGTAGTACCTGTAGTACCTGTAGTACCTGTAGTATCTGTAGTACCTGTAGTATTTGTAGTACCTGTAGTATCTGTAGTATCTGTAGTACCTGTAGTACCTGCAGTATCTGTAGTATCTGTAGTACCTGTAGTATCTGTAGTACCTGCAGTATCTGCAGTATCTGTAGTATCTGTAGTATGTGTAGTACCTGTAGTACCTGTAGTATCTGTAGTATCTGTAGTAACTGTAGTATCTGTAGTACCTGTAGTACCTGTAGTATCTGTAGTAACTGTAGTACCTGTAGTATCTGTAGTACCTGTAGCATCTGTAGTATCTGTAGTACCTGTATTACCTGTAGTATCTGTAGTACCTGTAGTACCTGTAGTACCTGTAGTATCTGTAGTACCTGTAGTACCTGTAGTATCTGTAGTACCTGTAGTACCTGTAGTACCTGTAGTACCTGTAGTATCTGTAGTACCTGTAGTACCTGTAGTATCTGTAGTACGTGTAGTACCTGTAGTACCTGTAGTACCTGTAGTACCTGTAGTATCTGTAGTACCTGTAGTATTTGTAGTACCTGTAGTATCTGTAGTACCTGTAGTACCTGTAGTACCTGTAGTATCTGTAGTACCTGTAGTACCTGTAGTATCTGTAGTATCTGTAGTACCTGTAGTACCTGTAGTATCTGTAGTACCTGTAGTACCTGTAGTATCTGTAGTACGTGTAGTACCTGTAGTACCTGTAGTATCTGTAGTACCTGTAGCATCTGTAGTATCTATAGTACCTGTATTACCTGTAGTATCTGTAGTACCTGTAGTACCTGTAGTATCTGTAGTACCTGTAGTACCTGTAGTATCTGTAGTACCTGTAGTACCTGTAGTACCTGTAGTACCTGTAGTATCTGTAGTACCTGTAGTACCTGTAGTATCTGTAGTACGTGTAGTACGTGTAGTACCTGTAGTAGCTGTAGTATCTGTAGTATCTGTAGTAGCTGTAGTAGCTGTAGTATCTGTAGTACCTGTAGTACCTGCAGTATCTGTAGTCGCTGTAGTAACTGTAGTAGCTGTAGTAACTGTAGTAACTGTTGTATCTGTAGTATCTGTAGTATCTGTAGTAACTGTAGTAAGTGTAGTAACTGTAGTATCTGTAGTATGTGTAGTATGTGTAGTAACTGTAGTATCCGTAGTATCCGTAGTATTTGTAGTAACTGTAGTATCTGTAGTAAGTGTATTAAGTGTAGTAAGTGTAGTACCTGTAGTACCTGTAGTACTTGTAGTAAGTGTAGTAGCTGTAGCATCTGTAGTATCTGTAGATTACTATGTGTAGTAGCTGTATAACTGGGCTTGTTATTGGCTCGGCGCTCTCAAAGAAATCACACTCTGGTCCAGAGGCTCTCTCTCGCGGCGTAAATAGAAGAAACACAAGAGACGTGTAATCAGTGAGAGATGTGCAGGACGCGAGAGAGCCTCTTGCACCCAGGGTAGAGGTCCGAGAGCACTGGCCACCTTGAGTTTTGCGGTTTGCTGATCGAGTAAAAAAACCCAAAACACAACACCCCATTCCTGCTTGGGAACATAAAGCTGGCTGTAATTTTAGTTTTGGAATCTTGTATTCCCTGTTAAAATAGAAACATTACAACTTTTGTTTTTGATAATATTCCCGAGAAATCCAAACGGCCAATACGGACAACAACTGCTTTATCAGATACCAACATCGTGGCAGTCTTGAATACACGTTAAGGTGGCGGGTGATACCTGACCAGGGATAAATTCAAATTGCGAAATGGTAATAGGGTTCCGGCTTACTTCAAAAAAGGTTAAACTTTCCGTTTGTCAGCCATTACGCTTAAAGTTAACAGTGAAAAATAGTATTTAAATATACGAAAAAGCAAAACGCAGTCGATCATTCACATTCGAATTTATTAAAGCGCAAACAGTTGCTAATATATAATAAATCACATTCATAGCATGCTCAGTCAACAGCGGGGGCAGTCTCAGTGAGAACTATCACTAGTTTCACCTCTGAATTCTGAATTGTATTTACAAGGAGGAGGTTACAGTCATGCCGGAGGGTCACCCATACATAACACTGACAGCAAGTGATAATGGTTTTTCATTGGAAAAAATTGGAAAAATTGACAATGAACTGAAGAAGGGTTTAGCCCGAAACGTCTGAAACATTTCTAATTTTTGGCATTTTTTTTTTACATTACCATTTTCCATTAGTTATGGTTTTTCATGCCAGTTAGGGTACATTTCTTGTGTTGCCTGTTGTATATATTCCGAACCACGCCATTACCTTTAAGCATACATTGCCAAAACATCATAAAAAATGTCCTTTTCACCTTATTGTTGTTATATATGTAACATCAATGGAAATATCGATGAAAGACAGTATTAGCCAACAAATCGACTATATGACGCCATTATGACGTCATGTTACGTCATAATGACGCCAAAGTAGCTGTAGTTATTAGAATTTATGACAACATTATCCTGTGTAAATTTGGTGGCCATCGCATAAGCGGTTTCGAAGTAACATGGGGGGGGGGGGCTTTTGGACCCCCCCCCGGTCCCAGAAGGTCAAAAAAAGCCCGGTCTAGATAGGGTTAAAAGAGAGGGGTGATTAATAAATTTCTTGCTCCAAATAGGGGGCGCTCAACGAAACTACCATGAAATATACTAGAACGTGCAATAAGTTTGCACGAGAGCCACCTTGTCGAGTCGCTCGAATTAACCATATAATAGTGCTGTATCCTCATTTTGCCAATCCTTAATTTATTTTTACGTTAATTTTCGACAACGGCAAAGCAACGGCAAAGGTCAAGAAACAATTGTACTCCATCACCAGAAAACAAACGAAATATCTTGTACGTGTGGTCTCGACAAAGTAAAAAGAGACAGCAAGTTCATTGCTTGTAAGGACGGCGAAAGGAAATCAAAATGTCCATGCTTGCGTGCGAAACGGGAATGTTCATCTTCATGCAGATGCGTGAACTGTGGAAATGGCAATGGTGTATCAACCATGAAAACGACTCCAGAGCGCAGAAGCACACTTAAACGAAAGCGTACAAGCCCATCCCCATATAAAAAGAGAAGAAGTTCTGAATACTTGACAGCAATAAACAAGCAGCCTCTACCTGGACCATGGACCACGTATGAGATTTGCCTTCTGTTCTGCACGATATCATCAATAGGTGCAACTGTGGTACCTCAATCAGTTGAAAACATTAACTTACTATATAACAGAGCAGCCGAGAAAGGTAAAAATAAGGGTTATTTAATAAGGACAAAAACATTGTCACAAGTTTCTGGAAAACTAAGATGTTTAGAACAAAAGCAAAATGTTGCTTCTGTATTGATAAACTAGTATTTTTAATTATTATAATACCGTCATAAATATTCCTCAATTCAAATGCCTGCAGAAAAAAGGGAATGGTCACCATTTTAGTATGATTTTAAGAAGTTCAAAAACATACTCAGATATTAGAAAATTTTATTTTGGAAAACAGCACTCAACAAATGATAAGAGCCCACTAGGAGGCGAGGATGGCTAATGATGGCTAGGATGGAGATGATTACAAAATTGATTTTTGAAAACGTGACATCCTGACAGTTTTTCAAATATTCAAGTTTGGCTCGTAAATCTTTGAAATTGCAATGCGAAATTCTTTCAAGAAATTGCTGCTATCATTTAGTTATAGAGTTTATTAAATTTTTATTCCATAAATTTAGTGAACATTTCCTGCATTTGTAAACGTTTTGAGAAAATACACTACGACACTGTCCCTGCACCATGACACTGTCATGACCGTGCTTGCCCGATAGTTTGGTATGTCATCTCATAAAAAAAAAAAACAGAAGAGGCATTTCCTTATAAACAGGAACTTGCAATTAAGACAGCGCGGCATTTTGATTCTGACATTGTAAGAAAATAATACAGGACATATAGAAACAATGTAACGGCCAGAATTATGTTATTTCGGATGGAATTATTAGTTTAGTTATGCAATTAAGATGTTATAGATACATTGTTTTCTGTTTTTTCAGGCGTGAAAACTAAAGAGATGGAAGTAGTCATTAAGTATAAGTTAAGCAGAAAGAAAGAAAACAACAGGAAAAAATTACAGTAATAGCTATTGATTGATTACAAAGAAATAGAAAACGAGCGTTTTGTACCAACATAAACCGAAGCATAAGCACCCTAAATAATTGCTTAAATGCCAGTTACAACTATATTTAGAGACTATCGTTTTGTTCAGGTCGAATGTTGAATGTCATATAAATAACATGAACATATATTTCTTATGTTGTGGAAAGAATACAATTTAATTATATCGATTATTCAATAAAATTTACCTTTCATAACTAAATATTTTGCTATTAGAAACATTTAGAAAGTAAAATATGAAAATATAAAGTAATAATCAGAAATAACTTGAAAATAGAGACAATTTCAGTGTCAGCCCCTCCTTCAGTTTGATGACCGTGGACAGTCGTTCGTTCTTTGAGCTTTCCTATTTTAGCCCAAGAAGTGTTTCTAAAACTGTGTATAAAGTTTTTCGAAGGTGTCTTTTTCCACTTTCCTGGGACCAGTTTTGTCGAAAGCTCCCCAGACTTCTCAACTGTTTTAGAAATGAGGTTGTTCGAGTTGCTTTCTGTTCAGATTTGTCCTACTGCACAATCCCCTGACCTCTACGTCGGCAAAAGAGTACTAAGAAAAGTAAGAGTGGAGGCTGTACCCTTTGAGCACTCTAAAGATTACACTGGGAGATACCATGAGGATAGTACCCAGTCTGAGGGTGACGTATGCTGTTCTGACATTTCCACATCTCCATTTCTTCCAGTATTAAAAGCAAAGTTAAGTTCAGAGACGATGACGAAAAAGAATCTGCTTTCCACTTCAAAGATCGCGACAGTCGGCTAAAATTGGATAACACATTTATCACATAATACACTGAGATACTACAGTTGCTACAGTTACTACACTTACTACACTTACTACAGTTACTACAGTTACTACAGTTACTACAGATACTACAGATACTACAGATACTACAGTTACTACAGCTACTACAGCTACTACAGATACTACAGATACTACAGCTACTACAGTTACTACAGTTACTACAGATACTACCCTTACCACAGTTACTACAGGTACTACAGATACTACAGGTACTACAGATACTACAGGTACTACAGGTACTACAGGTACTACAGATACTACAGCTACTACAGATACTACAGGTACTACAGATACTACAGGTACTACAGATACTACAGGTACTACAGATACTACAGATACTACAGCTACTACAGGTACTACAGATACTACAGGTACTACAGGTACTACAGGTACTACACGTACTACAGATACTACAGATACTACAGATACTACAGTTACTACACTTACTACACTTACTACAGATACTACAATTACTACAGATACTACAGTTACTACACCTACTACAGATACTACAGGTACTACAGATACTACAGATACTACACTTACTACACGTACTACAGGTACTACACGTACTACAGATACTACAGATACTACAGTTACTACAGTTACTACAGTTACTACAGCTACTACAGATACTAAGCTACTACAGATACTGCAGATACTACAGATACCACAGATACTACAGATACTACAGATACTACAGATACTACAGATACTACAGCTACTACAGATACTGCAGATACTACAGGTACTACTGGTACTACAGGTACTACAGATACTACAGATACTACAGGTACTACAGGTACTACAGGTACTACAGATACTACAGATACTACAGATACTACAGGTACTACAGGTACTACACGTACTACACGTACTACAGATACTACAGATACTACAGATACTACAGATACTACAGATACTACAGATACTACAGGTACTACAGGTACTACAGATACTACAGGTACTACAGATACTACAGGTACTACAGGTACTACAGGTACTACAGGTACTACAGATACTACAGATACTACAGGTACTACAGATACTACAGATACTACAGGTACTACAGGTACTACAGGTACTACAGGTACTACAGATACTACAGATACTACAGGTACTACAGGTACTACAGATACTACAGGTACTACAGGTACTACAGATACTACAGATACTACAGATACTACAGGTACTACAGGTACTACAGATACTACAGATACTACAGGTGCTACAGGTACTACAGATACTACAGGTACTACAGATACTACAGGTACTACAGGTACTACAGATACTACAGTTACTACAGATACTACAGATACTACAGATACTACAGGTACTACAGGTACTACAGGTACTACAGGTACTACAGGTACTACAGGTACTACAGGTACTACAGGTACTACAGGTACTACAGGTACTACACGTACTACAGATACTACAGGTACTACAGATACTACAGATACTACAGGTACTACAGGTACTACACGTACTACAGATACTACAGGTACTACAGATACTACAGATACTACAGGTACTACAGGTACTACAGGTACTACAGGTACTACAGGTACTACAGATACTGCAGGTACTACAGGTACTACAGGTACTACAGGTACTACAGGTACTACAGATACTACAGATACTACAGATACTACAGATACTACAGGTACTACAGGTACTACAGGTACTACAGGTACTACAGATACTACAGCTACTACAGATACTACAGATACTACAGCTACTACAGTTACTACAGATACTACAGCTACTACAGCTACTACAGCTACTACAGCTACTACAGATACTACAGATACTACAGTTACTACAGTTACTACACATACTACAGATACTACAGCTACTACAGATACTACAGACACTCCAGCTACTAAAGGCACAACGGACTTCTAGTACAGACACTGAAAGAGACACACTGCAGCACTCTTACGCAGATGGGTGTGGCCCGGGACATAATAGTCCGGCTTACACCAAGTACTAGCCGATAGCAAAGACAGACTCGTTACCAGTGCGTTCTCGAATATCGGGTTCGACAGGCCGGTAATACCCGAAGACGTTTCGGGCCCGAAAGCTATTTTTAAAATGTAGTTTTTAACGGAAGGCGTTGAAGTTTTTAGCCCACAAATCAGCTAAAGTTGTGTAGTAAACGTAAGATTTTATTGCATAGCTTTCAAAATCAACAAAAACCGAATCTTTATTGGTAAATATTCTGCACGTAACACAGCTTTTCGGGTCCGAAAAGTTTTCGGGACTTTCGAGAAACGCACGCCCGGGTCTTTTGTAGGTCGTTGCGGGGTCTTTTTGGGCGTAAGATTTTTTTTTTGGAGGGGGGGGGGGGGGGGGGGGGGGGGGAGGGGTCGATAAAAGCGTCACCTTTTTATGCAGAGAGAAAAGGAACTTTTTTGGGCCGTTTTTGGGGTCTAACTATTTTGCCTCATTGTTCGCACTTCCCCGTAGCTTAGTATCTCCCTGGGGAAATAAATAAAAGACTTTAAATACGGCAAGACCACAGCGACAAAACGTTAAGAGGAGCCGGATCTGTTGTTGACCTGGATCAGTAGAAAAAAACTTCAAATGACAAAATATAGACGGCAAGACTGATCCTAACGGCAAGAAGAAAATGATAACAAACGAAAAAAGACATACAGTCAAACCTCTATTAAGCGGTCACCCTGACCACTTAATAGAGGTGACCGCTTAAAAGTGGTCAAGTTTACAGTAAATATGGGGAGCGATTTTATTCCAGGGAATAGTCTTGTTTTAAAGTCAATTTGTTTGCAACGACAGCTTTCACGACACCATGTGCAGCTTAATCAAAATTCACACAACCCGGCCCCAAATAAAGGGCCGGGTTGTATTAATACCTATGCGATCGTAACTCGTAAGCAGACTCTCACAATCTGAAAATTGCAATTAAATTGCACCACCAAACAACGACAAAAGTTAGGTAGCTTGAAAAACAATTTATTAAATTTATTCTTCTTAATTTTATAAAACTATGACCATTTTTTAATTTAAAATTTGATATTTATCAGAAAAGGATAAAACAATTTCCAACATACCCTGGGTGTGATAAGGTTTATACCTCTCCCCTCTTACAGTGACGTATCAAGGGAGAGGGCTGTAAAGGGGGGGGGGGGGGGGGGTGCTTGCCTCCCTTATTTCTTATTCTTGACTATTTTCACTCTCCCATTCCTATTACGAGCAAGTCTCCTCGATCCGGCACTGTCTCACGTCTCTTACATTTATACACTGGCGTCGTCGCTTCCTTACAATTATTATTCTCCATTACCGGCTTTGTTTTCGTCGTCTTGAAAGCGTTAAACACAGGTGAAAGCACAGGTAACCCAAGCTCTTAGTGTCACGCCGAGAAACCGTAATTTGGGAATTTAACGAGCATATTATTCAGAATGGTTTCGGGAATAAAAATACAAAAATGCCTTAACTTGTTCCCCCGTTGTATTACTTGTGTCTGCGCGGGGATTTAGACAATTTCGGAGCGATTCCTGAGTGTTTTAGTTTCACTGATTTTTCTCTATATATTCGTTAAATTCCCATACAAACCTTTGTAGTTTACGTTTTCTCACACTATAAGCTTGGGTGACCTGTGGTGAGAGTGGTCATTCTTTTTATCACGCGAATTTCTTCCGGTGCGTTTTGCGTTATTGACACGAAAATTCAAAAAAAGATAAATTACTGAAAGAAAAACGCCCCAGGTTGTTGAGCACCACAGTTTGGTCAAATGCTTACTACCATATCTACCAGTATTGAAATGTTTATAACTAAAGAGGAAACCCTTCACGGCAACTCTGTTTTAGGCCTTTACAGACCTTTAAATTTCAAGATGACGGTCATCTCCAAAAAAACATCTCATGGAATCGTAAGCTTGCCCTGTAAAACGTTAAGTCCTAAAAAGTTAAATATTATTTATTCAGTTAATCAAATTAGTTGCTAGAAATAAATGATGAATCGGGCATTTATAATACTTCTACCGCAATTAAAAAAAATTGTCAACTATGGATCTTTTATGCAGAAAAAACAAAATCTTCCACAAATCTTTTACGCGAAGTTCAAAAATACGTTTTCATACGGATTGTTTATTAAATTCAAAATTAATCTGCTCAGCCATGTGGAAGACAGCGTACTATTCAATTATTATTACATTATTAAAAAACTATTTAAGAAATGATACTACTGCTTGATTACTTTTGAAGATAATCAATTAATATTTGAATTATTTCGAATTTTGTTGGCAGATTAGGATGTGATGTTTATTTCCTGATCTTGTACTTGGCTGTTCTTATTGAGCTCTGACTCATCCACACTGTTAGATCTATGTCCCATCACTTTCTCCTGTGGAATAAAACACCATAGTGTACAGCAGAAATAATCTGCAAAGTCATGCAAGTTACAACCTCACCCCCAAGGTCTTAATCCGCCTTTAAAGCCCCCTAGACCCAAGATATCCCAAATTCCAATTCGATCTAGAACGCACGTACACGTTGTAACGAGCTCTTGAGCTCCTAGGTGTTACGTGGTAAATAAATTTCGTTTCGTGTTTCGTTTCGTTTCGTTTCGAACGTGAAAATCAATGAGATGGCGTTTTTTGTGCGGTTCTGTTTAGCGATTGGCAGCCGTGTTTGTTTTGTGGCAATCTAAAACCGTTATTCATATGAAACGAGGACATTTCGTCATATCTTACATGACAAAATAGAGTAGTTTTCAATTGAGTGGGAAAAGTAATTACATTATACAATTGCTTTGGTTTTTCATTGCTACACTTTGTGATTGGCTAAAAAATCTGGCGCCACTTTCTTAACCAATCAGTGGCTTTCGAACAACCGGGCCCAGAAGTAAAACCAAAACCAATCGTGACTTGCTCGCACGCGTTTTCCCGTGCTTGGCGCCGCCGTCCCCGCCGACATGTAATTGCTTCGAGCTCTGATTGGTTCATTGGATTGTTTACGACTGCTGTGATTGGTCAGAGTAATTACTTTGGTTTTGGTTTTACGACACTCAATTGAAAACTGCTCTATTAGACCTATTACAGAGGATTAACATTTTCCACTATTACAGACCATTACATAAATAAGCACTCTGATTCTTTGGAGACTGAAACTTTACTCATCATGAGAAAGACGTAATGTTCATCATGTCACGACAGTTGGACAAAGAAACAATCTGAGTCCTCGACACAGGATTCATGCAATTTCTTAGGTAATCAAAATGGCACTTCAAATTAGCTATAGGAAATTGACTTCAGTTACATCAATCCATAGAGAACTTCAAATCCTTTATTACAAAGGCTTTACACATTCAAACTATGGTAAAATTTACAAGGTGTTCAGATGAAACATTACTTTAGTGAATTAAATAATTTGACCTGGATTAGAACCGTGAAAGTACTATTTAGCTTAATATAATAGAAAAACTACTGGGACATAAATATATAACTTGATGAAACAACCATTGTCTTTCACATTACATGGTGATTATTTTAAAATACAACAAAAAATATTTCGAAATGCCTGTAACAGTTTATGGGGGAATGTTCCTTTGGAGGGGGGGGGGGGGGGCTCCTATATAAAAATGACGGGGGTGCTCATCAGGAATTTTCAAAAAACAACCTAAAAGGTACCAGAATCTTGTTTGATAGGCGTGGCTCAAACATATTTTTACCCCTAAGAGGAACCAATTTTAAACAACATGAGACATATTCTGCCATATTTTTTCAGCACAATACCTTACAAGGTACCGCGATAATTCCAACCTCGTTCCCAGAGTCTCTCTTCTTCCCGCCCCCTGAAGCGAGAGAGGGGCGGGAAGAAGAGAGACCCTGGGAACGAGGTTGCGATAATTCTAAGAATTGTCAATTTATATTTCAGCACCCTAAGCGGTACCAATCAACAATTCTACAATCTTCCTCTGGGGAAATGTTCACCATTTGGACATTATCCTCTTTGAACAAAAAAGGCTGTCACTGATAATCTCATGTAATACCTTCATTGATTACAAACAAAACAGAAAAAAGCATCTAGGCTGAAGGGAAAAGCTTAACACTTAGGTCTTCTGCTGTTAACCAACAGAGCACAATTTAACACTAGTCTATTGTATTCACTATTATAGAATATTAATTCTTTTCGCAATTGCTTAAATTGCGTTCACAACTACGAGGATCATTCTCTATTTGAATATTATTGTAGTAATTTATATTCTAATTAACAAATTAACATACCCATATCATTTCATGCTACAGATCATGTGAAGAAGTTGGTTCAAAAATGTTGTATGTTGCAGTTTTGGCTAAAATATGGGATACAAGGCTCCAAACGTGCCCACTGTTTACACTCGCTGCAGATTTTGTGATCCAAGTTTATTTTCTTGCCAGAAGGCTAATTTCCTAAAGATTTCACCAGCATTTTGTACAGGACATTTGTCATGGCTATATAAAACAAAGAAATTTATCCTCCAGGCCAAACATTTAAATCAGAGCAATGTTAAATACACAAAATTTCGCATGCAAGCCTTGGGCAAGTCTAGTGCCTTTCTTTGCATATTTTGGGCAAAACTGTGATAATCGACCCTTTTTGCACCAAGTCCTTAAGATGTATACATGAACATCTTGACTACAAGTTTGACAAGGAATAAAAATGCCATAATTCCATAATATTATTCATGATCAAAGTACCTCCAATAATTAATTAGGGTCTAACCTTAGCAATGCAAACGTCTCACTGGTGGAAATCGTGAACAATGGAAAATTGAATATTGGATTTTTATTAACCTGTGATCAGGTGCTTCCCATGTTTCTTCCGACATTTGCTCCCAAAAAAGGGCACCTGATTTTAGGTTAGATTTTTATCAAAATTACTATACAGTCACCTCACTCTAGATACTGCTTAAGACGATTCCTACTAAGAAGAAGCTAAAATAAAGCAAGGAACTAAATTTTTGGGAAGGGATGACAATACATGACCATTTTAAAGAGATGTCCACCTTAGGAAGGTGTCTACTAGGAATTGACGGTAATGTTATTACGGTCTTCATGATAAGCTGATGTCATTATCAGGTGAAGCCGGTGTCGTTATCTGGCCCTTGTTTGAGCTTCCAAGCATCTTAAACTACAGTGAGAGAGGAATATTAGAATGGTGTGTTAGATGATGAGTGAAGATTTAATATGCTTCTTTAATTGCAAGCTATAAAAATTGAGATATATTACCGGCATGTATCTTCACATTAGATTTTATATAGCAAATTACTATTTTATAAATGAGTTACAACTGTTTTAAAAAAGCAAAAGTGAACTTTGCATCTTTAATATTCACTTATTCAAGCCTCTGCAACTTCAGTAAGAAAAAAACATTAATTCTAAGAATTGTGTTCTGGTTGAAGTTGTCAGAAAAAATTGGTTGTTGGGTCATTAAAATTTAAATGAAGATGAAAATAAATGCTATATGGAAGCTTACTATACTGGTGAATTTGCAACAAAATTCTTCAAAGAAAGGAGATGTATACGATACTGATGTGTTCCTTGGGCTATAAGCTTGCATTTAGCATGTTATTGATTTAATGCCTGCTTTACATTGTCTTATCTAGAAATGACTTAGTTTAGAGAAAGGACAGGTAAGTTTTAATTTACGTTTTATGCAGCTAAGCTAACTTCACCTGACAATAACAGTTAAAACCAACTAAACATAACCATAATATCTTGAACATGTTCTCCTAACTTATACCAATAATATTATACAGCAGCTAGTGTTCTCACCAGGCGCGGCCTTGCGGGATTCCAACAAAAAAAATTGAGATGGCACACCAAAAGCCAAGAAGATGCACCTGTTAGGGTGCAGGAGCAGGCTTCGAGTCAAATGGACTTTTGAATGTTTATGAGTAGTTTAATGGTCAATCAAACACCCCAGCATTTTGCTTGTTTAAATGAAAAAAAAAAAAAACATTTTATTATCAAAAAATTTAAAGCTTTTAATTTTATTGCCTTTACCCTCATTGGTCACACATACGTGGTGAAGGTTTG